>JAODKF010000068.1:15545257-15555632 GCA_026779585.1 Mormyrus proboscirostris
GGCAAGGAGAAGCAGAAGAACAGGAGGTGAAGGGGGCAAGGAGAAGCAGAAGAACAGGAGGTGAAGGGGGCAAGGAGAAGCAGAAGAACAGGAGGTGAAGGGGGCAAGGAGAAGCAGAAGAACAGGAGGTGAAGGGGGCAAGGAGAAGCAGAAGAACAGGAGGTGAAGGGGGCAAGGAGGAACAGAGGAACAGGAGGTGAAGGGGGCAAGGAGAAGCAGAGGATGAGATGAGCAGGATCATAGAAGCAAGGTAGCGAGGGACTGAAGCAGGAGAATAGGAATTGGAAAGATGATGGCACTGTGAACATGAGAACATTACAATAGTCTGTGGTCTATTAATGATCCACTGATCCTAAAGTGGGGTGTGGTGGAACATAGTATGTTATGGTGATTTAACACGTACCTGCAGAAAGTGTCCAGTTTCATCTTTGTAAGCTATGCTGGGTTTCAGATGACTTTACATTGCTTTCTTTTTACCGTTCGAATGAATGCAAATGACGGCTTTGATTGGGTAATTCGCTGATAAATCTTAGGCTGCGCTGGTGCCACACAGTGCAGATATAATTGGATTAGCATTGAGGGGCCGCCGCAGCTTTGAAGAGATTAGAATGAGCGCTGATCCTGTAATTAAACTGCCGGGAAGAATGGCCACCAGGCTGGGGTGGGGGCCTGGGGGGGCATCCAAGGGTCCTCAAGCACCTCTGAGGCGGATGTGGGGGTAAGAAAGATGTCTCCCGGAATAATGGGTCCCCTTTAGAAAGAAAGAAAAAAAAAATTAGAGGAGGGTTGTGGGGGTGTGGAACGCGACGGCAGCGGTAAGAGCCGCCGCCCCCGGCTGCAGGTGGATGGCAGGGAGACCGGCACAGGCGTAGCCCCCGCGGGTGCAAACAAGTACACCTCCTTTATGTGCTCTGACACAGTGGCCTCCCGCAAGCCTTTCAGATCACTTCAATTCCATCCTTCTCTGTGCGCCGTTAATTGGCTTCAGAGAAGCAGATGCCTTTGTCTGTCCCGTCTTGTTTGTACACACTTCTTCCTGCAAGTAGAGTTTTGTTTGGATTCGCATTTGTCAGCTGAACGCTTCTCACACATCTGTAGCTAATAGTCTTTTTAAAGCTTAATTTTAGTGCAATGACCCGCTTTTTATTTTTTTTTTTTTTTTTTTTTTTTTTTGAAAGATCAGTTGTTTTTAAAGATCATTTTCTGAAGCATTTCTTCTGACGGAAACTTGTATTCCTTAGTAATTTTGGTATGTAAAGTGTTTATATGGTCATTGAACACAAAGTTATACTTATTTATTTGTGATTTGTGTTTCCAGACAGGAGCTGATAAAACCAATGGGTGTAAGGCGAGATGGCACGCTGGCTCCCCTAGAGGAAACAGTCAGCAAATGCACTGTGGACAGCATCAGCTCTGACTCGGACTAAAATGGAAATGCATGACTCCTCAGTCCTTCCCATTCTTAGATGCAGTCTCAAAAACAGGAAATTGGGAAATGGAACTGTGTACATATTGATTAGGAAATGTACCCATAGAGAGGCCTGCATATATGCTGAAAAACTTCACTGGGCATGATGGAGAATGATTTGAAATCTTTAGAAATACCTGTTTTATGATTATTAATAGACGTGCTGTGAAAATTACAATACAATAACCAAAGGTCAAAAGATGGTATTCTGACCAAAGGTCAAAAGTGATGTTATGACTTCTGGCCAAACGATTTTGGAGACCGGAAGCATTCCTGCACGTTATTTGTACCTGAATAATAGGGGTGGGGTGGGAAGTCATTTCAGTTATGGATTCTTTGAGGTTTAAAATCGAGTTTCAGTATAAATGTAGGTTACTGTAATAATGTGGGTCACTTTTCTTACTTCTAATATATTTGCCCAGTTGAGCGCAGGGTCATTTTGTTAAGGGACTGACGTGTGAGTGTGGCTTGGTGCTATCGTGGATAAGTGTCTTTACAGAGACTTTTCCAGCACCATCTCAGTTTAAATCCACACTTTGTGCATTACTTTTTTTCTGTTAAGTAGATGGACATCTAGACATGAGTACAGCTATGTTCTTGATTTTGTGGTTCAGGGCAGTTTCAATACACCAGGGAAACAAAATTTGTTTTGAAATGATTAAAACTATAAACTCAATATAGAAACAGTTGAAAACCAAGCATAAGACAATGTGTCTGTCGACGTGTCTGAATAATAAACCCCGAGATGCTCATTTGCACTGTAAAGTATGTAAAATAATTCAAAATGATAATCATAATGAACTTCTGAAGTTTTGTTCTCTACTACCATAAGAAATTTGCAAATGAGATGAGGCTATTTGGCCCATCAAGCTCATTTGGGGAGAATTAACTAACAGCTGAGAACGGTTTGCATATCTGTAGCGTTAAACGTGTATAAGCTTGTATAAGAAATGTAGTGTTAGTTTTGTTGCTATTCTGAACTGAAAATGATGTAACCAATTGGCACATGAATACAGCTGTTTAAATGCTATTCAGCAAAAACGGTTAAAGTGCGATCCATATCGAATGCCAAATATCGATATAATACCGTTTTGAGAAGAGCTCTGCCAATTGCCACCTTGACGGAAGACTGTTGAAATTAGTTGTGTATAGAAAGTCTTGAAACCAAGAGGTTCAGTTTAACATGGATTAACCTTCACAGGCTAAATTTTCAACTGCTCACTCTAACCAAAAATGTTTGTGTGCGGTACAGTATACGGTGTGTCACAGATGGTCAAATAGAATTATTACAAAACATTGTGTAGTTTTGTTCACTTAAAACCTTTGTATGGGCAACTTTTATATATTGCTTTTGTTTTGCATGGATTTTTTTTTTTCCATAAGAACTGTTTCGGTGCACTGATAAAGCCCTTTTTTAAATAGTGCTGTAATGTGTGTTCATTCTCGTCTTTATACTAGGTAGTGTATTTTCTATCCATCAATGAGCCTCATTCCCCTTCTGGCCAGGGGTGTAGTGCAGTTCTCTTCTGCAGTACCCAGGAGCCTGACAAGTCCAGTGGCATTTTATTTGAGATCTCAGCTGCTGAAGATAAAGGTTACTGAAAAGAAACAGGGCTAAGCCTCTGGACAATAAGCACCATAACAGTACACACATGATTGTGAATCATCTTCCCGCATTGCTGTACAGTTCAATTTCCAAGAGCTGGGGTGCAGTGAAAAATGTAAAGAAAAACAGAATGCAATGATTAGCAAAACATATAAACCCATATTTAACTGAAAACAGAACAAAGACATCAAATGTTGAAACGAATTTTTTGTATGACAAATATGTCCAATTTGAATTTGATATCAGCACCACATTTCACAAAAAAAAAATGGTACAGGGGCAACAAAAGACTGGAAAAGTTGTGTAATGCCTTAATGAAACACCTGGTAGAATATCATAACTAATTAGGTTAATTGGAAACTCAAATCAGTAAGATGATTGAATATGTAAAGAGCTTCCCAGAGAGGCTGAGTTAAGCGAGGGACAAGGTTGGAAACCATTACGGGACAGCTATGATCTTTGGGTCCACAGGCAGCACTGCATCAAAAACACAGGATTCTATAATGGAAATCAATGCATGGGCTCAGGAACACTTCTGCACACCATTGTCTGTAAACACAGTTCCTTGCTGCATCCACAATTGCAAGATGAAACGCTACCATGCGGAGAAGACGACGTCTACCAGTAAACATGATCCAGAAATGCTACTGGCTTCTGTGTGCCCGAGCTCATTCAAGATGGACCGCCACAAAATGGAGAATTGTCCTGTGGTCTGACGAACCAAAAGTTTGGATTATTTTGGGAAATCATGGACATTGCGTTCTCCGGGCTAAAAAGGAGAAGGACCATCCAGCTTTTTATCAGAGGACAGTACAAAAGCTAGCATTTGGGATGGTATGGGGGTGCATGAGTGCCCATATGCTGGGTGGCTTGCATATGAGAAGACCCCATTAATGCTGAACGATATACAGGTTTTGGAGCAACATCTGGTGCCATCCAGACAACATCTTTTTCAGAGGCGGCCTTGTATATTTCAGCCTGACAATGGCAAACCGCATTCTGCATATATTACAACAGCATGGCTCCGTAGCAGAAAAGTCCGGGTGCTAGACCTGTCACCCAATGAAAACATTTGGCACATCATTTGGCCCAAACTTTTGAGCATTTGAAATCCTATATTGGGCAAGAATGGGACGTTTCACTTTCAAAACGCCAGCAACTGGTCGTCTCAGCTCCCAAACGTTTACATTGTGTTGTTAAGAGGTGATGCAACACAGTGGTGAACATGCTCCTGTCACAACTTTTGAAACATTTGCTGGTATTAAATTCAAATTGAACATAAAATTTCTCAGCGTTTGAAGTCATCTTTGTTCCGTTTTCAATTAAATATGGGTTCATACAATTTGTAAACCACCGCATTCTGTTCACAGCATCGCGATTTTTGGAAATGGGGTTGTTTATAATAAATTTGCTACTGAGTGAAACCTCCATATGAAAAATCTAGTTTAAAAGGAATTTTTATTAAAACAGTCAAATTATTTGCGTTTACATAAAAATAATACAAATACGCACCTACATTAAGTCCAGCATAAAAAAAAAATATTAAAAACTCCATGTAATATGGCAGATTGCAATTACCGGTAAACCTCTAAAATCAGTGGCTGTCCAAACACAAGTGATTGCACTACACACACTGACAGCGTTCAGCCTCCCCTCTCGGAGCAAATGCCCAAAGTTAACTGTCCCAGGCAGGATATTGCAGTCCTTTGTTGTGGGGCAGAAGCATTTATTAGACTTGTGGAGATAGCCAGCACCCCCCCCCCCCAGCCCCCGCCAAACTGCCGAGGTCACAGCGCCTGTGAACACACACAGCGGGGCCTTGCCACACTCGCGACGCCGTGCTTCCCATGCTAATTCAGCCTCCGCCGCCGATGGTGGCCCCGAGGTGGGGCCCCGCTCTTGGCCCCCGCTTGTCGCCGCTCCCCTCTCCTCCTTATCGGGCCCCGAGGTTTTGCAGCTTTTCATCCATAATGGGCTGCAGCACAAACCCGGAAACTTTCCCACCTTTCAAACTGCCCGTGTTCACTTATCAAGTTTTTTTGGTAGCCAGTAACCTCATTATTCCTTATCTGTGTTCTGCAGTCACAACTAATTTTCCATTTTAGATAAAAAATAATAAAAATAAAAAAAAAAAAAAACTACAATCATTTTCTGACTGGAAATTCTAGGTCCTTTCTGGACTAAAATCAACATAGAAAACAGTGTGACTTTGCAACAATGTCAAGAGCCTCAGAATTGCATTGACTGGCCAAAGTGCCAACACAAATAAGAAACGCAACAATCACAGAGAAGACACACAAAAAGGGAATGCACATGATCGGGGTCACCATAGGAACTGGACTTCGAGAAGAAAATACTGGCACACGAGTTCCCTCAGACAGCACCGAGTTTGTTCTCTCCTGTCCAGGGCCAGGTGGCCAGGCTCAGCTGCGGGCGGCAGAAGACTCGGTGCTCTTGCCGTCCGCCTCAGAGTCGTCGCTGCTTTCGTCGCCACTACGCCCACTGGCCCCGCCCACTGGGTGCTTCACCTCTGCCAGGGTGAGACCCCCGCCGCTCGCAGAGAGAGCGCCACCTGCCTTCGCAAACTGCAGAAGAACGGGAATGAGAAACACTTCCTGCTCACATCTGTTTCCTAAATCTATCTGAACTATTGACTTTATCTCAAGGGTCAAGTTTTATTATGATGTGTCCCGAGAAGCACAGTGGAATTCTTGTCCTTCGGTCGCAGGAGAAGGGGACAAGTTCATGAGGAGGACAATAAGACAAACGGCAGTGCATTAAAAGACAAAGCAGTGCAAGTCATAAGTGAAGTTTGGGCTCCCTTTGACATTTAAATTAAATAAATGATGACTGACCTTCACTGAGGACATTAAGCCTTTAAGGACGTTTCATTTTATTTTGCAGTCATTTTCTTGGGTTGTTCCCCCAATACCTTCTGCTCGTCATCTTGAATCAGGTCGCAGATATCTTGGTGCCAACCCAGGATCTGCGCCAGCTTTCTGACAGAGTCCAGCAGGTCCCCCAGCTCCATGTAGTCCCCTCTGCGCAGTGGAACCCTCTGGAAGGGGCCCACTGGGTCCCGGTTCAGCAGCAGGCGGGGAATCGTGGACCTCACTGTGTTCACAAGGCTGGCAAAAGGCTCAATCTGCAACAGGGAAAAAAGCCAAGTCTGTGTCAACACTTGCATGGCACATAAAACACACACACACACACACACACACACACACACACACACACACACACACACACACACACACACACACACACAAATGTTGTTTTCATTTTCCGCATTTGGAATAAAACAATGGCCAATTCTCCAATGGTATACAATTCTTCAGTGATGACTGGAACAAAAGTAGGAACAACTGACCAGGCACTATTTGGGGAACAGAGTCATTAAGCATTTTAGGTTTTCCTAAATGCAACAGATCTAGAACCATTTATTGTTCCTTTATCTAAAAATATAAAAGGTACTTTGCCTCAGTTAAACTCAAGCAGTTTAATTATGTCTGGAATTTATCATCTTATGGGAATTCTGATGAACATCTTAAAATTGTCCATCCCTGATTTCACTGCCATGGCCACGGCACTGGCCTGTATTTCCACCAGTCAAGTGCTCTTCTGTAATGTAAAATCACTCAAATCACTCATGATTCTCATCTCATTCTGTCTCACTGGACAGAACAACGGCACCGTTTAAGCCAGTCGGCCGTCGAAATGCATAGAGCAGCTCACCTGCAAAGACGTGCCCATGATGATAAGCAGGTCAGCCTTTGGGAAGTCTTTGACATGCTGGAAGTAGCTTTGGGGAAGATCCTCCCCAAAAAACACTACATCGGGTTTGACCGTCCCTTGGCAGAATGTACACAGAGGGACCCTGTCAGTCATTATGAATCTCTTTAAAATAGAGAGGGGGGGGGGGGGGAATTTGGGTCCATGAATGGAAAAACTCATTCAGGTGCACCTTAGATCACATTTTTAAATTTGTACTACAAAACAACTTAGCTCAGTATAATATGAATCATTCCTTTTACTCGTGCAATTCAGTGATGCCTCCCTGTGGGGATTTGAACAACCAGCATCCCCAGGGTAGATAAAACGAAACTAAACAAATGGCACATAAAAAGGCTTTTTCCCCCAAAGTAACTAAATTGTATGTAGAAATGCAGTTACAAAGGTAAGTCATATTAGGCTGAATACGACAGATTTTAGCAGTCTGACATCAGCAAATTGATAGAGTCTTCAAAGCAGTATGAGGTAACTAAAGCCTATGCAAAGCGAACCCCAGCCTTGTGTCTCACGCTGCCTGACACAAGGTCCAGGCCCCCGCAGCCCCATACTGTATAAGAAGGTGGGAAATAGAAAAACGGAATGGGAAACGCAATTCCTCAAAGGCCAAAGAGTCAGTGCCCAGATTCGATTCATCAGCCTCCAAACTTTAAAATCCTCTAATGTGTCAAGGGGAAGTGTCACAAATTACAGACGACATATAGCCTGTGCGTTCCCTCCACCTCCACCTTCACCTTGGCTTCTTCAGCTGGAAACGGCGTGTAGCACAGGTGACAGGAAGCTGAAGCGAAGCTTCCGTGGGCCTCCACTAGCTTCTCCTCAGGAATTCCACACACTAGGTACATGGACAACACAATTAAATTGGTAAAATTCAATAATTAATACTATAAATTGTCCATATCAGGTCTTCTCTATACTACAGGGTTAAGCCACAACGAATAGTGTCCTGAGGAATTAGTTTGTTTGAGAATTTGCAGAAATTGATGTTTTCCCGTATCCTTCTGTGAGGCTGACATGAGTAGGATGTCTGGTGTACGGCCCTCACTCTGCTCCAGGCCGTCGATGTTCTGCGTGTACATTCTGAGCAGTAGGCCCTTCTGGTGCAGCATGCGGATGAAGTAGTGAACGTAGTTTGGCCGGTGGCGTCCGGGGTACAGTTCTTTGGCCAAGGAGAAGAAAGGGCGCGGGTCGCTGGAGAAGAAGTCGATGTTGAAGATGGCTTCAGGGAAGGGGGTGTTATACCTCTGGAGGTTGGCGTACAGCCCAGTTCCCGGAGTTCTTTTTGGAGAAAGTCAGAAGGTGAGGACATCAAAGGAGAAGGTGACAGAAGAGGCGGGGGCACGGTCGCACGTGTACCTGAAGTCCGGGATGCCGCTGGCCGTGCTGATCCCCGCCCCCGCCACCACCAGCACATTGCGACATCGGCCGAGCTTCAGCAAACGGGCCACAGAGTTCAGGGCGCCCCGGGGAACGGCTGTACGGATGGTTTTGGAGGCCAGCCTAGGGGGGCTGCGGGAAGACTTCATGCCTGGGGGGGTTCTGTGTCTGGGGGGAGCAGTGGCCTTCAGCGGTCTGCCTTTCCTGACAGAGCAGCCACACCACCATTCAAAAACAAATACTTTATGAAAATAACTGGTTAAGCCTCCTACTTTTCAGCTTTTTTTTTTTTTTAATTAGTTTGAAGCCAGATGCAAATTATACAACTTCAATGCCAAACTGCTGATTTTATTATATTACCATTAATTTCTGCAATAAACAAAAATATTTTAAACCCAGGGCAAGAGTTATGGAAAGGATACATTACAAAAAACTGAGATAAAAATTCAGACAAACTGATTAGAAGTATATGCAAAAATTGGCGTAAAATTAAAAACTGGAGTACATTAAAAACTGATGTAGTTTTGCGTTTTATTTGATCTTAAGATTGTAATGAGATTTTGAGTTACCTGGGGAAATAGTTAGAACTCATTAAATAAGAGGAACAATGACGATTTTAATATAACTAAAAAAAGTTAAGGTGATGTCAAATAGTCTGCACAAAAAACACAAAAACAAACTGTATTTCACTGTAAGGTATTTTTCAAGTTGTTGCAAGCTGGCTGAACATTTTAAAAGCAAAGGACTGTGGGAAAAGTAGCCATGAGGGATGAAGCCTGACCTGGGTAAAGCGGCCTCCTGCTCACTCATGCTCATTAGACTGAGGTCCTGGGCCAGGGCTGAGTCTGCCTGCCTGCCCCGCTGGGTGCCCTGATTAGGGGGCATCTGTGGGCCTGCTGATGCATCTTGTGGTACGGGTGACTCGCCCTGCCTAGCTTGGGCAGAGGAGCAGCGGGTGACCCTGGAGAGTGTTAGCTGGACGGCTCTTCGTTCTTTGCTTGGTTTGGCCCTGCTCATGCTGCTCTCTACGAAGAAAACAGCCCAGATCTATCTGTGAGGCGCTGCACCCATCATGCTTGATTCTCTCTCACCATAAAGCTGCTCGCAATGACTAGAATGAAGACACTGGCTTATTCCAATTCGACAAATATTTCATAAATCATGACTGGGTCATCCTTTAATAAAAAGAAATTAAACTTTTAATATATAGAAGTTTTACATCGTAACCACATCTGTTATAAATTAATGGAAGGTTCATGACAGGAATACACAACCTTAACTGCATAAACACATGAACCATTTCATGTCATTATTATCACTTATAAACAAACTTCAACGTCTGTAGCACAGGATTTCAATTTTTCCCCTCCTTCTAGAACACTGTACAATAAAAGTATTCAGCACCGTAGGAACAGTGACACTAAATGTTACACTTCAGTGTTTTCCAGGAGTAACACATTCTTGCACTTACTTTAGTCCTTTATACATACACACTAATACACCGCTGTCCTCCAGGTCTTTCAGGTATTCAATACAACACAAGAAATTACAAGGTAAACACTCTTGCTCTGTAGATATGAAGCACAAGAACTGACACATGTACTGCACAATGCATGTTCTAATTTTAGGCTGATGCCGGTTACGAGCGCTTTTACTGTATCTGTTCTTATTAATGCATCCTGGTAACTAAAAGCATGATTAGAATGCATTATCTCTGTAAATCAGTTCTTTTTAAATCCGTGCCATTGTCTTACATTCATTTTGCATATGATACAGACCACCGGGCTCTCAGCTCACGTGCCTTAGTGGTAGAGCATTAGTACTAAAATACAAATAAGCACAATCCCCTTTGTGATTGCAGATATTAGTCTTGCAATTTACTGTGGAGACCTTCACCAAGCCTTTGCTGAAGGAGTAAAATGCATCCAGGATCACAAGTCAGGAAAGGTGACATGGAAAGGATCCACATCTACCCCACGTTGTCTCTTCACCGGTGTCCCTCAGGGCTCGGTTCTTGGCCCGCTCTTGTTCTCCCTTTACACCAAATCTCTTGGTGAGGTCATATCCTCTCATGGCTTCTGTTACCACTGCTATGCAGATGACACCCAACTCATCCTCTCCTTCCCTCCTTCTGA
>JAODKF010000068.1:15556926-15568902 GCA_026779585.1 Mormyrus proboscirostris
ATAACAAAACCTTTTCAGGGCACCTTATTGGCCCGGGGGGGGGGAGGGAAGAGAGGAGGGGTCATTGAGAAATTTTAGGTGACAGCGATGATGACAATAAGCCCATCAATATAGTGCAATAAAACATTTACTTTGGAGCAGGACAGTCGGCTGGTAGGAGGGTTTATTTGCCTCAGCTGAACAGACCTCAACTCCACATCAAGACACTACAGATTAGCGGCAGAGAAGGAATCATATGAAAGTGTTAATTCCGGGGACTATATTAAGAATCATAAGCATATTATATTAATAATGTAACACAGTAAACTGCATTACAACTATTATGAGCCAAACTGAAAAATGTATTGTGACCTAAAATGTTATATATTACTTGGAAAAAAATAATATATATTATATTTTATATATAATATAAAAATCTTTAACATAGCGACAGGAGGCAGCTTGCAGTCTTTACGCCCACCCACTCATTCATCTATCCATCTGCCATACGCTCATCCCGGTCAAGGTGACAAGGGGCTGCAGCAAAAGGCACAAGGCAGAAGCAGACCCCGAACCGAAGGCGGCCATAGCAGAGCATACGCATATATACAATCAGTCACTGCAGGAAGCCTGCGGGGATGTGCAGTGAGAGAAAAGCCTTCTCAGCCACCATACTGGCACCACATCATCAGGTAATAACTAACATCAAGGTTAATACATGACCATGTGTTACAGTCACATGGTTTTAATATACTAAAAGGTAAAGTCGAGAGAATGGTCAGGCTTTTACTGCATGAGGTGGGGGGGGGGGGGTTTTCTCAGAACCATGATGGAGGGAGCTCATTTGGTGAACATTATCACCACTAACAAATCTTGAGGAGTGGAAGTTTTCCCCAAACCACTGTAAATGTCAGACAAAAAAAAGGCAGCGGATTGTCCATGCCTTGAGGTGCGCTTCTGCTGAACGTGGGAAAATGACAGCCCAGACATTCCATTTTTAATTTTATTCCTATTATTTCTGAAAAGTGAAGGCAGTAAAAGTTGTTAGCACTGCATACTGAGACAGGAGCGAGGCAATGAAGCGGCTGGGCAGCGTCACGCGGAGAAACACGCATGAGGGCGACATCAGAGCAGCTGCAGATTTCTATACTTGTAAGTCACCATGCGCAAGACCGTAAACAATGCGAACAGTAGATAACGAATGGTGCTTCTATTTTTTTTTTAAATATATTTCATATATAGTCTGCATGAGAGAAAATTAATCGTGTGCTGATATTTTACACTAGAGCCCAGCACGCCAGTGGAAAACAATTGCTGAAATGATTTACGTGTCTATATTATTCACCAACAACTGGCGTATGTGCACCAGACTGACGATTAGTGAAATTTAGAGGACCAAACTCATAAAATATAAAACTTTTGTGCACATTGTTGGGATTGTATTTAAGATTCTGTGCACTTCCTCTCTCCCCCTTACGCACTCATCTTCCTTAAATAACGTATCACCACTAAAGGATGACAAGAGCAAACATCTGAGTCTCAGCTGGTGTGGTACAGTGTACTTAAGTCTATGTTTAAGATGGTCTTGAATTGAATAGACAGACATGCTTGTCCTTGCTGGGTTGATGAGCTTAAACGTGTCACCTGAACGCCCCCTAGCACAGTAAGGGGGTAGAGCAGTCGTCTTACTAAGAAAGACTTAACTAGCTTGTGCAGGGGGCTTAATGACTTCGGGGGGAAAAAACCAACACGCTTGCCAGGGCTGTGGGTAACCATGGCGAGAAGTGTAGCAACGGGTTGTCAGCAGCAGAATGAGCCGCCAACAGCTGCAAGGGCTGGGGACTGTGCAGCGCCGGGCCCGGCTGGTCCGATTGTTGGCCCTGATGTAGACAAATTGACTCAAATTAGTTTAGCATGGGCCGCCTGGCAGAAGCAGTATAACTGGGAAGGCCACCTCAAACCCAGTCACGAGATTATGGACGAGAACAGCACTATGAATTCCTGGATGGAGGGATAACGTACCATGTAACAAAGTGCTCCTTCAAGGTCAGAAAAAAAAGAAAGAAGCATTTCTCCCAACATTAACTCAAACTGAAGCTTGCTCACCAAGCCAAACAGGAAAAGAAAGATTATGAAATCATGCATTGGTACAGCAGTCTGGATGGAGACATGACTGCTCTGTAAGAGCTCAGATTCACAACATTCAAAAGTGTAAAGCTGGAGTCGTCCCCTCTGCTCTTTGAGGTTTTACTCAGTATAAATGAGTAAAACCTGACAGCAAAAGTTGCGCCAAATACTCCAGTCAACCTGGATTTAGATGGGAAAAAATGTGACATCATACAAAGATGCACTCCCTTTCTGTACCATAGAAGACGCCCGAATGCAGACGAGCCAATAGTCCCAGGCGATCGTGACACCTGGGGACCACCAACGGTGTCGTATCTCCCTTTGCGTTACAGTAATCTTATTAGCTCTCGGCCCACAATGCAGTGTGCCGCCCCAGTGCTCGCCACGGCCCAGTCGCCCAGGCCGGCCTTAATCCTTTTCAAGCACAAGTTGTGAGAAAGGCAGGCGGGAGAAGAGTCTTTTCCAGTAAAATGGAAAAACACACACACACACACACACACACACACACACACACACACACACACACACACACGCCGATGTTCTAAAATTCGGCTTGAAGCAAATTGCTGCTTCTCCACTAAACCAATCGCCTTTATATAAAAAGCAGGTAAAAAAGCTACAAAATACAGATGACGCAAAAAGCAACGTGGCCAGACACAGTAAGTGTTGTCCTGGAACTATCTGGTAGAGCTCCTGACAGCTTTAGACTTTGATCACTGCTGCCCCCCCACCCACAAACTTCTTAGCGGGCCAGTTGCTATGGAAACCTAGCCAGTTCCCCACCAAGGCGAAGCTAATTGTCACTTCTTTCATTTTCCAGCCATCTCTAATAATACATTACCAAGGGTCGCGTCTTTCTAAGGATCTTCAGGTGACACAATACAGCCAATTTGTGTTGAACACAATGTTTGCTCAACAGCAAGAAAATTTAAATTATGGAAGCACCTCACTGTATAACTTCATTGTCAAATCACAGATAATAACCATATACCTAATCACCAAGGATACTTTTGTAAACTACCTGCCCTGTTTACAAAACAAGATGAATTCGCTGCTAGCGATTATGAATCATGTTGAGAACAGAATGAGTGAATATTAGGTGCCGTTAGTTAACAGCCAGTGAGAGGGATGCGAGTACCAGGGTAGCACAAATAACACAAGGTTCCGTAAAATGAATGTTTAAATCATGAAAAACGGCACGGATACAGCAATACCGATACCAGTATTAGTAGTATTGGTATCGGTTCTCATGTACTCAGACACATGACAATGTGCAGATGCCTATAACCAATACAACATAACGCATCAGTGATATCATTATCGAGTAAAACAAACAGGACAAAAATGTCTGAGGTGCGTAAATACGTCAAGATAAACAACAAAAACCAAAGCATTATGAAGTGCAAGCAGTGCTCCACTGAACTATCATGAGGAGGTACCAAAACAGGTTTGTACAACAGGAGTAATGTAATTAAACATCCATGAATTAAACATAGGAGTACGACGAAACCAGTGCCAGCAGCAACACTCTGCAACAACCCAACATGCAGCAAATGCCAACTCAATGAGAGAAAATGTCAAATGATAACCCCTGTGAAGTGGGGAAAAAACAAGCTCTAATCCTGTAAACTACACTCTGAATGTTTCTATAGGCTACTGTAATCATTACACCATGACGTTTGGCAAGTTTTAATGCCAGCTGTTTGGCTGAATACTTTATCATTTTTTCATGCTCTTTAGTTGGAAACAAAGTGCTTGCTTGGTGCCAAGTGCATGGATGTATGCACGTGTGTGTCGGGGGGGGGGGGGGTCATTACCATGTTCCTGAAGTTTCTGAATTAAAATATTGCATATTATTCTTTAGGAATCACTGAGCCTTAATTGGCATTGGTGATTGCCAAACAAATGGCACTTTGCATTTGTATAGGAAAATGAAATGATAACTTCAGGGCAGTTTGAGTGTGGATGCATTTACTGCATCCTGACATGGCCAAAACAATCAGTAGGACAGAATGAGTAATGTAACATCTATATTTGCAAGTGCAGTTTTATCAGTGTGAATGGGCATATCAAAACTTTGAGGAAGTGAGTCTCATCTTTAAATGATTACAACATGAGTAGATAAAATGTTACTGAAGCAGCTCAGAGGGGAATCTTATATGAGAAACATCCACAGTGACAAGCATATATCAATAACAAATGCTAACATTTACCCCAAATTGAGCTGATAACATAGCATACAATTCTGACAGCTTAAGGTTCTTTCATTTACTTATTTGGCTTGACATATATTTTTTAAGCATGTCACTCAAGCAGGTATAAGAGTAGACACCTCCGGGAAACTACATTTCATAACATGTATTCATATGGACAAGATAGGATTGGAGTATATTAATCATTTTAAACATACGATACATTAAAAAAGCAGTGATTGGCTACTGAAGGGACAAGAAAGTTCTGCCACCATAAAAAAACAGAAAAACTATATTAATCCCAAGGCTGCCCCCTGCTGTAAGGGCCCGTTATTACAACAAACTCTGCAAAGGCCCAACAAGCTACACAACTTAAATGGTAAATGGACTGCATTTATATAGCGCTTTTTCTCAAAGTGCTTTACAACATATGCCTCACATTCACCCATCCACACACATTCATACACCGGTGGCATAGGCTTCCATGCAAGGTGCCAACCTGCTCACCGGGAGCAATTAGGGTTTCAGTGTCTTGCTCAAGGACACTTTGATGGGGTCAGGAGGAAACTTATTAAATGTTTTCATTCAACATGTAATTACATCGCAAATAAAGTACAATAGGAATTCACAGATTCTCCCCATGTCTATATGGATTTCTCCCCAGAATCCAAAAGCATGAATATTAAGCAAGCTGGTATCTCTAATATTACATATGATGTAATTACCCTTTATTTACCATTTGCACAAGTAGGTGTACAGAAATTACAATGCTTCTCACACATTCCATCATATTGTCCTGTGAGGCAATATACACCATATTAGAGCTGTAATCGAGCCTTAAAGGCCCGAACCCGACAAGTACATATTGATTGACAGCTTTTTAAAAGCCGGAACCCGTTTACAGCCCGACATTATTCAAATGTGCGCACGCACACAGCTCACGTGTCAAGAATGAGTCATTGATACATTTTTTTAAACATCATTTATTCCAGAGGCTCGTCTCCGTTTCACCTCCTCAGCGTCAATTTTCGCATCTTTCTCGCGCTAATTGAAATGCATCACCTGACCACTCATTTGTGCGCAAGCCCGAGCCCGTGCAAAATGATAGAAATCAAGCCCCGTCGGCTTCGGGCAGAGATCTTCAGCTCTACACCATATGACTGTGGGCAGTGGCGTGTTCTCTGCAGTGAGCTAGTATCCCACTCAAGGTGTGCCATTCCATGTGCCCTATGATGCCTGACATAAGTTTACTCGGACCCTGCACTTAATAAGCAGCGACAGAGGATGTATGAAGTATAACAATCTCATTTCAAATGTAATGTTCAGCTCTCTGCATAACTGATTTCACCTGGTTAGAATCTCAGTTCTGCAAAATCTGGACCTGTACTGCACTGTCACTGCCAAATTATATAAAACACTGAACAGATGATATTGCTTTAGTCACAGTAAATGTTATTCTAATAATAATTATAGCAGTATGATTTAACTATTTTTCTTGACGGTCCACTAATGGTCAAGAGAAATGAGACCATAATATTAAACCACGCATATGCATTTTAATTACAATCACCATAAATCCCAATAAAGACAAGACACGAGTCGCAATAGCACAGGATAGACAGTTAAAGAAAGACATATTAGTTTGTTATTTATTACCGTTTTCCCAAGCGGTTGGTAATAGCATAAATTAACTGAGTAACTGAGAAATCAAGAGCTGGTTTTAAAAACAGTTTAACTTTTACGAAATTGAAACGCATTTGTATTGATATATAAAAACTATGTGAAACAAATAAGTTCATGACTACACTAGTACGTAAGGACGAGAAGTCCGAATTAAGCTAATCAAACCGAAGAAAAATTTAATCAGACAAAAGGTTTTAACGAGAATAAACACTTACTTGGATTGAAAGGATTAAACATTCATGTTTGTATTTGGAATTCATAAAATCAAAGTTCGTCATATATAAAATGTAACTGAACGCGCAGCGGTTGGAAAAAAAGATTTTAAACACAGGACGCCTCGGTGAAGTTACCTGTCCTTTCTGAAGATGCAAGAAGTTTTGAAAGTTCGTGAAGTGCAGAGCGGGTCATCAGCGAATATGAACACCAGCCTGTGATTTTCTTACATGCGTAAAACAAAAAATTACTATTACGTCTGCGGCATATTAATAACGTTCTCACCAAAGAACAGCGATATCTTGTATTAACGGCATTTTATAGTTGTTTAAACATAATTTCTACTATTTCTCTCCACAGCAACGACATGTAGCGTCCAGGAAAAGGAAGTGCGTCATGTCGCCATCAGCGCCGCTTACGTCTCCAAACTACCCGAGTAATCAAAAAAAAAAAAAAACGCGCCAAAACCGTCCCGCCAACACCATCCCGACGCGCGAACGTTTAGCATATTTATAATAGGTTTCTATTATAGGCCTACTGGTAAATTTAACTAAATTGACTGCGTTGTCTGTGTGCCACATGGTTATAAATCACTAAACAATGCTGGTATAATCCGGCAGTGAGAACAACA
Organism: Mormyrus proboscirostris; assembly: GCA_026779585.1. NCBI lineage: Eukaryota > Metazoa > Chordata > Actinopteri > Osteoglossiformes > Mormyridae > Mormyrus > Mormyrus proboscirostris. Next base: position 15,563,752 of record JAODKF010000068.1, read on the forward strand.
ATTTATTGTTTCAGAAAAATGCTTTATCAAAAAGAATGACGAGGTGAGAAACATTTTGCTAAACTGGGGGAATAGTGCCACATTTGAATTTTACAAATGCCCGAAGAATTAGGGAAAATTCATCTGTAATCCCATCGAACAGCTGTCCGAGAACTTCGCAAAGTTAGCAGAGAGCATTTTGTAACGTTTGGAACGTTGTTCCTATATCTTATATTTCACCGACGGTTCTGTATGTTCCTTTTAACATAATGTTAAAAAAAAGTTTTATAATGAAATGTTTTTTTATAGTAGTGCTTTGTGTATACACTGTAAAGGCTATGTACTGCCTTAAATCTGTGACCTTAGACGTGTAAATTAACCACAATGCTACCTTCTGCTCTACCATGCCCTAAATTTGTTTATGCTTTATTATTCTTAGTTGTAGTAATGGGATGACATTCTAGTAACACCAACAAAATCAGGCACTTTGGACATTTCCATCGGCTACTTTAATATCAATGTTTGATAACTTGATAGCCTAGCTGGGATATCACTTCCATCCACCCTAAAATTTTTAAAACTTAATTAGCTGTTTTGTTTTGTTTTGTTTTGTTTTTAAAAGAGTTGGGAAGTTTATGTAATATGTGTTTGGGTGGAGTGCTGGCTCTGAGGCTAGGGTTCTTAGTCAGCAATGGGAAGGTTGCTTGTCGAAATCCTCTAAATGCCACGAGTGATTCTAGTCTGCTGGCCTCTTTGTCCAGGATGTGCTGTTAACCTACATCCAGCCTTGTAAGTAGATCCTATAAGGGAAAACTTGGCTACACGAAGGAGAACTTCGTACTGTTCCATTCAAATTAGTGTGGTGCTTTGGCATCACCCAGCACTCTGGTTCTCGCCCCTGAGGAGGTTTGTCACGTGGTGGGTGTGGCAGTGCACTGTATCAGCTTGTGCTCCTAACCCTCCAAATTTCATCTAAATCTCTTAAAAATAAAATAAATAATATAGTAACAACAATTCTCATTGTCCAATAAAAGATTTTCATTTCAACTGCATTTTTGTTCTGTATTGATTATTGCAAATTCATTGGGAGACATAAAGCAGACATAAGTAAGGCAGAGGAGTCATATTTCAGACAAACAAGAGCTTACCTTGCCAAACTTCACTCAGTCTCATGAATGAGAAATACTGGAGCTAGTATGGAACGATATGAAAATTTTAAAAATGACACTTTTACAAATGCTGAAACATTCATTCATCTTCTATAGTGCCTCTCCTTTACTGGGTCACAGGGATCCTATTCTGGAAAGAATGGGTGCTGGAAGGGAACCGCCCAGGATGAGGTCCCAGCCCACCTCAGGATATGCACACCATGCACATATATGGACAATTTGGCAACTCATGCTCACCTTAGCAGCTTTTTGGGCTGTGGGGCAGGTTAGGGTACCAGGGGAAAACCCCATGGCAGCAGGAAGAGAACGTATAAGCTCCATATGCTTGGAGCTGCAGCAGTGACATCACTCATGGTCTCAGAGGTAGGAGGCAACTGTGCTAACCATGGTACCACCTTGCTACACCCCCCCCCCCATTGGCAACATACATGGGGGATCCAAGCAATTATACCCAAATACCCTTGAATTTGAAGATAAAGAAAAAGTGGACAGACTAGAACAGGATAAAGTTGACTACTACTACTGTATAACAGTAATTGATTCTTTTATTGATTCCTGTATGCCTCCCTCAACTTGCTCTTTGTAGAGTAAGCAGCCACCTGTTGGGGCGCCGAGGGAGCTGAGGGTTAAGGGCCTTGCTCAAGGACCCACAGACGTGCTGAGGCTGGGTTTGAACCAGTGACCTGCTGATTACAGGCACAGCCCACTGAGCCACACACACTGCCCCTGCTATGTACTACATACTAGTAACTAGTAACTACATATGTAGCTGTTGCAGTACTATGTAGAGTAGTGGAAGCAACATTTGTAGCAGTTGAACCAGCAATTGAAATAATTAATGGCGTTTAGTACAATTTTTTTGTTGTTGCATAAAACAGCCCAAACGGACAAATGTTATTTTACTATTCTTTGATTATAGGAGTGTCAACTTCGTGTAGGTATTTGCTGGGATGAGAATAGCTTGAGTTTCATAAAACGAGCTTTGTAATTTCCCCACCATAGGTCAAATCAAATCAAAGTTTATTTATCAAATGTATAACAGTACAGCAAAATGTTGTGTATTTGATAAACTTTGATTTGATTTCATTACATTTGAAGTTGAGACATTTCAAATTGAGATTTGAACTATTTTAGAGCTTAATGAGATCTCTTTAGAAACTTGAAAAGAGGCGGATATGAGATTTTATGCATCTTTTTGTTGAACAAAAAAAGAAAAAGAGGCACAGGAGAAATAAGGCCTTGTTACATTTTGGTTTGCATAGGACAAGTTGACAGGGGAAATGAAAGATCCATGACCCATCCACCTTCCATACTGTACCTGCTTATCTTATGCTCTGTCATCAGGATCTGGAGCCTCCAGATCAGAGAGGAGAGCAAACTCACACCCCAATCCAGATCAATGGAACCCCTGTGGAGAGTCTCCAACTTCAAATACCTCGGTGTCCACATTACTGAGGACCTCACCTGGAATACAAACACGGACTTCCTCATCACTAAAGGCAGACAGCGCCTCTATCACCTGAGGCGTCTAAAGAGGTTTAAGATCTCCAACAACATCCAGAGGAGATTCTACACTGGAGTCATCGAGAGCATCCTGACTAGCAACATCATGGTGTGATGCACTGTACAGCAGCAGAACGCCCTGCATAGGGTAGTGCGCACAGCGGAACGCACCATGAGAACCTCTCTACCAGCCCTGCCGGACATCTATGCTGAAAGGTGCAGATCCAGGGCCACCAGGATCACTAGGGACTCCAGCCATCCCGCCCACAAACTGTTCAGGCCACTGAGGTCAGGGAAACGCCTCTGTAGCCTGAGGTCAAGAACTGAACGGTTTAGGAGGAGTTTTTACCCACAAGCAGTGAGACTCTTCAACCACAGCACAAAACTGGACAACATGATGGACAACTACACACACAGCACACAAAGGACAACTACACACAATCACCTATAATTTAATTTCCTTCTGGAAATTATAAGAATATCTGTACCTCATGGCACATCTGCACCTTACCTTGTCTGCACCTTATGACACACTATTTATTACCATAGTAAATGCATCTATATTTATGTATAAATATGTATATATTTTAGTTTTTTTATACCCTTACAGTGCAATACCTCGGTTATATATATGTACATATACATATGGCTGCTACATTTTTAGTAGTTTTACATTTTTAGATTTTCCTTGTCTTTTTTTCTTTTTTAAACTTATAATTTTTCTCTTATTTTATACTTATCCTCTGTTAGTACTTATTTCTTATCTCTCATTTTTTAGTATGTTTTAGCACAGTTCGAGAGCACTTTTACAGCCAGGAAAAAATATTTCACTGTATGTTGTACCAGCTATAACTACATGTGACAAATAAAGACTCTTGAATCTTGAATCCTGGTAGGTATGGGTGCAAGGCATGTAAGAACCCGGGTTGGAGTGCCAACCCATCACAGGACACACTCACCAGTCACAAACTCATTCACAAATTGGTGATTCCAATTCACCTTAGCATGTTTTTGAACTATGGGCGGAGGGGGGCGACTGGAGAAAACACTATGATGATATTGGTATTGGAACACACAAACTTTGAGCCAGGGCAAAGACTGGAACTCCAGTCCCAGAGATACAGGGCAACAGAGCTAACCACTGCACCGCCCTGAAAATGCATGACTGAATACGTATTCATCACATGGATTACATTTCCATCCATCCAACCATTTTCTGTAAGTACTTGTACTATTCATAATAATAATTAATACTTTATTGATCCCCATGGGGAAATTCCTCTTTCTCCGCCTCCAACTCTGTACATGACAGCAAGCTGCGCACTAAGGGCAGCCAACCATCACGCACCCGGGGAGCTGGGGCTTAAAGTGCTGAACCCACCTTCTGATCACAGGCACAGAGCTTTAGCTCACTGAGCCACACGCTCGCCCCCTGGGGTGTGAGGGTCCAGAGCCTCTCACATGACACACTCACACCTACAGGCAATACCAGTGTGCCGGGGGGGGATCAAAATATCAAGAGGAAACCTCATGACGGCATAGGAAGAACATGCAAACGCCACACGGAGGGCAGGGATTGGAACCTTGATCCCAGAGGTGCAAGGCAGCAGTGCTAACCACTGTGCTGGCCCAGACCACTAGTACTACTCCAAAAAATAAAAATGATTAAGTGTTTTCCTACTTGCGGTTATAAGTCATCGTCTGAGACAACTAAAATGACCGAGGCAGACACATACTGTACTCGGGAGTGAACATCTAAAATTAATAAGGAGGAGTGCTTCTTTAAATGGAGATACAGTCATTATTTGCAATTAATTGCATGCAAAGATATAACATTACTGTGAAGTGCGAATTGTGGCTGAATACAAAGGAATTTTCCACTTCTGTAAACTCAGCCAGAAATCTGTTGACATAGACATATTATTACTGTAAGATAGGAGGTCAAATTTCTGCATTTTTTTAGAATGGCATCTATTATTTGTCTCACTGTTCTACTCTCCCATTAATGTGGATTTTCAGAAATGTTCAGAAACTTAACTTGAAGTGAAAGTTTCTGTCACACACACAGGAGGATGACAGACTGTAAAGGCAGAGTAGGAAACGCAGACGCGGGACAGAATATCGAAGAGGGGAACGGTGATGAAGCTATTGGGAGTTAGGACTGGAGGAAACTGTCGATAACTGGGGAAATATGATGTCAAGACGGGACTGAGTGCACTGGGTGCCGCCTACAGGATGGCAGCCCTGTAACAGTTTCACATTTTCATTCATGTTGTGTGTGTATCCCCTTTTGGAAGGGCAGTCAATTGATATTAAAGTATAGAAAAGAAAGTATTTTAAATGACCATTTTACATTTTGTGGATTCACAAGGATTTTAGAGAGTGATTTGAAAGTAACTAATAATATGATTACTATTTTCAATAAGTACAGTCGAGCACGGTTATTACGATTTTCTGGGGCCGGCAGATTTCTTTCGTTATAACCGAATTTCGTTATATC
>JAODKF010000068.1:15577084-15589812 GCA_026779585.1 Mormyrus proboscirostris
ATTTTAACAACTCTGAGCTATTAGTTAAGTTCTCCCCAAGCGAGCTTGATGGGCCGAATGGCCTCCTCTCATTTGTAAATTTCTTATGCTCTTATGTACTATATTGTATTATATTGTATGCCATTGGGGCAATTCACAAATGGGTTAATTGGTCTAAAAATCAAATGATACAGCCACGTCCTATAAAGTGTGATTTGATCAGTGATTATTAATCATTATATTGAATCCATATTATGTGCATTGGGGTGACACACTAATGGATTATTAGTTCAAAAAGCAAATGAGACAAGCATGCCCTGTATGGTGTACTGTGATCAGTAGCCTCTAGGGGGCAATGCACACCCCTTGAATTTTCAGGGTAACTTTGTGACAGTATCGAATAATACATTGTACCCATATTATATGCCATTTGGACAACACACTAATAGGTTAATAGCTCTAAAACTAAACAAGATAGGCACAATTAGGAAAATGTGCATTAATCCATGGAGTCCAGGAAACAATGTTCACCTCTTGGATTTTTGTCTTACCTTTGTCGGTAATAGTTATTATTATATTGTATACATGTAATATGAAACGGGGCAATGCACAAATGGGTTAATAACTCTAAAACCAAATCAGACAAGCATGTCCTATGAAGTGTGTTTTCATCAGTGGCCTCTAGGGGACAATGCACACACCTCGGATTTTCATGGAAACTTTGTCTATAATAGATATTAATTATTATATTGTCTCCATATAATACGTATGCAACAGAGTCAAAAGCTCTAAAACCAAATGACACGGCCATGTCTTGTAAAGTGGGGATTCATGACTGGACTCAATGCATACCACTTGGATTTTCAGGTCATCTTTGTCTGTGGTATTTTATTGTCAGTGTCATGTGACTATTTTGGTCCAATCACAATTTAGTGATCTTGCTTGCGGTAAAAGTTAGGCTAGTTTCATTAGCTCAAGATAGATAATAACCCTCTGTAGTGTTCCACATTGTTAGTGATTAATAAAACCCAGAAAACTGTCACTCTTTGTTCTAACCCTCCCCAAAAAAAAGTGGCATCACCCCCAACTTGCCTCAAGAATCAAGTTAAGAACCAATCCGTGGATTTTGAGAATAATTATTACACGCCTATCAATATGTACATATTTACGATTATGCGTTTTATGTTTAATATTGGAAGCAATTAATCATGTTTGTTCATAGAAAACTGATAAGTTATTAATTTGTTTATTAATGTATAGCCCTAGTAGCTACAAGATGCAATGTTTTACCTGGACAGCCCAGGACAACCCTCCCCCCATCTAATTCCTACTCCTCCCACACCCCCCAACATCTACAATTTCTAGAATTACTGGATGGATCAACTGGAAACGTGAAAGTCAATAGATGTGATTTTTGTTTTTTTTTCTAGTCATAACAAATATCTCTGAAACTATATCTATTCATTTATTGCTGTCATGACTCATGCCCTGCCCATTACATCTGTCTGACCCTCCTGTTTTCTCCTTAGTGTGGCTCAAAAGAACCACGCCTGTTGTGCATATGTCTCACCTCTTGTTTCAGCCCTTGCGTGGATCACTTCAGCTGCCCCTCATCTACTCCCTCATCAGTCCTTTATAACAGTGCCTCCCAGTCCTGTGCTCCTAAATCTTGTCATTGACATCAAGTCCTGGTGTGTGCTCAAGTCCTTTCCTGCACTGGTGTTCCCATTTTATGACCTCTGGTGCTCTGCTTGTTTCCTCGCTTTAAATGAAGTCAGTTTTCCCTGATTTCTGAGTCATGACAGAATGACAGGCTAAACTGCACAGTTATACATGGGGATGTTGGAAAAGCTACCTGTGACACTGTGAGCACTGGATTTCTTCTCCCTCCTCGACTGCACAGTGGAGCTGAGAACCAACACCATAGTCTGGAGGAGGCCCAAGGCTGCTGCTCTCTTCCAGTTGGCAAAGTGGGCACTTATGGGATTCACTGTGGGCGCTTACTCCCAGCAAGCAGAGAGAATCTGGTGTCTGTTGGCAGAGGTGTGAGTGTTCATCGAGCACAAGACAGCTCAGCTCACAACGGATGTACCCAGTGACTTTATGCAACTCAAAGGGGAGACACCCGCCGCTCTGCCTGCTGCCTCCCTGACACTCTATCAGCTCCTGCTCAATGAAGCAAAGGCTATAAAAGTGAGCTGAACCTGCACAAGATCTCATCCTTCCCAGCCCGACTCAGCCTGAGTCTGACCCCAAGCTCATTCTCCTCACTACTGTTGCTCCGCAAGCGCCCGGCCCCGGTGCGGCCTGTCAGTGCCGGTGGTGTCCCCAGGGAACTGGCCCAGGGAAGGGTGTCCCGGCTCAGCCCCGTGGGCCTTAGCATGTCCCGTTGGCTCCCACCTTGCCATCTCCTCCTGAGGTCCCAGTGGCATAACTCTTTGCCATCTCCTGAGGTACTGTGGAAACCTCTGTCATCACCATCTCCTGATGTCTCATCAGTACTCTGTGCCCCACTGGCACCGGCTTCGTCAGCCCCTGATGTCTCGCCAGTGCCTGTTTCCTCTCCAGCCATCACCCACATGTCTGTCTCACTCCCCGCAGCTTGCTGCTGGTCCAATACCCAGCACTCCAGCTGACTCCTACTAGGTGGAAAGACACTGGGGTGAACCTGAGGACCTGGGATGGAACCCTCTCGGTGGGGCCTTGAGGACCATTACCTTAGTCCTTTGTAGACATCATCCCCATCCAAAGGCCTGGAGTGGCCAGCGGTCCAGGCCCTCCGGTCCTGCGGGTCGCTGTCCGAGGGAGATGAGTTGCTAGACTAGACTGACATTGTTCCTCATCGATCGTGCTCTCTGGTCCTACAGGTCATTCAGCACCGCCCGACCTGGCAGTTCTCTCCATGCACCGAGTCCCACTGACCCACCAAGGCACTGGAGGGTCCATATCCCAGGGTCAATGCCTTGCTTCCTGAGGTTCAGGGGACCCCCTTGCCAAACCCCATTCCCAAAGCCCTACCTTTGTTTTGGTCTCCTTGTTTTGATTTGTTTTTTTTTTCCCCCTGTGGCCATACCTGATATTCCTTACCTGGGTGTCCCTCCACACGTCTGCCCTGTTCCTGTCTCACTGTCTGTCCGGTTTGTTGTCCCTGCTATCCCTCGCTCTGCCTGTGCCTACTTCCCAGCTCTGGTAGTGCCCGGTCTTGTCTGCCTGGTGTCTTATCCCATGTTATCACTCGTCTATGGTCTTGTCCTGGTGTGTGTCGTGTCTGCGATTCCCCTTGCTGTCCCTGGACTGTTATGTCCGCCCTTCTGTTCGGTCCCCAAGGTCCCCTCCTCATGTGCTTTGTTGACTTAAGTGCATGGGAAATTGACCCCACAAGAGAGCTCAAAATAGCAAATAGAGACCACAAAAAAAGCAAATCTTATGCACAGCTTAAGGATTTTGTGAGCTTGATTTAGTATTTTATGGGCACATCAAGTACACTGTGAATGAAGAAAATGCTGCCTGTGGTACCTCTAGGGCTCTGTAGGCATAACCAAGTACACAGAAAAGCGTGTCACACAAGTTTGTACTCTGTGGTGTGACACCCCAACTATGCCCCAACACATTCTGACCACACCTCCTGACATCGTCTCCCATGTCAGAGGTATTTCGGAGATAAGAAAAACAAGTGAGTGAAGGAATACAGCGAAAACACAATTACGTCTGCTGCAGATGGCCGTTAAACCCAATTGCTCCAGAGACTGGCTGACCATGCTTTCTCAGCTGTTCACTCTTGGGCAAAAAAATGGGCCATACCCTATTGCACAACATTAAGTTTTGGCCTTTTTTCCAAGACTGTATGTCACTTTGGATAAAAGTATGTACTAAATAGAGTAGATACATAGATAAGCTACTGCTAGGCTTACTGTGGTAGCGAAAATAGCTTCAGAAGTTAGTGGCTTAAATAGGACAATGTTCCTGGGTCACAAATAGGGCCTTCAGGGGAGGGCTGAGGGCCAAACATTACCTTGCCAAGAATGGAATCTAGAAAGTACTGCAAAGAGGTGGCCAGAAGTCTAACAAGACTAAGGTAGAACCTTTTGGCCTCAATGGGCAGTTAGTATATGCTGCAGCTCAAATTGAGTCTGCCCGTTAAAACCATTCCCACTGTAAAATATGGTGCTAGTAGTATCAAGTCACAAGGATGCTTCTCAACAGCATGGACAGTCTTGTGAAGGCTGGTACAAACAAGAATGGTGCATATTACAAATCAAGCAAAACCGGTCTGCAATACAGATACTGCAGAACTTTGCCCTGAAAAAGCTCAGTACTGGGAAAGAATCTTGTAGCATTTTGCAAGGAAAAAAGATTGGGAAATTATTGTTCCATCTTGGTGTACAAATGTAATAGAGAATTATCCAAAGATAATACTTGCTGTAATAGCAGGCAGCACAAGTTCATCTGCGTATTTAACAAAGGGGATGAGTATTAATGGAATTATATATATTAAAAGCTTCAGTCACAACGTGGACATTTTAGGTTAGTTTGTGACGCCCAAGTGAAAATTATAAGACAAAGCAAAATCAAGGCTGTGAAATAAAGTGCGGGGAGGTCTGAGGATTTTTAAAGGCTTGTTGGAAATGGCCATGGCCTATGTTGTTACAAAGAAAATATTTCTAACAACATATAATATGTTTCACAGTTGTGAAATTACATTTTAAGAAACTGGTTTATTTTGTAACTAGTTCTAAATATAACAGTCCTACATGTGACTTTGGTAAAATGTTTTAGTCATATTCATTTCATCTAAGCAACTGAAATTACTTCAGTTAATGCAGTTCTAGGAGCTACTGCGTTGGTAATAACATCTAATCTGTAATTTACAGTATTTTATAATTTATTTGGTGAGGCAAGTAGCTAATGGCATGTGGTTGACGTGTTCTACACTTGTGTTACCTATTGAAATGCTGTGATATGTAGCTATTTTCACTTCCTCATTTATTAGGCCTACTGCCCTCTTTAAATAAATAGAATACACTTTTTTTTTCTATTACGCCTTGTAAACCTCGCCTATCATGGGGTGAACCCAGGTTACCAGTCGCATTGAAGCCGTTTAGGTTTATTTCATGATGTTCTGTTTTCCAGAATCTATTTGTGTATGATGCTATATATGTATGACGCTGCTGTGTGCACAAAAGTCGCCCGTGGAAACAAAATTATTTATTTAATTAATTTAATTTAATTTAATTTTGATTTGCATAGACATTCCCTTGCAATGCTTATTTTAGTTCATATTTTAAGCCTAATTTTACATTTAATCTCTCACTACCTGAGACGTTTCAATTTCAATAACATAACATGTATTTTCAAGCAGAAATAAGCTAATCAACGTTCCCGCACCTAAAGTAGTTTGAGCTCGAAAACACGCACCACGCACCCGGATCGCTTCGAGTCTGTTTAGCGCAACTTTTGAAACGTCACTTCCCGTCCTGAAGCATAGGCTGCTGTCTATGGAGCGCCACGTATGCGGCAGGGAAGTCAATCGCACTTAGGAGAGGGAAAGTTTTGCTGTTTGTGTAAGAGAGCCATGCCGAGAGCACCCCGCTGTCTAAATGGTTTTATTTAACGTCGTAATATTTTTGAAAGGGGTTTTAGGAAAGTAGGCAGTCCAGTTTGAAGTAGTGCCTTCATTAGACGTGCAAAGAAAGAAGTTTGGTGAGTGCCTTGCATTTTGTTATTTCGCTGTATAGTTGCTGTAGTGCTTGATGCATTTTCTGTTTATGATACTTATGTCTGTTTTTCGACTATGCGCGGAAATAAAGCTGTACACGTGCAATGAGCAGGCCGACTCTGAATACCTAGCACCTTTGTACGGTGTGTAATTGATGGCTCTAAACGTAGTTCACGTCTACTTTGCTGCATATTAATTACAGCAGTCTGGGCCAGTGCTTGGATGTATTTCCTTATAATTGATATTCTTAATGACATGGTTGCTAGTGATTTTAACTTAAAATGATTAATAGTTATGAATAGTACTCCCAGGGAATATATTTGGACACCTTTTAAGTTCAGTGAAGCGATAGAAAGCACAGAATCGACTCTCTCACGTGTTTCGTGTGAGTCATTTTTGCCAAAATCTACCCAAAATTTGAATGCGCGTTAGCCGTCTGTCTCCAGCACACCAAATCACACTGCTTTCCCTGTCTTTTGTCATAATCACAGCATTATACGAGAGACGATCCACTTTCCATCCTACTAATTAGCGATTTAGTGCGAGTTAGGAGTGTATTATTAAGCTCAATATATACAATAAACATCACTTGTGGGTGTAATGTTTTGGTTGACAGATGTGGGAGATAATTCACTGCAGTGGTTGGGTGCTACATGTCACTGTTTATAATTTATGGAAATACTCGTGTGAAAGGATGTTTGCGCTCTATTGTAAGGTGCTAGATGAATTTCTACAAATATTCCTTGCCTGTCAAGTGCAAATAACTGGTAATTTATGTGAAAGCAGTTTAGATTGAATAATCCAACTGTGGTGGCTGCTATCCCCTTTGAAAACTTTGGGTGTGTATGTATGTGTATATACGTATGTCTCGAAAGAAAAAATACACTTAACACTATTGTCAAAAGCCTGATTCCTTCATATTCCCTCCTGCAATTGCACGCAGATGGTAGTCACCTGCTCACAGGATTTGCAAATGTTTGGGCGTCGACCTGCAACTCTGTTTGCACTGTGGTCTGCTCTGCAGGTTCCTGTGTCTACATCTAATCCAGGGACATGCAAACCAGGGCTGGGAGGAGCGAGTGAACCTAGGGGGCACACTTCTTAGAAGGAAATGGATATCTCGTACACTTTACAGTTACATTAAAGCTGTTGCAGTTGTAGCCTTCAGCTGCAGGTGCCTGGTGGTTTAGTGTCTTAGATTACTATCGCTAATGGTGGGGAGTGCTTATTGGGTTTTCGGTGGAAGAGAGGCACCCCGGACGTCTGCAGTTAAAATAAGAGTTTGTGGATGTTCCAGAATCTGATGGCCTTGTGAAAGTGTTCTGTGATGGGAAATGAGCCGACATTGTCCGGAGAAAGTTTATTTCTGCCCGATGATTCCTTGAAATATTAACGTAGCTTTTTCTTCAGGGAGAAGATGAGTCGGGCAGACGACGGGCAAGAAGAAGTGCCTCTGTACCTTCAAGATAAACCTCCTGAAGGTAATTGTTCGATGTACAGCTATGAAAGGGTATTCGGAGCTCGTGCGTGAATGGCGGCTTTGTCAGGAAGGAGAATTGGTGACCGTGGGTGATTGTGTTGATGCACTCCAACTGTCCTTTCATTATTTGCCTTGACTATGAAGCGATGTCCCCTCTTAGCTCTGGGGCACCGCGTCTTATATTTTCCACATTTCTTGTCCCGTCCTTCCCCTCACACAGGTGTCGTCAGCTACCCTTTCTTCTTTTTCATGGAGCTCGGGCTTTGCTGAATGACGTGGCATGCCCTGAGGAGCGCGCTATTCACTCTCTTCCACCTCCTACCCTCTAGGCACATGGCTGACACTTGGCAATCCTCTGTAGAAGAACTGGTTCCGTCCGGTTAGCGCACTTGGGGCCTACTTACTGCACGAGTAATCTGTATGGCAACCTTTGCTTGGACCGGGATACTACTGTGAGCCCCTCAGATTCGAATCAAGGTGCTTCAGCACACATGTTGTTGTCATCTGTGACACAATTTTGGTAACTGGCGAATAGAACACGTTTTTGTGGTACGCTGCTTTGGCTCTTTGGAGTTTTACTTACTCAGAGATGTTCTGAGGGCAGAGCAAAAAATGATTGGTTCAGAGAGAGAACCTGTTAGCTTGTGAGGTGAAGAGGTGAGTTAAATGGTGTGTTCGATTATTTCTTTCCAAGTTGGAACTCGGATGAAAACGTCAGGAGAAACGTCTCTTCCCATCGGAAAACGCGCCACTTTTATGATGCTGATGTCGGACAAGGTTTTGTTGTCCGAGTTGCCCCTGTGCCCTTGTTCCTTGTTTGTCTCTCGGAAAAAAAATCTCACTCCAAATCTGCTAAAATATAAAGCAGCAACACATGGCAGCATGTTCATGGAGGCAGCCATGTTTGTTCCGAGATGTGGGTAGCTCAAACGGGAGATTGTCGGACGTCATGTCACTCAACTCGGAATTTTCAAGTTCCGAGAGAAAAACGAACACACCAAAAACACCTAGAGGAGGTGGGATCAACCAATCATATGTCCCAACTCCTCTAGTTACTTGCACGCACCTCCTCTAGAATCTAATTGGTTATCTCTCTGAACCAATCATTTTTCATTTTGCATGAGGGCACAGTGAGTAGCACTGTTCTTACACCACTGGGTCTGGAGGTGGGAATCCATGTTTTTTGTAGGTATCTTTACCAGGGTTAAGTGGTTGAAAAATGAATGGATGTGGATAGTGAACATGGTAGGCATGATGTTGTACTAATACAGAAGTGATACATTGCCCAGGGTCTGGGTTGAGTGCCACCTTGGGATGATCTGCAGAGATGGTGCGCTAGGCTAATGCTAATGACTATAAGCGCCATTGCTTGATATTAGTCTTCAGCTACTTCATAATAAAAGTTAACCCTTGAAATTAAAGTGACAGCTGCTACCCGCTAGAGGATGAAGTACTTGACAAAATTAAGCAAACTTTAAACACTCTTGGATTTCTTACCTTACTAGGAAGAATATTATATTCTGTTGAGTGGGAAAAATTTGAGAATTGTTTAATAATTGTGACCTCAAACTTTTATGAGTCAAGGGAGATTTGATGGAGTCATTGTAAACGTGTTGCTTTGTCACTTGTCGACTATGTGGCATTGCAGTTTAATCAGTGCCTGGGTGCAGGCCACCCTCAGCCTTGCCTTTGTGGAGCAGAGCCATGAGAAACAGTCACGGGTTGTCATTGTTGTGAAAGAAACCGATAGAAGAACAAACTCAACAAAGGAAAAATGGTGGGATTTGCCTCTGGGTTTTTTCCTTTTCAAATCAGTCCTACATGACGAGTCTGAGTACAGACGCCCCCTCCATTATACTGAGGAATGCATTTTTCCCATTCAAATAATCAACGTCGGCAACTCAAAATCAGAAATGGCGCCTTGTTGTTTTTTTGGCATTTTGGAAGTTGTATCTTTACACAATTCTCTAATCTCTGATTCACAATTAAAGTTTAGGTTTGTCTTGTGATCAGGAACAACATGTCATTTTTCTATAATGTTAAGCATTCAGCAAATGCTTTCTGTCCAGTTTAAAGCCTGAGTTTAGGTAATCTCCTTACGACAGATGTGCACGCTGCCCTTGCCGTCGATTTATGTGTAGATGTATCTATAGGTAATGACTGAGTGAAGGGGGGTATTTCAGTTCATGTTTGCAGAGTGAATGATACTCTTTCAATCTCCGTGGGTATCTAAGGCCAGAATACCGTTTTGACACCACAACTTTCCTCATGTCTCTGTCATATTTTTGTGTTGTTGGGTTATGTTCTGGTTCTAATTCTAATGTTCTAATTCTTCCTGTAAACAAGACATTTAACCAAAATACTGACATCACACATCTGACAAACCAGGAAGCGGAGATGGGTTATGAAGCACTTCCCATGTTACACCACACGGGGGGGCTGTTTACTTAGATTCAGCTGTCACTTTCCAGTCATTAGTGGTTTCTGCATTTTATTTTCCCCTGTGGGCAATATGCGTAATTTAATGCTTGAGGAGATTGTTGCATTTCCAGGTTGCTGTTGAAAGCAGTGACTCCAAGGTATGTTCTGTCACTGAACCTGCAGATCCAAATGGCTGAGGCCCAGATACACTGTACTTTGTAACTGATGATTGCTTTGTGCAGCCATGGACATTATTGTGAACAGAACAATGTCTTAGACATGGAAAGGCAGTAAGTTTTATGTTGTTTTTTTTCGTTTTTAATCTGTCCATCCATTTTTTTTTTTTTCTTTTTTCTTTCTAATTATATTGTTGGGTGGGGGGTATTCTATTGTCCTTTATGGCCAGTTCAGTGTCTGTGGGGAATGTGGACCATTTAAGCTACAGGTTCCCCCCCCAATGTTAAGTGTTGCCGTTAACATTTTGTAACTTTTATAATTATATAGAATTACCTTGGAGATTAATGAAGCAATTTTGTCATTAGCAGCCGAGTTTTAAAAGTACTGTCCCCAAAGCATTGGGTTGATGAACAGCGGCTCAGTGGTTATGATAACCGCTACAGAGCATGATGGTGTAATGGGCCACTGGGATAATGGGTGTCGGTACTCTTCTCAAAATGCATGGGAAGCTCCTCACTCAGACTGTTTGTCGGGTCTCTTTCTGGCCTAGTTTTTCCCCTCCTACTTCAGAAAATAAACAGGCTGATGAGTCCTTTGTTCTTGCTGCTGCACTGTGTTCTGGCAGGACCCTCCCTGCCGCTCGCCTGCCCTCTGCCTCTCAGCGCAATACGCACACGCAGTGGAGTCTGCGGCGGTGATTGCCGTGTCTCTGGCTTCGTTTGAGGGGGAGCATGGTGGCGTCATCGGACATCTCTCTTTTCACAGTTTTTTTGACTATTTTCTTCCCGGGTCGTATTTCTTCCAAGCAATTAAACCTAATTAGGACTTTGATTGAATAATGACCACAGTGTGATATTGTATTAGATTTTTTTAATGATCTAACTGATAAAATGCGTGAAAATATATATATATATATATATATATTTTTTTTTTTTTTTTTTTTTTTAATTATCAGGCTTAAAGAGTAAAATCTAGTTTTTGAAGACAACATTCAGGGCCTAATGGAACTGACGTTTAATTCTCAGTCTGTAAAGTAAATGATAAATTGTCTGTGTAATTGTCTTTTTTGTCTTGAAAGCATATATAACCTAGGAAAGGATTGCCTCTTGTTTGTAATTTTTGTGTTCAATCAAGTTTAATTATGGAGTTTTATATATTGGTTGAAATAAAATATGTGTCTGTTAGGGCTTGGATTCTATAACTGTGTAATTGTAATTTACTGTTATTCTGTATAATGTGAGACATTTTCACATGTTTGTCCTTAAGCATTTTTCTCTCTTCTCCATTTCCACCTTTGTCTTTCAGATACTAATAAGGACCAACCTGGCATGTTCTCCAGGGTGGCAGGCGGCCTCTTCAGTGTCACCAAGGGTGCTGTGGGGGCCACAGTGGGCGGGGTCACCTGGATCGGGGGCAAGAGTCTGGATATAACCAAGACGGCCGTCACCTCAGTGGCTGCAGTGCCAGCCGCGGGGGTAGGCCTGGTGAAGGGGGGGGTGTCCGCAGTGGCGGGCGGGGTTTCTGCTGTGGGCTCTATGGTCGTGAGCAAGGTTCCACTGGGGGGGGCCAAGAAAAAGGACAAGTCCGACTGAGCTACTCAGCCTGGGAGGGGTGGGGCGGGGGGGGCTTCTCCTGGCTGGTTGCTCTTTGTGAGTTTTAATGCATAGCAGTGAGTGGACGGCTATTGGAAAACAGCGCTGCCGGAGGCAGTCTGCCTCTCTGGACCATTTCTCCTTCGGGTCGGCTGCCTCGTATCTCACTGACTTCTGGTTTGTGTTTTGTCACCAGTTGGGGCTCTAGTCAGAGCACCAGCACGATGCTGCAAGGGAAGTTCAGTATTGACAGATTTCCAGCTAGTATTTCATGCGATTTATATGTGGGAGTTTTAAAGTGGCTGGAAAGGAGAAAAGGGCTGTTTTTGGTGAGAGAGGAATTATCACCCTTATACTTAGTGTGTCTTCCGGTTGTCTGTTGGCTGTAATGCTGATGGACATGTGATTGGTTGACACTGAGCATGATTTGTTGCTGGGGCGGGGCAGAGGGGAACGAAGAATTCAGGACTCGACAATCTAATGCCAATCCCTGAACACTGGTATCTCCATGGACCCAGTCAATGTGTTAACTTACCAGTTCAGGACAAAACTGATTACCCCGCAAGACCAAGAAGTGTATAAGATTAAACAGCATTTCTATCTTCTGTTAAATGTTGTAATGAAAGTGAATGACAGATCCACCCATTGCCTTGAGGGCCAAACTGTGATAAACGGAACAGCCGAAATGAACCTATTGTATTTTTCAACACTGTTATGAAATTCAGGTGTAAGGTTGCGACTTGACACTATATACGAGTGTTTGCGTGCTCTCACGTGTGGAATTTAGATTTTATTCAAGGTTTTCCCCACTTCGTATTTACTCATGTCGCAACGTTGATTTTATTCATGAATTTGATGTATATGATCCATGAGAAATCGTACTCCGGGGGGATCCATCACAAGAGGACGGTGTCTTGAATAATATTCCATTTTCCTCGGTGTCTCAGTGCTTCTCATCTCAGCATGACTTCTTTCCTCAAACAGCAAAGAGATTGTTAAAGACTCGGGGGTTTGTTTTGCTCTCTGAGAGGATTTAACCTCTGGCTCATTGTCCCCCAATGAGAAATTATTAGATGCAAACAAAATGATCTCTCCTGCTGATATTTTTGTTCCTTCAGTTCTTGTTTTGTGTACCATTGTTGCTGCCATGTTAAAAATACAGTATTCTATGTTTAATATCACGTAAATGTTTCATAGTGTGACTATTATATACTATTAGTTTTTTCCCTCTATTGGTATAATAAACATTTCTTGTCATTGATTCTAGTAAAGGTCTGCATGATAATCATGTGATTTCTTTTTTTCTCATTTATTTAATCTAAATTGCTGTTCTTAATGTTGCGCTACCTTGGGGGGCGGGGGC
>JAODKF010000068.1:15607827-15618171 GCA_026779585.1 Mormyrus proboscirostris
TGTGTTTGTGACTGTTAGGGGCTTGCCTATAGTCTTGCTCTATCGCTCTCTCTTTCTCTCTCTCTCTCTCTCACTCTGCCTGTTTCTCTCCTGTCCTACAGGGGGTGCTATGACATCAGGAGGCCTTTTTTCCCTTGGAGGTTATAAAAGTCAACAAGAGGAGTCTGAAGAAGGGATATTTTTGTGCTGGTCTTTTTCCACTCTTTTTCTTTTTCTATCTGTGGGGCTTTGCTATTGTGATATTCTTCTGTTGTGATACTGTCTTTTTTGTGTCGTTGATTGTGTTTGTCCCACTGGAAACATGAGGGACATATTTGCAAATATTGTTTGTATTCTTTTTGCCCAGCACCGCTGGAAAGGGCTAAGCGCCATTTGATCTGGATGTCTCTTTTGTACCTGTTTTGGTGTAGACAGGGAGATAGGGTAGTGGTAAGTGTTTTTTTTTCTTTCTTTTGGAAGGAAACTATAGTGCAAGTTGGGTGGAGGTACTTTAGGGTTTCTGTTTCTTATTTTGGCCGGCTTGTCCCTGCAGAGATGGCACGACCCCCTTGCATCATACATCTATTATATGACAGGTGCGTTGTAGGCCAGGTACAATAAATTGTACAGCACTTGCGAAGACACTTAAGGTGTGTGGTGTTTTCTGCACGAACCCGGTGTGGCTTGTTACGTATCCTGTCCTGGAGACATAATATGGTAAATGGTAAATGGACTGCATTTATATAGCGCTTTTCTACTCCTACGAATACTCACAGCACTTTACCATACATGCCTCACACTCACCCATCCACACACCGCTGGCGGAGGCTGCCATGCAAGGCGCCAACCTGCTCACCGGGAGCAATTAGGGGTTTAGTGTCTTGCTCAAGGACGATTTAAATCCGGGCTCGAACCTGCAACCCTCTGGTAGCCAAACAATAGCACTACCTCCTGCACCACCATCGTCCCCTAATAGTGACTGATTAGACATGCAGCCAGTCATGGGAAGTGACAAGTTTGAATGAACCCCCTCTTGAAATTTGCTTCCACCCCTACTGTTATCCACCTCCCCGTCTTATATTATAGGAATTTTCTTCTTTCTTACGTCTGACCTTTCCTTTCAACTGCGTACTCTCAAAGGTCAGGAAAGCGACAAATTAGTAAACTCCAGTACAGATTATTCTTCACCTTGAGGAATCCTGGTTTAATTGAGGGTGGCAGAATGTACTGTCACACAGAGACACATTAGTGTTTTTAATTAAAGTGATTAACAGGACAATGTCTTCAGCGGATGGTGAGGCCGCTGGAGGTAGTATAACATAGGGCTGGGATCTCTCCACGTGCCAAGGATCACAGAGCTGGGCTTCACTCCTTGGCTCACATGGGGAGTTCTGTCATCCCAGAGCTAAAGCGTGGCTTACTGGAAACATGGGGGAGGAAGAAGGCAGCTCCTCATAGGACGTTAAAAGATTCCACCCCCTGCTGGGGATATCAGGACAAAATGCTGACGGGTAACGCAGTCTGCCATACAGCAGCGGTCTCATAAAAATGCCAGCCTCTCTATACAAATGACAGCATCCCCCCCCCTCCGTCCCCAACAAATTTTCCTCAAAAGGAGGTCTGTCACAGCAGCAAAAGGTCCTCCGGTAAATAAAGATTGTGTGGGAAGCTTGAGTGTGCCAATCATCGCTCCTTAAAATATTCCCACAGCGGCGCGTGAGTGATTGATTGCTTCTTCTCACATGTATCTGCCACGCCTGGCTTTGAACCTGCGAGCACGTTAAGAGCAGGTCGCTGTTGTATAGGGTGGGGCTTCATTTACTGATTTTGTAGATGTGCTTCAGAAAAAAGGCACTGTCAGTCAGGAAAATCCTGTACGCAAAACCATGGGAAAAAGAGAAAATCAAAGCAGCTGTTTTCACCGAGAAATTGTTTAGTGCCAGTGAAACAAACACCAGTGAAACTTGTGATGTTTTTCAACACTGATGCCCCTAAACGAAACTGAGGGCCAGTGATGTGCACAGAATTTCTGGGTGGCGGGTGCACAAACAGGAGGGTGTGGCCGACTGGTACTTCTGGGGAAGGGGCGTGAAGGCCGATTGGAGCCGGGGGAGGAGGGGGGAGAGATTCACCCTCGAGAGATTTTGTGCCATCATTGGTTATCGAAAAAAGGCACCTTAAGCATTTAAGGGGGTATTTTCAATCATTCAGACGAAAGGGGCAGAAGCCCCCACCCCTCTTGAGGGCTTGAACTCTTACAAGTAAACAAGAACCATTACGAGTAAAATAAGGCTACAAAGGTCAAAAATGCTCAAACTGTCATAAATATTCACATTTTACAAATTATTTTAAGGTACATAGAAATAATGTTAGGTATAAAGTATAAACCTATTGTAAGAAATCCTAACAGTTTTACAACACTATAATATACACTAGTGTACCCTCATGCAAAAATTAATTCTAAAAATAAATTCTGTCAGTTTACAGGGCCAAAGGGTATAATTTCATGCAAGCCTTGATCCATGCACCTACAGTAATGGGATGATATTATGCTTTATCTATGGTCTCCAAAAATAAAGAAAAATTGCCTCGAAATGTTTGAATTTTTAATGGGTTAAATATTATGTATACTGTATATAAAGCTTTCATGAAAAGGCAGGACTTGGCGGCAGTATTGAAATTTCACCAGAAATAGTTTCTGAGTTAGTGTTCTCTCATTTTTGGCAATACTACTAGCAAATCTGTTTTAGCGTGTAAACCAAGATTAGTTGATGGTCATCTAAGTTAGTTGAACTTAGCTGAAGGTCAAGATTCCACTAAAAAATAAGTATTGCCACCTTATCATGGTGGAGAGCTTTGTGTGTCCCTATGATCCTAGTGGCTAAGTTGTCTGGGGCAATCGCCCCCTGGTAGGGTCTCCCAAGGCAAATTGGTCCTAGGAGAGCAGTCAGAATAAGTGTGATTCAGTAAACCCCTATGATGACAGAAAATACAAGGGAGCATGTTATCCTGCCTGGACTGGGTAGACCAGGGCCTTGCACTGGAGCTAGGTGTGGGGCAGCGCCCAGCGGCATAGCCCAAAGAGAAAACATGGGTCTATCCTCCTGTGGGCTCACCACCCACAGGGGGAGCCATGGGGATCAGGTGGCAGTCGGAGGCAGGGGCCCTTGGTGGATCAATCATCAGCTAATGAAACTGACTCTTGGTTCATGGAATGTAACCTTCCTGGGGGGAAAGGAGCCTGAGTTGGTACTGGAGGTACAGTGATACCAACTAGATATAGTCGGGATCACCTTGACGCTTGGCTCAGGCTCTAGAACCAAACTTCTGGAGAGGGGCTGGATTCTAATCCACTATGGAATTGCCCATGGTGAGAGGCACCGGGTAGGGGTTGTTTGGTGCCAGTGAGTTGGGGTTCACCCTGGTGAACAAGAGGGTCGCAACCCTTTGACGTTGAGTTTATAACAAAGCCAGTGTTTGAACATAAGGGTATTCATAAGTGTACCTGGTACCCAAGGCCGCAAATCGCTGATTGATTTTGTAATCGTATCATCGGATCTGTGCTGGCATGTTTTGGACACTCGGGTGAATAGAGGAACTGAGCTGTCAACTGATCACCACCTAGTTATGAGCTGGATCCGCTGGCAGAGGAAGATGCCAGATAGACCTGGTAGACCCAGACACATAGTGAGGATTTGCTGGGAACATCTGGCGGAGGCTCCTGTCCAGGAGATCTGCAGCTCTCACTCTGGCATCCCGAGGGAGTCAGGGGACAATGGTCTGGAGCTGTGGCTATAATGTGTTGTGTTTGTTGTTATCCCTGAACATGATGGTGGAGGGAGGGAGGTGCCTCAAAAAGGTTCTGGCAAACCGTTAGGCAACTCAAGAGGAGGGAGCATGGCTTCACCCATGCTGTTTACAGCAAGGAGGGAGAACTGTTGACCTCAAATTGGGATATAGTCAGGCAGTGGAAAGAATATTTTGAGGATCTCCTGAATCCCACTGATACACCTTCCTTAGAGGAAGTAGGGCTGGGGACTTGCCCATCTCTAGGGCTGAAGTAGTCAAAAAACTCCTCATTGGCAAGGATCCAGGGATGGATGAGATTCACCCTGAGTTCTTGAAGGCTTGGCTGCCTTGGCTGACACGCCTCTTTAACAATCCATGGAAGTTGGGGACAGTGCCTTTGGATTGGCAGACTGGGGTGGTGGTCCCAGTCTTTAAAAAAGGGGACCGGAGGATGTGCTCCAACTTCAGGGAGATCACACTTCTGAGCCTCCCTGGGAAAGTCTATGGAAGGGTACTGGAGAGGAGGGTCTACCAGATGGTTCCAGTAGGAACAATGCAGTTTCTGTCCTGGACATGGAACACTGGACCAGCCCTTCACCCTCGCATGGATACTGCAGGGTTCATGGGAGTTTGCCTAAACAATACAATTTTGTCCCTCGGGGGGTCCTCTGGGGGTGCTTTGTATGGCGTATGGGATCTGCTGTTGCGGGCCATTATATCCCTGTACAAACGGAGCGAGTTTGGTTCACATTACCAGCAGTAGGTCAGACTTGTTTCCAATGAGGGTTGGACTCCACCATGGCTGCCCTTAGTCACCGATTCTGTTCACAACTTTTATGGACAGAATTTCTAGGCATAGCCAAGGAGTGGAGGGGGTCCATTTTGGGGGGCAGAATGTGGATCAGCACCTCCAATTCTGATGCCATGGTTCTTGTCCGGAAAAGTGTGGATTGCCCTCTTCTGGTGTGGGTATGAGTCACTGCCTCAAGCAGAGGAGTTTAAATATCTCAGGCCCTTATCAATGAATGAGGGGAGTGGGAGACGTCAGCAGTATTGCAGATGCTGCACCAGTCTGTCAAAGTATTGAGAGAGCTGAGCCGGAAGGCAAGGTTATTGACTTACTGGTTGATCTACGTTCCTGCCCTCACCTATGGTCACAAGCTTTGTGGAGTGACCAAAAGAGATCCTGGATACAAGCGGCAAAAATGAGTTTCCTCCACAGGGAGACTGGGCTCAGCCTTAGAGACAGGGTGAGGAGCTCAAAGTAGAGCCACTGCTCCTCCGCATTGAAAGGAGCCAGGTGAGCTGGATCAGGCATCTAGTTAGGACGCCTCCTGGACGGCTTTCTAGGGAGGTGTTTCGGGCATGTCCAACCAGGAGGAGGCCCTGGGGCAGCCCCAGGACACGCTGGACAGATTATATCTCTTGGCTGACCAGGGAACAGCTTGGTATTCCCCCAGTGAAGCAAGAGGAGGTGCCTGGTGAGAGGTCTGGGCATCTCTGCTTAGACTGCTGCCCCCATGACCTGATCCCGGATTAGCGGCCGAAAATGAATAGATGGATGGAATTTGTTCATTGTAAAAAAGCCCATTCCATGCTATTCAAAAGTTTTTAATAACACGCACTGAGCCAGCAGGACAATGAGCTTGGTTTGGAAGTGCATGGTATCGAACAGTAACTCCCCACCTGGTCCTGATGAAACACCCAGCTGATATACAGTATTTTGGATTGGTTACTCTTTAAGGGTTAAATATGGTCAGTTGCTGGTGTATGTTGTTGTGAAGTGCATGATATCCACACAGCTGGCTTAACAAAAGCCATTTGCACAATTGAACCTTGCTGTCCTGAGGCTGACCTATGTCCCAAAACATGCAAGCTGCACCTCCAAACTGCTACTGCATTGCAGTAAAGGTCCTGTTTTCTATAAGTCAATGCACCTTTCTGTATCGAAAAATCCATATTACACACAGTGTTGTGCAAAAGCTATTTATCTGGGTAGTACGTGTATATTTGCACAGAAACAAGAATTTCTTCTGTTCTTCAAAAAGTTACTGGTCTCTTGTTGGATGGTTAGAGGAACACACTGCTTCAGTTCCCAAACCTCTCCTCAGGGGCACCGCAGCCATTCTATGTATTCCAGGTCACTTAATTCATTAATTTATTTAATTTGAAAACTCTGAGGTGCTTATAAGCCATATGAGTTGAGCTAGTGGTTGAAAAAATACTTGCTGTATTGGATGCAAATACTGGGGTGACTAGAAAGGTTTTAAAATGGCTAAGCAGGCACACATGTTATAAATGTATATGGTTGTAAGTCAAGCAAAGGCATCCAACTGAAACCATAAGATTGATCCCAGTGGGACTTATTTATAAAGCATTGACATTGTGACTCTGGCCAGCTGTATTGTGTTTTGTGGGTTTGACATCTGTGAACATGAGCAGCAAAGCCAAGCCTTTTCTGGTTGATTGGCACAAGCTGTGGCATGAGACATTCCCACTGGTGCCTTTAACCGTGTGGGACCTTCTTGTTTTTTTGCGTATTTTTTAAAGGAACGGTAACTGGAATCGTCCGAACATCTCGATCATGGATCCAGAAAGTCCCTGGCTATAGAACAGAGGTGCATTATTCTATGATGCCGCTCGGCAGATGGTTATAAAACACAAAATGTATTTCAGGGCTCCGGATGTCACAGGGTGCAAAAAAGCAAAGTTTAAAATCATTAATGTATTCAGGAAGAGCATCGGCTCTGTTATCCCCCCGAGACGGAGCCATCTGGGTCACAATGAGTCACAGGACCCAGCAGATTCATACCAGCAGTGGGTCATAACTCTAAGGCTGATGAACATGTGTACTCGGGGGTCCTGCTAATATCCAAATGCTCATAACTGCAGCACTTGCCTCATTGGGCATTTTAACTCAATCAGAATGGGCGGCTAATGACACCGACTACATTTAGGTGCTTTAAGTGCTCCTCAGTGGTGCCGAGATTGAACTTAATCAAATGAAAGGGCCGTAATGAAAGCATTGTGACCAATCCCGCGAAGGCCAAGATAAAGACCGCTGTGGCTAGACACACTGGCATAATATCAAACTGCTCTTATGGGATCTAGATGATAAAGATAAAAATTTTATTTGAGGCACACAAGGATGGTGGTACATCTACCACTCATTTCCAGGCTTTCTTTACTTTCAAGAGTTTTTACTGACACTTTTTAGGGCTTTAGAAATATGAACGTGACCTTAACGGATACTGCTACTATGTCCTTGAGTAAGAGCCTCTTAAAATGAATTACCCCAGCAAATATTTCATAGTATACGTATGCATGTAATATAGGATGAAATGAATCAGAATGCTAGGCAACTTAATAATATGCAATAATAATCTTCAAATTAATGCAAAATTTATTGCTTTGGTTTAAAAAACATTACAGGATACATTTAAGTGAAAAAAAATGCAATAAATGCTATGAAATTGACCCAGTAGTGCCCATAGTCTCTAAAAAAATGATGCAACAAATCACTGATATTGGTATTTAAAAAAACAGGTCCCTGTTGCTAAACTCAACATAACTGAAATTTCTCCTTTCGTGCAAACGGTTTTAGGCTCTGGGCTTTCTGTGACCTTGTGGTTGTTACGCAGTTATTTTAAAAGGGACAAGCTCTTTTATAACCTGTCACTCACTGTGTTGAATAGCACCATTCAGCCCCTTTCCATACGCGCCCCCCCCGCCGCCACACGGCTACCTTTGCCTGCTCTCCTCGGTCTCAAAACAGCTTGACACTGTTTGTTCAGCCTTTTAGACACGAATCAGCTTGTCCCCGCAAACGGACCTTGTTCGGTTTCAACCGCGTGAAGGGGGATTGGGGCATCAAGCCCTCATAACGGTCATGTTGCCCCTTCCGGTAACACTGCCTGCCCCAGCTGCTCCTCCTGACAGCCTTGGCATAACTCGATCGCACTGACATTGTAAATGCACCCTGCCATCGCAATTTCGGCACTGCAGCCATTTTCTTACAGCTCTGTAGGCAGCTATACGCGTCAAATGAGATGCCGTTATGAAGCCAGGGGCTTAAAGTAATCAGATTTTCTGTGCTCGGATATTCTCAAGAAAAAAAGATGAAAGGTGCTTTGAAAACTGCACTCAAGTGGCAAAACTGAATACGTATTGCGCTCTTGTGCCTTTCCCAGTATTAGGCACGAGAACAGGTGACCTGTGTGATCAGAAGTAAATAGTTTATTTGGAGCGAGGCGGAGGCCTGTTTCAGTGCCGGGGATCTGGGCGGAAGGACTGGGATTTTAGCAAATGCATTTTTATTCATGAAAGCCTCCTCTGCTTTGTCCAAAATTCACATTCAACAAAATCTGGCTGAACGTAATGGAAAAATGGGGAAATTAAATGGGTGTGTTGGAATGATTGTGCTTAGCTTAAGGGGGAAATATGGGAAGCTACAGTGAAATTATTTTAGTCTTTTTGCTATATTAAATCAAACTGTAAATCCACCCATATTATCCTGGTCAGGGCTGCAGAGAGGCTTGGAGCCTGTCCGAGGCAGCATAGGACATGACACTGGGGTGCCAGTCCATCACAGGGCACTTATGCAAACATATTCATACTCTACAGGTTATTTAGAAAGACAAATTAGCTTAACTGAATTCTTTTGGACTGTGGAAGAAAACAGGAATACCCAGAGGGAATCCATGAATCAGGGTGAGAACATGCAAGCTCATTTAACACAGAAAGTAGAGGTGGGATTTGAACCCCCATCCCGGGAGATGTGAAATGACAGTGTTACCCACTGAATGACCAGTCCTCCCTCCAATGGTATTAAACATTTTGTGAAACACAATAACAAATAATTTTAAGTAATTTAGTTACTAAATACTGTCCTGCTGTGGTCCACGTGTCATTTTCGCATTTGGCCAGCAGGTGTCCCTGGTCATCCCGTCTCCCGTTCTTTCCCAGGATTGCTAGCGTTTCCCGCCCAGAGAGCAGCTTCAAGTGTGTTTGCAATTTTGACTGTTTGTTTCTTTATATTCTTGATCTATGTATTTGTCTTATAGTTCCTTGTTCCCCGTTTTTGGTCATGTTTATTTACCCTTGTTTTCTTGTCTCCATTGGTGTTTTGATCCTCCGTTAACTGACCTTACCTGATAAACCCTTTTGTCCGATTGTATGTAGGAAGTGACTGACCCTTTTGTCTTGTTTGATTTCTGTATTTTGTTTGCTAGGGGTATGATTGTCTTTTTCTTTCATCTTTTCCCACCCAATTTGGGGATTACTTGGTTAGCCTGTCTTTTGTTTGTTTTTGGCATTGTCCAATACCAATGTCTGTCACTGGTGTGTTGTATCCATTATATGCCAATTTGTTATTGTCTGTTCATAATATCTATAAGAACATCACCCCGAAACCACAATCCATTGTCTGTGTTTCTCTTCCCTTCATCTGTTTCTGCATACTCTAATCCTAGACTGGGCTGTATCAGAATTTGGGGGTTCGTGTGAGATCTCTTTATCCCCGTATTTTGGTGGTATCATTGTATTTATGTTGGAGGAGGGGTGTTACAATATGGATGAGTTTGATTTAGTTTTGCTTACCCTCGCTCGCACTTTAAAGACATTTAACTAACACTCATGTTGAGTACCCACA
Organism: Mormyrus proboscirostris; assembly: GCA_026779585.1. NCBI lineage: Eukaryota > Metazoa > Chordata > Actinopteri > Osteoglossiformes > Mormyridae > Mormyrus > Mormyrus proboscirostris. The sequence goes on from JAODKF010000068.1 coordinate 15,617,246, forward strand.
AGGGTTGTGTACTCAGTAAAGCCATTCTGAACTGTGTTGCACTGAGCAGTTTCAGCTTGTGACCTTCCAGGTAGCTTTAAAACTTGGAACACCAAACCAAAGTCGTTGGGGCATCGGAGTTGCCTTGATTGCCAGTGTACAGAACACTTGGACACATTGGCTGATTAGACATTGAATTGGTGTTAGAGCTAGTCAGTGAAACTAAGCTCTCTGAATTGGGCTGTATGTCAACCATCGCCACTAGTCGTGCTGGTGTGTTGGAGAGCAAATTGCCTTTGTTGTTGATTTGGTGTGTCCTCAGCTTAACGAGTCTGGCTGCTCTCTTCTGACCTTTCATTATTAAGCATTTTAAGAAACTGAACCGCTGCAGACCAGATGTTTTTATCACATCATTCCCGTATACTTTAGACCCCATGGCATGTGAAAATCGCAAGAGTGACCAAGCCTGTCTATTGCCATATGACCCAATGTTTGGAGGAGTAGGTTGCATCAGCAAGCAGGTACAGTATCAAGGGCATGGATTTGATTATGGACAGTAGGGACATATCTGTATCAATACTGTGTGAATACTGTGTGTATTTAGGGGAGTGAGGGGTTAGGGGCTGATTTGGTCCCTATCAATGTTGAAACAAAACCTACACACTTAGTATATCCTTATTCTGAACACTGCATGGGCGGTGGTGAGGGGTGGGGCAGTATTAGGAAGCACATGGTTGGAGTATACTCTGGACAAGATGCTGGTCTATTACTGGGTGGGTACAGGCAGCCCCACAGGTTAAGACTGTCTGACTCATACTGTACAAACGAACAGACTGCCAAAGAGCCTGCTATATTAAAAATTCAGTTTAAATGTGTTACGATCCGCTCCGTTCCATCCTCCCGTGTGCCACGCCCACCTCATTACCCGGTGTTTCGGCCCGATTGTG
>JAODKF010000068.1:15649253-15681436 GCA_026779585.1 Mormyrus proboscirostris
GCGGAAGACAACCGCAGCCAGGTGAGAGGAAGGTGCTTTGTTAGCGTAGTATAGCTTAGTGGCCATATTGGATATGGCCCGAGGTGCTTAACCTGAACTGCTCCAGTAAAGCATCCATAAATAAAAAGTGTGTCGTTCTGGACAGAAGCGTCAGCTATGCAATAAACAAATAATAATAAAAAATAATAGCTACTCTGGGTTGTTTGTTATGGGGAGTCACACAAACTGAAGATGGAGGATTTAGGGAGGATTTACATCTCAGTAAGGGATTGGAGACGGATGTAGACTGTAAAACTGAGAATGTCAAATAAAAAAATGGAATAGAAGAATATAAAACACACAATAAAGGGATGGAAGGCGATTAGGCATTAGACAGAAACGGATATTCAGAGATTTGTATTATTAACGAACTATTTCTCTATTGGATTAAGACGGACTATGCTTAATAGTGTGGATGACTGAGACATTGTAGGTGGTCTGGTAAAGTTAGTGATCAGGGTAACTACTTATGTTTAACGCATGCATTCAGTTTCACCATATGCTGTCAGCATAGTTCCGTTTAGCTCACTGTGTGTTTACAATTGCTGTGTAGCAGTCGTACCTGGGCTGTCAAAGAGCCATGCGTGTGTTACCCTGGATAAGTCAAATGAATACATCTAAATGTAAATGGGGTGGAGAGAGATATCCTTCTTACCAATCGCAGCATGTTTTCGGAATTGCTTTTGCAGTGGATGAGGCAGTGTGTGTGTGTCTGTGTGTGTTTTCGTGTGTGTGTGGGTAGTTATCTTAAGGCAGACAAATCTAGCAAAGGCCGATATTATGGGTACTGTCCAGCAAGTAATTTTTTTATAACGCTATATGTTTAAAAACACTGAACAGGGCCAACGCACTTTGTTTGCTATCAGATTTCATCTCGTTGAAAAGGATCTTCGTTAATTGCGTTAAAGTGTGGAGTCCCTTCGAAATGAATGCAAATGTGTGTGTTTCTTAGGAGTCGAAACTCTTTTGCATTACGCTCATGCACACAGACAGAAGTGAATGTTCCTAATGGTTTTAATGGGAAAACATGCACGTTGATACCAAGGTACTCGAAATTATCAGCAATTAAATGTGCCGCATCCGACGATGCACTCAGGAATTCAAATAGCGGGACCAGACAATAAACGCCGACCACTATCGCTGTGATTAATGACGACGCAAATGTCCTGGGAATGCAATAAAACAGGATGAATCTTTAAAGACAATAATAGTCCTTATGGGCTTCAATACTTGAGTAAAGGTCTCGAACGGAACACAGACAAAGTAGATGTGCCTTGAAAGGCTTTTCTTTCGAAAGGCGATCCATTTCGTGTGAAGCAGAGGACGGAGCCCTACCCACCCATCACAGATGGGGGCTAAAAATAGGCAAATTGTCTTATGCCCTCACAGGGCCAGACCACTTTTTGGTTTTTATTTATAGTCATTATCAGAACCAACACACCCCCAATTTTCTTTCCCCTGAGGCGGAAACATATGACAAGTTTATTGATTAAAGCAATTATTTTCCACTGCACCTATTTGTACCCTAAGTTTTTTTTTTTCCTGTGCTTTCCACCAGTATTATCTATTCATGCTGCGCTATTCTGCCTTTATTCCATAATATAAAGGGTTAGAGCAGTGCATGCTTTGAAGTTTTACATTATAGTCCTCATTGCAGTCTTGGAATTGAAAGTGAAGTTTTTAAAGCAAAGCTTTAAAAAAAAAAAAAAAAAACCTTTCCACAGTCATTTCCATCTTTATTTTGAACCCACAGGCGATTTCAAGTGTATATTTTACTAGACCTGAAGGGAAACAGGCAAGTCATTTGCTGCGTCTGCCGGGGATATCAAAAGAACTATTCTGTGTCCTATACTGTAGACAATATAAGGTAATGGTTGGACCATGTACATCTTCAGAGCTCGATGTTCTCCTTCTTCTGCTGTGTTTCCCTGTGAGTGGCTCCTCATTGATTTTTCACTGCAGGCCCCGTGACAGTGGGAACTACGCTTAAGGGATCACCCAACACGTCGCTCCTGATCTCCACCGTACTTACCTCTCCTTGGTTCAGCATGGTGCCCGATTTTCCTCCTGCTCTTATACGCTTGAAAATGACTGGGAAAAAAACATGGCTGTGTACCTTGACAAAGAAATTACAATGAAACATAATGAAAAGTAGAATCACTTTCTTGCTATGCATGATTTTAAGAACCGCAAGGCATTACATCCCTGTAGTGTCAATATTATTGTAATTTTATGTTTGTGTTATTTTTAAGAACAAACTTTAAATGAAACACCGCAACTCAGATTGTAAAATGTTATTACCATAGATTTCTATCTATACCATAACAAGATAATAAGGATGAGGATTCGTGACTGATGGGGATGCAGATTCCGTTGGGACTCTGTTCTTGTAGCCTTTAGCGAGATACATGCACCAAACTGCTTATTACTTTTTTAAATGCTGAAAACTGTCACTCCGCCTCTTAAGGGTGATTTATCCCTTTGTTTTTGTAGTTTCGGAATGCGGATGCGTTGTCCCTTAGTGTAACTTCTGCATGATTCTCAGCTCGTACTTAAAAAAAAAAAAAAAAAAAAACATGAAAATCGCAGTAAACAGAGGTCCATCCATGAAGCGTGTGCAGGCCCACCTCTCCAGACGGGGGGGTGGGGGTGGGGGCAAGTGCATTTCAGGGTAATTAATCATTGGAGGTGGTGTAGCGTGTTGCTATTGCAGTGGGGGTGGGGGTGTTTAATACGCAGACATGCTTGATGTTGCCTGAAAACCTTTCCTACGGGACGTGTGGGTGTGTTAGCAAGTAGTGTAACAGTGAGAAACATGGGTATGTAGTGCAGAGGCTGCTCTTATACCTCCCAAGAGGAGGCCTGCCTCTGTTTAAATGTCCCAGGAGGAGGCCTGCCTCTGTTTAAATGTGCTTGTAAGATGCTTTGGATGTACGTGTCAGCTAAATAGTAACAGTAATAACGATGTGGCTTTAAGGGACAGGAGCCCTTTGTAATCCCCCCCTCTCTGTACACCATAATGACTCCAGTGCCCGGCCACACACCTGTGACACCAGGCTGGGTGTCATCTGGTCCATTAGTGCCGCGAGGCTCCGGACGCTGCTTTCTCCGTGTCCGGCCCGACGCTGTTATGCTTCTGAGAATAATGGCTCCCACACATCACGCAGGCACTGGCAGAGTCTGTATGAATCATCGGACGGCCAGGGCGACAGTAATGGGTCTAATTCTCCACAGGAGAGCCTGTGTGTCTCTGACAGGGAGGGTGTTGCTTGCATCTTTTTTGTGATGGAAGGCGTTGGCAGAAAGATTAACTTTACGGCGGTATTCTGGTGATCCACCAGATGTTTCCTTCAGAAAGCTATTTATGCTGCGAATTAGTGTCTGCTTTGCTTTTAGTTTGGTTTATAAATTGATTTTTTTTTCTTTCCTCCCCTTCTTCTCTTTCCCTTCTTTCGAATTTGCATCTTTCTGGCGAAGTTTCACGGCCGTCTGTTAAGTAAGATGCCAGCAGCGGTTTCAGTAATCAGGGAGATCCGATTAACAGCTTCCAGTCAATCGATTGGCTGAAGATGCCAGCTCCCAGTCCGCCTTACCCCAGCGTTTGTAATTAGCTGAACTGGGAATTCGGAATGGATTACATTGCTTGTGATGATAATTGATCATTATATGTAGGTATTTGATTAAATTTTATCTGAGGTCATCAAAAAAGCAACAAATCCTTTATACAAAGTGCTTTACTTGAAACACAAGAAAATTTGCTGAATAATAATAGTTAGCAGTTAGATGGATGGAGGAATGAATGGATGGATGTTTTCTTTACTTGAATCTTGAATCTACCTCCACACCCTGTTGACATATTTAAGTAGGGGGGCCACTGAGAGCTCAAATTACCAAGGAACTTGGGACCATGTTAATGTGCCTATAGGTGGGATACAGAACAATGAAACAAAGCAAACAGAAGAAAAGAATGAGCACTGCAGGAATGTAGTGATGCAGATAAGTTGAGTCTTTCTATTAAGTTCAATTGAAAGAACTGGCTTCAAACTGGCATAGAATACTCCAGCTGGCCACTTCATTACAATCTGTGGAAAGACAAACACACACACGCACACACACACATACAAACACGCACACACAGCACGCACACATGCACACACACACACACTCACATGCGCACACAAACGCATGCATTACACACAACACGCACACATACACACACAACACGCACACATACACATACATTTTTTGAAGCCTCTTGATGCCTTGAAAAAGTAGCCATACCCCTTCAACTTTTCCACATTTTGTCACATTACAACCACGAACTTCAATGTATTTTATTGGGATTTTATGTGATAACTGTGAAGTGGTAAGAAAATGACACATGGTTTTCAAAATTTCTTGCAAACAAAAATCTGAATTGTTTGGTGTGCATTTGTATTCACCCCCCCGAGTCAATACTTAGTAGAATCACCTTTAGCTGCAATTACAGCCGCTAGTCTTTTGGGGTATGTCTCTCCCAGCTTTGCACATCTAGAGACTGCAATTTTTGCCCATTCTTCTTTGCAAAATAGCTCAAGCTGAGTCAGATTGGATGGAGAGCATCTGTGAACAGCAATTTTCAAGCCTTGCCACAGATTCTCAATGGGATTTCGGTCCGGACTGGGCCATTCTGTATTTAGCTCCATCCATCTTCCCATCAACTCTGAGCAGCTTCCTCGTCCCTGCTGAAGAACAGCATCCTCACAGCATGATGCTGCCACCATCTTTCACTGTGGGATCGTGAGTTCACGGTGATGAGCAGTGTGAGTTTTCTGCCACACGTAGCATTTTGCATTCAGAGCACCTTCTTCCACATGTTTGCTGTGTCCCCCACATGGCTGGTGGCAAACTGCAAATGCGATTTCTTATGTCTTTCCTTCATCAATGGCGTTCTTCTTGCCACTCTTCCATAAAGTCCAGATTTGTGGAGTACATGACTAGTAGTTGTCCTGTGGACCGATACTCCCTACCTGAGCTGTGGATCTCTGCAGCTCCTCCAGAGTGACCATGGGTCTCCTGGCTGCTTCTCTGACCACTGCCCTCCATGCTCAGCCTGTCAGTTTAGGTGGACGGCCATGTCTTGATAGGTTTGCAGTTGTGCCATTCTCCTTCCATTTTTGGATGATGGATTGAACAGTGCTCTGTGTGATGTTCAAAGCTTGCTTTAAACTTCTCCACAACTTTATCCCTGACCTGATGTGGTGTTTTCCTTGATCTTCATGACGCTGTTTGTTCACTATTTTTCTCTAACAAACCTCTGAAGCCTCCACAGAACAGCTGGACACTATTTACACAGGTGGACTTTATTTACTAATTAGGTGACCTCTGAAGGCAATTGGTTGCACTAGATTTTATTTATTGGTGCAAGGGGGTGAACACAAACTCATGACACACCTTTTAGATTTTTATTTGTGAAACATTTTGAAAACCATCATTTTCTTTCCATGTGACTATTATGTGTTACTTTGTGTTGATCTGTCACATAAAATCCCAATAAAATACATTTAAGATTGTGGTTGTAACGTGACAAAATGTGTAAAAGTTCAAGGGGTATGAATACTTTTTCAAGGCACTGTACAGTGGATGCTGAAGACAATTCTATTTTAAACAATGTGCTTAAATTACCCACAAAAACAAAGACCAGCTGTTTCTTCACTCCCCACATATGTCACTGGTCTATACTACTTGTTTTCCTTTTTTCCAGAAAGTTATAAGCATATAAACCCGCGATAGATTCAGCTGCTGTGGGGAAATAGTCCCTTTATGTCAACTTGCTGCTTTTTTCTACCATTGATCAACCAATAACCAGCACATTGCACAAATGTTCCGTTCTGACACTTTTTCTGCCATAATTGAGGCACATTTGTAAGTCAAATCTTGCATGTATTTATAAAATGTGTGAAAGTAACACATCAGTCAAAGCATTTCTCGGTGTTTCTTGGTTTGCTCTAATAATGGCACAAACACCCAGAAATTATGTCTGCATTTTTATGTGAGAAAGTAAAATGTATTTTCATCACCCAGTGCTGTAGTATACTATAACAGCCATTTTGGAATTCAGGACAAAACACCCCACTGCCCTTCTTGATGATGTCATTCTGTCCCCTGGTGCAGTGGTAAGTGCTCCTAAGAGAGGGCCCAGACCAGGGGGGCACCGGAGTAACAAGGAGAAAGGTTTCAGTGAGAGATAGGAGGCGCGAGACAGGAGAAGAGAGCAGACTTGGGAGAGGCTGCAGTCTCAGCTGAATGGGAAGCATCTTGTGCTTAAGGTACTTAAAGCTTAAAGACAGTTGTCTCATCATTTCTGCCTCAAAAGAATCAGGCCAAAAAATATTAGAAATACAATACAGCCCACATGACTCCCATGCAGATGCGGGAGGATAATGTCCACGCCATTTAAACAACATCTGTGGAGTTTAAGTTCATGTGATTTCTATCACTTAAACCATTGATCGATGCGGAGTGATTGTGATGTATCTTTTCTGTATTGTCTATCCTGAGTAAAGGAGCACAATATGAAATGCTGTGGATTAGGGGTATCTTGGGTCAGAATCGTTACAGACTTTATGGATTAGTGCATAAAAAAGGCCAATTTTCCAGAGGTGTAAGACAGTGGATGTACGTGGCCGCAGCTTATTGACAACCTGGAAAGTCTTAAGCTGCAGTTAATGAGCGATCTCCAAGTAGACCCTGACAAATCTGTCAAGAAAAGTGGGTAGAAATTGCTTGAAGCTGGTGGGCTAAGTTTTACCCAAAATGACAGGTCATTAAGCCTGGCATTGACTACGATGTTATTGACTAGGATGACTAAGATTAAAATTTGCCCTTTTTTCTCTCCTATATTTCATAAAATATCAGCTGAAACTTATTTTTTTCTGAGTTTCATTTTTTCAGTAGACACAATATTGATCGATATCTTACAGAAGACTCCTCAGTCCACTTATCTCCAGTATATAGAATATACTAACAGGTGGGAAATAAGAGTTTGGAATTGCAATAAAGTGACAGAATTATTGAGAGAAACTCACAGCTGTTTGTGGGTCTGTGGTTACTATTAGTACTGTGCAACTCCAGGGTCAGGGTTTGAGTTCCCACAACCATAAGACACGAGATTACGTGGCATCTCTAAGTGGCCCATAGTCTGTGCCCTGACCAAACCTCCTCCCTGCCATCCTTGTCGTAAGCAGCGAGAAGATGGCCTGGAATCTCAACAATTGTGACTTTAAAAGCCCTTGTTTGTTTAAAAACTGGAGTTCTTGCGGGCGTAATATGTCATGCTAGCAGGATGAAATCACCTGCCCAGTATACAGCCAGCGCAATATTAACGGGCTAGCAGGGTGTAGCTCATACAGCCAGCGCATTATTAACGGGCTAGCAGGGTGTAGCTCATACAGCCAGCGCATTATTAACGGGTTAGCAGGGTGTAGCTCATACAGCCAGCACATTATTAACGGGCTAGCAGGGTGTAGCTCATACAGCCTGCGCATTATTAACGGGCTAGCAGGGTGTACCTCATACAGCCTGCAAATTATTATCGGGCTAGCAGGGTGTAGCTCATACAGCCAGCGCATTATTAACGGGCTAGCAGGGTGTAGCTCATGAAACATCATGAACCGATGAATTCTCGGGTTCACTCAAGCCCAATGGGAAACTGTCTCTGAAGTGTCTACTCCCAGTCTCCTCTCCCTCAGCTGCATGGGAGAGCAGAGACAGGTGGTGGAGCCATATGGAGTGGCTGGGATGCTCAGTTTCCAAGGGCTATAACTGCCTTCCTTCTGGTTAGCATGAAGCTTTCACAGCACACGCAAGACCCGCAGGGGCACCTGCATATCAGCCTTCTGCAAGGCCCAGAAAATGAAGTAGGTCTTGCCTATTGCTTAATAAATCTGAGATGCAGAATGCACAGCAGCGTCACCCAGTCGCAGTAATATCGCTCAGATCGGACCTCTGCAGCTCTTCTCAGAAAAACAAGGTTGTCAAAATGTTTACATTTCAGTACCTGGTTCTAGGAATCGGTCGGCTGTGTTGGAAAAGTTTTGATTTCTGAGGAAATTAAGAGAAGAGAAGAGCATCTCAGCTCCTGTATTTCTGCTACACTCCTACAAAGTGGGCCTCTGGCTTTTGCTTCAGCAGCAATCTGTCAGACCTTCGGCACAATGCTTATCATCTCTTCCGCAGCGAAACTAGCAAGCGCAGCAGTTGTCAGAGAACTCTGAGCCTGCCAAGAACACTCCAGAAGCAGTAGCTGTAATCCGCCGATTTTTACTTTGTATTCCAGTCCATTCATCGTTCAGTTAAGGGTCTGAGAGATAGAACCTAACCCAAGCAACACAGGGCAGGAGGTCAGAGATACTTCAGGCACCAGCCGATTGCAAGGCACACACACAATCACACACACACACACACACACACACACACAATCACACACATGTAGGGCAAACATATCCTTATGGGGACCGCTCATTCATTTCAATGGGAAAAATGCTAATGCTAACTATGACAACCTTAACCCCCACCCTGCCCTGACCATAACCATAAGTAACCAAACAAAGTACAAGAGTTTTTGCATTTTTAGTTTTTTCATAGCAGTCACCGATTTCTATAAAATGGAACAACATTTAATGAAACATTTTTGAAACGGATATTTATCACGCTATGGGGACATTCTGTCCCCATAAGGATAGGTAATCCAGCTTGCACACACGCACACACACACACACACACAACCACATGCAAAACGTGAATGTGAATTTAGACACACCAGTTTATTTGAATGAAGAGGTGTCAGTGGGGCATGGATACCCTGGTAGATTTGGCGGGGGTGGGGGCAGCAAATTGGCTTGTCGGGGGGTGCAGAATTTGTAGGTGTGCTCCTGTTTAAATGTATGGTTTTGGACTGAAGGAGCACACCCAGATAAACGTGGGATAAACATACAAACTCCACTGACGCACGAAGTATGCTGTCCTTGTTATTTTAGCTATTAAATTTTAAATGCAAATCTGCCTGAACTACAACATTTTTTCCCCAAAAGCAACAGTTTTACCCATTTATACAACTCAGTAATATGCTGGAACAAATTAGGTTAAGTTCTCTTCTCAAGGGTACTATAGCAGGGTCCTCTCCCAGGGCCCTGAACTCACAAGCTTAATATATACTTAATTCTACCCTATGTGCTGTCCTTGCCCATTCTTCTGTCTCTGTTTTCCAAAGTTAAAAAAAATATTTATATAAAAGCCCATTTTATAGACAGTCTGTCCTCCAGCTCCACTAAAACCTTCCAGAACAACCTTGAGCAATAAGAAATCCCTGCCCCGTCTGTTCTCACCAACTGTTACAGCCTCTCTTAATCACAAGCCGTGCCAACACCTCCGATGTGCTCACTGTCATTGTGATTTTTGGCCAAAATCACTTTCTCTCGGATTTTTAGTGTGACTGTATTTCTCATATATGATTGCACTATACATAGTAAAGGCTTAAAGTAATCAAATTTTCCTTGACTGGATATTTTCTAAGATGACAGACATCCTTTGAAATGATCCTTAATGGTTTATATATTTAAAAAGCAGATTTGATTTCTTGTCTGTTTCCTTCATAAAGGATTAAGGGAGATGACCCCTACAATCAAAGATGTATTTTTTAAGCTCCGGTTCAAATCGCAGTGTTAGGAAATCCTGATGGAAGGTTTTAGCACAAGAAAAGAAAAATCCATTTCCTCCTTCCCTAATGCATTTCTGCAGCTGACAGCTTAATGCGTGCATCTCGACTGAAAATACGCCTGACTATTCACATTAGTTAAATTCAGGTTTATCTATGCAAGACTTTCTTTAAGTACCTGGAGGCTGCCAACAATTAACAGGTTTTGTAAGAGGTTTAATAACGGGTTTAATTTGCAGCTGAAAGGGAAACATGACATTTTTTTACTGCATTATGTTATCTGCTGAGATGTGTCGCTGGTGAATGAAAGGTGATGCAGAATTTACAGACATTAAAAGCTCAAGTTACCTTTGTAAGCCTAAGGTACAGTCTTCAACACAATTAATATTTTATACTTAAAATTTTGTGCTTTCTCACAATTTCTACTTGTACACTGTTATATAAATAGAGACCATGACCCTTCTTGGGTTAAGCGAGGAAAATGGATGAATGGATATAAACACAATATGAAGATCCGCCTACCTCTTTTTGTACTTTTTAAAAAGTTCGTCTTAGGCTGTGGAGTTTGACTTTAGATCAGTCCAGCATTCTTGTTAATGATTAGATGGACTTAATCTTAAACCATTAGACTAGAAGAGTGTTTCTGCCTGTTGTACTCGGTGACACAATAAATGATAGAACTTTAGTGATCCTCTTGAAGGGAGGGGTGATTATTCCCTAACAACAATACAAAGGTAAATACCTCCCAGGACTCTAGTCCTCAGAAGAAATAAACAAAGAGAGCCGGGTTAGCTTTCCTCAAACATTTGCTCAGCCTACCAGCCTGTTTCACCTTGATATTACCCCCACTGCACAACAGCAAAGAACATGACACTGACTATGATGAACTGATAGCACACAAGCCAAATCTGTTGGACTCTCCAAAGGACTTTAGTCTCAGAGGGAAAACAAAAAAAACAGCTTACTCTAGCCTTTCTTCTTGACTCCTTCCTCATCTCCATCCCAGACCAGCCTGCTCCACCACCATTCATCTTTCTGACATTGAGCTGTAGGTGGCTCATCTTGCACCATCCAACCAAACTCTCCACCATATTCTATACTCCTTTTATCTTCCTTCAGTGATTTATAACCTCATTCGCAGGATCAAGGGAACTTCTGAAGATTGGATGAGCCATAGTTGATGATACACAAGAATGGTTACAGTACTGTCCCTTGGCATACCCCTATGTTATTCAGCACAACATCGAATATGCAATTTCTGATAGAGAAGAAATGTTAATGAGGTAAACTGTGATCCAGGCAATCATGATGTTTGTTACCCTGCTTCCCTGAACGGTGCTAAATGCCCCTGATACATCAACGAAGAGAATCCTCAAGAATTTGTTTGACTTGGCTAGGTACAAATAGGCTCAGTGAAGCAGGTACAGGATAGCATCCTCTACACCTGCACGTGTCTGGTATTCAAACTGTAGTGAGTCCTGGAAGTTTGTGAGTGGCCTGAAGCTTTGGAAGACCAGCATCAGATGCCATCGTAATATGGTGTACCTGTATCACTGGTCTGTGATCCCTTCTTATGCACAGGGACTATTTCCCTCTGCTGTGATAACCTTCTGTAGTCATGGGGCAGGTTAACCATGTGCTGCAGAGCCTCTCCCAGCTGGAGCACATAGTCTGGAGCTGATGTTATCAGGACCTGCTGGCTCAGCTATATTTAGCCATTGCTAATTAGCATAGCTCTTGGCAGCACTGTACTGTACTTGATGTGGGGCACAAATACTTACAAATAAAAGATGCATTACGATTCATTAATGATGAACAGACATCAGTATTTCACTTGTGTTATTCATTCCTTGTTCCATCAGTAGCTCACAGAAGTTTACATAACGACAGCTGTCATAACAAATATAGTAACTGTTTGAGATAAAACATGCTTCACAATTAATGATGAATTATTAACATGAGATCAGTATGCAACTAAGACTTAGTATGTGGTTCATTAATACCTAAGTAGTAATATAATTCTATATTATTTGTGCCCCATCAAATAAAGTGCTACCCGACTCTCTTCTAACTTCTAACCCAAGCGAACGAGATGCACAGACCTGGGCTTGCGGTATAAGCTAATTGAAGGAGCATGAAGGTGAGTCTTCACACGAAAGCGATGACCAAGACAGGTGTATGCATCAGAAATGTATGTATCTCTCACATAGAACAAGTCTGAACTTCTATCCTCCCTTGTCTTACACTTGAAATACTGCGTAAATTGGCTCATTGCTGGGAGAGGCGTCATTTAAGTAAGCGGAGATAAAAACGTGAGGCAAAGGAGCGTATGACCTCACACTCAGTGTCTGCGTAAGCCGATGTCGGAACAAGAATAACAATAAGAGAACTCGTGCTGTAGGTAGTTTGGCCTCAGGCTGTGTGGGCAGCAGATTTACCCTTCCACAAGCACATGCTCAGGATTATACCTCTTGGCGTTAATAAAGATGGCTCCCCCCCCCCCCCCCTAAATGTGAAGCCTGAGTCCAGTGTATGCCGTTGCAGCCACGATTCTGCGGAGCACATTAAACTGCACTCCCCTTTTCCCTTTGGCTCCTTACCAAGCCGAAGAGCTCATCCATCTTGTTCGGAAGTGATTTCATGTTCCCCTTAATCTCTGTAGACAGGTAGGGTTTGCAGTTGTTTCTCCTCTCTCGCTCTCCCTCTCTCGCTTTCTCTCTCTCTCTCTCTCGCTCTCCCTCTCTCGCTCTCTCTCTCACCTTAACTTACCTCTGTGCCAATCCCCCAACCCTAGAGGGACACCCCTCAGTTTGGAGCAGGTGTCCAATCTCGGGGCGATGAGCTCTTCCCATGTATAAAACACGTCACCAGCGCTGAAAAGACTGAATAAAGCAAAAGACAAAACAATGAGATCTAGAAAAGAAAGGAAAAAAATAAGGACCTGACCTGAATGCCAACAATGGCACCATCAGGCAGGATTCAAAGGGATGGACTATAGTGTGAATTGACTATTGTCAAAAAATGATTAGGTTGTATTCTATATTTTTAATGATATTATGATATCGTTACAGCACAAAGACCCCCACTCAGGGTGGACTGTGGTGACATTCACTTCCCCATTCTGTATCCGGGGGGGGCAGGTCCATGCCGTTATCACCACAGTGAGGAGCTAATAACAGACAATAGCCAGTCACATAGGAGGAACTGGGTCCTTAGCCACCCCAGATAAATATGAACAATTTTCTCCTACTGTAGACCCAGTTTCACCACTCCATCCCATAATCATTGGCTGCCATTCGCACTAATCGCTTCCAAAAGTCTGCAGCAGAACCGGATCAAAAGAGGCCAAGGATGGCAGCAGCCTCAGCTGCAGCACCAGGCTGACTGAAGAGCTGCAAAAGCCCAGATGGGGAACATCCATGATCTATGAATATCCCTTTTCCTCTTCTCTTCATCTTCATCCTCGTTAATCTTCCTGGAGACCAGTGACACCCTCGCTCGTGGTGCCCTGTATAGATGGCTACTGATACTCCCATAAATACACACTCCTGCTCTCACAACACCGAATCTACTGAGCCAAACTTCCCGCCAGGTTTACTCTCTCCCAGTAAACTCTCTCCTCCTCAACGTTCTTCTCACCACCCAGTCTTAATCCTCCACGTAATCAGCTTCCTCCCTCAGCTTTACCCACTAGAGGTTTTACTCCATGAGCGTTTATGCAAGAACAGCTGGTGATTAATTCATACTTCGTTAATTAATGCCGCATTATCAGGAAAAGCGACCTGGGAATATCATGCCTCCTCGTTAATTCAATACACAAATACTGAACACAAAAACTGGTGGATAACAGTGTACGAAGCAGAAATGAATCCTCCGCGGTTTTAGTTTAAGCCCAAACAATCTACTTACCGTAAACTTATATGCAGATGTTGCTCATGGGAGTTTTACTTACGCAAAAATATTCTGAAGGGCAGAAGGAAAAATGATTGGTTCAGAGAGATAACCAATAAGATGGTAGAGGATTGTGGCTCCCAGCGATTAGAGGAGGTCGGAGCACCCAGGCAGATGTCTTGGCCCTGCCTCCTCTAATTGCTTGGAACCACTTCCTATACAGCCTGATTGGTTATATCTCTGAACCAATCATTTTTCCTTGTGCCTTTAGAACTTTTTTTGCGTAAGTAGAACTCTCACGAGCGTGGAATGTTTCATTGGATGATGTGGTTGACATAGAAAGTAGAACTATGGCCTTTCCCTTATATGGTTGTGTATTTAATACCTGTGTATGCGTGTGTACAGTATGTGTGTGGTATGCATATACTTCCTGTATCCAATATAGATTTCCATTGGAATCTCCTGTTTCCCCCTGTAGATCAGAAGTATGTTAGGTGAATCAATGTCACTAAATTGCATATATAGCGTGTACCCTACGATGCTCTGGCATACATCCAGGGTGTCCCCTGCCTTGTGCCCTGTGCTTTCTGGGAAAGGTGCCAAGCTTGCTTACACCCTGTACTGGATGAGTGATGATGTAGGGGTGGGGTGCATTGTTATATTCTAAAAATGCTGAGTGTGCGGTTTTGGAATGCGATAATATTTCTTAAAATGCATTAAACATTTTCAGTTGTCATGCTCCAAACAAACAGTACTACCCATAATACCACAGTTGATAAATATTAAATAATATTAAATATCTGTAAGTTTATACCAATGTTTGAATGGGAACTTAGTAGGGTGTACCTCTATGAAAGAGATACAGAAATCAGTATGCCTCCAGTATGGACTGAAATTGGAACTGTGAGTTTATCCTTCCATCCGTCTTCTTACTGTTTATCCAGAACATGGTTGCATGGGGCTTGGAGCCTTGCCCAGGCAGCATAGGCCAGAAGGTAGGGGAGTACCCTGTATATGATGCCAATCCATCACGAGGCACAGACACCATGTGAAAGTTTGAGACAGCACATCTGTGGAATGCGAGAGGAATCTAGAGGACCGAGTAGAAACTTCACACAAACTGTGAGTACGGTTAGGACTCGAATCGCCTAACCTTGGTGGTATGAGGCCATGGAGCTGCCTGCTGAGCTGTATAAGGAGGATTTGCGTCTGTTTTATTTTACCGTTTGAAATGCAATTAATTCTGAATGCTACCACTTCTCAGCAAGAGCAATTAGTGCGAATCCATGCATTTTTCTGAATACGTTCCCATTAATTACCAGTGCCTATAAGAAATGGGACATTTTACAGTTTGTGCTTGCTGTCCCGCCCTGTCGGGGGGAGGATGACCTTGCCATAGAAACAGCAGTCTACAAATAATCAGTAATGATGAAGGGATTTTTTTAAAAAAAAGCCTCCCCATATTCATCCTGTGCAAAGTTATACCATATGTTCCCCACAACCGTCTACCCTTCACAAAGTCAGTTGTCTTTGCTGTGCTTTCTGCCGTCCAACGTGTCTGTTGGAAATAGGATTTAGTAAAACACAAAAGAAACTACTTTAAGTCACATTTAAAAACTAAAAACCATTAATGGCAGCAGAATGAGTTAGTTTAGCAGCCTAAGGTTTTCAGTTCAGTGTCGCTCTTTAAGCAAACAGTGCATGTGACTCCCTCCCTGACCCTTCATTTTACATCCTTTTAATGACATATTCAGCATCTGTGGGGTTTGCACAGGCTACTTTTAATTAAGTGATGATACTCTAATGCAGTCTTGTCTACTGAAAAGTAAATCTAGTGGCCCGACTTCCTCAGTCGCGGCCGCCAGCTTCATACTTTTCTTCAGCTTTAACATTTTCACTTTGACTTTTATTTGTCTGGAAGCCATAATAAACAGAGCTCAGAAAAGCAAAGCTGTAAAAGCACAGGCCTAATCATTCAGGGACAAAAACTTGGTGCATAGTACAAAATACTGAATTCATAGGAACAAATAAAGATACTAACAACTATAACTTATTAACATAACTATATTAATGTATGCTGGTTAAGATGAAGTAAGACTGTAATCTCTCTGAAGTTCAGCCAGTAGACGAGACACTCACAGTGGATTGCTTCAGTAAAAAACGACCTGTATGAATGAATTCATCTACATGCTAAATAAGCTGCTTTGAATGACAATACCTTCTACAATAGCAATCTATTACATTATAACGTATTAAATTTAATTTCTTCATAAATACTGCCTCTCTATAGGAATCTGTGTCATTTCAAATGAGATACATCATGCATTATACTTACTGCAGATATGTATTAGATCAAATCAAACTAATTTTTATTTAGAAAATGTGCGACACTACAGAATAAAGCAATGAAATGAGTTTCCCCAGAAAGCTCCCTATGAAATAAAAGTAATAAGCTAAAAAAGTGAGTAAATAAAATGGTAGAAGAAGAAAATAGAAATGTGCAAATTGTTCATACTAATAGCCTGATCAGCTATTGAGTAGCCTGACTGCCTGAGGTGACGGATGTGTAAGGTGAAGGATGTGGAGTAAGGTGAAGGATGTGTAAGGTGAAGGATGTGCGAGGTGAAAGATGTGGAGTAAGGTGAAGGATGTGTAAGGTGAAGGATGTGGAGTAAGGTGAAGGATGTGTAAGGTGAAGGATGTGGAGTAAGGTGAATGATGTGCAAGGTGAAGGATGTGCCATGGGGGAGGTTTGCATTTTGAACACTTCCTGGCTTAAGAGGTGTAGCATCCCGGCTTTTGTGCTGTCAGCTTTAACGAGCCGTAATTCCAGGCTGCCTCATCTCAGGTGATGTTTGTGTGATCCGGATGCTGCTGTAAACAGATTGTCTGTAAAGTTGGGTATTATTGACTGAAGTAACCTGCTGCCTGTTGCCTAAACTCTCTGTGAATTTCTGGGTTTGCCGGTTCTGTGAATTTCTGTGTTTGGCAGTACAGCTGGGTACTTCTGAAGCTCTGAATCCAGGTCATGACTTGAGATCGTGTCCACATATAACGGAGAATTCCCACTGTATTTGAGAAGCCTACAATTTAATGTGATAACATTCTAATATTAATAAATGATCGCCATAAAAAGTAATGACCTTCGATTATGGGTCATTGTGGAGATTTTCCTGAAAATAAGTATTTCTAAGAACTGGATTTCTTTGTATCCAAAGCAATCATGTAAAATGCATATGCAAAACAAGTTTAAACAAATAAGGATTAATCCACCTGTAAAGGATGAAGTATTCATGATTAGTTAGTACTAATTGACTTATCGGGTAAACACATCAAATACATAACAGGTTTACAAAATTAACTTGCAGAGCTGAAAACCACATTTGGAGAAATGGCACCTACGTAGGAGTATGATTTGTTTACTTAGATATGGTACTTTTTTTTAAGATGAAACATTTGTGAAATCTGGTTCATACTTTTCACATCACCAGTAGCTGCCAAGAAGTTGCACATTTTATGCTGCCCTATCCTACTTTTACAAGGAGGTTATAACCAAGATACAAATGGAACATGATCATCCATCTATCTTCTGTTATTATTTATCGACTAAATATTGAGCCTAGAGAGTTTACCGGAAGCACTGGGCAGAAGGCAGGGGGACGTCCTGGATGGGATCTCAGCTTATGGCAGGGTTCATACACTCACTGTAATTTAGAGACAGCGGTTCATCAAATCACACCATACTTTTCACCTGCAGGAGAAAACAAATCTACACCAACCCGGCAAAAACACAGGAATGTCGCACACAGCACGGGAATCGGACCTACGGCCCTGGATGATGAGGTGATATACCCTCTGTGATACCCAGAAGGTTAATGATAGAAAAATAAATCCTAGTGCTTCCTAGGTACTTCATATTTCTATAGCTTTTACTAGGTAGTCTGTATTTCCACAGACTTTGTAAAGGAATATGAGATGTGAGTAGGGTTAATTAAGTGTAATATTATAAAGTGCATAGTGACCTTGTGAACGTCTGTATTTCTGCACCTGGGCACGTAGACACAGCGATGTTCAATGACAAAGATGAGATGAATTGCCGGCAGGCTCTGCGGAGCATGAGAACAGATGCCTCCGATCTCTACCTGAGCCACTCTGGGGGATTCCCGCCGTTTGAGTAGCTCAGCTTCCTCCCTGCCCTTTGAAAACTTCACAAACCAGCCGTGAAACTCATGATGTGTCGAGCTGCCCCGATAAATGGGAGAATACATTACTTACACTGTACAAAGGGTAGTCATTTTGCAGAATACTTAATATTATGTCCTTGAAAAAGAGTACAGTATATATATACAGTATCATGTATGTTATCGACTTTAAAGATGTTGTACTGAATGACTTGGAGGTTTATCTGTTGGATGGTGTGGAGCCTCAGTACATAAGGCTGTGACTTCACACCTCCGGAGCTGTCAGATCGATTCTCTCTCCTGGCTCTGTGTGTTCTCTCTCTATCTGGGTTCCTCTCACAGTGTAAAAATATGCACCTATTTGACATCTCTAAATAGCTCATGGTGTGTGGCTTGTGATAGGCTGGCATCTTCTTTCAGGTGTCCCAAATAAGTCACATGGAAGATAAATAACAGCTTCTCTTTCATCCCTTCTTCATCGAATAAGTAACTGCTCATCGATTAGGTTGCTCTAGCTTCCCCTCCTAGTGACCCCAGGAAGGACAGAGAGCCAAATGGGACGACAGGTCATTTCATATTGTTCTCATACATATTAAGGAAAATTTAATAAGCAATTCACCTCAACACCTCTGGCCTGAGATGAAGTGGTACCCGATCCAGCGAGTCCCCTGCTCCGTGCCCTGTGCTGGCCGGGATACGCTCCAAGGCTCACTATGACCCTCTACTGGCTAAGTACTTATGGAAGATGGATGTACATTTCGTATTAGTCGAGTCAGTGGGATGGCTAATTATCCAGTTTTACGTAGCCCTCGGTTTTTAGCCCCTGCGCCAGCTGAGAAGGGATAAAAATCAAAGCTCCTTTGTCATCCACCTGCCTCTCCCCCCTTTACGCGCTCTCGGCTCCCGGCTTCGTCGAGGGATGTTACACTCTTCGGAGGAGAGCACTGCTCACTCTATCCGCAGCCCCCCAGGCACCCAGCCAGCGCCGGTTAGTGCCGAAAGATGATGAGAGGGGGAGGGATCTGGCCATCTATCTTACCCGACAGTCAAACCCACGTCGACTAACAGACGGCAAACTAGCCTGGATCCCCAACATATGCGCACCAGGCAGAAAGCTGCTGTTAGTAACGGCATATAGTATAGCCACATATGTCTACTGTTACAAGCAGGATCAGAAAAATGACACATTCAGGCATCCCATATGCATCATGACCTACATAAAAGCTGTCGAGTACAGATCATTTATCAGTTATAAAAGACAGTTTAATGTCACTCTTTATTAAGGAGTTTATTACAATAGGAGTGAGTATTAGAATAAAAATAACTTTTTAACATTCCTATTTTTTTATCATATTTTTATTAAGCTGGTAGTATTGACCTACTACTAACTATAAGCCAACACTATTACCTGACACCCTCAGGGATTGGAATCATTCCCGGCTTGGTTTGCGTGATTTTGCATACTCCCCCTGCATGAACATAGGAGAAAGTCTGATATTGCGGGGGGGTGCATAACTTGGTACTACTGTATCTCACAAAATATTCCAGTCCTTAAAATTGTGTATATATGCACATACACAGTACATAACCTGGTACTATCACAAACTACATATACAATTTTTGCTCCATTTAATTAATAAACTGCAGATTATTCTTGTTACAACTATACAACAATAAATGAAAATAGAAGCCAGCAAACAGTGGCACCTGAGACATTTTTGCATGATACTGGTTCATGTTGCTGACTGGGATTCTAGGATTTGCATGATACTGGTTCATGTTGCTGACTGGGATTCTAGGATTTGCATGGTACTGGTTCATGTTGCTGACTGGGATTCTAGGACTTGCATGGTACTGGTTCATGTTGCTGACTGGGATTCTAGGATTTGCATGGTACTGGTTCATGTTGCTGACTGGGATTCTAGGATTTGCATGGTACTGGTTCATGTTGCTGACTGGGATTCTAGGAGTCTTCAGTTCTCCCCTAAGGAACAGGTACTATGCTTGTCGAAGGATTTTTAATTTTTGTTAAGCCTTTGAAAGCTGAGTTGACAACTATAAATGAAAATATAAGTCAAATAAACAAGTTTCCTTTATAACATGTAAATAGTATGTAACAGTGCATGTCTGACGTCCTGTTAACTGGCTGTGTAGTGATGGCAGAGTCAAATTCTGGGCTCTCCTTTAGCTTTAAACGCAGTAGTTAACTGTTTCATCCCATTAAACAGAGCAGTATTTAATGTCCCTTGTAGATAGAATGACTTGAATTTTCTTTGATGTTATAACTGCTAGAGGAAGTTACTTCGGTGAATAAAAGATATGACATTTTATAAAGGTACTCAAATGATGAACATACTGCAAATTTATTTGTCATGAAGAATGTTGAATGTATTTTTAGTAAATGCAAAGTGAGTAACATGCAAATATAGAAAATGTCAGTGTGTGCAAAAACTTTTGACTGGTAGTGTGTGTGTGTGTATATATATATGTATATATATATACCAAAAACGTGGTTTCATTCCTTTCCCCCTTGTTCTTTCCCCAGTGTGGCTCTTTCGATCCACGCCTGTTGCTAATCTGTCCTCTCTCTTGTTTCAGCCCTCATGCGCCTCACTCCAGCTGCCCCTCATCTGCTCCCTCATCAGTGACGTATAAGAGTGCTTCCCAGCCATGTGTTTGGCAATGTGGTCATTGATGCTACTACCTGCTGGATCATCTTACCCACTCCTTGGTGCTTTTTGGCCCCTTGTGGTCCTTTTGAATTTGCCCTATTTATTAGTGATTCTTTTTAATAAAGATTCTCATGTCTGCTTTTGTCCTTGCCCTCCTTGTAACTGAATGACTGGAGTCCCCAAGCTGTCCAGAAGTCCTGGACTCTCAGTGTTCTAGCCTGCTCTCTCCCTAGTTGACTACCTACAGTCTCCACCCCATGCCATGGTGTATGCACCCAGGTGGCTTCTGGATAATCTGGCCCGTAAGCTGCAGGAACCAGAGGAGGATGATCCTACAGGCCTATGAGTAGCCTCACCAGAGTGGATGCCATACTAGTCCCCCTACAGTGCCAAGGAGGACCTGCCTGAGCTATGACATGGTGTGTTCTTGGCGACAGGTGTCAGGACCTGTGCTGAAGAGCTGGAGGTGGGAGCAATGCAGAGCTGAAGGATCTCCTCAAGCAGCTGGAGGACTGTCTGTAGGAGCTGGTCTATGTTGCAGAGGTGGAGGAGCTTGAGCTATAGAAGAGCTACCTGTTTAACATCAAGAGGTAGGTAGAAGCCACTTAGCTTGACTCAGATGCTCCAGAGATACCTATTGAGCTCCAGTCTCCCCAGGTTCCCTGTGTGTGTCCAGAGGTGTCTGAGCTCTGCTCAAATCCAGTGGCATCAGAGTTCTACCATCTCCTGAGATCTGTGCTCTGCCTGCCCCCAGAGATGGCTGCTGATCTGCCCATTGGCTTTCTACAGCCCTCTGTAGCTCCTGCTGCAGAAAGAGACTAAAGGGGAGGGTAGAGCTGGTGTCCTACCTAGGAGATGTTGCCACTCTGCAACTGCCCTGCTCTACTTGTCTCTGGAAGCCCCAGTTCTGCTTTGCTCACGGCCTGGTGTCCTGGCTGTGCGGCGTTCGTGGACTGGGGCTCCTGCTTACTGCTCACCTGTGGCCTTTTCCTCTGCAGCTCCAGCCGGCTCACCTGCAGTCATCGCCGTCTCACCAGCTCACGCTCCACCCCTGACTCTCCTCTAGTCCTGAACTTCCTGGCTGCCACCTGTTCTGACAGGGAGACTCCAGAAAAGGACCCTCCGGATGATCTGGAATGGGGCCCCCTCAGGTCTGGCCTGGAGTCCAGCACTGTGGACCCTGCTTTCTGAACCATCCATGTTTCCTGTCTGGGTCCAGGAGGCCCTCTAGCTTAACTCTGTGCCCTTCTGCTCCTGTTCAGCTTCTCTTAGCTCTGTCCCACCTCTGTTCATCCCTGGCCCATGTCCCATGGGCAAGTCGCCTTGTTCATGTCTGTACCCCTGTTTTTCTCGTCCCTGCACCTGGCCACCCTGTCTTTGTCTCTTCTGTCTGGGGTTTGTCTAACCCCTACTGTTACCCATGTTCATTTGATTCCATGGTTCATGTGCTGCTCCTGCTCCTTTCTGTTTTCCCCCGCTAGTCCTCGGTAATGCCTGTGCTCTCTCTGCATCTTGTCTAGTCTGGTGTGGCTGTGCGTCTGTCTCAATCTGTCATGTTTGATTTTTTTTCCTGGGCTTCTTGTCCTGGTTGTATCATAAATTAACCTAAAGGAAGCATATACATGCAAAATAAGACTGGGACTAAAATATAACCTTGTGGTCCTCCCCAGGAAACAGGCACCACGGAGGAGGAAAAGATTCCAATCTTAAGAGAAAGATCTGTAATTAGATATTGGACCACTGACTGATGTCACTTCTACTGTTCTGGGTGTTTCCTTCAAGAGCCAAATTGTTTGGTAGTGAGAACTTTCAAACTATAGATTTCACTGAAATAATTAGAACATAATTAGAAGGCAAATTCCAAGTTAAATAATCTTCTGCAAATGGATTAATAGTCGTCGTGTCTCCTGCCCCAGTGTTTTATAGCTCCTGTGCCGTGCACAATCTAGACTGTCCTTTCAACACTCCTGATAGTTCCAAAAGCCAGAAGTGTTCAGTAATCGGAAAGTTGGACAACAGGATGTGCACATTGGACCAGCACATTAGTACCTATGGAGAATAAGCAGATTGAGCCAATCTAAAAATCCCTCAATCGGAGCATACAGCCGGTTCAGAGCTGCCCATAATCCCTCCAGGCATGCCTGTCTCCAGTCTGGCACCAGCGGCCAGTACCCGCGAGCCCTGGGTTGCGGTCACACATGCTCCTATGAGCTCTAAGCTGATAGCTCTTGCACAGCAGTCAGCTGTTGCATTTAGCAACAGGTTCTCTGCCCTCTGCATTTCTTCTGCCAAAGTGGAAACAGGTGCTTATAATGGAGACTCAATAATTAGAAACGTTAGAGTTTCTAACAATCGGAAAGCAGTGGCTTCTGTGAAATGCTTCTCTGGGGCCGGAGTTTGCGACATCGAGGAGAAATTGGACTCCCTCTCCAGCAGTGAAGTCTCCATCTTGGTTGTTCACTCTGGAACTAATGACAAAGTCCCAACGATCCAAGTTATTAAAGAGGAACTTTTCTATGAGAGCAAAAGCTAAAACAAAACACCGGAATCTAATGGTCTCTGGTCCCTTACCAATTCTCTGTAGAGAGGATGTAATCTATAGTAGGCTACTTTCCCTAAACTGCTGGTCAGAGACTTGGTGTGCATCTCAAAACATTGCCTTTATTGATAATTAAAATTTTATAAATGGGACAGTCTCTATCCAAATTGAAGGGGAACATTTATTTTATCTCAGAACATGGCAAATATTTTACCTGCCTGACTGAGAGCAGCACCTAGGCCTCAGTGTTGAGATCTTTAATGGCTCTCAAAGGCCGTTTATTTTCCCATCTTTAGCTCATGTCAGGTTATGACCCAGGTGCTCCATAACACAGCATCCCTTAAATCTAGTTCAGTGAGCCTAGAAAGAATATAGTAACTATTATTAGACCAAGACTTACACCTAAACGTTCCACTGGGGGCTCCTGTGCGGATAACCTAATAGCAATCCCACTGTGTCGGCGCTGGCACCTGTCCGACCCTGTCCTCCATGTCCTGTATTTAGCCAGCATGTGTTGCTGGTCATTCTGTTTCCTCCCCCTCCCTCTTGTAGACCTCAGCCCTGTGCATCATCTTGCTTTCTGGGCGGCTGCATAACTCAATGGACTGAGCATGCAGTTCAGAAGCTGTATCCTCCAGTTGTGGGTCGGAGACTTACTCAAGACCAGTTTCACCTGTTCTATGTTTGTGTCTTTTTTTTTCTAGTGGTTACTTGTTTATTTTTCTATTTTTAGGTTTTCCCTGCTTCTGCTATGTTTTATTTCGGTGTAGTATGGTCCCAGTCTCTCTGATGTCGTTACCCTGGTGTTCAGTATGTAGTCTTAGTCTTTGGTGTTTGCTAGGTCTCTTACTCGGTGTTCATTTAGTGTTACTGCTTCCACCTGTTTCACATTGTTCCTGCATCTCCCTTGATTAGTTAATTGATTGAGTTGCACCTTGTTTCCCCTCGTTTTCTGCGTTTATTTAACTACTGTTTCCTTTCTGTTCTCTAGTCTCGTTGTTCATGCTCATGCTATCATGTAGTTGGAGTTCAGTTTGTTTCACAGTCCTGCTCCCCGTGTCGTTTTGTTTCCTGGTGTTATTTTATGATTTCTTTAGTCGGTTTTTCATTTTTCCCTGTTAGTTTTTGACACCTTCGAGGTTTCTTTAATTTGTGTCTTTCCATAGTGTGTTTTGTTTAACTTGCTAAACTCCTATTTGTCTTGGAACCACAAGAGACATAAGCCGTGACACACTCATTAATATTAACGGAGCCACAACACAGAACTGCCATACAACGCACCTTATTGAACATTTACTCTCTAGCAAACAAATCACTTCTTGTCAATGACGTGGTGCTTGACACTGATGCAGACCTGTGTGTTTTAACTCAAACCTGGATCAGACCCCCAGACACTATACCTCTTGTTGAAGCCTCACTTGACGGGTTTAGTTTTGTACAGAAACCATGTGGTTCTGGGTGTGGAAGCAGCCTGACAGCTATTTTTAACTCGCTATTAAAATCCCAATATCATAAAAGATTTTACATTTGAAGCAATGCTAATTCAAATGGTGTCTGACCACCCATCTCTATTCTCATAGGCTACCAATTGCCTGAATCACACATTTAATTTCAGACTGAATTTGAGGGACTTCTTACTGACTAGTTATTATTGTAGGCGATATAATAATTGGAGATTTCAATATAAATGTGGACATAGACTCTGATGCCTTCAGCAAAAGTTTCCTGTCCCTCCTGCACTCTGTGGGATGTTATCAGCACATAACAGGACTAACACATATTTACAATCATACACTAGACGTGATTAACACTCAGAGTTTATGTTCATCATGTATCAATCTGTCCATTGAATTCAGCCAAGTTCTTTGACTATACCAGAGAAGATTATTATGACACATCACCTAAATGATAGAAATTCCCTCTGATGTATTAATGCAGTAAGTAAAACTTCATGTGTAGTACAGATGTCAGTGAGGTCACACAATGGGGCTGAACCTTTCCCTCAGCAGCTCAGCCTGTAACTTAACCGTCATCTTAGAGCCTTACAAGCCTCTCCTCTCTCCTTCAAACACATGTGGATGCAGTATCGAAGGCGTGCTTCCTACAGCTATGTAACGTCAGCAGTCTATGAAGATTCTGTACTAATCAAGACACACAGTATTCAGTAGGTTAGACTACTGTAATGCTCTGTTATCTGGGAGCGCGCACTGCACATTATTCAAAATGCAGCAGCTCAGATGATCACCAGGAGCAAGAAGTTTGAACACATAATTCCTGTTCTTTGTTCCCTGCACTGGCTTCCTGTTAGTTTCAGGACCGATTTCAAAGTTCTCCTACTTACATATAAGGCACTAAAACGTCTAGCACCTAAAGTTTACAAGCTACATCGTCCACTCAGATCACAGTGTTTTGCTACAGGGCCCCTGTATTGTGGAATGATTGGGCAGACAAGTGACCTTGGACCACTAGAGGTTTTTTATTTCCCTCTGTGGGAGTTTTTGGTTCCTCCCCTCTGTTGTCATCTGGCTTTATTGCTCTCATGTCTTTGTCTTTGTTTTCCGCTGTTTTTGTATTGTTCTCTCTTAATGATGTTGTAATATTACAACATATCAATAAATTGAATTGGTCCTAAACCGCTCCAATGCTGTTCCCTGGATACTGACTACTTGTTTCAGTCAATCCAGGAGAATTGACTATATGAAAATCAGTGCTTAGATCCAACAGATTGAGGAAAGCGCAGCTACCTGAGTCGACAGACAGTAAAAGGTCACAGGACACACTAAAAAGAGGAAACTCTGCTATGATTTGTTCTGAAACCTGATTGAAATTTTTCCAGAATATTATTTTTGGATGGTCAGGAAGAGAGTTGAGAGACCATAACTTTCTTCAGGACTTTGGATAAAAATGGAAGTTTGGAAATAGGTCTAAAATTATTAACATTTGTTGAACCCAGGTTAGGTTTTTTTAGTCAGAGGCTGACCTGTAGTATGATTAAAACAAGCTGGAACAGTGCCACTAGTAATCCGGTATTTATAATAGATAAAACACTGGGGCCAATGGTGGCTACCACATTTTTCAGCAGCTATGAGGGAACATCTATTGATAACATATTGATTTCTTAGATTTCATACTGGAGATGATCTCTAGGAGGTGAGGGAGGGATGCAAGTTAATACTTATCCAGTACTCTACAGCAGGGGTGGCCAATCCTACCCGCAAAGGGCCGGTGTGTGTGCGGGTTTTTGGGATAACCTGCAGGTCAGCTGTTCAAACCCAGGTGTGAGGACTCTTCTCTAATTATTAATCTAATTAGGGAGTTGCAGCAAAAACCCACATACACACCAGCCCTTTGCGGATAAAATATGACCTCTTATACAGTCAATGTTGTTAACAAAGAATTTTTTTAAAATCTTCACTTCATTTAAAAGAAGCGTTTGGACCAACACAAACATTAGGATTTAGGACACTGTTAATAGTATTAAACAGAACTTTTGGTCTGTGAGAGTTTTGTGAGATTATGTTAGAGATATTTTTCTCTTGCCTCTTTAACTACCCCCTGATATTTAGCATGCCAATTTCTCGAAATTTCATAGACATGTCATTCTCTTTCTGCTTTTCTACAGCCTTACACCAGTTTCTACAGATTTAGCCAGGTTTCAGCTTTTGCTTTTGATCACCGTCATTTTAAAGGAGCCACAATGTCCATAATTTCAGTATTTCAGTATTCAGGTGGAATTAAACAAAACGGTCAAATCTTCAGAGCTCATATATACGGAAGAGATGATTCAATGAAGTGAGTAACTGAACACTAATGTAGGCCACGTAAACAGTTTAGCAGTAGATGGATTAATAGAGTGAGAGCTCTGTGAAGGAGCATCTGTGAAGGAATATGTAAACATGGGGGAGAACATGGAAGAATGCAATCAAACCTAACAGGCCAGTCGTTGGATAGACAGATGTCGTTTTGTTGCAAATTCCTCACAGTCCTAATGATAAAACTATAACACGAGTATGTCCTTGCTTGTCTGTAGGACCTGTAACAGACCGGACAAGATTAAATGGTCAACAAGATGTAAAAAGTCTTTAACTAGTGGTTTTGTTGGACAATAGACACATATTAAGATCACCATGAATTTGTAAATTATCTGTACTAGACACAATAAAAAAAAGAAATTTGGAAAATTCTTGGATAAAATCCTTATTAAATTTGGGAGGTCTATGCATAAGAGCACAAACCACAGGGAAGGAGAGTTTGACCTTAAAAACTTGAACTTTGAACTATGAATCAACAATTAAAAGGCAACATTTAAAAGAGTTTTTAAAAATAGTAGCAAACCTCTCTCCCTGGCAAACAGAAGAGCTGAAAAGATTGCAGCCACCAGACAATTAGTTCAGAAATGGACTTAATTCACTAGCATTCAGCCATGTCTCAGTAATGATAAGAAAGTCTAGTTTGTCGGTTAAAAAGAAAGTATTTAAGAAAAACATTTTGTTTGTCACTGATCTTGTGTTTATCAATGCTACCTTGAATGACAGTCATGTTTCAGCAATAAAGGTCTTTTTTTGGTAAACATCACAACAAGAGGTTGTTTCCGCCGCTCTGACATAGGCAACAACGTCGGCCCTGTCATTCACAGGACCATGGAGCAGGGACACATCCCTTAGCGCTGGCAACCACAGTGCATCTGCGGTGATATCCACGCCATTATCAAGGGTGATGAGCCAAACATCAGCAAGATGTTTGTAAACATCCGACGGCAGTCGACCCTGCAGCTTACAGTTCCACTGTAACAACTGTGATGCAGTGTAGACAAGAGGTATCTCATGATGAGAGTGTTGCACGAGTACAGTCGTGAGAGGTGCAACATGGTTTACCCATTCATACGCTAGACCATTTTTTTTTTTTTTTTTTACACAGTCGGACCATCAAACTGAAAGAACCTAGTGTAATGTGAGGAAAAGCAGTACCAAACAACGTTCTGACACAAACCCTGGAAATACACAACTTTAGCAAGAAAGTGGAGACTTATTCACATGAAGCGGAGCTGCTGGTTTGGGGCAGCAAAGGCTGGTGTTAGGTCGGCGAGAAATGGAAATAAACCAAATGATTTGTGGAGTAGCACGAATCATCTTTCTTTGTAAGACAACAAGAATAGCAATTTTTTAACAAATCAACACAAATAACAAAAGACAAACGGAGAGCAGTGACAGACTCACGCGTGAGCGTTCACTCAACTGGAAACACAATTAGCATTACAGATTTGTTCAGGTCATGCTTCAGCAGCATTGCTATCATTGAAATCTCTGGCAGGAAGGGCTCTGGAGGGGCCCACCAGGCAAATCTGGCTTCGCCTCTGGAAGGTGTCCAGATGTTGGCCCTGTTGCCTGTCTGTGGTTGCCAGACTAATGCCAAACCTCTCTGTCACCACCAGGCAGTCTCATACCTTCCCTACATCCACCAGACCATTGCCCATGTCACTGCCAAAACCGACCTCTGCCCTGCTGTAAACAGGAGAGAAATACCCCTGAAGCTCTCCTGCATTCCAGCTACCTCAAGGCGCCTTAACCCTGCAGACCCCTCAATGCAATTTTATCCCTGTTCCTGCCCCTGTGTGTTTTCTCACCCTGTATGCTTCTCATCACCTTCCTGTTCCTGCTCCCCGTGGACCTTCCCCCTCACCAGTGGATAGGTTCAGAAAGCCTCATTGGTCCAATCCAGGCCTGAGTCCTGTTCTTGTTTCCCCCAATACGTACTAGGTCTGGTTCTGGTCTGTTTTGTGCCCTTGGTGTCTTCTGGTTTCTGGTTCAGTGTCCTACAGTATTGTACTGTTTGACTGATGTCTCATCCTATCTTGCTTTGCCCTGTCCTGCCCAGCCTCCTCACTCTCCGTGTATGCGCTCCTGTTCCATCCCTGGGTCTCCTTTCAAGCATGTCCTGCGTGTCCACGCATTTTTTTTTGGGATGGGAGGGGTGTCTGCCACACCCTCTTGCCTTCCCCTCACCTCTTGTTCCTGCCCTCATGTATTAAGCTCCAGCTATTTACCCCTCATCATTTGTGATATTTAGGTGCTCCTCAATCCCATGTCCTGTGTTCTGGTCAATGTTGTTTGTCTGCACCCCAGAACCTGTACTTCCACTTTATTAAAGTACTCCAGTGTGGGTTCGCTATTAGGGATGTAATGATACAGTCAACTCACAATTCGATAGGATTTGCGATTCTGAGTTCATAATTCATCATTCATCATCCTCTTTACCTGACTCTTCTGGAAGGAATTTGTTGTGTGGATTGTCACATCTTTGATTTTGACAGGATGCACGGGCAGTAGTGCATGGTAATCCATATCATCTACAAGAGCAGCGGAGTGTCTTGCAGGGATTGGTGCAGTTACACTGAATAACTTTCAGTAGATTATCTAGAGCAGCATTCTTGGCATGATTGGTATGAACTAATTATCCAGCAAGTTCCACCCCCAGTTTTTGACATTCAAACTCTCTGCTTTTCCCATCCAGATCATAATCTGGTAGTATACTCTGCGACAGTGAAGTTTAGTAGCAGATTCAGTTGGAGGCAGGCGCTCGGGTGCTACAGTACAAATTATGAAGCAGAAGCAACCTTCTTGCTAAAGATGTTGTGCCGTAATGTTGCAGGAGAATCTGTGTTCTTCCCACCAAAGAGTACTGATATTCCTTGGCATCCTAATTCATCAATTATTTCTGTGGTCTGATTTGGGATGGTAAAAGCATTAGCATATGACTGAAGGAAAGGATCTCCCTTTAAAAGCTTCTGGAAAGCAGTCTTTTTTTCCCACACCCAAAATCTGAGGTGTTGTGTCACAACCTGTTATGGCATGGACAAATAACAAGTGAGAACATACCTCATGTCCAAGAACTTCTTTGACATGGTTGATGCATGTCTTTAGGGCTAACTGCAGCTCTCGACCTGTCTGATCTGAAGTACAGACTCTTATTATCTTGTTGTGCATAGTAAAGAAGTAAGACAAGGAGATCTGTATCTTCTTCGATCAGAGTAGTTGTGCACAGAAGACATGCGTCAACTGCTGCTTTCACTATGTCAACATCAGAATCACCAGTTGCGTTGATGACAGTGCAACCCCTTTTTTTCAGTTCCTCACTCACCATCCTGATGAAATTCTGTTTATTGACATCTCATGAAAGAAACTCTTCCTTCTTCCCCGAGAATTCTGTATCAGCAGAGAAGCTGACAACTGGATGAATATTGTGTCCTCTCCTCCGATGTGTATTGTCCTTAATAGTTGGCCCTTCTTCATAGCCATCAAAGACAATGGTTGAGGCTGAACCATAATGCCAGATTGTGAAGTCAGCATATGAGCGTGCGATTCCACCACAACTTTCTCCATGTCTCCATGGCATTCGATGAAGTAATGAGCCCCACATCAGCAACGTGATATTCTGTGTTTGGAATTGAATCAAGGATGGCATCCTTTGCATGTTCACTGATGGCATGAGCTGGTTGAGACTTATCAGCCTTTCGGAAAATGTTCCTGGCTTCAAAGTGGGCAGGAGGAAAAGGATTAAGTTCATAATTCATGACCTCCTGCAATGACAACTTGCCAGATTTGGAGACTACTAGGAGCCTTTGAAATAGAAGAGCAGAGTCAATGCTTTGATGTTTCTCCAAGGGGTATTGCCTTATATTTTCACCATAGATCAAAGTAATTGTTTCTTAGTGGTCTTATTCCATGTCAAACAACAATTGACTTAAGTAGGGCTTCACTTAAGTAGGGCTTCACTAACACGTATTGGAAATCTCAGCCTGTCTGAAATAAGCTAATAAGCTAATGAGCTAGCGTACAATATCATTGAAAATATTTATTGGAAATTGGTCAAATGAAAATGTAGTGAGGTATATATCATCCAGTGACCTCTAAACCTGATTAAACACTGACAACATCTTTCAAAGCTAAATAGTACTCAAGATATAACCAGAATTAGCTTCTTACAGTCATCTTGGACGCCATCTTGAAAATGACCCCTTTCCTGAAGTCAGATTTTACTACATTTTTAATATGTTATTAAGGGCACCTATAGGTATCAAAATCAGTTAAAAAACCTTTTTTGGGTAAGGGAGTTATTTTCCATATATTGATCTGTCTATTTCGGTTAAGTGAAGTACTCCTAAAGTTGCAATTCATTTTCCACGTCAGCCAGTTTATATCGTCATACATTTACATTGATTCGCGATTCATCGTTACATGCTTATTCACTATGCATACAAAACTGCATTTGAGTCAAGCTTTCCCCACGGCATGACACCAGGCTGCAGATTGCAAAAAAAAAGTATTACTCACAGACGGACACCCATAAATTGAGAAGCGAGTGAAACAAAAAATTATTCTGTGGTCTCTTAATTTTTTCCAGAGCTGCATGTATGTGTTTAACTATTACTCTGTTTATGCAGGCTGGACTCAATAATTCATTATTCATTAATCCTGGCTAATTTAATCTTTCTCTGTCTCTCTACAGCACTATAATATTGCATTAGTTACCATACCTAAAGGCATACATTTCCAATTACATACATTTTGTGATATTTTCATAAGTTGACCCCAATGACGTGACTGATTTATCAATGCTAACCATTATTCTGCTACTGTATGTCAGTACACAAAATGATGTCTCATTATTATCTATGATAATAAAAACCTTATTGTAATTAATGCTTTCATTTTCTTATAATACACATTAGATTTAAATTTCTTTGGAGGTTATGAACTAACACTGACTAAGTTACAAGAACTGAAACATTACATACCAAATTGCCAACTGCTGTTGTGTTTTTTTTTTTTTTTTTTTAAAGAAAAGTTTTGCATGCGCAAAGGCCCATGGTTAAATGCAACATTCTTTACTTCAAAAGAGGATATCTTATTTTCTCTTGTCAAAAGGACTGACATTTTCCGCAATGCTGAGCATGCCAGTATTCAGTTATCATTCAAATAACGTCACACCTACATGATTCATCTCGATAAAGTAAAGGTCTGCCTCTTGTTATATGACGTTTTATTTAAATTGAATATTAAATGTATCTGCAACACAAGATTACTAAACAAATTAGTATTCATTCCGTTATAGAAAATAATTGAAATGCAAATGTCTATCTAGGGGAGGAAATGAATTAAGCCAAATGA
>JAODKF010000068.1:15685247-15705028 GCA_026779585.1 Mormyrus proboscirostris
TTATCAAGAAAGAAATATTCCACCTCTATATGCTCTTCTATTTAGTGAACAACGTACCTTCAAAATCCAGCAAAGAATCAGTTTCCTATACGGTCTGGAAGGAGAAAAACACAACTACGATTTGAAACAGGCAGACAAACAAACAGTGATTCATCGGGCTCTGGTATACTGTAGAAGGTACAGCTACCTACTGGCTCAGCTTACCTCAAAAAATGCGTGAAAACTAATTTGAGTGAAACCTACCCTCAGGTTCGCAAGGAGTTTGATCCAGAAGGAACCTGCTGTGCAGCACTATAACAGGACAGACAATAACAGTAACAGAATTTGCTAAAGTACTTTGAAAGAAATAACTATTTGAAAAATCACATGGTACGGCAGCATGGTGGCGTGGTATGTGTGTGTGTGTGTGTGTGTGTGTGTGTGTGTGGTTGAATGTTCTCCGTCTTGTTTCCCCAGAATATTCCGGGTTCCTGCCCTAGGCATTTAGGATCTCAAGGTCGTCCGTATTGTGTATGCCTGTGTGTGAAAGAATGGCCTCCATGTTGTACCGTATACACACTACCTGGGATGGGCAACAGTCCTTTCTGAGACCCTGCATTGGATAATCAGTTGGAAGGCAGATGCATGTGTATTATCAAACTATATTTATATAATATTTGATAACATATTATTAACATATTTTAACAAAGTAAGGAGTGTACAAGATAAGTAATATTTAATGTATTCGTAACCAAATTTTTTTAACTGTGATCAAGGGGTCATATTGACAGACTGTAGAACAGTAATATTGTTCTTGTTACCTTTATATACTTCATTATACTTTTGTATAAATGCTTCCATCCATCCATCCAGCCATTTTTTATACCAGCTTGTCAAATGCAGGTTTAAGTGTGTCCAGAGTCATCTCTTTAGCTATAGGTGCATGACCGGGAATAACTCAGGATAGCGTGTCAAGTTCAATATATTTTATTTTAGCTGATGCAAATGAGAAATAAAGATATTATTTCAATTTATATAATTTGTTTATTTTTATATGGACTACCATGCGACTAACACTTTTCACAGTATGTGTTACAAAGCTTTGTGTTCCTTTCTGATAGGATACATAAACTTAACATATATTATTAGTAACAAAACTCTGTCACATGTTAATGTGACACACAACAGAAGGCAGGACAGGAAACAGGAGGAGTGAGATACAGGAATGAGTTTTCTGCATTTGCATTCAGGTCTCATACTGTTCTGAGAATGCTATTATAAGCTTTGTTTCCTTTAACAATGCAGCCTCTTCACAGGAGGCCACCAGTTTATTCACTATTAAAAATGATACTTGATGTTCTACCTGGGCAGCAAAAATATCTATATTCTGTTCTTATATCTGATCAGAATCAGAAACTTTATTGTCACGCAACCAAGATCAGTGTAAATTTGTGTTGGCACCACCTTGCCGCAGTTGGAGACACCATGACAACAGACAATTAACAGTTCGGGATACAAGACACAAGATACGTAACAGAGAGGTGTAAACACAAGATAGGTGATAAATACAGAGGTTTGTGCAAGTATAAATAGTGCAGTGCTGGAGGTTGGCACTAGTACAGTAGAGACAATAATACCACAATATAATTAAATGGGGAATAAAAATCAAGCCTAGTTTTACAGAAATATTGTCTTTATTTTAACGCGTGGCATTTTCAATTAACTGCCGAAAGCTGTGGGATTAGGGATTCACTGTTATTCAAGCATAAAAATACAGACACACCTTGGCAGGGATCAGAGAATGAGAATAGGCTGCCTTCTGAGCACTTTCTGGGCAGTGACTTTTAAGTTAAGAAGAAACGAGTTTTTTAGGTGGGTGGGGTTGTAAACACACTTCTGTTCTTTTCTTCTATAGCACCTTGTTTCCGTTGTTTTTCTCCCTTGCAATTTTCTGAATTATGTATGAATTACTCTGAGAGGTTAACGCCGCCCAGAATGCACTGTGAAACTGCTGACGGCTCTGATCTACCTTGACCTGTGGTAGAAAAAATCTTTCCCTTATTGTAGTTAATTAGATTGTTGACAGATGTGAAAGAAGTACTTTCCCAGATTCTTCTAGGGCCTCAAAACCAACCAATTTCTTCTCCAGTAAGAAACTGCTTTCATTGAGATCTATCAACAAATCAAAGATAATCATCAGCCTGTGAATGTCAGTCATTATTCTTCATGTAACGGACAGAGGACAGTAAGATGAAGCTGCTGGATTGAGACGGGTTAGTTGGAAATGTTTTGGTTTTATCTCAAAGTGTATCAGCTATTAAAACACCACCATCTGGCTCTTAAGTAACAGAGAGCAGGAGCTGTAAACACAGATTTGCTGCTCCTTGCTAATCACTCGGCTTGGAATCACTCAGAATCTTATTATTTTGGTCAATCTACATTGAGAAATTGGAAAATGCACAATAACAAGTGAAAAACCTAAAGATTCTGCTACATTCCCAGACCCTATAAATAAATAATGACAACGTCAAAATGATGGGAAGGAAAGAAAATGCTATGGAACTGAAAGACTGTATGAGTTCATTCACAGATACACTGATGACAGAATATTTTTTTTTCATGATAGCATCTAACTAAAAGTACGCAGTACGTCTTTTTATAAACACTCTCAACACTGTGACAGATGACCTATTCATCAACTTTTCAAGCAAATCTCTGAAGGTTCACCTACAACACATTTACATGTATTTGCAATTCATTGTAATCATACAATCAAGGATTAGATAGCTGATCTCTTATTTTCAAATACTGAAATACAGCCTGTCTCATTATGCTGAGTTAGATATAATTTCAGGGTCCCATTATACAGCTATTTACGTACAAATGGAAATACTGGAAAAAATAATTCAAAGACGACGGAAAATTGGATTAGATGAAAGTATTGAGGGTTTCCATTTAAGGCTTGCGGGTTATGGCAGTTATCTCATGCGGAGCTGGATGTTGTTTTGTGTGCAGTAAAATTATGAATATGGATTTCCATGAAGCCCTTATTCCCAAGAAAGGAGACCTTCTCATTACGGTATGATGAATATCCTCCATAATTATAGCATCTTATTGTTTGGATATGATATGAATTTCAATCATTTAATTAGAATATCTGATTAATCCAACTTTTCATTTTTTTCCCCGATTTTATAGAAACCTTACATTCTTTCATTTACATAAAGATCCTCTCCATTTTTATATATAAAAAAAAGAATGACCAAGTGAGCTATTTGTTAGTGCTATGTGAGCCCCAGTTAATGTGTTAGTGTGTTTGGTTATGTTAGTGTTACACCTTGGTGAATGTGTATGGAGGTCTTGCATCAGTGGTAGCGGTCAACTGGTCTAACAAGAACAATTGGACTAATACCAGTGTCCATAATCTAATCTGTAAGGGATGAGTGACAGACAGACCTGGATTTGGAGGGAAGACTTTTCGGTCATCTCAAGCACCCAGAAAATACTGCAGGTCCTAGCGAGGGGTGCATTTGTCATTGAATGTCACCCCTATTATTTTTGCCTGAGCATTTTGTCATTGAGCGCCTGAGGCAAACACAACAAAGATATCTTTTCCTACAATTTCTCACAAATGAAAAAAGCTGCTCCCTAATGCACTAGTGTGTTGATGATCCAGGCAGCCTTATACAGGTACATGCATCACAGGCCTACACTACAACAACTCTCACCCGTACCTGGGTCTTTTAATCACGTCTCCCATAATGCAACATTAATTTTCAATGCATTTGTTTCACTGAACATTATTCCACAAGTTAAATTAGTGTCCTTAACAGCTTCATAGTGAGAGAACCTGCTAAGGAATTTGATGTTGGCCTATGTTTGAGATCAGGAAAACAACCGTCATTAACTTGGTCCTACTTACAGAATGTCCTAGAAGTACTATTACCGTCTGGCTGATGAGGAGGTAATCTTTTCTGTGTCTTTTACTGTTGTTCTTATATTATGAGTCATTTTAATGATATGCAAATTGGGAACAGGTGTTGTTTTGACTGCATTACCATCTTTCAGTCTGATATTATGGCCGATTCACTAAACTGTGCTTATATGGACAAATGCAGTAGGACACAGTCTGCCTCTGCCCTCAAAGAAGAGACGGCAGGCTTAATTAGTAATACCAACCCTTAGTAATAATACTTACCTTAGTAATACCAACCCTTAGTAATAATACTTACCTTAGTAATACCAACCCCTCCAATCGCCACCCCCACTACCAATCTGCTGTTGTTATTACTACAGAATTTAATTTTTTTATGTTGTGCATCTTGGGCTGTGGAGTATCACGGCAGCAGGGGGTTTCGCACGGTTGCCCCTCACCTTGGAGAGCAGGGTTTGGGTCACTGCTTCAGCTCTGTGTGTGCGGAGCTTGACGTTCCTGTTGCGGGGTTCCCTGCACATTCTACCATTTCTGCTCACAGTTCAAAAACATTGTAAGGTGAATGGGAGTTTCCAAACTGTCATACAGTAGGTGAGGTCATGTATAGTGGGTATAGAAAAAGAATCATCCCCTTCAAGATATTCACACTTTATTGCTTTGCAGTCTGAAATGAATACACACACACAAACACACACACACACACAAAATATTTTTCCAGCTGTATTTATTCAATGCAGCTTATAACAGCCAAGTGAAAGATGTAATAGTGACTAAAAAATTAAAAATAAAAAACAGAATCACTGAGATGGTTAAAGGGTCACCCCCTGTGTCAGTACTTTGTGGAAGCACCTTTTGCTTTGATTGTAGCCATGAGTTTGTTCGGCTTCTTTTCCACCAACTTTGCACATCTAGACAATATTGCAATATTTCCTCACTCTACTTTACATGACTGTTGAAGCTCAGTTGGATGGTGACTGCTGGTGGACGACAGTCTTCAAGTCATTCCATAGATGTTCTCTGGGGTTCAAGGGCGCTTCTCCACCACACCAAGTATCGTACTTTTGGAATGGTACTTGATACACTTTCTTTGTCGATTGGTTATGCAAATAGCCTGCAACAACACAACCGCAATCTCGAAAAAAGTTGTGAACCCACAAAACAATAAAGGAAGAAAAAAAAATAATATTTGCAATCTGGTCAGTAGAACAGATAAAACAAAAAAATCACATGAGAAGAAATTTTAAAAGTTTTGTTTAATATATAGGACAACACATGTTGGGGTATTTATAAAGCCAAAAGGAGTTAATACATTTCTCACAAACATGTCTGGGAGTGATTTGATTGAAAATGATTATGATTGTCTTGAAGAACACATGCATCGCTCAAGCAAAGCAGCAGTGGTAAACTTTAAACTGATCTTTAAACATATATTAGATGATATGTAAAAGGAATAACAATTAAAATTGCCAAGCTAGCTAAGTTTTATCTCTATGACAGAGTAAAAATGTTTTGTGAAACTTAAACTGCCTGGGCTATAATATCCATTCAAAATTGAAAGTAATAAAAAGCCTGATCGTAATCTAGTTTACTAGCGATGTAAGAATTCCATGTGCATAGCATGCGATGTTGCACAACGTCCAGCCCTGTAATTTAATATAAAATACAATGTTTTGAATTCAGTACAAAAAATCCTGGCTCCTGCTGTGATTCAGTTTTTACCAGTTTTTACACCAGTGGAAAACCAGCACCTTGAAGTACCAAAAGTACGGTACCTGGTGATGTGGAAAAGTGCCCTAATCTGGGCTCTCACTAGGTCACGTAAGGAGATTCACCTTTTTCTCCTTCAGCCACTGTATGCTTAACTTTGCTGTGCGCTTTGGGTCATTCAAGATTCAAGATTCAAGACTCTTTATTTGTCACATGCATAGTTATACAGATACAACATGCAGTGAAATGTATCCTGAAGCGCTCATACTTTGTGCAAATAACAAAGGGACTATAAAATAAATTGTAAAATAGACTGTAGATAAATTATAGAGAGTGCAAACAGAAAAAGAAAAGTAACATGAATTTACACAAGAGTTATATAAAATTTTACAGGATGCAATGAAATAATGTGCAAGAAATGCTTATAGCCAGTTTAAAGTGCAG
Organism: Mormyrus proboscirostris; assembly: GCA_026779585.1. Lineage (NCBI taxonomy): Eukaryota > Metazoa > Chordata > Actinopteri > Osteoglossiformes > Mormyridae > Mormyrus > Mormyrus proboscirostris. The sequence continues at coordinate 15,691,312 of JAODKF010000068.1, forward strand.
GTGGACCTTCTTCAATTGACAAGTTTCCGGCAGAGGGGTAGCAGGTTCTCCTTAAGAACTTGATGCTATTTTGCCCCATCCATTTTCTCTTCTATCTTGACAAGTGCCCAGTCCCTGCTACAGAGCAACACCCTGTCAATAGGATGCTACCCCCTCCATGTTTTCTGTAGGTATGGTGTTCTTTGGAAGGTAAGCTGTATTGGCTTTCCACTTGATATGCCATTTGTGTTGAGACCAGATAATTCAGTTCTGGTTTGATCTGACATTTGGCAAAGCTCGATCGAGATTTAATGTGGCCTTTCTTGAGGCTACAAGTCAGATTTGTGGAGCATTTGTGATGCTGTTGTCACATGCACACAATGACCACTCTTTGCCAAAAAATCTTGCAACTGCTGCGAAGTTGCCATAGACCTCTTGATAGTCTCTCTGACCAGTTTCCTTCATGCTCTTCCATCCAGTTTGGAGGGACGATCTGATCCACTTTCCACTACTTGATTATAGACTTTACTGTGCTCCTAGGGATTGATAAAGCCTTTGAATTTTTTTGTATCCATCTCCTAACTTGTGCCTGTCCCCAACTTTATCCTGGAGATGTTTTGACAGTGCCTTGCCGTCCATAGTTGATTGCTTTCAGTTGCACTTCCAAGCACAGGAACACTCTAGGAATAGCTGTTCTTATACTGAACTCATCAGAATGATTACAGTTGATCACCGGTGGAAGCCAATTAACTTCATGTGCAATCGAGAAGGTGATTAGTTACACCTGATTGAGTTTACAAGTCTTTTTTCGGAGGGTGGATGATCCTTTAACAATCTCGGTGACTGCTTTTTTTTGCTTTTAATTTTTTTCTGAACTGTTGCTATTTTATATTTCACTTAGCTGTTATAAGTTACATTGGGTAAATATAGCTGGATAATTTGTGTGTGTGTTGTGTTTGTGTGTGTGTGTTGTGTTTGTGTGTGCATGTATGTGTGTGTATCTTCATTTCAGGCTGCAAAGCAACAAAATGGGAATGTTTTGAAGAGGCTGATTCTTTTCTGTACTCTCTGTATATGTTGCATTATGTAAATGTTATTTTGACCTTGTGGGGATTTTTTTTTTTGGTCCCACAATGAGAATTTTATTAATTTTTGAACAAAATGTATAATCTGTGAATGCAATTAGTAAAGCAAAATAACTGAACATCTTGTATTTTGTTAGGTTGCTTATGGTTGAGGTTAGGGCTGCGTAGGGGTTAAGGTCATCATGTTGTAATTAGAATTTTCCCCATAGAAATGAATGGAGAGTCACCACAAAGATATAATTAATTTAGAGATCAGTGGTCATTGTTAACATACCACAGCACACAGTGCGCAACGAAATGTGTCCTCTGCATTTAAGCCATATGTGACATAGCAGGGGGCAGCTAATTCAGCGCCCGGGGAGCAGGGCTTGGGGACGGTACCTTGCTCAGGGTACCTCAGTGGTGACATGCTGGTGGGGGATTCGAACATGAAATCTTTCGATTACAAGTGCGCTTCCCTAACCACAATCAAGCCACCACACTGCCCACAAAAACCTGTGTGTGTGTGTGTGTGTGTGTGTGCGTGTGTGTGTGTGTGTGTGTGTATGTGTGTGTGTGCGTGTGTGTGTGTGTGTGTGTGTGTGTGTGTGCGCGTGTGTGTGTGTGTGTGTGCGTGTGTGTGCGTGTGTGTGTGTGTGTATGTGTTTGCTCGGCTATGGGATGGCACCCCATTCTAGGTTATTCCCTGCTTTGCACTTGTAGCCTTGAGTGATAGTTTGATAGTCTCCGGACCCCTGTGACCTTGCATACGACGAAGGGGTGCAGAGAATGGAATGGATCATGTGCTATCAGAGTTCATGTAGTAGGTACAAAGGCTGTAGACTGGTCTGTATCCTGGAAGTTACTGGTCAGTCTTAAGCCATACTGAGGATCATACAAATGCCAAAAAGGCATTTTAAAAAGCTGTTTTTGGGGGAAGGGGTGACCAGCAATGAGTGCCAGTGTCACAGCAGATCTCACTCAAATCTGCATGGGAGAGTCCACAAAATAACTCATTCTGATTCCATGACATGGTGCCTGGAATCATATCACACAGCAACAGAAATGCCAGACATCACTAGAGTGTTGTCTTCATCCTCAGACAAAAACATATTCAAATGCTCTGAAACAGTTTTCTCTTGGATTCAGATTACGAGTATGCTGAGCTGGAAAAGAATAGATTTCTGAGCTCTCAATGAAGCTATATTTTCTAGAATATTCTTTCTGGGGACACACTTCTTTATTTTCCTGGGCCAAGATCCCATTTAGGCCTCACAGATAATCATGTTTATGATGAGGGTGGTGTTGCTAATTCCTCCGTAGCCTCATGTAAAACATCCCCTCGCAAGCAAAGTGAGATTTATTTGCACATTGTAGTCGCTTGTTGTGATTGTCGACGGTCAGAGTGGAGGTAATTAGGGGCAGCGATCAAATGTTGACACGTTCTGGCTCTTTCGGTAATTAAGCGGTAATGAATGAAGCTCTCGTGCTTTCTGTTGCTGTCGCTTTAATTGAGTTTAAAAACTAATAAGCCGACTATTGACCCGTGCATTGCATTCTTGGTGTGCACAGTGGGTCAGGCTGTTTACAGAGTCTGTGATAAGTATAGCTTATATAAGCCTGTACGAGTTAATTTATATTGTAAATGCTTGACAATCATACTGATTTTATCTAGTCACAGCTGAGGTCTAATGACTCGCTTCATGTTTTGCCTGGTGTAATTATTTAAATGGCTTTATAATGTGTTATGTATTGTTATATTGAGTGTTTCTTTGGATAGTTTATCTAACGGCAGATTATTGCACTGCCATAAGGGAAAATAAAACCTGCAACCTTAATAAAGGAGAACAAAAAATGTGCTGGATGGCAGCAAAAATGGCCATGATCCTCACACGCTTCACCTTGGTCTTTATTGGCAAGACCAAGTCGAAACTTGGCCAGCTGTCATGATAGACCTACTGTACCAGGCCTCCATGGCATCGCAGGATCTCGTGGAGGTTTAAGCTTCCGTGTTGCTGGATCTTCAGACCTTTTCATCCCATGATACCTCTCCTGTTAATTACCATGGGTGAACCAACTTGCTGAGTATTTCCAAGGAACCAAGAATGTGGACCAGCTGCAGACTTTGAAACTAAAGGAAGGACTTAAATTATCTGCGGTAACACTGCTGGTCCGGCTACCCTAATGGTGAAGGAGGTAACCTGTCACAAGGGATGCAGCCCAGACAGGATAGATTTACATCTTTATTAGGGATGCTTCGTTCTGTGCATCAGGACCTCAGTGTGACCTGGAATGCGTTTTGTGCTGATACAGGGTCATACAGTATCAAGTAAATCAGCCTTTCGTAAGAGTCATCGCTGACATTTCAGTCAGAGTGTATAAAATATAGCGGGAGTCAGCGGCCAAGACTGTTCTCCCGCTATCGAGGCTCCCAGAGCTGCTGTCAGACCAGGCCCTTCATTCGGCATCTGCTTTTTACAGCAGACAGATCAATTGATTTGTTGACCAAAACTCCATCCCCATTTGCTGCATCCCAGAACAAAAGTGACAGAAGAGTCATATAGCGGTGTAATGGTTAGAGCAGCCAACTGCTGAGAGAACTATAAAATAAATAATGATACAATTTTGGATGCCGGATCACATCCTTCTTCCAACCGCTTTCCTGGTGAGGTTCATCTTTAGACTGTCCTATGCAGCACAGGGGATGGAAAAAAACCTATTAGTTTGACGTTGTGGGGACCATTTTTTTTATAAAAAGGGCTGTGTAGGGTTAAGGGTGTCATAGTTGGAGTAAAAGGTTATGGCCAAAGAAATGAATGGTGAGTCCCTGCAGATATCTGGGTATAAACGTGTGTGTGTGTGTGTGTGTGTGTGTGTTTGAGAGAGAGAGAGAGAGAGAGAGAGAGAGAGATGAGCTATTTTTCCATCCACAGTGTGTCTCTGCCCTGTGTTGTTTGAGGTGAGCACCAGTTCCAGCCCCTGTGACCCCAATCTTCACTCTCCCTTTTTCCCAACACATTAGCCTCATCTTGATTATACCATTTTTGCTGAGGCTGTATTGCAGAATTTTAGACAAGGATTGAGATTTCCTTACTGGCAAAGACTGCAAACCCCCATCCCTTGAATCATGTTCTGTTTCGTGAATTGCAGTCTAACCGGCAAATGGTTTTGGACACAAATCATAATATGGACCCGCACAACAGCCAGTGGTGACAGCAGGTTAGCAGCCCATGGTGAGCCACACCTGTTGATGTTAGCGCCATCTAGAGCATGGGAGGTGCTCAGGATGACTCCCAATCCCACAATACCAATCAGCCTTTGACACTTCCTCAGAGAAGGTGTTTGTTTTGGTCTTAAAAACACCCATCTGATGGATATACATACATTTTGATAACTCCAACCTGTGTGTGACGCGTTTTAAGAGCCCTGGGATCCATCACATTCAGACAGAATTGTTTTATATGTTGCAAAAGTGCCGGTTTTCTTTCAGATTACATCTAATACAGCCACGAAAAATGTTTATGGCTACAGAAATATGTACTTCTCTTCGGCGAGGCTGTGTGGTCTCCAGTGTTCACCTTAAGCTGTCCCTGCAATAATTTACAGCCTGAAAGCTCTTCTGGGGAATTTTGTCACAAGCTGACCTCAATAAGGCAATATTTGTCACTGACTTTAAGAAGGAGAAAAGGCCCGTCTTCCAGGTGAAGAGATGGGCGATTAGCTCCCGGCTGAGTCAGGCGTCTCGCGGTTTTATATGTCCAAGCAAGATAGAAATGCCCATGAAACACTATTATAAAGGTGTCATAAACTGTTCTTTATTGCCGGTTTGTATAGCCTGGCGGAATAGCGTAAAGGCATTTTCCCCTCCCTAAATCCTCTTTATTGAAAGCATTTTTTTTCTGTTAATATCCCAGACTGCTGAAAAAGTCTCTTGCAGTCAGTTCGGGTACAGGGGATTTTGCGGGGAGTGGTGAACATCAATGCACAGCCAAGGAGAGACCGATCAGTCAAGGAGATGGATCATTTTCAACGTGATCTCTAGCACATTTCTTGTGCACCCGAGTTTCATTTCTTCAGACAGTCCTGACGGAAATCAAGCCTTCTACACATTCTACGGCTTTTAAGATTATTTTAGTACGGGAGATATAATTATAAACCTTATAAACCGCAAAGTGATGGGGTGGATGTCACAGAAAAATCAATGCTGCTATAAAAAATAAAAATAGTTACATGACTGATATTCTGCTAAAAATTCCCCGCTGCAGGCTTTTCATAGCTCCTGATCTGTGCAGACACTAAGGAGATCTAAGGAAGACACATTGGTCATAGCTGCTTTAGTGTTGTGTGGGATTTCGGGTCATTCATGAGAATTCAAAGGTACTGGCTGTCATTCGGTCAGGCCCAGAATTAGTTTATCGTGCAGCAAGGCGGCTAAATGGTGAAAGTGATTTGGTTCCTCTCTGTAGTCCTCACACCCAGACCCCTTCATGAAAAACAATAAGGAGCTTCTTCAGCAGGAGGCTGGCAGTCACGTCACATCACAGAGCTCCTTGTCTAGGATCCCGGTCTCCTCTCCTGTGTGAAATACTAAAAAGAACAGCGGCACACGGGCAGAGCCCTGGGTCCATTCATGTAAATATATCTGAGTCTGAAAAATGTAAAAATACATACAGTATTTGGCCATACAAATACAAAATCTATATATGAATATTTAGCCTCTAGCACAGGGGTCACCAACATGGTGCCCGGGGGCACCAGGACGCCCCCAAGGACCACATGAGTCGCCCGAGGACCTGTTCCAAAAATAGCACAACTCACCAGTGAGCAGCGTCTAAAATTGAATTTTATCCTGTTGCTATTCTTCTTTAATCACATTTGCGTTTATATAGATTTGAAAATGACAATATCTAAAAAAAACATTTGAAACATGTTTATTATACAAGAAGTTTAGATAAGTTGAGGTAAATTCTGTTCTATTCTAATGGATTGGTAGCCCTTCGTATGGCTCAGTACCTGTGAAGTAGCTTTCAGTTTCAAAAAGCTTGGTGAGCCCTGCTCCAGTGCCCCCTGCTCCAGTGCCCCTACTCCAGTGCCCCCTGCTCCAGTGCCCCTACTCCAGTGCCCCCTGCTACATTGACCCCTGCTCCAGTGCCCCCTGCTACATTGACCCCTGCTCCAGTGCCCCCTGCTCCAGTGCCCCCTGCTCCGGTGACCTCTGCTCCAGTGCCCCCTACTCCAGTGACCCCTGCTCTGACTTAGCAATGGGTACTCTACAGCGGAACACAAGTGTGAATCTGAGTCCTTCTTTGTGATAGGATGCTTTATTTGCCATTGGTAAAGTATAAGCACAGGTGGATTAGAATGCTTCTGATATATAGGCACACATACAAGTGAGAGTGAAGATTGGGGTCACAGGGGGTGGGCCTGGTGCTCACCTCAAACAGCACAGGACAGACACACACTCTGGATAGAATGCTAACTCATCACAGCGTCTCACACACACACACACGTTTGTATTCATATATCTGTTGGGACTCTCCGTTCATTTCTGCAGGCATAACCCTAATCCCAACACCCTTAACCCCTACCCAGCCCTGACTGTAACCATAAATTACCAAACAAAATATAAGACTATTGACATTTTTAGTTTTTTGGTTGCAGTCACATATTTGTATAAAATTAACCTTCCCCTTGTGACAACTGAAACAATGGTTCCCACAATATTGAAATAACAGATTTTTATCACATTGTGTAATAATTGTGCAATGTAATATATACAAGACCACACGCACACACACACACACCAAAGATGGCTGGATTACACTCTGGTTAAGTGTAATGTAACCCCCCCCTTACTTCCTAGGCCTGAGGCATAAAGTAGCTGGTGTGACAGGCTGGCCAAACAAAGAGCAACCAGTTGCCAGCAAGTGGTTGAAAATTAATAGCCCAGCACGAAACCCAGAGATGACGAACTTGTTTTTCCCCTGTGTTGACAGTAGAGATTTGGGCTTTGCCAGTTGTCTAATCTGCTAATTGGCTCAATTCACTCAGTGGCACTTTTATAAAGTCTTTGAAGAATAGCTAGTCTTGAAAATGCTATAGCCAAACCAGTAGTAAACACTGTTGATACTAATGAGGACCTATAGGTTCAATGAGTTAGTAATTAAATCTACCAGGTTTCTGACAGAGGTCGCCAAGAGTGGGAGTCCATAAAATCAATGAGTTTAAAGATAAAAAGTTCAGCTATATTTAAGAGAAACCCCCATGGCAGAGCAGGGACACACTCGTAAATCAGGATTCTGAACATTACCTTGTCTCATTAACCACCTCAGACCCAGCTGAGCCACGTAGGATAAAACAACACAAAACTGTTTACCTGAAATCCACGGCCTGAAAAGTCGTAAAAGCAAAATCCTGCCAGTTCTGTTCATTGCAGTTTTTTGATTCATTGGATTCTTTGTTTAACTGCCTGTAGTTGATCTACATGCGATGTGGTAGCAGCGCACTTCTTACAGTTATGCTTTCGCTCAAAATTAATTGACATGAAATATAGATGTTAGATGTGTTATGGATGGCTAAGTTCTTCTGAGTCGTCAGTGTCGAGCCCCTTTAACTCTGATATTTGCTGTATTGATTTATTTATTAAACACGTATGATAGCACATAGACAATCATATGGACAGCATGTATGTTTATAGCACATGGACAAATATACGGACAGCATGTATGTTTATAGCACATGGACAATCATACGGACAGCATGTATGTTTATAGTATTTAAAGTTTCAGTTTGTGTTGAAATAAAAAGAAAAACAACAACAATAATTTATAATCTTTCACATTTACGTTTATGACTCGCTGTAATTTATGAATTTTTCGTACAAAACTAGATGGAATCAATGCAGTGTATTACTGTGGAATGGTGCAAAAAAACTGCATCTTTGCTAAACCAGTATGGTAATGGTAATGGTAATGGTAACAGATATAAAAAATGTGATGTATTCCAGTCCTTCATATGAAGGCCACCACAACTGAAGAGGATAAGGATTTTTGAAGTATAATTTTATTTCTCTGCTAATGGGTGTTTTTCCAGTGCTGGAGAAATTTTGAAATTGTTTACAAAGATCAATCTGACACAGAGTGCTTATTTGAAATTCCACAGAGCACAAATAAAAGGAAATCTGAAAGAGAAATTCAGTGGGGGAAAGTAACAAACATAAATAATTTGAGAACTGCTGATGGACAAAAAAAAATACTTAGATCATTGGGCTTCCAAGTTACGTCTTGGAATAGGAGAATTTATTTACTAGTGTATAGTGACCATTCTAGGATCATGATGCAATTAGCCTGAAATAATATAGCAATAATAACTTGATATGGATTTAGAAGAGTTGTCTACTGTTATAACATTTCAAGTCTTATTTGTTTACGCTGGGTCTGTATGTTCTATGTTCTTGCTGATGTGGGAGCAGGTGAAAATGTTACCTGCCGTTTATCGCCCGTTTTCAGAAACGCCGGCTTTGGTCTCCTTGCCTGTCAGCCACGAATGGCTGGAGGATGAAAGTGAAGCGGTATCAGCCGTCGCTGCCTAGTTTCGGTCCTCGATCACGGAGACACTTCCCTCAGTGCCTTCTTAACGCATCGCACCAAAATGATTAAAAGCCCATCAGTTTTGAAACAAGTTTGTATTTAGAGAAAGTTTCAGGCGACACTGGGAACGCCTGGCTGATGGAAAAGGTAGCTGTGAGACGGTTCCTGAATAACATGTTTTTTTTTTAATATTGCGGGTAATTTAGAATACTGCTCAGGTACGGGACTATTTAAAGTATTTTTTATTGTTCTATGTCTACATGAAACTTTCTTGGTAATGAAGCAAGCCCTGCGGACGGCATATGACTTCAAAGACATTTTGGCAGACGTTCCCGCAATCTCGGGGCTCGGGCAGCGACGACCAGACTTCATTTGATATAATAAATGTAATTTCCCCTCGGCGAGCTTCTCAAAATGCACCCACTTTTTTTCTCGATGCAGTAATTTGAATACACTTTTCGAAAGCCGTAGCTCTGCACTGGACTCAGTGAACGAAATAAGGCAGCCGTCTCTGTGCAAACCTGAAGGACATGTACTTTGGCATCCAACCTGAATACATAAGCCGTTCCTGTATTTCATCCTGATTTATTTCATGAAGACATGCAGTATAATATATTCTATTTTTTTCCAGTTATACCCTGCAGGAAATTAAGTTCCTCGATACTGACTAACTGTACACCAAATCCGTAAACAAGTACTGGCCTGGCACATTATTCCCTTGGTCTGTCCTCCATTGTGCATCTCTGAGTTCTAAGTGTTTCTTTGTCTTAAGTGTTTTCTTTTCAGTGTGTGAGATTCTGTTATGTGTTCTGTTTTGGTGTTTATAACGAACCACAGCACTTCTTGTCTTGTATTTATTTGTCACAATGGTCTCCCCGAAGCACTCCAGTAAGGATTTCATTGTACAGTACCATGTTATCACCATGTTAACAGCTTCTCCTATTCTGGATCCCATCCCAGGCGAAACAGGTCGCAAGGCTGGGATACACCCTGGATGCCAGAGCTATAAATGATGATAACAAATCTTAAGATTGGAGTTAATTCAGAAAGAATGAATCAAATATCATAGTGAGGTAAAGCGGTTGATGAATAGAAGGTTTTTAAAATTTTGAATAAATTAACGTAAGTAAAATCTATTTCAGTATTTCAGTGTTGACTGATGAAATTAGGTATTTTATTAAAATCATGGTACAATTTATATATAAATACAAGTTACAAAAAGTAACACAAAACTAATTTGAGGCTACCTTGCTGAATTAAACACAGCCGTGCCGAAGTCCTCTCTCATCCTGCAGAATATGCTGCCTTCCCCTCCCGACTGTCATAACAGCGGCAGGAAGCTTCTCGGCTCCACTAGACTGTAGGACAGGTTCCGCAGGTCCGCCAGGGAGTGAACTGGCTTATAGCCCAGTAAAGACAGAGTGCGGTTGCAAAGAGTCTGCACCACACCCACGATGTCATAGGCGAGCCGCAGTCTCCAGCTCTCCGCAGTGGCTCTGGAGTCCCTAGTGGTGGAGTACTTATAGTTTCCCTCTGTGGGCGAGGCGCTACGCTTGGTGTTCTGTAAAATCCAGGCTCGCACCTTCTCGTCCATCTCCAAGCCGAGGAATCGGTAGATCTCCTCCGCCTTCTCCTCGGGGTGAAGGGCCAAGTCCTCGTAGCGCACCAGTAGGTACTTCCCCCTAAGCCAGGGTGGCTGCCTGAGGCCCGTCTGGGCGGAGTCTGCCAGATCCTGGCAGGTACGTGTGATCTGCGCTAGGTCCACATAGCGTGGCTGCCTCCCAGTGGCGTTCCAGATTTTCCAGGCCCGGAACTGGTCGGCGAAGGCACTCATGCGGGAGGCCAGGATGCCCCGGGGGTCACGCACGAGGTGCACGATCCTCAAGTGCAAGCGAGGGTCCTCAGACAGCGTGCGCAGGTCCCGCACCTCGGGGATGCGCACCGTCTTGATAGCCACGTGACCGCGAGCCAGGCAGGCCTGCGAGGCCAGCGTGAGGTTGAGTGTCCGGCATCGTCGGGGGCACCAGGCCTCGTCAGGTTCTCCTGGGGCCCCGCCGTTCTCGAGGCACACGGGGGGCGAACACAGGGCACTGCTGGAGGCCCTCCTGAAGAAGGAGCCCGTCAGGTGGTCCTGAGGTTCGGGCCGGATGTAGTTCTCAAGGAAGTGGAGGTCGCAGGTGTACATGTTGAGGAGCAGGTCGCGGTAGGCGCCCAGCAGGGCCCGAGGGTCAAGGCCACGGCGCAGCCTGCTGCTGGAATTGGTGAAGACCTGCTGGACGTGGTAGAGGGGCTCGAACACATAGAAGATACTCGGGTGCTGGTTGAATAGCTGTCCAGTGAAAGAGGAGCCGCTACGGGTGGTGGCGAAGAGGAGGATATGCTTCCGGGAGGAGGAGAGAGAGGAGAAGCTTCCCTCAGACGGAGGCCTGCCATCGCAAAGGGACCTCCATCGGTACTCTGCAAGCAGAAGAGGTGGAAGGCAGAGGTGAGGTGTCATCACAAGGCTTCATCCTTGTGAAATGAAAAAAAAAATGGCTTGTAATCAAAGATGGTCGACAAAGCCAAACGCAGTATATCAAAACCTTAATAAACACCAATAAATATGCACACTGCCAAAGGATATCATTTTTTAATTTCTTTTTAATTTTTTTGGACGCACCACTTTTATAATCTCTGCCGTTCATTATGAGGTATGAATTCCGGGATATATGTGGAATTGCATTACAAGCCTTCTGGAAAATTATGAAAATTAAATATACAAGAAATTAAATTCAGCAATTATGTGTGGTAGCTGAGAATTGCACCAGGGTTATATTAACGCAGCCCCTGAACACAAGACTGCCTGCTCTATGCTTGACTAAATTTCAGCATCACAGCACATAATATAATGAGCTATTGTAAATGAAAATATAAAAATAAGTGATTCTTGTATTTATATTTTATTTTCTATTTGTAATAAAGTATGTAAATCATGTAAACTACAAACAAAACAAGCTTTGTTTTATGAACAAAATTTTGTTATTAAACAAGCATCAACAATAACTCGCACATCTACAACTACATGTTCTTCCACAACGATGCATCGTTTAAACGTATTTCTAACAAAAAAAAAAGCTATTTTCTAATTTCAAACAAAATGGATTAATCATCTGATACAATTCCTTTAATAAGTATCTGTGAGGTGTTCTGAATTTGCTGTGTTCTGAATGGAAATCAATAGATTACATCAAGGGGTGGTAGCAGAAGAAGCTGCGTGCAGATAGTCTATGGAGACGGACAAAGTGCTGATGTGATATAAAATAAAAGTGTGATATTTCATCTCCTTCTGTGAGTGTAACTGTAAATTTCATACTCATGTTTACCAGTTTGCCAGTCCTCCCTGATTAAACCCTAAAGAAGTTTATTCGAACTGCACCAGATTCTTCTGTCAGTAAAAACATGCTACAGGTTGGCGAAGGCGGAAACATGAAAAGCCTCTAAAGTAACAAAGACCGCATGACGCTGCTGCTTAGCACACGGAAGGCTAAGTGCCATAGTCAAATTAATCAGAGGCCGAGGCTTTGTTATACATGATAAATGAAAAGGCTGGAGTCATCTTTAATAATCAAAAAGTGGCCATGCCTGCAAAAGATAAAATATTGCTATCGTAAATTATTATTGCTATTACCGGAGTTAAATTACATGATTAACGACAGCCACCATTTAAAAATCTTTTGCATTACTAATAAATAAAATATAACACATTAAAATGGCCACCGTATTATGTGCTTTTGTATTTTACAGCTAACAATTACTCATATAATGGAATTCAGGCCATTTATTGTGGAAAAACCATCTAATGCCAAAACTAATTTCCCTCGGCACCAAAGGAAGAAGGGCTGGCAGGTGTCTGCCCTCTACTGGTGATATTGAAAATATATTTCTCAATTAATAAAAAAACGGGAAGACCTAATTAAACCAAAATGGTCCAGTGTGAAAACAAGCTGCTGTTTACAAGAACAAAAACCTTCCAGGATTTTTACAAATTTACAGCATGATTATTTTGTACGTGTCTTACCTCACCTGATCATCAACTGGCGCATTCACACTTTGGACAACATGTCTATCTCCAAAAACAGAGTCATTATCTGTATCCATTAAGATAGATAGATAGATAGATAGAACATTTTCACAGCAAGTGTAGCAGAAACACTCGGACAATAACGTGGCAACAGGAAAATACAAGAGCTCCACAGCGATTTCCCATTTTGCTTTTGCGTGAACTGATTTTCAAAAGTGTCGTCCAGTTTCTCTGTCTGATCGTTTATTTAGTGGGTGTAAGATGAACACAACATGAAGAAAAAGAAAGAGCCCGTGCACAACCATACAGCAAACTATTCTTTAGAGTATTTGTAGTAATTCAGAGTAACACTGAGGTGGCCTTTTTTCGCAGCTTTCCCTTGAGCCGTCACACACACGTATCAGATATCTATATCTTTGTGGGGATTCTCCAATCGTTACTGACTATCACAACCTTAACCCCTATCCAGCCCTAACCAAACAAAATATAAGACATATTAATTTTTTGATTGTATTCACACATTATTATAAAATTAAGTTTCTCCTTCTGTGGACACAAGGTCAAAATAACACATAACAAAATTATCACATTGTAGTGACGTTTGGTCCCCACAAAATAATATGTACAACATCTCTCTCTCTCTCTCTCTCTCACACACACACACACACACGTGACCCTAATCCGAATGACCACAACATTAACCCCTACCCAGCCCTACCCTTAAATCTAAATACAAGATAATATATTTTTAGTTTTTTGGTTGCATTCACAGATTTTTATAGAATGGTCCACACAACATTAAAATAACAGGTTGTTACCACACTCAGACACACACTCTCACACCCAAACACCAATCAGAGACATACAGACAGGTTTACTTATACACAATCTCACAAAACAATGAGACAGGTTCACTAGAAGCAGGTGGGAGGGTCTGCATATGTGAGCTTAAGATCAAGGCACATGCGCGTCAGTTTGCAAAGGGGCAGCCCCCCTCCCACACACACACACACACACACACACAC
>JAODKF010000068.1:15718131-15728270 GCA_026779585.1 Mormyrus proboscirostris
GGGTCGTGTATGGAGAATTATAAAGGCATATAACCACACGGGCTCGGGGAGGGCGGCTCTGACTTGCCTTTTGCCAGACAGCCCCTTCATCACCCTGGATATGAATTTAATAAACCGGAGGAAAGGAATCTATTGATCCTCGGATGAGGGATGTGTCTCCTCTGTCATCAGGACGGGAGCAGGCCCCGCGAAATCTGGAAGGCCTTTAAGTATTGTCAGCCTCTCAGCAGGCCTGCCCGGGGACAGCGCAGAAATGCCGAAAAACATTCTGTCCTTTTCTCCCTTCCAGGCTATAATTTATTCCCGCACTAGCATCCAGATACACCCCCCCCCCCAGCCTGATGCTTGTGATGCATCTTCTGTCCTACTCTGAAGCATCCTGGTAGCCTTGCATCGTTCAGACTGCAATACTGTTAAGTTCAGTAAGGAACTATGGATATTAAGGCCAGCAACCCCCCATGATTTATGTATTATATAAATATATGTGGGTTAGCAGCTATTTGGCCTGACTAAGACAACGTGGGAGAAAAGCATTTGGTCACCAAGCTACAGTGGATGGCAGGAAACATTAGCACTGGGCCGTTAGCCGCAGAACCAAAGCGGACTCCCTCATGTCACATTTGGCACCACAGTACCGCGTTACTGCTTGTGTTTATAAGATGTTTCAGTCTCGCTAAACGCCTGTTAGTGGCAATCCCTAAAATCAACAACGGGAGCAGCACCAGTTTGCCAAACAACGGGAGCAGCACCAGTTTGCCATAATTTATGTTCTTTTTTTTCGAAACAGAAAGTTGTTCACGGTTGCTTTCACACAAAATGCACTCAGTCTGGCATATTTCTCAAAACAGTGCAGTCAAGCACCACGATCTGTCATGGAAATCGATACGGCCTGTGCCACCTGTGGCCAAAGCGGTCTTTCCTGTTAATCTTTACCTCACAGGAATCACTTCCCAAAAGAACACGAGTCCTAAAAAAAAAACAGGAAGTCCTAAATTCTACAAAGATGCCTGCAGCAGATAGTGAAGAAATGGGGCAGGTTAGAAGGTGTGAATGGTATCATCTTCCTACTGCTTTTCTAGTACACGAGGCCTGGAGTCCATCCAAGACCGAATAAGGTACTTATAAACTACAGGCAATTTATAGACACAAATTCACCTAAGTGCATATTTTTTCCCAGCAGGGGGAGAATAGAGAACCTGGAGGAAACCCACACAGGCATAAGACAAGACTTATCAGGCAGGCTTGGGGTTTGAACCCTCAGCCTTGGAGATGTGAGCCACTGTGCACCCTGTAAGTGAACTAATTCATCTAAAATACAACATAATGTAGTCATGGCGGCACTGGCTTGCACTGTAGACTTTGACCTCCACTTGCACCTGTGCATATGTGGATGTTGCATGCTCCCCCACTGCTTTCTTTGGGTCATCTTGTTCTCTCCTGCAAGCCAAAGACATGCGGTTAGGCACTTGTACCCATAGTGTCAGATTGTGTGTGAGTATGTACCCAGCAATGGACAGGCATCCCATCAAGGGTGTATCCCTGCTTTGTCCCCTATGGTTTGTTATCCAGATGCCCCCGTGATCATAGATATGGATTCCCCCAAACGAGGCTGGGTATGCGACTCAGTGGGCTAAGACTCTGCGCCTGTGATTGGAAGATGGTCCATTTGAGCCCCAGACTCAAACGGGCCATTAATAAACTATACTACTATAATATAAATCACATACTTACACATTATGTACTGAATTTCATTAGAAGCCTACTACTTGACTCTTAATGTGGTACATATTGGGTGTATACACGCACCCAGACATACTGCAGTTGCCAGTCTGTATATTAATGTTTATCAGTGATTTATTCCCGCACTGATATCAGATGTTTATCAGTGATATAGTGTCATTGCCCAGGTGAAAGTTAAAAATAGTCAAAAACTGTCAATGCAAAAATACATGTTCAAATCAACTTATGTAACTGGGCATTGTTTTCTACTAAAACTTGTATAGAGATTGCATTTCCTCTGCCATCTTGAGGTTACAGCTCTTTTGGCCTTATGGGATAGCGTAATGTCCATCGGTTGCGCACTTCTGTGTGCGACTGATATTGAATGTAGTATAGCAAACCACACAGAGGATTTGTACTTTCACTATATCACTATATTACGTCTGCTATGTAGCAAACAAGTACAGTATGCGATTATAGACACACTCCGTGTCCTCAGTCATCATAGTGAGAATAGTGTCAGTCATGCAGAAATGTAGCCATACTAAAGAGAGATCTGAACTGACAAAGAATTCTAGGGAGATGCTTATACACTCTGGGGAGATCAGCTGGGGATATGAGCCACGATTGTGTTTCTGCTTTCATTGTGCTGACAGTATCTGACTTTCTTTCAATCCAAATCTGTGTTTGAGTGTGTAGTGTTTTCCACTGTAGAAAAATTGACCATTTTTGTCAGTGTTGTTAGCAAACTGGAAATGTCACACACACATAAACGTCCTGGGGAACATTTGCTGCTAACACCGGAGGGTCCGTTGTGCCGTCCACCAGATGGGAATCCCCAGGCCGTCTGCACGTTTGCAAGCAATCAGTTTTTGTCTTATTTTATTGGACTGCTGCACCGTGGGTTGTCCGTGAATATCGATTGAGCGGCAAATGTCGGCTCACGGAAATGCGAATGGAAATCGCGTCGAACAATGCAGCTGGTGTGCCGGTAACACGAGAGCGAGCCAGGTCAGCTGCACATGTGAGAGACCGCAGGTTTTAACGGGCTGGGGGTGTATGAGTAAAGCTCATGGGAAGGGTGAGGGGTGGGCGCAACCAGAGCGGTTAACAATAGCTATAAATATTTTAACACGATGCTCTGTATCCGTTCGATCATCTCCTACACTGGATGCATCTGGCATTTACTGGTGTACAGGGTTGTGAATGCCAGGCAGCACATTGTCCTGGCTGACTCCCAAAGTTGATTTCCCAATTTGAGGGTAATGTGGGGGCTCACTGACCTCCCACCTCTGGGGTTGTGGGTTAGTTTCCCGCCCTCAGCCCTGTGCATGTGGGGTTTTCGTGTTCTTACCATGTTTGACTGAAACTCCCACACCTATAGTAATACCTCTAAGTTGCCCTTAGTGTATAATCAGGGCTCTCGAGTTTCATCAAAAGTTTGGAGTGAGATTATATCTGTACGGGGGGGGCAGTGCGTGTCTCACGGTCAATGCGGCTTGAGAGCCCTGGTGTAAGTGTATGAGTGTGAGGAATGTGCGCTGCCAATGGAATAAGCGTGAGTTTGATATTGGGTGGAACACAAATTAAGCAGTTAAACGCAATATTTATTGTGGGGGGTTAGGGGATGAATTCATCCAGGTAAAATACTGGAGGGTACATGGCCCCCTGGCTGCTATGCCCCTCCTCCCTGTGCCTTTGGCCAGACTGGCAATCTGTCCCTTGCTGGGTGTTTCCTGGCCGAGGTAAGGCTCCATGCTCACCGTGATCCTAGATAAATTGGACGGACGGGTGGATCTGTACTCCCAGTATGTGAGTGTGACCCCAATGTGAGAAACGTAGGATTTCTGCTTTGGTAATAGAGCCATACCTGAACCATGCCGGACGATTCCCCTTCTTGGCGAATATTTTGGGTTTTCAAAAATATACACAAACAACTGGCCTTTGATGGCATGCTGCCCAGTCCGGAGTGACTCAGGGAGAAAGACCACCCACCCCTAGTCCTTGATGTTCTCTTCACTCATTCCAGTCATGGTCTCTTGGCTAAAGATGCGCATGATGTTCACATTTGATGTTTAAACTGCAGAATCTCAGTATTCCCATAATATTGATCTTTTCTGTAACTGTGTTTTTTTTCTCTCTTCACAGTTACAGCTTGCAGATTTAACTTCCTTGAAGTGCGACTCTTTCAGTATCTGAGAACATAATGGCTGTAATTCTAATTGTAATTGTCCTCTATCTCTGCCTCTGTGTATGTGTAATTGTTTTGAACTGTGTCTCACTTCTTGCAATAAAAAAAATACATGAATACATATAAATATTTACCAAATTTACACGCGGATAGATCCTCGAACGTGAGGAAGAAAAATGTGAACTTGTTGAAAAAAATAAGTAGTTCAGTGCAGCTTTCTTGGATAAGGTATCGATGCTGGCAGCAATTTACAT
Organism: Mormyrus proboscirostris; assembly: GCA_026779585.1. NCBI lineage: Eukaryota > Metazoa > Chordata > Actinopteri > Osteoglossiformes > Mormyridae > Mormyrus > Mormyrus proboscirostris. The sequence continues at coordinate 15,722,296 of JAODKF010000068.1, forward strand.
TTTTGTAAATGTTTTTATCTAGATTAAAGACAGAAATATGCAATGAAACTCTCACAGCCAAGAGCTAATGTTTGGCTCACAAATATCACAAGACAGGATGTGGAGCAGCAAGCAGCAAGCAGCCAGCCCAGAAACGGAGTCTGGAGTGACAGATTCCCAGTACAGCTCTCCTGGAGCTTTGTTTTCATATACCTGCCCAAACGTGCCCAGGCAGGCATACACAAATCATACCTCTGCCTCAGTTGGTGTAACACTGTTTTCTTTGTTATTGTAACGAGAAATGTAATAGTCTATAATCCCAAACAACTGCTTGGTATTAATTTGACTTGTGAGTGTCTTTGATATGAATCTCTCCTGATGTTGTATTGTACATTTCCTGATATTGTATTGTACATTTTCGGGTTTGTTTATGTACATGATTACATAACACATAACACACCAAGATGCTTTTTGTTTTGCTGTGCTCTGTGTTTTATAGTTATTTCCTATTGTCTAAGGGATTGCAGTCCATTTTTAATCATCATTGATGCTCAAGTATTTTTTATTATCAAAAAAAAAATTAAGAAATACCACCTCATCTAATGTTTTTATGACAACAGTCATAATATATCATATTAAATTTCTTAACACAGAGAAGATTTTGGTGTCCTGGTGTCTCCTAGTTATTCATAATGTTCCTTACAAAACCGAAATATATGGCAACATAATGACAAACTAATACAATAAATTAAATAGTACATTTCCATATATGGGAGACTAGTGCTTATATTTTCCAATATGTAATATGTATGGAAATGTATTGATACATATAAAAAAATTAACTGCAATGAAGACAAAAACTGTATTACATTTTTACATGTCAACTGTTTTTTTTGTTTTTTTTTGTATTTTGCCTGTCACGCCCAGCTCGCCGGATCACCCTACGTGACATTACCCTTATGCAAAGGAAATATATTTTCCTGTGTATTAACCATCTATACACATTAAATTATTTAGTGTTCTGATTTACTGGTTAATTTAAAAGATTTAATAAAGTTAATATTGCTCTTGGCTACATTAAGTGATACTGATTAATAATTAAACAAAAGAGATATATGAGAGGTATTTTCTAGAAAAAAAATCTGCAAGAAAATGATAAAATGAAAATACCATCTCCGCTTTTCCATTTAGTTTTCAAAGTCTGTGCGTAAAAAATCCTGCCATAATGAAAATTAAAATGAAGGAGCACCATTTGCATTTGAATTTTCCATTCATGCATGAGTCAGATGTGAAAATTTTAAACATAAAATTAAAAAGCCTTTTTGCCTTTTCATTTTTAAATTTGACTTTTCGTTTTCCACTCTGCTTTTTCATTTTCAAGTTTCAAATATATGTTAATTGGAGCGGAAAGTGGGCGGTTGCTGATTCCGTTGTCCTGCAATTCCTTGCTCGTATTCGCCCATGCTGCCCAAACTAATGGCGGAGTTAGCTGCTCATCTGCAGCTTCCGATTCATTTAGCTTATTCGTAGCGTTTTGGGTCAGAGTCTGCAGTGTTCGATCGGATATTACGAGGAATATACCTTCTGCAAGGTAAAGGTTAAATGATTCTAGATGTAGCGTACCGGCAGACTGATGCTGATTTTAATTTATTTATTGTTTTTTTTTTTTGTAGGTTGGCCTTTTTTAGGTAGTTAAAATGCGTTTTGCTGCGACCATTTACTAAGGCTGGACGATATATTGTTTTTCGATTATGGACAATAATATTGTCAAGTACCGGTGTGAATATCGTGAGTATTATGATACAGCCTAAACACTTGTTTCCTTGCATAATTAACAGTTCTAATGCACTGTTTTTACACAAATTCTATCAAGGTATATGTGTCTGTTGTTGACGTCCATTCATCATTATACCACTTACACTCTAATTATTAAAACAATTCGGACATCATAAACCCGAAAAGCACCAGAAAGCATCAGAAAACCCGAAAAACACCGGTCATATGACTCATATTTTATTGTTGTCTACATATGAATTTTATAGTATTGTGATAAATATATTGTGAAAATCTCTGAAAATATTGTGATATAATTTTTATGGCGTATTGTCCGGCCTTACATTATATGGAGCGAACGAGTCAGTAAGAAAAAACCTAGCAGCTGTTTTCGTTTTCTGGTGTGAAGCCCTATGACCAGTTTGTGACCTTTATTCAATTTGTCACCTTTTTCATGTTTTGAAACTATTTAAGGGCAGCTCTTAGGGAATTTAAAAAACAGAGCTTTGAAATAATTAACTTGAATTATATCGTGATACTTATTTATATGGCTTTATATGAAAAAAATATTACGATAAAATATTTTGCTATATCACCCAGTCTTTCCCCTAACAACCCACTTGAAAAAAATCCAAATCTTCCATGATTTAGAATCGACTGACTTTCTTCAATAATCTCCACAAAAAACTCAAGGCAGCATTTATCAATGTTAATAAGGCATTATCTGGTTCTTCAATCGTGTTTATAAATTTTAGTCACAGCATGATCATGATTTAATGTAGATGTTATGGATATTGTTATATTTCCTGCTGTGTTATGTGAATGTCTAATTATTTGTTATTGCTCTGTTTCACAGATGCTGTTGTACACCAGCATCCAGGGGCCGAGATATCAGATATAAGAAAAACAGTCAACATAAGAATTTGTGAGTTGAGGGTCCAGGTGAAGCAAAATGAGGAGAATGGAGAAATATTAGCAAGTTAAACAGGGTAACAGACTGTTCTTTAGGGCCATTTTTTTCTCTTTTACTTCCTTGTTTTGACATGTCAATTTAAATATATATTTTTTTTTCATAGAGGGCGACGGTTGTAACTTGTATACCTGCATCTGCAAGTGTTTCTCTCTCCAGTCACACTTAAGTCCTCCTGATGATTAGGTTCTTAGCAGTAGTGATAGCATGAGACCCCATTCCAATCCCATCGCATTTATTGTGCTTTCTAACAAAAGAGAAGAGGAGTTACCCAGTATATTGTTGAAATGGACTCCGGGGCTAAAGGTTAGTTGCATCGGGGCAGAGCTGCAAGGGAGAATCAGTCAGAGGGTTTTATAAACGAGCACAGAATGCAACATGTAGGCCATAGTCCTTCTGAAGGCGTTTAACTGCGAGGACTCACAAGCCAAACTGAGATTATCATCCAGCTGATACAAACACAGCCAGGGTAGCACTCGTGCTAACACCCATGGACTCCGGTGACTTTGTGCTTCACCCCTCACGGGGCGCGTGCCCTGGACCCATCAACCTCCTGAATCTTCCTGGCTAAACTCTAACAAAGTCCAATCAGGGTCAACTGAGTTTCATTACCTGAGGCGACTTCAGATGCGGTGCTGGAGACAGGTTGCTGTGGTAACGCCAGCGCTCACCCAAAGCTGGCCCTGTGATGTTTCTTTGCCTCCTGCTGGCTCGCACATTCTGTCACACACTGTTCGAGTAATCAAGGCCCACAGTCGTATGAAACTAATGCAGTGTCCAGTTTGTGTGTCATGGGGGAGGGCTGTAACTGGCAAGTGTGAGTGGGGCCATCGCTGTAATGTACTAATGTTAATCATTTGTGGTCATGGTGACTGGCGGATGGACTGTGCTATGCTATCTATCCATCTGTCCATATGTTTATCCATCCAGTCATCCATCCATCAATCTATCTATCCATCCATCTATCTATCTACTGTCTGCCTGTCTATCTTGTCAATCAGTCTTGTCTGTCCAATCTTATCTAATCTAATAATATCACATATAGAACATTGCCTGTACTGTTTCATGTGAGTGTGCATGTCCTCATTGTCCTGTGAGGGACTGACTTGCCCCACTCATAATGTCCCCATGTTCCCTGTGTTTGCTGGAATAGCCTCCAGGCTCACTGTGACGCTGCACTGGGCAAGAGGCTTTAAAACCTATTATTATTATTATTATTACAACATAACTATTATGTTCCTCTGACCTAGATTAATATTGACTTGTCCACAGTTTTGGCTGTGTAAATGATACGTATAAAGTAGGGCTGCAACGATTTATCAGGTACATCGAATGACTACATGCAGATTCTTTGCTCCGAAGCCTCGTCTAATCCACACGAATATGCACTGCTCAACTATCACCTTGTTTCACACGGAGGATTATTACTGTCGCACTGGACAATTTTGAGAGGTGGGTGCTTTTAAACCGACAGGCATAGTTTGCATGGCAGCCGTAATAAACATTACGCAGTATTAATATTTGTACATTATTTTAACTGGGAAAAGGTTCAAAATTGTTTGGAAGTTTAACATTTCTATGTTCATTTATCAAATGATTTTTTTCCCTTAAAAATTGAGAAATTAAGTTTTGACATGCTGCATGCTGTAGGACTGGTGCTTGGCATGTAAAAAGTTACATTTGTTTAGAAACTGTCCTTAGTGTTCGGGGAAGTCTGCACAGTTACAGTTATTTGTGGCTTAACTTTGAAATATAGCCTATAAATGCTGGGTCACTAAAGATCTGAGGTATGTATTAGTGTTTCTTGAAAGTCCATTGTAGACAAGAGTTAAGAAAAAAGTAACTTACAGTATGTACATAAATGCACTACGAGGGTTTAGTTCTTTTGACAGATATTGTGTGCGGTTTAACTATTAAAAATGTCTCTAAATAATAAACCAGTGAGTTGTTCATTTTAGGAGACCTGTTTTTTCACTTTTTTCACTAGTTACTATTGCTCTTTAATAACACAAAAGTATTTCCTATCCGATTACTCAATTAATCAATGGAATAATTGATAGAATACTCAATTACTAAAATAATTAATAGCTGCAGTCCTAGCATAAAGTAACATTGGTGAGTAGAAAATAATGTATAATATACTCATTTTTTAATGAAAATATACTCATTTTACTCAATGTAAAATATACTCATATTTTATCATATTATTTTAAAAATTAGATCATATTTTTTTTTTTTTGGAAAAAGCCTGATATCACTTGCTTGAGATTTCCATCTGAAGCATAAAGGCAACATGCATGCGGTGCCTAGCGTGACCAAGGCGTCGGGTCACAGCGTGTGCCCGGGCGGAACACGGCCAGAGTGGCAGCTGAGCAGTCAGAGGCAGCTGCTGGATTTGAGGGGCCTGTGGAGATCTGCGTGGTCCCAGAGCAGCGGTAGGTGCATCTACAGCATGGCCCAGCCCTGATCTTTGTAGGACGCCCATCCCTAGAAAGCTGAACACCAATGCTGAAATTCTTCCGTTTGTAAACGTCCTGCCTGCTGCCGGAGCCTTTAAAATCCTTGTGTGACCTTCTCCACTCATAATTAAGAGCTTTTCTTCTGAGGTCCTCCGAAATCTCATCTGATTGGGCAATATTGCGCTTAAACAGAATTCTGTTGTGAACAGCAGGTAACCAGAATTGTGTGTTTTTCTTTATACAGAAGGGCAGGTCAAACCCACATCCGAAATGATTGGAACGCCTGGCTCCAATTACCCTCTTTTGCAGAGGTCACCACCATAGAGGTTCACACACTCTTTTCATTAATGATCTTGATTGTTTGAACGGTTTGTTCAATTAAACTAGGGCAGTGCAAAATGTTCTTTATTAAATAAGACTGCCTTCATTTATTATAATGACCACATTTTAGGAAACGTTCGTGCAGAAATACAGATTCCCAAACTTTTTCTCACAACTGTGTCTGTCAGCAGGGAGTTTTGTGTAGTGGTTTTGTAGTTGACGTTTGAAGTGCTCTTTAAATGTTTTTTTGAGGGGGACGGAAATCTGTAACTTCCTTTCTGTTTTATTTGATATTAACACATAGCTGATCCCCACTTGGTGTTTGCCTGTTACAGTAGTTATAGTCCATTTCATTAGTGTTACAACTTAGCTTGTTTATCAGGAGCAACCAGTCAGGATGAATCTCAGTTATCTCCCAACACCCCTGACCCCAGTGGAACAGACATGTTTTATCTGATTACCTGACAGAAATA
>JAODKF010000068.1:15750111-15776852 GCA_026779585.1 Mormyrus proboscirostris
TCATCCTCGTCTCGCTCCGATGCCCCCCCCCAGCCCCCAGCCTAAGGGCAAACCTTGAACCTCTGGGCACATCTATCTCCCTCAATACCCTTCAGATCCACATCATTCCTCAACTGTCCTCTCTAGTAATATTGCTTATGAAATAAGCTAATAGAAGATACATACTTAATATATACAGTGCATTTACAAAAAGCATATAAGAGTGTATATAATAAGTATATAGTCCACAGTTTTAATTTCTCCATCCTGTTGTTAAGATTTTGCAAAAAAATAAATAAATGGAGCCGTGTGTTTTTTTTGTTATTTATTTATCTATTTTAATCTATTCTTAGCACTGTTGCTTCACAGTTCTAAGGTCATGGCTCCAAATCTAGCTGGGTTTTCATACCGGTTTCCGCCTACAATCCTAAGACATGCTGTGGAGAAAAACTGGCAATCCCAACTTTCCCTTAGTGTGTCACTGCATGTGTATGTGTGAATGTGTGAGTGCCCCGTGCAGGCTACTGGCACTGGGAGCCAGATTACGGTAATCCAGACTGGAAATCTCTGGATGGATGTATTCTTGCAGTTCAGATTTTGGCCGTGGGTTACTATATTCAACGTGTCTGATGCGAACTGGGCCCGGAGAATAGCGTTTACACGTCATGTTGAGAGCATTAGCATAATTAAGGCTCTCAGCACTATCGATACAACTGGCAGGTGAAGTAATCTGACGAGAAAGTGTGGACGTCAGCCACATTGGAGACTTAGATGCAATAGGAGTAAATGGATGAGCAGACAAGACTGCAGAGGACAAGCAGCATCATTACTGTGGGGAATGGCTCTGTTCAGGAGATCACTCGAGAGCACAGACAAAAACCTTCATAACTAGAACGTGGACGAAAAACATGTATTAGATCAATAAATTGTAACAAAAAAATTATAACATAAATGAATGGACCAATGGTAGCAATTAATCTTCCGGGCCTGTCCTGGACTTAAGCATTTATGCATTTTTTCTTTAATAGTGCTCTGAAAGTGTGGGAAGCCGCACTAAAATGTATTAAAATAGACAGGCAGAAGGTTAAATACAAAAGTGACAGTGCAGCTAGGTTCAAAAATAATTAAGCTGCGGATTCTAGCTATAAAATCGTTTATCACCCACGTACTGGAGTAAATAGCAAAACACTTTGAATACTGATATAACTAACATTCCACAATTGGTTGCTCCGTGATCTTACAAACTTCAAACATTCCACCCATCTGATAAGATAAGATAAGATAAGATAAGATAAGATAAGCCTTTATTAATCCCACAGCAGGGAAATTTGCATTGTTACAGCAGCCAAAGACTTGCTGTAATAGGCAATGCATATTAAATCTGAACTGCATGCAATCTCAGAATCCCATTTACAGCACCTGAGGGTTACAGTTCTATACATATTCACAGGCGGACCTGAACACTTAGGAAAAATTTTGAACAACCACCTCCCCCTACCCCACAACCCCATCTGCTGATGAAAAAATGAATCTTCATTCATTCATACATTTTCGGGTGGTGTAATTTGCACCTCACTAATCTATAATTGCATATGGCAGAAAAAATGTTCTATTTATTATCTTTAAAATTTTTACTTTCAAACACCATGTTGTCAGCTGTGGTTTCAACTAAACCTGAAACTTTTGTCTCGAATAGTTGTTTCTCAGCGCTCGTCAGGTCATTTAAACGCCGATGTTACAAAATATATAGCTTGGCGCCATCTAGTGGCGCACCGCAAGTACAACGACAAAGAAAGAATTCGCTTCTTGGACGTAGAAATCGTTTCATTGAACTAAAAATCTAGGGAAACGATATGTGTAGTCACCCTGGTAAAAGCCAATAACACTTTCTTGATGTTATTTAGACTCCACGAAAATTAAGCCAGATTCAATATCACTATCACATTGATTCGACAAGCATATTAACCATTCATTCATAAACAATTTCCCTTGTGGCGGTAAACATACTAAGTTATATACGAGTTGTATCAAAACATGTTGTGGTATTTATTTAATCCATATTATTATCCTCCTGCAAGAGTATATATGCTATTAAACTGGTGCAGAAATTGCATTGCGATGTATAGAAGAGGTGAAAATTTACAGTAGTCTATACATATTCTAACTACTTATCCTGGTTCGCGTCACACGGGGCCCGAGAGCTCATCGCAGGTAGCACAAGGTGAGGGTACACCCGGGACTGGAAATGCATTACCACCTGCATACTGCATTACACCCCCACATGCTGCACTCCGTTTATGCACAAATTAGTAAAAAGAAATTTTCCTTTTGTGGCGATGGGTTTAATGTAAGCAACATGCATGCCTTAATCCTTGTATATAAACGATGAACATATATCTGGTAGTTGCATATGTAATTCTTTAATCACATTCCTTTACATTACATTGCATTCAGTTAGTTGCCCTGGTTAACCCCATTGTTTCTGGTGCTCTGATGAATGATGAAAAAGAGCACTAATAATAGTGGTAATAGTGTCAGGGCACATTTTCCCATGTACCGTAAAAGTTAGATGGTACATTTATGATTTTAAAATATCACGATGACAATACATCCTTTCAAACATGCTGTAAAATCAATCACCCAAGTTCAGCTTGCAGTAACAGCCGCTGCAAAGACTCATCTTAAAATAGCATTTTCATCCCCCCCCAGTCCCAAGACCCTCCATATTCACCATGGAAGGAGACATTTAAAACATAAATCCAGAGTGCTCTCTGGGCGCTTTTCCACTGCACAAAGTACGGTACTTTCACTTTTCCATTGACTTCCGGTCAAGTACCAGTACCGAAAATTCCAGTACCAAAAGTGCCAAACCAGCTGGGGTACTTCTTTGGTACTTCGGTACTTTGGGGTGGGACTTGCAAACGTATTTGCTGTTGATTGGTTATGCAAACAGCCTGCCGCTGAAACACAAAATAGAACCGCGCTATTTTGAAACACACAGCGAACAGTGAGAAACAAAATAAAAAGCAGAAGGAACAAAAATATAAAAAAAAGTAAAACGGAAGGATGGACAAATGAGGAAACACAGGCTTTAATCGCCATATGGTCGGATGGACAGATCCAGCGAGATTTGGGTGGCGCTACTCGAAATAAAAAAGTATTTGCCGTAATAGCAAGCCGCTTGGAAGAATTGGGGCACACGTGAAACCCCGAACAATGCTGCTTGAAAATCAAAAAACTTAAGCAGGACCACAGGAAAGGGAAGGATCATAATAACAGGAGTGGCACCGACAGGAAAACCAAGACATACCGGTACCCGATTTTACGCCAGTGGAAAACTGACACAAAAGAAGTACCATACTTTTGGTACTTTATGGAAGTAGCGAAAGTACTGAAAGTACGGTACCTGGCGCGGTGGAAAAGCGCCTTCTGACTCTGTCACCGATTCAAACTTAGTAGTTGACAGCCAAAGCCCTGTTCTTCTATAATTGGCATGCCAACCCCTTTGAACAGAAACAGCCAGAGATGAGAGGCACAGGCATTTAGGTTACTTGAATCCACAGTGATGTAATCATTCTCTTCCTCAAATGATGAACAGAAGTTGCACTTTCACACAGCCATTAGAGCAAGAAAAAAACCAGAGCTGTGCAGCTGTACAGGGTCCAGGTTAACAGACACTAAGATTTTCTACAACGCTACAAGGTCTGATGTCTACTTCAGCACTTTCCACTGGAAGCAGGTCTTATTCACTGGCCCTTTCAGTTAACCCTACAACACCCAGTTAGCATTTAGCTAACATTTAGCACACTCTCAGTGGCCCAGTGAGTAGCACAGTAGCCTCACACCTGCTCCCAATTCTAGGTGTGTAGCATTTGTTTGTTTCTCCACTGTTGTGCAAGAAGCCTCCTGAATCGTGATGGGCTTAACTTTAGCCTGTAAATTGCCTATAATGTCTTTCATAGAATGGTATCCCATTGAGGTCCTGTGCTAGCTAATAGGGGCAGTGTGTGGCTTACAGTAGTGGGATAGGATGCTGTGCCTGTGATTGGAAGGTCTCCAATTCAAATCCCCTGCTCAGCAAAGGGATTGACTGTTAGGTCCTTCAGCAAGGCTCTTAACCACCGATTACTCCAGGGACTGGCTGACCCTGTTTTCTCAATTCCATGTTGCTTTAGATTAGAGGGTTTGGCAAATAAATGAAATGTACTGTAAGATGTAAATGTAGCCCAGCATAGGAGCTTGAGTGTCACATGCTCACTTCTCATTGTGGCTCTAACAAGCCACTCCTGTTGCTAATTTGTTGCCAAGCTGAATACTTCAAACAATCAGCTCTGTCTGTCTCCTGAGGGTCCCGGTGAACTTCACCCATTTCCTAGGGTGTCCGAACTCCGCCCATCCCCTGGGGAGCTCCACCTGCCCACCGAGCTCCAGCTCACCTCTAGTGCTGCCTGCTGACCCTCCGAAGCCCTCTCTTAGCTCCCGCTGCAGAAAGCGGAGACTAAGCGGGAGGGTGGGGCTGCCGCTAGTGCCCGACCCCAGTGAGGCCTTCACCTTCCCACAGGAGGCACCTCCAGAGGCACCCACTGCTCGCCGCCTCCCCACGTCCCGGCTGTGCTCTGACTGCAGCTCGCCTGCGGCCGCCGTCTCGCCGGCCCCAAGTCTAACCCTCCATTGGCCTCCAGCCCTGAGCCCAACTTTCTGACTGCCGCCCACTCCAAGAGGGTGAACCTTCCAGATGACCTGGAGTGGGACCACTCTGGTCTGGCCCTGAGTCGCGTACCGTGCACCCTGGCTCTCATCTCGAACCTGAACCATCCCTGTCCACTGTCCCGAGGTGGCCTCAGGTGTCAATGGGGGTCCAAGAGACGGGCGGGCCGTGTTTCCGTCTCCCGCCGAAGAAGACAGGGACATGCCATCCATGAAGTACCCCCTCAGGGCCCTCTTGCCCAGCAGGCCCCTCCAGGTCCTGTTCCTGCCCCTTTCCCCGTTCTCACTCTTCAGGTTCCCTGTTACCCTCAGGTCCCTGCCCTGTGGTTCTGGCGGCACCCCCCTTATTCTGCCCTCTGATTAGGATGCCTAATCAGGTCCCAATCGAATTCCCCTTGTCCAGTTTCAGTTTTTGCCCCAGTACCCTGTCCCATCTTTCCCTTTCCCCGGTTTGTGGCTCAACCATGGCTCTTTATTTCTAACCTTGGTTCACTTGTGCTCCCTGTTCTGTTCTAGTCCTTGTTGTGTTCCATGGTTTATGTTCTAGTCCTTGTTGTGTTCCATGGTTTCTGTTCTAGTCCCTGTTGTGTTCCATGGTTTCTGTTCTAGTCCTTGTTGTGTTCCATGGTTTCTGTTCTAGTCCTTGTTGTGTTCCATGGTTTCTGTTCTAGTCCCTGTTGTGTTCCATGGTTTCTGTTCTAGTCCTTGGTCCCCTGTCTTGTCTTGTGCTTCTCCTGCTAGTCCCTGATCCTGCCTATGCCCACCCAGCATCTTTTCAGGTTAGCCGGTCTCCCGGTCTCATCTTGCATGGGTTCCTCTCTGTCTCGATCTCTCATGCCTGGTCTTGTCCTGGTTGTCCCTCCATCTGTCTGCCCAGCTCTTGTCTGTGTTGTCTGCTGCCCCCCCCCCCCCAAAAAAAGCGAGTGTATAGGATACCACATGCTGTGTTTACTTGGAACCAGGGTTTATGCTCAACACTCCCTTTCTCCCTGCTCTAGAGAGGATGGATATTTTATCATTTCTACCAGTTGGGGTGGATTACTGTAAGACGGAGTTTCACAACCTCGTCCTCAGGGACCCCCAGAGAGTCCAAATTTTCACTACCTCCGAGCTCCCAACACACTTGAATCAAACAATCAAGAACAATGAATTTTTCATGCAGTTTTGGGAGCTGAAAATGAGTAAAAATGTGGACCATTGAGGGGACCCTGAGGACGCGGTGGAGAAACACTGCAGTAGCTGAATACTTCAAACAATCTATGGAAGCGATGTTGCTTTAGCAATACGACATCATACGAGTGCTGGTGATCAGTTTCAGCGCACCTACTGTGTAGGGTCCCCCAGGCAAACCTTTTCATTTGTTCTAATCCCACCCACTGTCCACAATTGGCTGCCATAATATGAGGCCGCAGGGCTGGACAGCAGGACTAATTATGCAGTTAGACATGCTTTGCACCACACCGCACTTTAAATTAATATGTGTATTAGTGTGTTTCTGCAAATAGTAAATGTCATAACCATGTCATTTTTACTGTGGGATGCATTTGTTTCATTAGCTTGTAACCGCTAAGATTGTTTAAACTGTTGGCTTCCCTGTCTGTGCCGCTGCTAGTATTAAACCAGTGGTGGCTGTTAATAAAGATGGCGACTTCCATTTTAAAAGAGCTGTCATCTCCTTCATTAAAATGACTCTCAAACTCACCACAGTGTGTTTATTTGTATTCAGTGTGGGGGTCTACTGCATCAAACACATTCTGTGCCCTCTGGGATTGTGGCTGCACTGGTGCCCCTGCCTGTACTCCAAACACAAACACTGTGTATCCTATCTGCAAGCCTGGATTAAGTAGGCAGGGGGGCCCTGGACTAGTGACATTTTTGGGGCCCTACCTACACAGAAAATTTTGGAATGTTCTACATATTAACATCGAGCTTTCAGAGTCAGTCAGAGTAAAATAAATGACTGCTAACAGAGTTTTTGAAATGAATGGCTGAAATCTGAAGCAAAGAAAAAAATATATATGTACTATCTGAAATTATGAGGGACAAGTATGCTGTATCAAAGCTTATATCTTTAATGAGCCAGTGCTGCAGACCACAAGTGGCCCTGAGCTGTTAAACCATTAAAAAGCCTATAACGAATTATGTATGTTTTTCATTAGGCATGTATTTTAGGAGTGAAGTGAGGAGAGACAAAGGCAAAAAAATAGATATCATATGTATAGTATACTGCATAATAAAATTATATCTAAGTCATATAGTTTGGTGTTTTAAAACCTTTTTATCACCATTTTCCTAGTTAATTATTTTTATAACCTTTTTATTACCATTTAAGCTGCGGAGACTGAAACGGGTACGACCGTACTGTATGGTGAGCGCTGCGGACAACAGTCTGGCATATCTTCAATAATCACGTTTAAGTGCACCATTTTCAAGTAAACAGACCTACACTTTGAAATCCGTTTTTTGTAATATATGTCAAATATGACAGGAAAAATCTCTAATCCCATAATTTTTCCATAAAGCATAAACAAGTTTCATACCGTCTGAAAGGCAAGTTTCAAGGTTAAACTTAAATTAAAAACCGAATATGCCTAAAACCATGAATTTCACTGTATATTTATTTTAAAAGGGTACAGTAGAATTTGACCATTTTTCCTGTAAATCGTCTAGGACTTTGCCTTTTAAACAGTATAAGATTTGATTAAAATCTGAGGAATGGCCGGCCAAACCTGGGACATTAAAAATGGTACAGTAGAAGTTGACCAAATTTTGTCTGGAAATGGCACAAGACCTTAATTGCCTTTCAGGAAGCAAAAGACTTGATTATGCATTATGGGACCGGCAAGTAAGAATTTAATTGTATTTTAGTACATCTTGTACTTCATACATATGACAAACCTCGAACCTAAGTGCCGTCTGATATCGTCATTTTATATCTATACGTGCACCATACATTTTAATCGCGGATGATTTGACTATATAGCCTATACGTTTATTGGCAAAACGCGGATTACTTGACCGAAATTACCAGGCACCAAGTCCTCATCATATTATGATCGACTTTCCTCTTGTTTTCTGTAAAATCGCTGCAGGACAATGGCAAACCCGGGGTATTCTACACATACCACAACAGCGAAATTCATACACATAAAAAAGTGGTGTCTGTGTGCAGTGTTTTCTTTTGGTTTCTGTTGTCCCCTTTCGACTTTATTCTTTAATTATTTCGAATTTAAATCTCGAAATATTTATGCATTGCGCTGTAACCAAAATATTACGACTTTATTCTCGAAATCCATTCGCCTACATTTTTATAAATATATACAAATATAAATATATATTTCACTAATACTAAAATGAATCAATACAAAATGGTATATGCTTTAACCGCAACCGACACGAAAACCATTGAAATATTACGGTTTGACTCGTAATCCGCGCATCACTGGCATATATACCATGAATGAGAAATCTGTGGGCGGCGTTTTTAAATACAGTAGGCGGTATTGATCATGCTGACGTCTTCGATTTCGATTTGTCTGGAACTCGCTTGAAGTGTGCGGCCACTTTAAGAGAACAGGAACACACACACACACACACACACAGCCAAACCGGAGTACACCTAGGGACACTAGGGGCCCCAGGCAAAAAAAAAAAAAAAAACCCATGGGGCCCTCGTATACATCCCAGTCGACTTGGTAAAATTTATGACCATTATTTTAGCGTGCAATCTAGATTAATAATATTAACAAAGAGAATTGAACAGAATTGCCTGTCTTGTCCTTACACCTCTGCCTATGGGAAATCTTGATAATTCTTATTAAAAATGTACAGGGCATGATTAGCATGCTAACAGATGTCTGATGTAGTAATTACAAGTGCAATGGTGTTATAATACAGAAACAGTCTGGCTTTTTTGTCACTGTCAAGTCAAGTTTTAAATGAGTGTATGGAGCCACATGATATCCCTAAAAAGGACAACTGCTACTAGCCCTGAGCATTTGCATTAGCATGCCAGCTAACTCATACTTGTGTTCTGAAAGTTGTGAGGTTGAATCCCATTGGTGACAGAATAATAACAGCACAGGTATAAATACTCCAGGGAAGCTGGCTGACTGCTCTCTGACTCCAAGATACCCTCACTTGTATGTGACTCTGATTAAAGAGAACCTGCTAAATTAATATAAATGCATAAAGATGAACATCCATAGAAAGAGATACTGAAAATGGCCACTGAATACACTATATTGCCAAAAGTATAGGGACACCCCTCCAAATCACTGAATTCAGGTGTTCCAATCACTTCCATAGCCACAGGTGTATAGAATCAAGCACCTAGACATGCAGACTGCTTCTACAGACATTTGTGAAAGAATGGGTCACTCTCAGGAGCTCGGTGAGTTCCAGCGTGGTACCGTGACAGGATGCCACCTGTGCAGTAAACCCATTCGTGAAATTTCCTTCTTACTAAATATTCCGCGGTCAACTGTTAGTGGTATTGCAACAAAATGGAAACAATTGGCGAACAACTGCAACTCAGCCACGAAGTGGTAGGTGATGTAAGATGACAGAGCGGGGGACAACGCATGCTGAGGTGCACATTGTGCAGAAGACGTCAACTGTCAGCAGAGTCACCATGCAAGTGCAAAGATTCAGCCCTACCTGGAGTTTTAGACCCCTACTTTCAACAACACTCGTGCTACAAACAGCACTGATTACAGCAATGGACAGGCAATAAAAATAAAATACTTCTTCCCGATGCAAAAATAATAAATAATCAATTAAACGTAAACGAAGAAAATGTACCTGTATCACTTAGTGATAACTCCTACCACCTTTCGCAGCATGCATGGTTTCCCCTTTCCTATCAGCTCTGTTTGGCTCGTCGACCTGCGACTGAGAAAGTATACCTGCCTCTCGGTATGTACACATTAGGTAAATACCCACTTCTAAATCATACTTTGCCATACAAAGTTAGAAATCAATATTAAATATTAAATCAATAACAAATGCATTTAAATATTTCATCTTTGAGCTTCACAATGAAAAAAAACCATCATTGTTGGCTGAATCATTGCTGTGTTAGGTGGTAGACTTCATCCAGCAATCCAGCCAACACCAATAAATAAGAACCTCTGCAACACTTTTATGATAATAATTTATAACAAATATAAACTGGCTTTTAAAAATCAGCAAATACACAATATGTTTCAGCTTTTAATTGTTTCACTCACATACGCGTGTTAAATGCTTCACCACACAATATTAATCTGAGGAAAGCTACGATTAAATTAGCCAATGACAGGCAAACAGGACAGGCTGTGTATTTATATTACATCAGTGTCATTTATAGTCTTTTCACAGTGTTCTCCTGGATGTACACTGGTCCGTAGTCCATGACTATTCACTTCCTGCTTTGATCTGTAGCCCAACTCCTTCTTGAAAACTTGGAATTTGTATCTGATGCCACATTCCTGCTGACACTCATCAGGTACACCTGGAAAACTACTCCAAGAAAATGGAGAAGAATTAGAAATGCAGTCAGTCCCCCCACGTTGGATCCATGGCTGTTTTTAAACATCTCTCCCAAGTTAAGTGACAATAAACTGATTTGATTTGAGATTGATTAATGGTATTAGAACCTACCTTTATTCAAAGACAAAAAAAACAAACAAAATTCAATCATTTACTTTTAATATCCAGAATGCTGGGTTCTATTTGAACATGTCTGCTGTTTCATGGCAATGCAAGTATTTAATACAATGACTGACTGAATTTTAAAAACAGAATAACAGCTCAGTTACTGGACATAGTTTTTACATGCAAGATGCTTAACAAAGCAAATTCTGGCAAGATCAACAGAGGAACCTGAACACCGACTGACAGTGTGGAAGATGGCCAGAAATGTTAATGAGATGAGGAAGATGAGAAATGAGATAAACAGACAGAAACTTACTGGTCTTGCAGTCTGTAAACACTCCGGTCAAACCCTGGGAAGAAGGTATCACAGTCGAAGTCGGCCATAATGTCGGTGAGGTAGATCAGGTCACACCAGGGATGCGCCAGCGCTTTCTGTGCCAGATGAAGATCAGATGCACATCGGCTGAGTGCAAAGTACATGCACTATAAGTATAACCCCTGGATAGAGTTAGCAAGGTCACGAACAAGAAGCATCACTCACCATATGCATTGTGTAGCGTTCAAAGTAAGTTTCTTGGGTTATGTTTCAGTGTAAAGGTTCAAACTATACGACAGATGAACCAAATCTTGGAATTAATGCTGTAGTTTTCACATCTAGCCGCAATGAATGCGCCGTCTACAGTGCGATTTTTGTTGCATCAATGTCACCTTATTGTCGATGTACTGGAAGTAGCTTTACTTAAATAGATGACGTGAAGCTGCAGACGGACGTTCACCTTGTAAATCTCAACCCCACCTAAGATCCAGATGGTCTCTACCGTCTCATTAAGAGGCGGACTGGCGGCCAGGACCACTGCACTCTCGAAGTCGCTACAGAGGTGGTGTGCGTGCTTGGGTAAGGTGCTGAGGAGGATGAAAGCATGAGATGGTTCGGAAGCAAATTCTGGGATGCTCATGACGTGACGAGAGGGCAGTATTAATGATTCCTTCACTGGCGCTTTATAGGTTATAGTTTTAGGTTATTTTCTTCAATTGATTGACATGCAATCAGCCAGGACAAGTATTAGTGCATCCATTCATCCACTGTCTGCCACTTCCATGGCCAGGTCACGGGGGCAGCAGTCTAAGCAGGGATGCCCAGACCTCCCTCTCACTAGCCACCTCTTCCAGCTCCACCGGGGGGATACCAAGCTGTTCCCAGGCCAGCCCAGAGATATAATCTCTTCAGCATGCCCTGGGTCTGCCCTGGGGTCTCCTCCCAGTAGGATATGCCTGAACCACCTCCTCAAAGAGCTGTCCAGGAGGTCCAGGAGGCATCTTAGATAGATGCCCGAACCGCCTCAACTGGCTCCTTTCAATGTGGAGGAGAAGCGGCTTTACTTTGAGCTCCTCCTGAATGTTGGGGTTGCAGTTACGCTTTATTTGCTTATTTAATATTTCAGACTGTTTTTTTCTAATCCTAAAACTCTAATCCTGCACACACATACTCAATCCTTCCACTGCACACCAAAGAGACAGTAACAGGATTTTACCTGATTGTTCTGCTCAGAACCACATTGACAGCATTATCGAGGGGGTGCAGGTTCTCAGGGGTGGAGAACCAGCAGATTCTCCCCCACACCAGCAGGTTCTTCTTACCTGCAGAAGAGGAATTCTCCTCAAACTTCAATCAAAATTCTAACTAGTTATCCTGGTCAGGGTTACCTCCAGCCTGTCCCAAGCAACAAAGGACAAAAGGCAAGAACATACCCCAGGCAGAATGCTACCATAAGGCACATACACATACTTATATACTATGGCAGACTTAGAGATGCCAGTCATCCTAAATGCACATCTTTGGACTGTGCGTAGAAATCAGAGGATGCAGAGAAAACCTGCATGATTGAAGGAAGCCAAAAAGGGGAAATGAGTGGCCCAGTGGGCTAGGCTGCTGTCCCTGGGATCAGAAGGTAACTAGTTCAAGGCCAGCCTTGGTTAACTATTCTTAAGTCGGTGGTTCATTGGGCGCCATAGGGTGGTGTAACCTTCAAGCTTTTCTTATCCCCCACAGGGATTAATGAAGAATCTGTACTCTATTCTACCTGCATACACAGAGAGCCTGGAGGTGTAAGCCAATGTGCAACCCCTAATTTCATCGAAATAATTTCACTGTTACCTTAGTATTGGACTGCAGGGTCTGCTTTGAATTCAATGTATAATTAGCTTCAAACTAATAAAGATCTGAAGGATCATAAGCGTTTCAAACTCCTGTAGAAACACCAACCAAGGAGAGGTGTGTTATCACTTATCTCTGCTGCAAATGACCCTTTGGATCATTTGCTCAAAGTCCCTGACAGACTCAACAAGAAACATTAAACGGATGTAACAGTGATCGATTTTATATAGTAGCATCAAAGTGGTAAAGAACTACAGAGAACATGAAACATACACCTGCTGGTAAACTAGCTGCCACACCCTAAAGTCACACAAACCTCATTCTACTCCAATATTGTCATGTAGGTTTTGATAGATCTGAAATTTGGATTTGATTGTCTTCTGCTGAGCCATCTGTAAGGACATCCGTCATTAGTTGGAAAATCATCCGCACATTTGTCTAGTAAAACTCCGGACAATCCATGCAGCTCATTTAAACACCTCTGAAATACAAACATCTGGATGCTGGCAATTTTTTGTGCGGTTATGGTGATAGTTTTGGAATCTGCTGAGCTGTATACAGACATTCTAAAAAGATTAAAATATGCCAAGGGATGCCTCAGGCGGGTAAGTTACCTGGCCTGGAAACACTAGAAATTTTGTCCAGTAAGTACTGAAACTCCATCCTGTATATACACACAGGGAGAAAAAAAACACAGGTAAGAATGTGTTTGCTTGGTTTAAGGTTTGAATTTCAGGGGTTTTTTACAACAGATATAACACGACAACTGTTTGTGTCTATAACACTGGCTGCAATACAAGGTGCAGTAACAAGGTGGATAAGGGATATTAAAACTGATTCTGTCACAACCCTAGCTGCAGGCTTTCTGGCTCTATTAGCGTTCAATGGTTCCGCCATTGGACTTTTACACAAAAATACAATAATTGCAATTGCATAAGGGAGCGAAATTAAAACCATGTGTCTCATCTCGTAGCCATTTGACTTTGCATATTTCATATTTATACTGATTAACTTTATACAGTAAAAATTGTTAATATGTTGTTGTCAATTTGCTAACTTTAATATAAGATTCGTTGCTTTCTGTGATAAATTACTGTAACAAAAGCGAAAATACTTTTAAATTCAATCTATCCGTTTATATTTTACATTCTTATCACAGAACTCTCCTCATAAACATCGCTTCACGATTCACGACAGGCCATTAAATCTTCTTCAATCCAGCTGCAAGCCGATTTATCTCTTAAACATATCTGTACAGAAAAGGACTCACGGTAAAGTCCATGGAAGCCGCCCGTTTTTGCCGATCCCCATGTTTTTGCACGCAGCGGCGATAAGCCTTATCGGTTTCCCTTGAACTTTCTCCTTATTGGCAAACATGTTGCCCGATCGTCAGCTCCCAGCCGAGATTTGCAATGTGTCTGTCCTCTTCCGCTGTTCATGCTGCTTTATACTACCACAGATGAAACGCCCTTTGGATAAACTGGGGCGTATTGCATAACATCGCCAAGAATGTTACATGCAAAAATGTCGTTCGTGTACCCTATATCCAAAATGATATGATACAAAATAACCACGATGAACCGCTCTCTGTACAGTTAATTAAGTAAAATACGACTCATTTCCATAACAGACATCAAACGACACTCGGGATGACCGCTAAGGGAGCATCATAAAAGTCCGTATAATCTAATATAACGTAGATGGTTTCTTTTGCCAGTTTTAACTTCATAAATATCGTACATGTAAAACATGTTAAAACATATGTGATTAATAATGTCTGTAACGGTATGGGTGTATAGCAATCACATTACGAAGAATCATTAATGCAGATGCTTTCAGTTTACTGGAAAACAGGATTATCCAATGTCGCTGTTATGCACCACATCATAATCAAGTGGTCATGTTCCACTCCAGTTCTGAGTTTGGGTCTTCAGCCTGAATTATAAAAATCTGCATTATAATGTATGAGGTTGAAAAGGACTGTACAACAAAGTGGAGGTAATTGATAGTCATGTGACAGATGAAATCAGGAATCAGCAGCAGACTCCCATAAACATCCACTTGAATTTGGCTTTTAGTGACGAACAAGGGCCTGTTGTTTTTGCAAACGGCACACCACTCACTTTGCATGGCAATTCAATGGATTAAACTCTCTGGCACTCGAGCCAATATAACACTCAGCATCACAATAAATGACTCACAACAGCCATATGCATGTCTCCAATCACACTTATACTTCAAGGATTCCAAAGAAAAAATGTAAATATACACAATTTACGTGGAGCCTGCGGAAAAAGCTGGGGTGGGGGGTTTTCTTGCGGGCAGCATGGTGATGCTATCGACTCCTTTTACCTCACACCTCTGTAGACCAGGTTAGAGTCTCTACCCTGGCTGTGTGCCGGGTTTCCTGCGGGTTCTCCTCCCTCCTGGAAAACATGACCAGGCGAACAGGAATTGCCAAATTGTGTGTGTGTCTGTATGTATGTGTGTCTGCTCACACGCCCTGCGATGGGTTTGTGTCCCATCTTAGGTTATTCCTCGTTTTGTACCTGTAGCATGAGAAAGGCTCCAGATCTCTGTATTCATTGAAGATCTACTTGTATTCACTGAAGGTTTTCTCTAGGTCACTACTAAAATTTTGAAAGTGACATACTATGGAAAGCACTGCAGACTGAATACTAATGGCAGTGATATCAGTGTAGCAAAAACAATGTGAACCGGGGCTACAAGATAATAATAGTTAGTTATGTCTCTGTGGTCTTCGGATGTGTAACTTATGGCTACGCCTGATCAGAAGCTCACCATTTCTAATCCTGAGATTCCCCTGCTGGGCCCTTCACCCAAATCCCTCCAGGGACTGTCCGACCCTAACCTTCTCCATTGTACATCCTTTTGAATAAATGGCTATATTTTCACATACACCCCCCCCCCCCCTACAAAAAAGAGACAAACCAAAGAAGCCATTTATTAACCCATATTTTAATAAAACAAGCACAATGTGAAAGGACAAGAAGCACGAAGCGCTGCGTTACATTGCGGGCAGAGTACACAATAACAGCGATAATACTGCAGAGAGACTACGGAAGAGGACAGATGGATACACAAAGACTCCAAACTTCCAGTACACTGACCAAGTTTGCCGTCGACCAACCTCTGAAAATATTTCTTATCAAAAATATATCAACAGGTGTATGACTACACATAAAAAGAAACGCATATGATAGCAAATATTTACAATCCGTATGACAGCCGATTTAATCAAAGTCCTATGTACACAAAGTTTGGTAATGTTTAAGTAATGTACAGTTTCAAATTTTCAAAAATAAAATAAAAAATGTTTACAGAAAGGACCACTCACTCCAGGGTAGCAAAGGCTGTTTCTCCTCTCTGGACATTAACTGACTTTGATTAAAAAAGAAAGAAAGAAAATAAATCCCCAGTTCTTCCTCTATTCTATGTTGCAACATGATTGGATTTTCCAATGCCTGCAAGATAAAAAAAGCAGAAATGCAGAATTTTAGAGATATTGAAGCACCAAGAGATTCCATATACCACCGTTTGTAATATTTAACTATTCATACAGTTGGATATTTTACAGTTCAAATAAATTTATAATACATAAAAAAGTAAATAAACATTGCAAATACAACAAAAAACTGTTCTTACAGGATCTATCCTTAACTGGATTCGATGAATACAGTGCGGATTCTATCCTTAACTGGATTCGATGAATACAGTGCGGATTCTATCCTTAACTGGATTCGATGAATACAGTGCTGCATCAGACAGACGCTCTCGGTCAAAGGCACAGAAACAGTTCACATAGGCCTTAAACTGGGACCTCAAGCTTAGTGCCAACGTGTGTGAAAACCAGGGAGCTTAAATTTAGAGTAACTTAATGTACATTCTGCTGGCAGCTTATGGGCTGCTTTCAATTCAAAAAGCAAATGAATAACACATATCATTATTTTTAAATACCGGGTAGAATGTAAGAGTGTCCTCAATTAAATCTATGAGTGTACAAAGAAAAGCAGCAGTTCTGAAACAGTGCTGCGAATGAAGTCAGACAAACCACATGTGGTGCAAAAACTACTCAAGTAGTTTGGTAACTGAAAATGATTAAAACGGTGTTCCGATGCGACACCTGTACCGTTAAGTCAGCAGCTAAACAGAGTTTTCGGTTTGTACCCCTGTGTATTTTTCTGAAGCGGTTCAGAATAGGTTCCTTCTTATGGGCACAGCAACCTCTGGGTGACGGATCAGGATGATTAATTCCTAAGTGGTCACACTTCCTACAGTCCTAGCCCTGATGAGGGTTTCTTTAGTTGGGGGGCAGGGGGGCATACAGATCTTTGATTCCTATCCCATGGCCCAACACTCACCTGCTGGGCTAGTTGCTGTTCTGTCTCTGAACTTTGAAGACGACCCCCGGTGCAATCTCCTCACTGGGGCGCTTCACGGAGCTCAGCACGCTGCTGTGCTGACCACGTCCTGGGGGGATGGGGGATTGGGAGTGGGGTCACAGAAGAATCACTTAATATTGCTGGTAACAATATGGGGACTAAACCGGAGCGGGCTGAGATCCTCACCTGGCTGTGATCCAGCCATCTGTGATTGTGGATGCTCCTGCCTGTAACATACTCCAACTCCTGCCGGAACATCTGCGGAAAGACAGACAGGAAACGGATTCAGAAAAATGACGACGCATGAAATGAACAGGGCTGCGGTTCGGGGCTATCTGTACAGGAACAGCATTGTAGGGGGTCTGAGTTCTGACATTAGGCCTAGGCTGGGGATGTTACCTTAAATTCGCTTTATAGATCTTTAAACTGACTGTCCCCCTGCCCCCTCCACCCTGCCCAAACCAGCCAGTGTTCTCTTATGACCCAATGGTAGGAGGCGTACGGAGGGGTGTAACATCGCACACACTTTGCTGCGCCACGCCGCTGCCCGGCTTGTTATCTCCCTGGGGGGGCGGTAGCATGCCAGCACACCAGTCTCCCGCAGGGTTAACTGGCACCTGGTACCCTGTAAACACAGACACGCACAGCACCGTGTAAATGCTGCCGCGTGGATTTCATTCCACACCCTTAAGCCACATCTCCCCTTTATACCTTATCACAGGAAAACACACAGTGCATCTGTGCCCAGTCCACCAAGCCATGCAGGTCTGATGGCCTGATCAGGTGCCATCAGACCAGATGCGCAAGGTGATGGTCCACAGAGAACTTTCCAGAAACTCAGTTACACCTAAGGTCTAGCTGGAAGCTCCGCATACCGGCATGAGCGGCGCTGTCCTGAGCTCCCTCGCGGACGGGAAACCCCATGGCCGCACCGGCCTCATCGTTGCCACCGCTGGGAGTGGAGGGGACCATCGCCAGGAGCCCTGAAGAGGGGAGGGGGAGACGTGCCCAGTCAGAGCCACCAGCGTAGCGATTAGGAGGGACGTCGTCTCTTTTGGTCCATTATCCCAGGTATCCTAACACTAAGTCCACGTCACAACTCGTCATGGCATCTGCATCATCACAAACTGTCCCCGGAGCAGACATCCATACACACATTCCACAGAGCTCTTTGTCTCACACACACCCGGAATCTGGTATATCTCCATATTCTTCCTACGAAGCAGTGATGTTTCAGCCTAAGAGTCTCCTCCCAGCTCTGGCAGTGGCCCCAGAACTCACCCAGGCCACGGTAGCAGGACAGCTGCTGATAGATCTGCTTCATGCGCTCAATGTTGAGCCGGCTGGCCTCCGCATGATGCACCATGGGTCTGGGGTAGTGCACGCCGATGATGCACTTGGCAGTCTTCTGCACGCCCTCAGGAGCGTTCCAGGGGTCGTAGATGTACTTTGCTGGGAAGCCTCTCAGGACAGGCAGGTAGCGTCTACAGACAGGCGGGAACACATTCATAAAACACCGTTTTAATTACAACTGATACACGCGCTGGTGAAGCACGGGCCTGCAGTGATTATCATCATCATGAAAACCCAAGACTAGATGTCGACTCTCAGAGATCATACAGAATTCCTCCACCTTCCATCCATTTCATTGCTGCTCATCCGCTTCTTTTGTTCCACCTTTAACTTTTCCAAGCATTATGGTCTCTTCCAAACAAACAGATCTTCTCATGAAGTCCCCAGAATATGAGTTTCAATCTGACCATTGGGGTTTCATGTGACAGTTCAGTCTTGGTTTGGCTATACCTTGTGGTACAAGGTATCCTTAAAAGCATAGACCAGGAACAAAGTTCTGAGTCAAGACTCTTCCTGTCCTGCTTCTTCAGCGAGCAGATTCCTCGTCAATAAAGGCCCTGTTCACACCTGGCATTAACATGCATCTCCACTGACCGCTTGTAATCGTATCTCTATACTCTATATGAAATAAAACTACCGATAAAAAAATATTTATTTCAATAATTGTGTCCTTTAATTTTTAAATAATTCCAAAAGTTATATTTGTCTTCTACATATAATCTTTAAACTGTATTTCGTAACAATGTTCTGATTTTCATTTGACAGTCATTATTATGAAATATTATTTCAAACCGAACATGATGACTTAAAAGAAAATCAAGCTATAGGCTACTTCACAGTAAAGTTCAACTTTCCATGTTGTAGACACGTATGTAGGTGTGCGCACTTGTACATGTCACATCGTAAGAAGACTCATAACCAAAGCCAGAGAGAAGAGAGGCTGGTGGAGCCGCTGACCTGATGTAGTCGCCGTTGGGGTCGGTGCGGCGGCCGAAGCCCACGGGGCAGTAGCAGTGGAAGAACTGCTGAAAGAAGGAGCTGCAGGAGAGCCACATCCAGCTTCCCGCGTTCACGCTCCAGTCTGCGTCCAGCAGCAGCTCCTCAAACACCTTGGTAGGACAAGATGTTCATGTAGCAGTTAAGCAACACCGGTAGCCACATCTAGTTAATGTGTTCATGCTCTAAGCAACGTTCGGCTCTGCATCCTACAACCTACTGGCCTCCATCCTCTGTCACCTTGACTTCAATCTCTCCCCGCTCCCCTCTCTCGTACCTTCATGCCCTCCTCCCAGCTGATCCACAGGTCCCCCCGGGTCAGGAAGCAGGCCACAGCGTGCCGGGCCAGGTGGTGAATCCAGCCCTCCTGACGCAGCTGGGTCATAATGGCATCGATCCACGGGAAGCCGGTGCGCCCCTCGGCCCATTTGGCCAGCGCCTCGGGGTTGCGGTCCCAGGGAATCTGCACGCAGATGGGGTTTCCCTCCATCTTGTCGAAGCGCGGGTTGTTGGTGGCGGCGGCATAGAAGAACTCGCGCCACAGCAGTTGGCCGTAGAGGGACAGTGGCGGGGAGCTGTTCTTCTTCACCTGCGACACAGAGCACAGATGGCCTGAGCCTCAGCCCATTGGCTCCAGTCCAGAGACTACAGTTGTGGACATGCAGTCCCAAGCTTTAAATTTCAGGATGAAGAATGTGATTTTCAGTATTTGGAAGTTAGTTTAACCACCCAAGTATGGATAATACCACGCAGACATGTTTAAAGATTAAGGAAACATTTTTAATGTGATGTCATTAGCGTTAGCAGGTGATCCGAGACACATTTTCATGCAGTGATGTACCTGTGGATGAGGCGCCCCCTGGAGTTCACACAGCATCCTGCAACGTACCTTCTTGTAGAGGTCAGTGAGCTTGAAGTAGAAGAGGCGACAGGAGAGACAGCCGAAGCGGAGGTAGGGGCTGAGGCCGGTGGGGCTGGCCAGCAGGGAGTTGGCATTCATCCGAGGCCTCTCAAAGTTGGCCACCCAAGCCTGCGAGGGGAGAGGTGAGGGCAGAGCCCAGAGCAGAGCCACTTCAGTTCACACTTCAGCGGGGCTGAATCAGCAGGTCTTATGGCGCTTCCCGGAGGTTTACCGCGCTTTTATTAAATTTATTAAATGCACAAAAACAAGCATTTATCTTTGTGAAACTTTACTGAGGATATTAATGGAGGTTACTGCAAAGAAAATAAATCCCCAATGGTGACAGCAAATACCAAACTGAATTAAAAAGATTTCACCCATATTTCTCCCATAAGTACAACAAAAACCTTACATGTGCACAGATATATAGTGTAAAGCCAACTATCCCCACCCCACAACCTTACACAGGATAAGAATTTATTTTAATTCTTTATTTAGCACATACTTAAGCAGTAGCTAAAATGAAATCACTGGTAATATAAACACTAAACACAAAAGCTGCAAATATTGATGATGTAGCTCTCCACTGCATTTTGGGTACTGCGGGACTTTTATATGCTGCTGGATTAAACGCGAGACATTTTAACAACCCTTAATGGTACAGAAACGTTTCTTAACTTCCACTTGTGACCTTCAGATGGCAGTGTTGAACCAGTAAGGACTGCATACTGATGTCTAACTGCATAACGGTAATGATTCAGCTGTATCAACACTGTCTATTGATTTTAATGTCTTATTTAAAAACATTTCTCTGCCTTTGTAAAGCACTTTGAATTTTGTTGCGTCTGAATTGTGTTATATAAATAAACTTGCCTTGCTCATGAGTTTAGTGCACAACGATCATTTATATAAACACTATTCTTTATAATGTCATACAAGGTTTACAATAATTCAGTCATCTACTAAGCATTTATCCCACTCAGGGCCTAACCCACACAGCACTGAACACAAGGCAAGGGAACACCAGTCCATCACAGGACACACACACACACACACATTTGTAATTATACCTTTGGGAGGACTCTCCAATGATTTCTATGCGGAACACTCTAATCCCAACAAGACGGCCATAACCCCTACACAGCCCTAACATTAACCATTCACAGATCTTTGTGGGGACCTGACAAACGGTCCACACAATGTAACAAAAAAAAAAAAGACATATCTATTCCATATTTAGGTCAGTATATGATGGTCAGCAATGACACAAGAAGTGAGGGTGTTCAGTGAATGAGACTGCCCTCTGCTGTCACACACACAATCATTGGTCACATGACTGCTTCTCACTGGATGAGAGCAGGAAGTGATTGACAGCACTCAGCAGTCCCACCCACCAGGGGATCTGAAACCACGCCAATACAAACGGGGGCCAGCAAGCCTGTGGAGTCTCACCTTTCTCTCTAGATGCCTCTCCAGCCGAGTGAGTGCCTCGGTCTCCCCTCCTGGCCACACAGCCGTGGAGAGCCCCTCCGTGTTAAAGCCTGCGGGGCCGAAGGAGGAGGCCCAAGGTGAGCATCCGCACAGAGGCGGAGTGAACAAGGCTCCGGCTCGGGCGATATTTACGCACCAAGCTCCTCCAGGGAAGGCACCCCGAACTTGTCGTCATGGTCGTCTGACACGGGCGTGGCGCACTTGGCCACGACCTCGGCCGTGATGGGCTCCGCTGGAGTCTCCACCGCCTCCATGCAACTGATCAGGCTCTGAAAGCGCTTGTAGGTCAGGGGCGACTGTCCTCCATTCAGCTCGATGATCCTGCACAGGGATTCGGCAGGTGAGGGGTCTAGGGGGTCTAGCCAACAGCTTCTGGGCATCCATTTTTATTCACTGTCGGAATCACTCACTGGAATCTTCTGTAAAACTAAAATGAACTGAATTTGAACGATTAAGACTTTCTCCTCCCAGGAGGCTGCAGCAGTCTGATCATTGACTCTCTTTGGATACTAGAGCTTTCTTTGACCCATAATTACGCAGCACTGCCGTGTTCATATGGGGAGGACACCACACCACACATTAATCTTCTGAAAGAACTACCGTGCTCGTATGGCAGTTAAGCAGTAAATCAGTTTCTTTTCTTCCAAAACTAAAGAAAACCAGCCTGATTCATCTTTGTGGAAAAAAAGGTTTTTCCTTGTTCATAAGTGTACAAGCTAGTCAGTGAGTGTACATGTGTTTATACACAACATACTGAAAGTGCATTATCGACCGTTCAGTTCCACCGAATCACAGCCCACAGAGGGCAGGGCACGCGACTGAACTTACTTGTCCAAATCGTAGAGCGTGTGCGAGATCCGCACGATGACCTCCACTCCAGCCTCGCTGGCTAGCTTCCTGATGGCCGCGTCACGCTCCTTCCCAAATGGCTCCGAGTCGTATTCGTACGACATGCGGCTAATGTTCCATTCCTGAAGGGAGACGGGAATCAAAACAAACGTTACATTAAAAAGAAAGCCTCTGATTCTTCAGCCAATTCTTCTATCTATTCCATATTTATTTCATAAAAAGCATCTCTCTGCAGCTCCTAATACTGTCTACCGCTGACGTTTTGCTAGTACCTTTGTTTTCTGCGCTATCAAATACTACATGTTACAGACTGGATGGCAAGAGTAAGAATTCCTGTTTTGATGTACAAAAGGCAAATCAAGAATCTTAATGGGGCACAGTAACTGATAATTGTGAATTGTGTCTGCTAAAGCTGACAATATCTGAATTTTAACATGGGTACCGAACTTTAAACAAGCCAAATCTGGAACCTTTTCTGGAAGTATTATTTGTGACAATTCCACTATATAACATTACATTTATTCATCCGTGTGACATAAAATCACACTGCCAGATCTAGGATTTTAACTGACAAACTTCCAAATACATGTACAATGTCCAAACCCACTAAGGTACACCCCTGAAATCTCTCTCCCATCACCTTAAACAGCCTGGGGAAGACATCGGTCGGCTGGCCCCGGATGACAAACAGGCGTGAGTTGAGCTTACGGAGGCTGGTGTCCAGGTCCTCTAGACACTGCAGTAAAAACCTGGGAGGGAAGGCAAGACAGGGGAGGAGCGTGTTAAAAAAGGACCACTTCGAACCAATCGACACACCCCAGTACCTCCACAAGCTGTCTCCCATAATGTCACACAGAAACTCCCAAAGAATACCTCACTATCCCTCCTGTGAGACACAGCTCTGTCTCTTTAAGACCTCTGAATTCAATCTAAGCATAGCTGAAATGGTACCAAGTTCAAAGATCCAGTCCGAGCAGTGAAACCGGATCGTACAGAATGTTCCAGGGCCTGAGAGGCCTGGTGTACTCAAGGAGATGGCCGTGACGTGGAGGACATTTGTGAATGGAGACGAGAGCGCTCAAATCATGGGCGGAATGGAGGAGAAACCGGTAACAAACACAGCACGTCGCCATGGAGATGTTTGCTGCTGTGAACAAAAAATAACCTTGTTACTCTGCCTCAGTTCTCCTGAAGGACTGATTTGTTACCTGCTTAAACTCAGCTTAGGGATATTAGGACTCAAAAGTATTATTTACCACTAATGCCTCAGAACTTCGAAAGTGAAGAATCTTTTCTTAAACAGAAAAACCTAGCCTTTGGTTTGAGTGAATGCTGGTTATACAAGAGCAATGATGACACCACACACTACTGAACATGCTCCTATTTTGCAAGTAAAACACTAAGGCGAGGCTCTAAACAGCTATTGCAATAATGAATCATCTCACCATGAGTCAACTGACCTAGAAACCCAGATCCAGCTAGGCCCAATGCTTGTAAGCGCTCCTGGCACCCAGCAGGGGGCGACCAACCATGTACAGTACCAACTGAGTCAAGTCACTCCCACTACCTCCCCTTGTCTTTTCACTGAAGAATACAAGGGAATCGTCTTCTGTTGGTGTTCTGTATGTGTAAATTAATGCAACTTGTTATGAAACTACCCACAAGACCAAAGCGATTCAGTTGTATGTTAGAAAATGCCGCAGGGGGGCGCTACAGCTGCTAATCTGCTGCGCTCTGATTGAGGTGCTCCTCTAATCTGGAGCCAAGCGGCAGCTGCAAGCCAGTACCTCCTAGAGACGGTCGCTCGTCAAGGGCTGGCCATGATCCAGGAGCATGTGCGTCACCAAAAAAAAAAATTAAAAAGATGAAATAAGAGGCATGAGTCAGTGAAAATGAACCAGGGCCGGCCAAGCCAGAGCAGAGAACATGGCAGCCTTACCGGCATGCGGTCCAGGATGGGATGGGACACACGCAGGCAGAGAACGGCGTGGAAGAGCGCAGGTAAAACAGCAAGGGTACACCCAGCCCCAGCTGTGTCATTTCCACAATAACCAAGATGGGCTCAGCACTCAGGGACTGTCTAAAGACGCCCGTTTTTTAAGAAAAGCGTCCATACGGAATGATAAAGGGCAGGGACAAGCAAAGACTTTACCATAGCTTTGGGTGTGTTCAGCTTTAATGGCAGAAAGCCATTTCATATAACAGATCCCCCCCCCCCATAACCCTCCTCTCCTCTGGCTAAGCACGTAGATGTACGATCGGAAGGCCGCAGGCGCTGTACCAATACCACGAAGTACACACACAATGGGAGTCAATTCAGAAGAAACGACCAGCCATATAACTGTAACTGTTTCAGAGCAAAGCCGTACACGGTGTGCCAGGGCTGCAGATTAAAATGTATAATTATATCATTCACTTGAATATCCTGTAATCAACTCTGCTCCGAATGATCTGCTTCTGGGTTTTAACGGCAGAGAGGAGAAGTTCTACAGTGGACTGGAATGCCATCTAGGGAATCTCCAACCCAGTGTCCCTGTAACAATCCTGTGCCGATAAGCTGTGTTTAAAAGGAAGGGGATATACAGATAAAAGCTGAAAGGTCAAAATTAAGTATGTACAGATTAAAAACCACACAAGCAGGGAAGGGAATACATGAAAATAGAGCAAGCAGGTTAAGCATCAATAAAACTGGACTATCATTTAGTAAAAATGACAAATACTATTTGACGGATCAGGTATTGGCCATGCGTGACCGATCCACATCCTAAACTTACTTATTTAGTATTTGGCAATCTCTAAAATGATGGCTCCTATTTAGTGTTAAATCTATTTGTACAATCAATCGCACAACAGCTCTTTCCCATTTTACGTGTGAACGCTGACGCTGCCCCTCAGTCTTTTTTGCTACTCAGTGGATGTGAGTACAGTGACTTCCTCCTGCTGTGATGTCATGCGCATACCCTTCACAGTACGAGGAGCACAAGACGTGACGATCTGGGAGTATTTTATGCTTTTAACAGAATCCAGTAGGCACAGCAATTTGCAATCTTTGTAAAATAAAGTTTTGAGAGGTGGGAATAGTGTTTAATGGACAATCCTATTTAACAAAGTGCACGCAATTGATACAACAGGGGCTGCCATCACAAAGTGTAACGGCGCTGATGTCAACGGGAGAAAAAATTGTTAAATTTAAGCATTCGCCACTGAAAAAATCCCTAAATACTATAACCCAGAGTCCTTCCCCAGAAAACCAACTAAGAACCAGATTAACACCAAATTAACACATAACGAAAAAACTCACAAATGACTCCACTCCAACAAACTGAATAAAAACAGGTACTCTTCCGTCTTTAGTAGACAGGTTCTACACAATGATCCGATCAATTCAATATTTCTATCTGCTGATTTTGAG
Source organism: Mormyrus proboscirostris (assembly GCA_026779585.1). NCBI lineage: Eukaryota > Metazoa > Chordata > Actinopteri > Osteoglossiformes > Mormyridae > Mormyrus > Mormyrus proboscirostris. The sequence continues at coordinate 15,775,995 of JAODKF010000068.1, forward strand.
TCTTAATCTGATCTTTTAAAAAATACTTAAACATACACAGACATAGAGTACAGGCAGCGGCGCAGTCTTCATCTGAGTAAGCCATGTCATTCCGCAGTATTCTTCCTTATAATGTTTCTGCAGGTGCCTAATTACATTTGTTGTATTAAGCAATGGTGTCTTGTTACCACCTCCCGATCATTGCAGAAAGTTGTTGAGTTTTCAAATTAAAGAATTTCCACACAGCTGACCATCTTGACAGTTTGTAATTAAAGCTATGTGCCTCAGGTGTACTGCACAACTGACAAAAAATTAGGAGGAAGTCGGAAATTCCATAGAACGTGAAGTGGAAGTGACTTGCCCTAGTTGGTACTGTTCAGTACATTGGGGCCCATGTAGTTACAGTACTGTGCAAGAGTTTTAGGCCGTCAAAGTAAATGATGTTTAAATGATCTTCACGTTGTTGTAAAACTATATGTCTAGCCAAGTGTCTAGCTTATCCGTTTCCAATCCTCTCCTAGTCACCCCTGTATTTGCAGCAATCATCCAATAAACCTTTTTTTGACTCAACCACAACCGTACCTCATATGCCTAATTAATACTTCAGTGACATTTAATATTAATTTACTTAATGAATGAATGAAGTGAGCCATGGAACAGCCGAGGTGCCGCTGAGCAGAGTTAGGAACCGAAGCGTCGCTCCTCCAGGCTATCAGCAACATTTTAGAGAACGAGGAATTTGTGTTTGTTCTTATTGTGTTACTCTTCATTTGAATATGCTCCTATATTAAATTGTCCTTTATATGTACAACTATACACTGACTAACCAGATAAACAGCTTAAAATGCTCAGTACTGTACAAGGGCTACTAGGCTAAGC
>JAODKF010000068.1:15902029-15915014 GCA_026779585.1 Mormyrus proboscirostris
ACACGCTGACAAGTTAGCGAGCAGCCTGCTCACTATTTTAAATTTATCATAACTGAAATCTGCAGGTGGATGGCAGTAAGTGGATGTTTTTTCGTGACACAAAGTTCCACATTTTGATTTCAGAAAAAAATAAATCTAAAACAGGTACACAAAGCATTTTCAAATATCTTTGAATATGGATAAAAGGATATACAGTGCATGCCAAAAGTTTGGACACTTTAGAAAAGTTAATTGTATTATTTTCTTTTTCTATTTTTTTATTTTAGAACACTTCAAAAGACATCAAATTTATAAAGTACCATACATGGAATTATGCACTGACCTAAAAAGTGTTAAACAAAATTGTTTGTTAGGAGGGCAGCTCGGTAGGTTATGAAGATTGCCAGTGAAAATCCCAGGATCGGCACAGTGATCTCACCATTGCCCCTTTGAGTAAGACCTTTAACCCCAATTGCTGCATGGACTGTCTCCTCTACGCCAGTTTCACGAGGTGGCCTCCTTGGATACTTTTCCGGCCGTCCTGAAGGAGCTCCCGCATATATGCTGTGCATTCATTGGCTGCTTTTCCTTTACACTCTGGTCAATCTCATCCAAAACCCTTTCTACTGTATTTACGTCAGGTGGCCAGGTCATGTGATGATACACTATCACTCCTTTGTAAGCGGTTTTGCATGGTACTGCATATACACACTAACATACCCATACATTGACATTAGACCTAAGCGTAGCGCCAGGGTTGCATTACGGTCATTATTAGATTTGGGACCTAATTGCATTGTAGTTAGGGCTAAGGTTGGTATTTGTATTAGACATCTTGCTGGCCAGGCTCATCTGGAGAAATTTTCTTATTTGTCAATGCCATCAATGACCTCAGGATTTTATCAGCTGTCATGTTGACATCGTCATGCTCGAATTCAGGGCTTGAAATTCATTTCACAATGCAGAGAATTCCCCCTGATTGTGTAGCACATAGGGAATTTAAGATTTTTGGTGAGAAAGTAATAACAGACCGCCATGGCATTTTTAATGGGATCCGCTTCCCTTGGAAAATGCTGTTTTCACGTCAAATTTCAACTTTTGTTTTCCCGAGATAACTTTTATTACTTTCTGATCTCCAGAAAATAACCTGTGATCTTGAAAAAACAACTTTGGCTATGTTGAGATCAAGGGAAAAACAAGTTTTGATCTCAACAAAACAAAGAAAAGAGAAGGATAGATGTCCTTTATGGACTTCAGTATGATGCAGAGTGAAAATATACATACAAAGCAGCTGTGTGTTCAAATGAATTGGTTTAGCTTTAGGTGTAAGATTACATTTTTGGATTACAATGAGTCAGGCCTAGGGCAAGGGTTTTGGCTAAGGTTAGGGTTCTGGTTGGTTTTACGATTAGGTTTGTAATTGGTTTAGGGTGTAGTGTTTGAGTTGCGGCTGAAATATGGATTAAGCCTTTCCATTATGGCTGCAGTCACATAAATGATTATGCCTTGGGATAGCATTGGCAGTAGGGTTATGGATAGGATTAGAGTTAGGTTTGGCATTGCTACAGTTTGGGTGTGGGGTAGGTGTAGACCTAGAGTTGGTATTAGTGTTAGGCCTAAATTTAGGATTAGGGTTAGCATTCTAGTTAGTCTAGGCTAAGGATTAGACTTTCCATTAGAGTTCAGGCTATGGTTAGATTTGGCATTAGGATTAGGGTTAGTTTTATGCATTGGAATATAGTCAGGTTTAGGGTTAGGTTCAGGCCTAGGTTTAGGGTTGCCACTGGCTAGAAAAAAATTCAGCCAGAAATTTTATATAAAGGAAAAAAGCAAAAACATAAGTTCATACTACTAGATACTAATATAATTATTATTACTATATGCAATAAATCAGTATTTTATAGCAAAGCAAGGAATAATATAATTTTCTATTTGCTATCCACGTGAAGCGGAACCTGATCCAGTCTGCAGATAAAACTCGCATCAACATGTACAACGTTGCATTAATCTTAGGTCATATTTTTCTGTTTATTGATGATACCACAGCATCCATATGTGTCAGAAGCTACAGAGAAACAACAATGTTCATCTTCTTGGGTGCATTTGTCCATTATGGGTCCTGAGCAATGAGAATAATATATTCTAAACTTTAAATGCTGCTGATTTCACATGGCAAACACTTCAAGAACCATGTTAGTGTCCAAAAAAAAAACCATCAGCAAACCAACCAATTCTGACATACCAGACCAACGGAACTCAAGGATACAGTTGAAAGACTAGAACTCTATGCCAACACCATACCTCAGGGTTATATCACTCCTTTGTGCAAATAATTTTGTGCTGGTACACAGCTGAGGTGCACAGTGCTGATTCTGATTATCAGGGCTACACAACATGTACCATTTTCACCCTAGTCAACAAAGCATGACAATAGGCCTCCTGTGGCAAAACTGGGTACTCGACCATATAACATTCAAAAAACCTGACCATAGATTAATGGCCATCACCCAAAAACTGGCAGGATTTATTTTAGCCATGCATATTATGAGAGGCAATTTTGTTTTGGCACAGTTAACCATGGTAACACCTTTTGTGGTATAGTTTCAACTGAAGAAACCATGTAAAGCCAACAGAAGAATGGTCACCAGTAAAACTAGGCCAAAGCGATGTCCAAGCTCTCCTTTACTGTGTGGGTTTGTTGGTGTGTCTTCATCAGACACAGCCGGCTAAAGCTCTTCCCACAGTCTGGACACTGGAACGGCTTCTCCCCAGTGTGAATCCGCATGTGTCTCTTCAGCGGAGTTGAGTGCGAGAAGCTCTTCGAGCACACGATACATTGGTACGGCCGCTCTCCCGTGTGAGTTCGCCGGTGAACAGTTAGGTAGCACGACTGGGTGAAACTCTTCCCACACAGCGAGCACTGATATGGACGTTCCCCTGTGTGGTACCGCTGGTGGATCAACAGTTCTCCCACAGAAAGGAAAGTCTTGCCGCACTGGGAACACAGGTGTGGTCTCTCCCCAGTGTGAATTAGCTTATGTCTAGACAAGCCTGTTCTATTGGTGAAAGTCTTCTTGCAGTGAGGGCAGTGGTACGGGCACTCCCCCGTATGAGTGTGCCGATGTTTTTTAAGGGCAGCCTCCATCTTGAAGCCCTTACCACACTGGGAACAAAGGTAAGGTCTCTCTTCTGTGTGACATTTTTGGTGCTTTGAAAGCTCTCCCTGGGAAAGAAAACTCTTTCCACATTGGGAGCAAAGATACGGTCTCTCCCCTGTGTGGATCCGCTGGTGTCTAGTCAATACTGACAGTCGAGTAAAGGTCTTCTGACAGTGGGAGCACTGAAAGGGGCGCTCCCCGGCATGGCAGTGCTGGTGTTTTGTTAGTGTCGCTAACTGGGTGAAGCTCTTCTGGCACTGGGAGCAGTTAAAAAGACCTTCTCCTTCATGAGCTCTCTGGTGGTGTAGTCTCAGCGACCCCAATTCTGTGAAGTTCTTCCCACACTGGGAGCACTGGAAAGGCCGCTCTCCCGTGTGCGTCCGATTGTGCCGGGTGAGGTCCCACGATGTTTTGAAACTCTTGCCACACAGGGAGCACTGGTGAGGGCGTTCCTCAGTGTGGTTGAGGAGCTGGTGCCTCCTGACATCCGAGGCACGGCTGTAGGTTTTGTCACAAAGGGCACACTTGTGGGGTCGCTTTACCGCATGAGTCTGCTTGTGTCTAGCTAGGTCTGATGAGAACTGGTAGCTTCTGTCGCACAGGGAGCAGTGGAAGGGCCACTCCTTCTTGTGCTTCTGCTTGTGGTGCATTCGTAGAGAACCCAGCTGCGTGAAGCTCTTCCCGCACTGGGAGCACTGGAACGGCCGCTCCCCAGTATGTGTCCGCCGGTGCCTTGTCAGGTCCCACGAATTCTGGAAACTCTTTTTACACTGGGAGCACTGGAATGGCCGCTCACCCGTGTGAGTTCGATGGTGCCTCATTAAGTCTGATCGAGACCTAAAGGTCTTCCGACACTGGAGGCAGATGTGGGCCCCTGACTGGTCAGCTGTAGTAGGTGGCTGGTCTTCCCCATCCTCAGTGGGACATACAGACTTGCCATCTCCTTCTGGTTGGGTTTTCAGGAGGTCCACTACAGAATGGGAAGAACCATCAAATCCTGTTTGGGTACCGCCATGACACACAAGTCTCAAATAGAGACCAAACAACCTAGCATCTGTTGCACATCTGTGATTGCACTTCTATGAAAAGATTTCAGGAAGCCACAAATAAATATTAACCCTATATCAGAAATCCCTTTTAAACTGTCTCATCTATAACCTAAAAAAAGCAATAGATTTGTTCAAATAAAGTTTGTACGTTGTAAGGTATAGTTCACATTGTTAATTCTAACGCTGGCATTACCTGCATGTTGTTCCTCAGCTGGGGCGACCAGAGCTTGACCATGAGAGTCAGCAATGTTCCTGCAAAAAATGGGGACGACAGAAGTGTTGGACAGAGACTGTGCTGGGCTCACATGCCAGCACACCACAGACTCACTCAGCACTTACTCCTTCTCTGACAGTGCTGGCTTCCCTGTCAGAGCAGCCCGAAAGCGGCCGCTAGTCTTCCTTTCACACACTGCTCGCTGTCCCTTCCATCTCTGTGCCGTCCTGCTGCAGCTCCTCTGAGAGGTGACTGGCTGCTCCCCGTTACCAGCGGTGGGGTGCACTGGCGTCAACACGGGCAGAGAGGTGTCGGCGACAGCAAGCCGCTGGATCACCACGGTAGGCCTCTGGAGCACACAGGTAGTAACCAGTTGTAACTGGCCACCCTCTTCCTGTCCATGCGCAGATTCTTTTCCAGGATCCAGCTCTTTTTCACACCGGGAGGTTTGGCCATTTCCATCCCCCTCGTGTTCCTGTCTCCCCCTAATTAGCCCGTCATCTTCAGCCATGTTCTGCTTTCTTTCTTGGCTTTTCCTTCCATGTGTAGAATCTCCACATTCTGCCTCTACCTTTCCACACTCCCCACTCCTGGGATTTGCCTCTGGACATTCTGACTGTTCTTCTACATTTCTGGGCTCTACCTCTGCAGAATCTTCACTCCTAGGATTTGCTTCTGCACAGTCTTGACTCACCTCTCCATTACTGGACTGTACTATGTCACATTCTGGCCCCACCTGTTCTTGTACAGCCTGTGTCATTTCATACACTGACCCCACCTCTCCACCTCGAAGCCCTTGCTCCGTAGATTCAAACTCCACCTCTCCATATTCAGTGTCCAACTCTCCAACTCGTGCCTCTCCATCTCCACTGTCCATTGCAGCCTCTTTAGTCTCCTTTGTCAATTCTCTATCTTCCTCTTTCAAAGTGCTTAAATTAGACATTTCCTCTTCAACATCCCCACCTCCATTCCTACTTTCTATCCGACTCTCATCTGGGTCTAAACTCGTTCTCAGTTCCATCTCCAAATCTCTGTACATTGGGCTTTCTTCCACAGACACGATCTCAACCTCTTCACTGACATACGCAGGACTTAAGAAGTCCACGGAGTCATGCATGTATTCTGATTGGCGGTTGGTTTCCTCATGAACGATAGCTGCCTTGCCAAGGGGGAGGAGGGAGAGGGAGGACAGGATACAGTCACCTGTGAGAGGAGTGGTTGCTGGGAGGAAAAAACAAAAACAAATGTGAAACTGAAAGACTACTTACAAATTTATTTGTGGGAGAAATAGGATTTAAAAATCCATGGTGGGTGGGCGTCTCGTTGTGTCCTATCTGTCACTGCCAGGAGCTTTCCAGCCAAATTACGTAAGCAATGAAAACTCCTAGCTACTAACAGCACTATTCATAATACAAGTCGCCATATTAAACAAATAACCAAAATTGAATCAATCTGACATTTGACAAGTAAAATGGGTGAGTTCCTTGTTCTCCAAATCAATTCAAATTTTACATATTATATGCCACGTTTTTAAATTAAAAGGATTTAGGTTGCAACACTGCTAATCACGCCAGAGAGGACCTATATTAAGAGTGGATCCAGCAACACAGAAGCACCTACCAGTTGTGACCAGCTGTCCAAGACATCTGTAGTGCTGTAGGAGGGTCCTCAGCTGCTCTGGGGGAGAGTTAGACTGCACACACTCCTCCAGGAGTGAGGGGGCAGCGGTGAACAAGGACACCAACTTAGGGAAAGAAGAAGAATAATAGAACGCTGTCCCTTCAACTCCAAACATGCATAAAAGCATGAAGATGGACTGCTCAGAAAGCTAAATGTCCCCATTCTCAAAGTGCTTTCATTAGCAAAGGCAGTCTGAAATTACCTGTTCGAGGTCTGGTACTGGGAGGAGCTGCTCCAGCCTGGAGAGGAGCTCCCACACCAGGTTCTCCAGGGCTTTGTCATACTTGGGTCCATACTCCACTGGGAAGACCTCCTGATGGAGTAAGACACTGATATATGTACTGTTCTCCTGATGGAGTGAAGCATTGATATATATACTGTTCTCCTGATGGAGTGAGACAGTGATATATGTACTGTTCTCCTGATGGAGTGAGGCATTGATATATGTACTGTTCTAACCAAAAATGATCAAACATTCCCTGCTGGGACACTTCAGCAATAAAGATCCGTGGAGGGAAAAAATAGGTGAAATCCCAATGATTATCATGTCCTGCCAATTCCTACTGCTGCCAGATGGGTGACTAATGGCGTGTGGCACCATGGCCAATAAAAGTAGATGCTCCTTACACTGACTCGTGGTTTGCAATGATTAGCAGAAGACAGAGAAAGACATCACCTTGAAAAAGTAATCTCTTGCCGCCGAGTCCGTTAACAGGATTTGGACCATCTCTAGGAAGTTTACTCTTGACGATTCCACCTCTGAGTCGCTTGCCTGGATCAGAGCACAGCATGCAAACAGCTCAAAACTACAATTAACTGGAATCATAATTACACAAAGATAAACTCATGTAGTAAATGCCCGTGTAGTAAATAACTCACTATTGCAGACCGAAGTGTCTATGTATACGTATACATGTATGCCTTTATTTATATCAACAGCTGCGGAATGATTTCAAAAAGTTGAAAAGGGATGGAAATTTTCCGGAAACTTTCGAAGGAAAGTTAAGATGAGGAATTTTGGAGATATTGAACAGCATACAAGCTGTCAGATAAGGCAGTGTATCTTGATGGTGTTTTTACACACACATAATTACTCACAAGCACTTGGTTAAACCATGATATCACTATTAATGCTTTTATGATTTAAGTTCCCTGTTATAGGCTAACCTGCAATTTTTATTCAGTTAATTCACATTAATTCCCATGGAAACTGAACTTTGAAAATTCCCAGAATTTCGCAACACTAGGAATACAGGTGCATTTATGCTGCAAACAAAAACACTGATTAAACCTAAAAACCGCTACTGCTGGGAAAGCTGTAGTAAAACAAACTGAAGTTACATAAGAGCTGGGCTTGTGCTCTGTGCTGCCTGGGTTATGCTCACAGGAACCCTGCACTGGATAGGCAGTTATGGAAAAGGGCTGGAAGGATATGAGTAGGAATGCTGCAAACAACTGTGGACTCTGAGTATACAAATCCTTATATTACCTGCCTTTGGACCAGTACAGTCGATGTTAAATGGTAATATTAAAGATAGGCACCTGGTTAACGGTGACTATAATAAATGCCTGAATATTCCAGCTGAACGGCGATCGGTCTTCAATGCAGGGCTGAGCCAGTGGTGGCACGGTTTGTTATGTACATGCTCAACAAGCATCGACAATTTTAAATGCTGGAGTTTAGTAGTAAGGGAGGGATGAATCTTAACCAGTAACCAACTCCTTCATCTAAGATATTAAATAAAATAACCTGAATTTAGCTCTGCTGTTGCACTCCTGATTTTAAGCAACACACATTACCCATATGTGTTTTTTTTTATTATTATGGAACCTATAATAGTCCTGAGGTGGCTGTTCCTCAGCTGGGGTGGGGTGGAGATACAGGCCCTTACACCTGGGTGCTCATGGGCTGCAGCATGGCAGCTTATCCTCTCCAGATGGGGCCTGATGCTTTGGGAGTCTGCAGGATCCTCACCTCGGCAGATCTCAAGAACCAGCTGGAACAGAAACAGGACCCATTTCAGCACCTTCACCTCACCCAGAAACTCCACCCACTACCCACATTCTTCACCATTCCCTCACACATATTCCCTGCAAGGCAGCAGCATTAGGCCTAAATCCAGGACAGAAGAAAATAACACGCCATCAAACAGCATTAACCTTACACCCTCTCTCTCTCTCTCTCTCTCTACTCACCCTCGCTCGCAGTCCCAGAATGAGCTGCGCTCTTTGTCTGTAGCTCAGCAGCTCTGGGACAGTCTCTGTGACCAAGGAGACAAACTCCTCCAGCTTCCCGTAATGCATCACATCTCTTCTCTGAGCTACCTGCCACATGGCGGCAGACAGCAGCCGTAAGGGCGGGACCAGGAGCCGCATAGAGGAAAGGGGGAGAACGGGATCTAAAAAAAAAAAAAGATGACTATCAGTATTAGGTTGGCCACACGCAGCATTTTTACCACACACAAGTGGAGAGATACCACACTGAAGACACACAAATATATGACCATTCAGAAGCAAAATACAGCAATCAAATTATTCCAGTCACTTTTCAAACTTCCAGGAAAACAAGTATATGAATCAAACTATGGTAAGTTGCAAGTTTTAAAAGACTATTTCACAAGCATTTTCTCAACAGTCGATGGACCCAAAGTTTTGAACCGTGGCGAGCACCTGGAAATGTGACATAAAATACTGATAATACCAACATATAAAAGAAAAAAATATAGCTAAATTCCGCTAACAATGTTAGGCTTTTTACCATCATGTATTTTATTTATGTTTTGTTCCATCTTCAACAGAGCAGTGGCGTATGGTCCTGCTTATCACCGCAGTCTCAAAATTACAGTTACTACCCATGTAGGGCTTCATTCCTGGGTTAAGCTTCTACACTTAATGTCAGTAACCATACCGGTAACAACTACGCTATTTTTCCATTAAACCGCTTTCCAAAGGTGAAAAAAAATATTTTGTTTCTGAAACTGTTATATTTCCCACTTATATGGCAGTCTGAAAACGTACTAGTCATGAATTTATACCGTACGTACAGTGGCCGAAGCTAACCAAGTAACGGAATAACAGCTTAAATCTGTTTTGAAAGTTAACTCGCCACATACCTACGATGTCCGACATTGAGGCACTGGGAACTTCCATTATAAGAAGGATTTTAATAATGGCTGGTCAAATAAAAAATATATATTTATTTAAAACACAAAGCAACTCTAATGCTAACAGCAGCGAACGTGAATGAGGCCATCGCTACGTCGAAGGTTTTACTTCCGGTGTTAAATAAGTTCTTTTCAAAATAAAAGCTTTTAGTTGCCGATTCATTCCTCTACCAGTGAAATCTAACAGAATACATTACCTCATTTACACGATTTTATTATAGCGTCAGGTCTTTTTCATATCGGTAAATTGGCACCGTCGTATTCCGTTTGCTAGTTTTGGTTTAAAGATCAGTCAGTTTAGAATTCACAATTATATTTAAATTACACATCCTCATTTAATAACAATTTTTACTTGACCACATAAATTCACATCCAAAAAAACGTGTAAACTAAAAACATCCAATCTTTCAGACACATTTGGAGTAAAGCATACAGCTTGGGCAAAGATCAATCATTTGCTTCAGTGGTATATCTAAGACTTCTCTCTAGCCAGTTATGTTGCTTTTAAATGAATGCCACGAGGCGACATGTTACAGAAATAAAATATTTTCCCTGTTTTGCAGACACCATTTTCCCTGCTAGTTATCAACCTGCAAATGTGCAGGTTACAGAGTTCCTGAGAATACAGATCATCTATAAAAGTGATTTTAATTAGACTCAATAAATACAGATCTTATACTTACCACAAAGTAATATTACAGTGAATGCATAGAATGCAACGCAAAGCGTGTCACACCTTAGCTGCCAGCCCCTGTATGATTTTGCTGCTGCATCTTCAAAAGACACAATTTCTGGAAACTCCTCCCACAATCCCAGCAATGGAATGGCTTCTTCCTCGTGTAAATCTGTATGTGCTTCTACAGGTGAGTGGAGTCAGAGAAATTTCTTTTACAGTCCTAGCAGTTTTTAACTCCCTGAGTTCGCTGGCATACAGTCAGATAGCACGTGTGAGGCAGGCAGCAATATGGACATTCCCCTGTGTGATACCACTGGTAAACTAACAATGACCCAGCAAACGGAAAACTCTTCTCACCACAACAGAGGGATGGTCTCTCCCCTGTGTGTATTAGTTGGTATCTTGTCAAGGTTATTATGTTAACAAACCTCTTTATGCAGTGGAAACAGTGACACAGTCATTCGCCGGAGAGTATCCGCAAATGTTCTCTCAGGGTATCGTCTCTCTTAAAATACTTCCCACATCCTGAGCAAAAGTATGGTGTCTCCTCCCTTCCCGAAGGAAAGGAACCTCTTCCCACACTGAGAAAAGGGGTACGGTCTCTCCCCCGTATGAATCCGCTTGTATCTGTTGAGGACTGGCAAGTGAGTAAGCTATCCTACAATATGCACAATGGTATGGTCTCTCCCTGGTGTGAATCACTGGTGTCACATCACTTACAGCACCGACCTGAAGTGCTTTCCTCACTGAGTATTGGTGGAGGCCCTGGCCGGTGTGAGTTTTCTGGTGTCTTCTTACATCTGAGGACTGGGTGAAGATCTTGCCATACTATGTGCACCTGGACTTCCCTTTCGCCATGCGGCAGCGCCTATCAATCATTCCATCCATCAAAACCTCTGAGACCCCCCCAAGCACTGCCGTGGCGATTTGTGGCTCCACTTGTGTCTTTTCAGGTCCAACGTGGTTTTGAAGCTCTTGACTCGTCATACTGAGCATGTGTGTGGGCCACTGGAGCTGAAGGCCATCCGACTGAGCCAGGCCACTGGTCGTCTGTGAGGCCATAGGCCTGCTTTCTCCTGGCCCAAGGAATCAGCCATACTGCTCTGAGTGATTGGACTCAATGTGACAATGAAGCTGGTCTCCCCCCACGTGGACCACAGGAGTCAATGTCATGTCCTGCCCTGAGCGAATGAAAAGGAGAACATGATGCAGGAGAAATAGACAAAAAACAAGCAGACAATAAAATAATGAAATAAGTAAATAAACAAATAAATAAATGAAGCAGAAAATGGAAAACACAAGAAAACATGAGACATTTACCAAAGCCAGACAAGAAAGTCACAAAATTCAATTCAATTTATTTGTACATAGTGCCTTTCACAAGAAAGTTGTCCCAAAACACTTTATGTGGATGTGCTGCAATACATTCCTACATTATTTACACAGAATAATTCAAAATCAGGGGAAAAGGAAGACAAAAACACGCAGAGGACCTAAAACAGTCATATACTGTACAGTAAACCAGCTATTAATGCTGCAGGCCTCTCTACGTCTCACCTACCACGCTTGGACGTTCCGGCATCCCACAGCCCTTTGTCATTCTTCTCATTCACGTCTCCTCTCCTTCAATGGCTCCATCACCCTCTAATGAATGCTGTATCATTCTGGATGCTCCTCTCCTGCTTTGCCTTATGACCTCCACCTTCTTCCACACCTGACCTCACCTCCGTCCCCACGCAGCTCACATGGTCCATCGCGGTCTCTCCATTTGGCGGGTTGTGCCTGGAAGGCTCAGGTTTCTGCATGGATCCTGGACAGCAGTCTGTGTTGCCCCGTTTTGTGATAGCCCACTGCCCCTATAAAGGTGACAGGCGCAGTGATCCCACAGCTCCAAAACTATGTAAACAGGAAATCTATGTGGTCTAATTTATGACGTGAATACTTATTTTAAATAATTCTATATGAAAATATCATTCTCATTAAATTTTGTTACTTATATATGACTAGCCAATAACTTGCAAAACGGCAAAACAAGAAATAATCAATGCTAGAGATTAATCGTTATATTTAATGTATCTAATTCTTTAATATTTATATAATTCTTCTACATCAGTGGTTGTCTGCTTGACCAACGTTTAAATACAGAGATAAATTTGCGTACCACTAGAGGGAGCTCGCGTGACACCATTGGAAAACGTATCGAAGTTTTAGAACCACTGTTCTAGATAAATCTCCCATGTGTGTCCATGTGTTTTTTTCAGAAAGCAGGATTTTTTTGCTAGCCAGATAACTTTTTGATTTAAGGTAGTCCCTTACGGTTTTTCTGTGTGTCGCCGGGCACATGGCCGCGGACATGAGCGCAGAGGTGTAACCAGGAGGCACAACCCGGCCAAAGGAAGTTGGGGATCTGCTTGAGAGATGGAAATAAGCAATTATTAAGAAAACGCGGCATCTGAGCAAAGCTTTTAGTCGTGCTATCTTCAGCTTTTTTTCTATTTATAAGATAAATAAGTATAACTTTCGGCCATAGAGTACAACAATTTTGCAAAATGTAGTTTCCACATGCTCCTATAATTGGTACATCAAAAGTAACAATATAATCAGGACATCTATTGTAGTCTGTTCAAATAAGAAGACAACAGTTGTGGTTTTTGCTACTCATTTTATAACGGTAGCTTGTTTGTAGCGACACATATATATATATTGCATCTACACACCAGAATTATCTTTGTCTAATGTTAATTTTATTGCAGATCGCTGTAGATCTTTGGGCAGCAACGTAACAAATGATAATAGAGTTTATTTTAAACCTTGAAAGCATCCCGTAAAGACGTTAGTTGATGACGTTTTTCATATTATTTATCCTTGATTTCATATTAAAAGCCTATGCATCTTCGCCTTAAAGGCTACACTTAATATCCTATGATTCTGAACGTTACATATGATTTCTAAGTAGGGCTGGGTATCGATTCAGATGTTCCGATTCGATTCGATTTGATTTCAATTCTTGATTTGACAATATGAATGAATATAGATTTAATACAAATCCTACATTTATAAAATAA
>JAODKF010000068.1:15915114-15940360 GCA_026779585.1 Mormyrus proboscirostris
AGTTGTAACATGTAGGCTGCAAGCCTATGAACAGTGTAGATACTTCACCCAAAAAATAAAATTCTGCCATTTATGCACGTGTGAATAAATATCGAAAAAATCGATTCGTGTCCATTGAGAATCGATTTTGAATCGACTACATTTTAAAAAAACGATATATCAAAAAATCAATTTTTTTTTGCCCAGCCCTAATTCTAAGCATCTGTACAGGAAATCATTTGAATATAAGAACAAGGCTGAGTATTATTATGCTAAAACCCCTCCAAATGGTTCATGTTCTGTAATTCCCTGTAATTCTTTATGCAGCAGAGGGTGACAGTGAGCCTGAAGCCCATCCCAGCAGGTACCTTAAATGCTGTAAATATATTAATAGCTGTTCTTAACAAAGCCAGATGCTTGGCATTTTGAAGTCCATCATAGGGCACACCAACACATACTGCAGACAATCTAGAGATGCCAGTCTAACTGCACGTCTTTGCATGGAAGATCTGGATGTCCACCATGCTTTGACTGGTGCACCACTGGGGAGGGTAAGATCTGTAGCAGCACTGTTCTGTATTTCATATTTCACATGATGTGCATAAGAGCCATAAATATCTGTGGTTGCAGTATTCCTCTTGTCTGGGGCCTTGATTCCCACAGGCGCCAGATCCTCCAGCATCCTTTCCAACAGGCTGATGTTTGCTGCTTCTTCAGTTATGGAGCAATAACGTCTCCATTGTGTCCTGAAAGTCACAGCAGTTGGTTTACACTGAATGAGGAATAATTTGATGGACATTTTGTGTTTGTAACAGCTAACATCTTGAATAGTCTTCTCAAATTCCTGTCCAATATTCAAACCTGTATGGGTTTGACTGCTTGAGTGAGGAAACACCGTTAAATCACATACGTGACACATGAAGAAATCAAACTGAAATATTTTGTTGCTGTAAGTGTTACCTGTATGTGGAGCCCCCCAGTGTGTAAAACATGGCTCAGCCGTTTAGATTATCAGACTGAAGGCTGAGGAATATTTCGGGTGAGACTCATGCAGAGAATTATTCTGTCATGTCATTCAGATTGGACAAGTTAAAAGACATATTTCTAAAACTAACTAAAAAAGAAACTAAAAAAGATACAATACAGATTTCACTAGTTTAGTCACAATTACCTATATCCTACATACCTCTTAATCCCAGTCAATGGGTAAACCTTTTGGCGCCCTCAAGTGGAGTAAGGATTAACCTTGTGAGTAAATGTTCAACATCTGTCCAATATGGGCATTATACACTAGAATTTGTAGCTGTACAGTGTAATACATATTTTATTCACTAAGTCTGAAATACATTGTGTTTGTGTGGCATTGGAACAATGTACTAAAATGGTGAGATGCAGCATTATCTATAGCTTATAGTGATAGACAAAGGAATATATACTGTACATCACAGGCTAACCTGACTCCTAGTGAACACTGTCTCCAATGTCCAGTAAAGAAACATATCTTTCTTGTGTCACTTACTCTTCAATCAGATTTTTTTCTTTTAAATCTGATTGGTCTAAAATCCCCACTGATAACCAATACAAATAAACAATGACTGATTAGGCATTACTAATACTAATAGCACTAGCATGTGTCAAGGATGGTCCAGAAGTCTGAAAAAAAAATCACGCTGTCTAATGGCTGCAAAAATACAAAACCCAATTGTGATCAAACTTTAACTTCAACCACAATCTCTGCACAAAAATTAGCAGAAATTATTTTCTGAGTCTTAATTTATAATTATTCAACTTTATCAGCATTATAAAAAGTGAGAATGAATTACGTTACGCCATATTCTGTATTAACACTTATTCACTCAGTTTATACATTGCCTTTGAAGTAGCAGATAAAACATTCTGTGGGGGGAAAAAAAGATTAAATGCTAACCAAGGGATTAGGGAACAATCAGTCATATAAGGGAACATATTAATTCGATTTTATTCCGCTGATTTCACCTGGCTAATGACTGTAATGACTACGAATGTACAATATTGTTTTATGTAATCTGATGACCTTTATTTAACAATGTTTATAGTTTTTTTTACTGTCCATGTAATATAGAATAAATTTTAGATGTGGCAGAATATTCTGTTATTTAAAACACTCTCACACACACACATACACTCTCTCTCTCTCACTCACACACACACACACACACACAGTAAGAGAAGGCTGGGGAAACAGCTCAGCTCTTTTCCATGTGAGTTCGCTGGTGTGTCTTCAGAAGACAAAGCCGATTAAAACCCGCCCCGCAGTCCAAGCACAGAAATGGCTTGTCAGCACTATGGACCTCCATGTGTCTTTTCAGCTTGGTTGAGCAGGAGAACGTCTTCCTGCACTGGGCACAGGTGTACGGACGCTCCCCCGTGTGACTCCGCTGGTGCCGGGTCAGGTCCGAAGAAGACCTGAAGCTCTTCTCGCACCGGGGGCAGCTGTAGGGCCGCTCGCCCGTGTGGGAGCGGTGGTGTAATAGAAGTTCTCTAGAAGAGAGGAAGGTCTTCCCACACTGGGAGCACATATGCGGCCTCTGACCTGTGTGGATGAGCTGGTGGCGGGACAGGGCGGTGGACTTGGCGAAGCACTTGGAACAGTGGGAGCAGCGGTAGGGCCGCTCGCCTGTGTGTGTCCGCCAGTGCTCGTTCAGGGTGCGCTTCGTCTTGAAGGTCTTGCCGCACTCGCTGCAGAGGTATGGCCTGTCTTCCGTGTGACACTTGTGGTGCTTTGAGAGCTCACCTGAGGAGAGGAAGGTCTTGTCACACTGGGAGCAGCGGTAGGGCCTCTCCCCAGTGTGGATGCGTTGGTGTCGGATGAGGATGGAGAGTTGGGTGAAGCTCTTCAGGCAGTGCGGGCAGTGGAAGGGCCGCTCCCCCGTGTGGGTGCGCTTGTGCTTAGCTAGGATCCACAGCTGGGTGAAGCTCTTGTCGCACTCGGCACAGCGGTGCGGACGCTCGCCGCTGTGGTTCAGTTGGTGCCGCTTCAGGTCTGACAAGCGCGTGTAACCCTTCTCGCACTGCGAGCACCGGTACTGCCTCCGGATGGCGTGTGTCCGCTTATGCCTGGCCAGCTCTGATGGGGAAGCGAAGTCCTTGGCACAGAGCGAGCAGCGGTGCGGGCAGTCACCCCTGTGAGAGCGCTTGCGGTGCAGGCTCAGGAAGCCCAGCTGCGTGAAGCTCTTCCCGCACTGGGAGCACTGGAAGGGTCGCTCGCCCGTGTGTGTGCGCTCATGCCTCGCTCGGTCCCATGAGTTCTTGAAACTCTTCTCACACTGGCCGCAGGGAAACGGCCTCTCGCCCGTGTGGGTCTGCTGGTGCCGGGCAAGGTCCGAGCGTGACCGGAAGCTCTTCCCGCACTGGGGGCAGGTGTGGGACTTGGAGGTCCCTGTGCGGGACTGTGTGGGACCCTGGACATCCTGGGGGCTCTCTGCTTCCTGGGTCTTGGCTTCAGGATCCCTCAGGAGTTTGTCATACTCCTCCGGGTGCTCTCTCTCGATGTGCCGATGCAGGTGCATTTCCTTGGCGTGGACGAAAGGGCACATGGCACACGCAAAGACCATTGATGAGAGCTCCACAGTGCCATCTGCTGGACCAGAGAGAAACCATAATAATCTTTTAAAAGGCCAGGCTGGACCCTTGAGAAGACAGCTTTCTACTGCTGTTAAGTGAAACATCTGTAATTTCTTGAATTGTTTCAACTTTTGAAAGCAGGGGTGGGCAATCTTATCAAAGATTGGGTGTGTATGTATCAAAGGGCCGGTGTGTATGCAGGTTTTTTTTTTTCAAACCCAGGTTTAAGGACTCTTCAGCCAATCAGTCCTCTAATTAGTAATCTAATTAGGAAGGTCCAGTGAAAACCAGCATAAACAATGGCCCTTTCTGGGTAAGATTGCCCACCTAGAGTTTAAAGAGTATAGATTTACATTCAAATATACTTTTACTTCGAAAGAAACAAACCCATCCCTCTGCAAACTCAGCGGAATTATGCTAGCCAGAAGTGCAACCTGCCTTTGATATTTGGATGGCAAACAGCTACATTTAACCTCAATGGGGGTTTTGTGGACTGTGTGGAAACCCTAGTGTGACCGTTTTACCAAAGCAGAAATAATCCAAGGATTCAGGGGCCTCACTTGGACCCAGAGTCATGGATTAATGAGGAAATTCCACCACTGCCGATGTTCTGCCGAGAGCGTGTAGATACAGTGGTGCACAGTTAGCACACTCTCCTGGGGGGGCTAGCAGGGTTTCCTCTCACCTGCTTTCCGTTTCATCTGCTGATTAAGAGCCGATTCGCTTGAGGGCTCAGTGCTGATCCTGAAAATATAAGCACACAGATGCAGGGTGTTTCAATGCCACAGCACCATGCCGAGGCCCTGTAGACCCTCAATGTGTCTGCTGTCTCTCACCCATCCTCCAGCGCCTCTGCCAGCTCCCCCAGAGGCTTCTCCTCGCTGCCTCGCATGGCTTTTTCCTCTTTCTTCTGTTCCGAGGGACCCAAGCTCAAGCCACAGCTTATCTGGGGACGGTGAACTGCTCCATTTCCTCCTCCCCGACTGATATTTTGACCTCGCTCACCCTGACCATCTCCATCTTCTGCCCCCTCTTCCGTACCAGCATCTACGCCCCCGGCACCATTTTCGTCTTGGTCCGCGCTGGTTCTCAGTTCCACCTCGGCGTAATCAGTGCTCTCCATCACAGTCTCTATCTCCACTTCTTCGCTCACTGAAGTGGGACTTAAAAAGCTGATGGAGTCGTGTATCGTTACAGCCTGGATATCATGGTCTATCGGCTTAGCGGCGAACACCACTCTGACTAAGGGCGGAGAGGTGAGCGCGCAGTCATCCACGGTGGGGATGGTCGCTAAGGGAGACAAAAATAGGTGTCGTAACCACGGCAGCATAACCGACTCTGCCAGTCCCTGTAAATGATGCTTCTTTCGAAAGATGGGGGGATCACTAAAGCGGCTATGCCGCGCCAATAAAAACATGAGCCAGGCTAGTGTAGCAAGTCCAGATCACTGGGACGCTAACTGGATCAACTGGTTATTGAAGCTGGGCCGAAGGACAGATCCACACATGGAAAGTTAGCAGACTGTCTATTAACACTTTTGTCTTGAAAACTGATCTAGTGGCATCATTCACAACATCTTCATCATCACTATTTGCAGTTTTGGTGCATCTCTAACAACTTAAAAAATACTGTTAATACTGTTATTTTCATATTTATCTAGATAATAAATCATGGTAAGAATACAGTTAATACCCAACACTGCAAACATAAGTCCACAGTATGCTGGAGCAGAATTTAGATTCCATGAATATAGGAAGATTCTATATGCTTTTCAATAAATTTTCATATAACAGAACTCAGCTAATCTGCAGAATACATAACGTCAGTATATTATAACCATGGAACAGATGGACTTTGGGTTTTTACAGCAAGTTCAGAATTTGCAGCATGTGGCTCAGTGGGCTAAGCCTGTGTGCCTGTAATCACAAGGCCGCAGGTTCAAACCTGGCCTCAGCATGTCTGTGGCTCCTTGAGCAAGGCCCTTAACCCCCAGCTCCCTGGGCGCCCCAACAGGTGGCTGCCCTTTGAGGGGATCAATAAAGTTGTAATTACTATTACTAAAAACAGGTAAAACGGTTAATAATTGGCAAACAGAAATTATGACATACTCTAATTGGTACCATAAAGAAAAACTGTCCAGATGCATACAAGAACAAACTACAACAACCAAACTGTAGAATTAGAATTTGGTGATCAGTGGTCATTGTTAACACACCACAGCACAGCACACAGTGCGCAACAACGAAATGTGTCCTCCGCATTTAACCCATATGTGACTTTCGTGACATAGCAGGGGGCAGCTAATTCAGCGCCCGGGGAGCAGCGCCTGGGGACGGTACCTTGCTCAGGGTACCTCAGTGGTGACTTGCTGGTGACATATATAAGAGCTGCAGCAGCATAAATATTAAAATAAAATAACTGAACACTTTTTCTTGCACTGCAGTGATTGTAGGTAAAGAAAAGGGCTTTACTCGTTACACATTTGCTAACCCTACCATTTGTCTCCAAGTGTCCATAACATTTGTAGTGCTGGAGCATGGTCTTCAGCTGCTGCGGCTGAGATATGGATTGCACACATTCCTCCAAGACTGAGGGGGCAGTGCTGAGCCAGGAAACAGTCTGAGAGAAAAGGGTGAAATCATGTTTATCCACGGTTGAGGCTTACAAGAGCACTGAATGGTGGGTTTTACCATTACCATGTCTTTCCCATGACAAACTATGAACACGTAAGTCCTAATACCAGGAACCATCAGGACCAGAGACTGGCATTTTATGCCTGTGTTCACAAACAAACAGCAATATTTACTCTTAGGGGTTACATGATGGGACCAGTAGCCATTGGTCTGAATTTAAATGCTAATTTAAGTGAACAGCACAAATAATACGCTGAATTAATGTAATATGGAAAAAATAATAAACCAATTCTGTTGACAGTACTCAGCTTTAGCGTTGCATGTTTCCATACACCCTGAGCATGTTGGATATTGCGCTTGTACCTGTTCCAGGTCTGGAACTGGGAGGAGCTGCTCCAGCCTGGAGAGGAGGTCCCACACCAGGATCTGCAGGGCCATGTCATACTTGGGTCCATACTCCACTGGGAAGACCTCCTGATGCAGGGAGACAGAGAGAAAGGAATGTGTGAGAATATAATAATGGGAAGTGAATATATAGTGAGAAAGGTGTTTTTTATTATTAATGTTGATTTTTAGTTCTCTTGCATCATTTTTATTTAAAAACAGCTTTACTGTATTCACAATACTGGACTCATTTAGGTACGGCAACGAATCCATTTCTAATAGACAAAGCAAAGCAGAACCATTTACTATCCTGATCATACACTATAAATTATATTTTTTTCCATCTCTCATCAACAGCCCATTCATTTTAAGGTGAACCATACAGATGGTTTCTTTTGATTTCTCTTTGAATAAATACTGGCAACACCTTTTGCAGGCTGAAAAAGTGCACAGCTCAGCTGTGAACACGTGACGCTACGGCTTCCCCACCTGGAAGAAACGCTCCCTCTCAGCAGGGTCTTTCAGAAGCGTCTGAACCAGCTCCCAGAAACTAGCTCCGGACTCCTCCACCTCCGAATGAGCGCTCTGACACACAGAAAGAAGACCACACGGGTCACGTGGTCATGTGTGCTCTCTCTCAAATATATGAACATAGTCTCATGTGACTAACCAGGAAGCAGAGCTGCAGTTCAGCAACCTCCCTCTTTCAGGCCGGTCACATGGCCCTCATTTTTATGGACTAGCTTAATTCTACCTTTTTTAGTAGAGGACAGATCAATACCATAACTAATGTCAGGTCCAGCACAAAAGACTGACTTTAAGGCTCTATAAGACCAAAAAGGATTGGTGCCTGGCTCAGTGGGTTAGAGATGCTGCGTCTGTGATTAATAAGACTGCCAGTTTGAATCAGAGTCAGCTGCGTGATTTCAAGGCTCTTAACCCCAAATTGCTTGTACACCATTGTAGAAATTTTGGCAGTGAGTAATAACAAATATATTACTGTTTCTTATTAAAGGTTATGATGATAGCTGATATATACATGTAAATACATGTCACTAACATATATTGTGAATCTCTCTCCAGGGATCTGAACCTTCTTTCTCAAAAAAATGTTGCTTTGGATAAAAGACTCTGTTAAAGAAAAATATAAAACATTTAACAACCACTAATTCTGTAACAGTGGCAAACTGGATTGGGATGCAAAACCAGTGCAGGGCTCTCTCTCTTTCTCTCTCTCTCTCTCTGACATGCAGACATTTGAACCAGTAATCCAGAAAATTATCTTGAGGTGTCCTCACTATCCACTGAGCCGTGCTTACAACATTCAAAACAAACAATGTTTTTCCTTCTGGTACTTGTGCAAAATCTATGGTTTTTAAATTCTCATCACCTGTTTAAACACAAGCTGTTTCTTGAGTACAATTAATACAAAGATCTGTCTCTTGGGTTCCCCAAGTACTCACAGAAATAAAGCTTAAACTCTAGAAACTCCTATTTGATACCTTTCATCCACCATTACTCTCCTACAGCAAATATGTCAGACCAGACAAACAACGTGAATTAAGATCCTACTAAGAAACAATGACAAAATGAGGGCCGATTGAAAACACACCCGACACAAAGATCATGCCTACTGCTAACTAACCTAACTGGGGTTTATGGTCAGTATCCAGACAACTCACAGTCTGGCACAGTGCCAGCTGAATTTAAATTCAGCTCAGAGATTCAGCATGAGCTGAACTTTTCTTCAAAGGCAGTGTAAGAAACATGACATAAATTGGAATTAGGCTAAAAAAACAATACCGTATTCATGAATTGAAATGGTTACTTAGAATACCATAATGGCAGCAATATCAACCATATAACCTGTCTCCTGACCTGGGACAACCCTTCCTGTTTCACTCACTTCTCAGCTATTCCCCAGTATTTCAAAGTAGCGTTTTCTACTTGGAATGAACCATCATAAGATAAGATAACATAACATAACATAAGATAAGATAGGTTAAAGAGATATGAATTTTATTGGGCCCAGGAGCAAGGTATTAAACATGTACAGATATAAAAATATAAGGCGAATAATCATTTTAATAATTAATAAAAAAGCAGACAGAAGCCTCTATATGTGTGGGTTGGACTAACCGGGGAAATTGAGATTCCAATATGTACTTACATCTGTGCACATAGAAAGTGTGGCTGGGGGCCGGATCCTGTCCAGGTGGGGCTGGATGGTCTGTAGGTCTGGCGGGTGCTGGCCACGGAACAGCTCCAGAATCAGCTAAAACAACGGGACAGAGCTGGAGGCAAACTGGAAACAGAGCTTCTTCTCAAGACCCATAATGCTCTTCTCTTCCTCCTTGTTCTCATTCCACTGGCACAGTTAGCATTTGTCTTGCTAATTGATGAGCGAATCCGCCATAACTCGATAGAACATTTCTATCCCACCCCACCCATCTAAATCCTCATCCTCCTCCTTTCAGGTTTCAGTCACCTTCGCTCGCAGTCCCAGAATGAGCTGCGCTCTTTGTCTGTAGCTCAGCAGCTCTGGGACAGTCTCTGTGACCAAGGAGACAAACTCCTCCAGCTTCCCGTAATGCATCATATCACTTCTCTGAGCTACCTGCCACATGGCGGCAGACAGCAGCCGTAAGGGCGGGACCAGGAGCCGAAGAGCAGAGAGAGAGAGATAGGCATCTGAAATAGAAAAAAGGCTAAAAATCATAAGCCGAATACAGCGTTAAAACTATGACATGCTATATTGTATAGCTGTTACATCATACACCTTGACTGACATAGATACAAGTGCAGTGGCTCTAAAAAGTATTCACCACTTTTGGACTTTCTCCAAAATATTATTGCTACAACACAAAACAGAATTCAGTGGGATCTGCTCTCTAATCAATAATCAAAAATTTAAGTGAATTTTAAAATCTAAAATTTTTAATACACAGAAATAAGCAATGACATGTTGGTATGACACCCCGAAGTACCACACTTCAAGATACATCATTTAAATGTGAATGAGATGGGATATGAATGAGAAGGGATATGAATGAGATGGGATACACTGCTAGTGAGACATATCCAGTGTCCAAACGTGTGAAGTTGACAGGCTGCAAAATATGCTACTACTGATTCAGAAGGGTGAATACTGATGAAATCTCATAATCTTTTCTCTTATAATCTTATAATATTTTTATATTATAGAATAGTATGTTTGCTCAAAAACTCACAATTTGTTTACCATTTCACCGCAAAATCCGGAAAGAAAAATCCTTTAAAAGACACTGATTTAATCTTTGATGACCCTACACATTTTAATTCATATACTGTGTTATTCTGCAAACCGTGTAATTTGCGGTATCTTTTTTATCCTATGCAGTGGCTACATAATTTTGCACTAATAACTTTTACAAGTACATTGCACAAGTTAACTGCAGCAATCAATATGCAAACTTGTTCGACTATGTCGAATTTGGATTTGGCAGTCGGTTAGTTATGATATAATCAAAGCCTAATCTAAAACACGTCATCCTAAATAAAGCCTGTCAGACGGCAAAAAACAACCATAAATTCAATCTGCCACCACTAACCACTGCATGGCTGTTCTTTACAGTATCTCATCCGCGACTGTTTAACAGTTAGCCAGCCGGCTAACCACCCAAAAACAGTGCACATAACACTACCTCAGTCGTCGCTTATCAGACTTCGCTATTGACCGTGTTACTTAACTTTCTGAAGTAAAATCTTTATGACTAAGAATTAACAAGAAATGCTGTAGTTGTCGAGGACACATGCAAACCCAGCGCTATCCACTCCCGTGTTCGGCTTTGCTAGCCTGCCCCGGCTGCAAAGGTGCACCACGCCACGGAAAGCAATACACACCTGCGCCGTCTTTCTCCGGGACACTTTCCGCTTCCATCACTCTGGGTTTACTCACCAAACATGGACAAAACGGGCCGAGCACCGCGAAAGAACGGACCAGCCGTACCACAGCATACACCGACCAAAATAGAAACTAAGCGGCAGAAAGAAGCTGCTGGCCGCGGGGGCGCGCAGGAACGCGACGAGGATGCGCGACGACGTCGGCCGCCATGCCGCCACGTGATCGCGTTCGCTGACACATGCGACGCTCCCCAATACTACCAGGAAAGTGCGCCGGTAGGGTGTCCGGTTCATATCTGCAGTCCTATTCGGTGGTGTCATCTGCACTATACATGTATTAAAAATACAAATAAACAAATGTAGCAGCTATTTGCAGCACTATAAGATTCATTTATAATGCTTTCCGGAATTTCAGAAACTACGTGTAACTTCTCTGTTATTAATTAGATAATTTCCACAAATAGTAATTAGGTCTTTTGCCAATTCAACTAAAATAACACAGGGGGAAATTCTTGTACGTACAGTGGGAAGGTACGTAGATTAAAAACAAACACAAGTAATGCAAAACAAACAATGCAAAGACAGTAAACACAGTGCAAATAAGTAAGAAGTACACAGTACACAAGTATAATATCTTGAAAGACAGAATATTAAGGAAACAATTCATAGTAATTGAGTCGTAGAAGGTACAATAAAATAGATAGCACTGGACTATGACAAAGATGTGATGCTTTCTTGACTAGTTATATCTGGGGGTAGGGAGTGGCATGTTTAGGCTTATTTATTTATATATAAAGCATTATGCATAAAAAACTAATACGTACTGACAAAACATTAATTTGTTATGCACTGTACATCAATGTAGAACTTATATGTTGCAGAATCGAATCTGCATTAGGGTACAACTATTTATACGTCCTTATAGAAACGATCGAAGTGCTATTTACGTTTGGAGTAAACCGCAACGGACGTGTTTTAAATCGTTAAAATTCATTTTAAATGTAAATATTGATTGATACGACTAACAGATACATACAGCAGAGTGGTGTGGAATCATTATGTTTATTACTGATGTTTTCTAATTATTTTTTCTAATACGTAATGAACTACGGTGAACTAAAACATCGATAACAAGGCATATAAGCGATTGCAGCTGTAGGTACGTTTCTTTATATATTTTGGACCTTATAATCTAGTTAACCAAACGTAACTTTACAGCTACTATCACTACTGGAAAATAATACCGTGTAGCTTTATAACTGACCGATTATAGTTTACGGTATGTTTAGCGCTGAACGGTAAATCTCAAGCTTGCCAGCTTTCAGGCATTTGGCGTCACAATCACGCTTTCAGACTCCCAACCCAGGAGAAATCTTACGGCAGATTTATATTATTCTATTATAAAACTAAAATTAGCTGGGGTATGCAAACCCTACAGACTATTTGCAAGTTTATAACACTGTTGCACATATGTAAATTAGTGTGCGGAATTGTCTCGAATTGAAAATCCCACGCCAGCCAGCTGACCAAATTTGGTGACACTGGTCAAATTAGCGATAGATATTTATGTTTTGCACAAGGGCGTTGGTTTGGTTTCAATATTTTTGATACCCTGTCAGAAAAAAATGTACCAAAATATTCCTTTGAAGGTACGATTACTTGTCACTGGTGCTGTACCCTCAAGGGTCTACCAATTGTACCCTTCCAATTGTACTCCGAGTAACATTTTTGTAACATTTGGGATACGTTAATGTTGTTTGTACCGTTGGGATCAAAACTGTACCAGGGCTGCACCCTTTTTCTGACAGTGTAGGAACTAAATCAGCCAGAACCTCCACCTCCCTAAACACACACACTACTCCCGAATATCCAAATCAACGCCTTTGGTTTTCACCTAACAAATCATTCGCTGGCTGTGTCCTTAGTATACTGATATCAGTGAAGATTTGCCATAACGGTTTATAGGAGCGACTCATGGTTAATGCATGGTGAAATTCTTTTAATGTGTTAAAATTATAATTTAACACTTATTTTATCAATTTTTAATGAAGATGTTTTAAATGGGTAACTTAATATTCTGGCAGTTCTGTAGTAATTTCATTTGTTTTAATGTTTACAATGTACCCACTGATTGAGAAAAAAATCAGCCATCATTAAAAGTGAATTTTATTTATTGTTACTTTTCTCAGTTGACAGACTGGTGAAATAATTGGAAAAGCCTCTAATATATCAGGGGATTCATAAGTCAATCTGCATATGATGGAGGGAGGAGAAGGAACCTAATGCCAGTAGAATGGATATGCAAGCAGAAGACGATCAGTGCAAAGTCAAAAGCAGTGCTTTTAATCGAGATGTAGACCAAAAGAGACAATACAAAGATGCTGAAAAGAATGAGAAAGTTCTTTGTGAACTGGAGATGCCAGTAGGCAAACAAACAGCCCATGTTCTGCTGGTAAAGCATCGAGAAGATCCCCAGACGGGCCATGAAGACATGTGTTCTGTGGACAAACAAGTTGTGATGAAATCCGGTAAATATCAGGATGCAGCGGCAATTACAAAACTCTCATTTAACTCGAAAGACCATTCTGACCAGTGTATGTTACATTTCACTGAAAAGATTCCCATTAGTCATTTTCCACTGATAAATACTAAATGTTACCCTCCTTCTGAGTTTCTTACTGAACAAATTGCCCCAGAGTCCACCGATGAATCTGGAAACTGTGATGCCTGCATGGATCAGCCTGGGATGAAGCCTACTGAGGACCTTCTAAGTAGACAAGGTTTTGATGACCAGCCTAAATTGCATTATACCTATATAGTTAACAAAGAAGGTGTTAAGGGTCAGTCAATGTTGGGGTCCTCTGCTGAGCTGGTGACCACACAGGGTCAAGTGTATCTGCCTCTCCTAACATCCATAAAACTTTGCGCTAATATCAGGGTTACAAAATGTCCCCTGAGAAAGTTAACTGACAAATCCGACCATGACCATGTTGATCACCCCATGACAGAATTAACGCATGCATCACTACATACGAAGGTCAAATCCTCCAATGATTTCATGTATGGATTTCTTCACACAGAGGACCAGAGCGAGCAAAGTATGATTAAAATGATCAGTATATTATTAAACACTGAGGAGAAATCCATCCGACCTGTGCAGGAAACTAATGAAATTGTTTTTGTGAGTGAGGAGACTCAGAAGCTTCTGATTCCCCTAGAATCAGGCAGTCAAGCCGTTTTACAGCCACCTATAAATGTTTCATATGACAAAGTCATAAAGCCCATGGAAGATCGGAGTCATCACTGTGACCATACCACCCCTGAGACTGGCCATTACGTTTTTAATATTGCAGGAGAAAATTCTGTTAAGGATGCATCACTTTTAGTCTCTGCAGTGGAATCCGATGACCAACCAAGCTGTACAAAACGCTACTTGGACCAAACTCGGCTGGAATCTTTCAAAATCAAGGAGATCAATGGTCTGGAGTCTAAATTACAGCCAGGAGAGCAGGAGTCTGTCAGAGCAGGTACTGTAGTTTTTGCAATAGTCAGCAGTACAAACTGGCAATTATTATAGTCACTTTCTGAGATACAGTGGAATATTGTGCATGTAAAAAAAGCTTAATTATATGTGGAAGCCAGTGATATTCAGTGTGTTTCTGTTGCTTGAACATTATTCCATCCTGAAGCAAAATATTTCTTCTTACTCTCAAACTGAATCAGATGAAATTGTTTAAATTGTAAGTTTGATTCTTTTTAACCTGTATATGCACCACACCAGCAGGTGGCATAGTGGCCAGAGACTGCAAACTGGTAGAATAATGTCTCAAGTCCTGAAACACTTCAGCACAGTATGAAATAGCATACCAGATTTAAAAAATATATTATAATACACAGGAGCTACTTTGAAGAAATGTAGCTAAACAATTAAAAACAAAAAATAATCAGTTAAGAATTAGTTATCTGTATTTGAATTGATTAGCATCCTGTCCATGGAGACATGGTGGTGCAGTGGTTAGCACTGTTGCCTCACACCTCGGGGACCTGCGTTCGAGTCTCTACCTGGGTTACATGTGTGTGGAGTTTGCATGTTCTCCCCGTGTCGTCGTGGGGTTTCCTCTGGGTACTCCAAAGCCATGCTGAGGCTAATTGGAGTTAATACTGTAAATTGTCCATAGGTGTGCATGTGTGACTGAATGGTGAGTGTGCCCTGCGATGGTTCCAAGTGGTTGGAAAATGAATGAATGAATGAATGAGCAGCGTGTCCCCTCCCTCTTGCAGAATACTTTCTTATACAGGCTCCAGGCTTGCTGTGACCCTGTGCTAGATAGTTATGAAAAATGGATGGATTTATTTAAATTCAAGGTACAACATGGACAATGGCTTAACATTATGTCCTTTTTAAACATTTAGGGAGCAATGGAGAGGAAAAGAAAAGAGAAGTAAAGGCAGATGCACCGAATGAAGCAACAGAGGAATGCAATCAAGATGAGGAACTAGAGGCAACTGAGAAGATAATGGCACAGGGAACTCTGCTGGCTTGGAAAGTGCTTAGGGAGAGCCTGAAAGAGCTAATGGAGGAGGCAGCAGAGTGGCTGGTTCAATTCTGTAAGGGGCTTAAGCAGAAGAAACCCATGAGACAAGGGAGCAGAGACAAGCAAAGCATAGAGGAGAGAAGGCAACAGAGGAAATCCTGGGGTTCTGATGATATTCAAGCTATGAGAGATGAGAATGGAGAAGTAGACAGGGAGAGGGATGATGGCAGGGAAGAGATAGACGGGAGTCTTGATCAGAAATGGTTGTCAGATAAATGCAGGACAGAAGTCATCCATGGCTTCTTTCAGAACAAGCGGACCAACAGATGGAGGAGCCTCTCAAGAACCAAGAAGAGCACCTTAGAGCATCGAGAGCTTATTCTGGAAAGGAGCCGCTTCGTTCACCGTCAGCGGTGCTTGCGTAGGCAGAGTATGTGCTCCACCCAGCTCACCATGGAACAAGGGCAAAGTGGGGAAGCAGGTGAAAGTGAAGCGAAAGGAGCCCGAGAACCTGGAAATCACAAGTGGAACCTCAGAAATAAGGAGAAGGGAGGGGAGGAGGAACCGGAGAAAAATGAGGAACTAAAGGGACAGAAATGGCTGGGTAAAAGCAAGGATGAGCCTGGGAAGAAAAGCATGCATGAAAGAGTAATGCAGAGGAGAGACATAAAAGTCATTACGACAAAAACCACCGGAGTGGTTGGGACTAAAATTAAAGGTCAGCATAGTAAATTACGGTAGGAGTATCTCTACAGTTTTGAATGTCTGATAGACCTTCTTTAAAGATATTCTTTAAAAAATTATATTTAAACATGCTTGTATTATTTGTGTAATATCTTATTTAAAGATGGTTTGTTTTAACTTAACTTCTAGGGATCAGAGAGTTGGAGAAAAATAAACAGACAGAAAATACATCTGGAAAAGCAGAGCTGAAAAAAGACACTGCTGTGAAAGCTGAGCAGAAAGCAAATGTGGCACAGGAGAAACAAAGAGGGGAACCAAAAAACCTAAAAGAATCAGAGAATTGGCTGAAGAAAGAGGAATACGGCATCACCTTGGGAGGATCCGTTTATATGGTGGAAGGGAGAGAGGGTGAAAAGATGACAATAGGTCCTTGTGTAGGGCACCCAGATACCACTAGGGAACAAAAAGCACGGTCAGAGTGCCAGAGATCTACAAAGTACGTGATGGAGGTGATGGTGAGAGAGGCACAAGTGAGAGCTCAAAGGTCAAAGGAAACAGGCAGTCAAGACTATCTCAGCGATAGTATGGATAATAAGACAAAGGGCAGGGCAGTGGAGGGAAAGAAAGAAGAGGGGAGTTCTTTAAGGAAAGGAGTCCCAGGAAATACGGGGGATGGACCAGAGAGACGAGGTGGTCCAGCAGACATGAACCCAAAAGGAAGGGATGGAGTTCATTTAAAGGCAGTGGCGAGAAGGGACTGGATGGTGGACTGGTGCAGCTGTAGTGAGGTTCCAGATATAACATCTGGACACGGTGTCTCTAGACACACAGAACATGATTGCCTTGTTAATAATAAACACCGATCTGTGAAGAAATGGGCACAGGAATGTCAGATGGAGTATGCTGGTGTTAAACAATATACAGATGCAGGAAGGACAGGCTGGAGAGAATGGAGAAGGGGGAAAAACAAGAGCGAAAGAGGAGGAAAGAAAATTTCCGGGGCTGTAAGCAGAGTAAAAAGTAAAGGCCAGAGAGATGGAGACCAGCGCTATGCACACAGACAGACACAAAGTCCAGAGGATGAAGCTGAAGGGTACGGTGTGACTAGAAGTGGTACAAAAGGTGAGATTTAGTAAGATTTAAAGAATTAGCCTGATCACTGTCATTGGGGCCCGGAGCCCATCTAAGACAGCACAGGGCACAAGGCTGGGGTATACCCTGGATGGGGTGCCTCTCCATTGCAGGGTACATGTGCACACCCATCCATTTCATACTCTATGGCCAATAAAGAGACACCAATTAGCTTTAAAGAAAGTGTAAACTTACCACACATACAGCAGATGCAATGTAACAATGGAGGTGTACTGTACTGTCAACCAAACCTTACAGTAGTAAACTACTTATAACAGAAGTTTATAATCTGCTTAAAAACAAAACAGCAGACATAACCCATCACCCCACACATTTTTGCAAATGGTATTATTATTTTTTAACGGCTAGTGGTCAGCACTGGTGCAGGTTTCGTATTTGTATATTGTACACGTTTGATCGAAAGACTCCATGCCGCCACGAGCGCAAGTATGGTGCTGACGCAGCTCCGGATTGGCTGTGTTGTTTGATTGATGTTTGGCTCGTGGGCGGGAAGCCCGCCCTCCCCTCCCGAGTTTAATGCCTTCACATCCGGCATTTCCCAGCGCTCACTTCCACCTCGCTTACGCAGTGCTGTCGCCCGCGTATCCTCCCGCCGGTCACTCATTAATACAGTCGTAATTCCGTAGGGGTAAGAGCAGAGATAAAGATGCACATCAAGACAGGTAAGGGCGCTACGCTGAGCCGTCTCGCGGGTATCGTTTGCTAGGGGTCCACGTTTTGAATGAATGGGTGATTTAGTCCGGAGAAACTTTTTGTGGGAAAACCTGGACGCGTAGCCGTATCTATGGGAGCCCGAATTAGACTCGTATATCCAGGTAGACCGAGCGATAGAGTTGTTCTGACGGTCTCCCAGACTTGTCACCGGACCGGCCGGGCTGGCTAGCCTCGCTGTCGCTTGCGCGTGAGGCGCATGTTAGCATATTAGCCACACGGTCGACGGAGCCCGTCGTTTAACCCGTGATAGCAAGTTTTCTTTCGTTCCCGTTTTTAAACCGGGTTAACTTCGTCTGATGCTAACAGCCGGCCTTGACGTTTCGCCAGTGGGTGAGCCGTCGCAGGCCGGTCGTGGTCAGATGAGTCCAGGCCTGGGCCGTGCTTCTTTTCCAGAACCATCCTGACCGTCGGCTGGCGGCGGAGGGGAGGGGGGCTGAGAGGCATAACTCGTAATGATTGAGCGCTGGCAGGCTGCAACTAGATATAATCAACTTATAACACAGTAGTTAATCAGTCGGTTTCTTAATTACTTTTGTTGGTTACATTTAGGTAGGTAGCAGTGGTTAATACTGTTTATTTTTTTTCAAGAAGGCTTCCAAACCCAGGAAACTAGCTAGCTAACTGCAAGTCAGCTGACCTTGCTGCGTTACTGTATCCAAGTATAAAGTTTATCATTGACAAAGTCCATGAGTTGGTTGCCTGTTTACTTGTTTGGGTTCAACTAGGCAACTACCGGCACTGAGGCTTTCCCAAGTTGAACTAGTTACGTGACTGGTTAACGTTATTTAGTCGGTTGCGTAAAGTGTGTCGTCATCTCGTGTCGAGCAGGCTCCCGGCTGCACGCCGTCACCTGGCCGGCGGGGCTGCTGGCTGCTTTGACGTGGCGCTTGTTCGGCCCGATCGCCCGGCGTATTGTTTGAGCCTTCAGCTTCATGCTGGCGAAGGGTCTTTTTAACCTTCTGTATCCTCAGATCTGTTAGCACGAAGTTCTCCGTAAGTTGCAAAAACCTCTGCGGTCCCATTGACTGGCAATAGTGTATTTAAAGGACAAACCTGATCTCTCAATCTTGCATTCCCCGAAGATATTTTTTCCATTTAGGTGGTGGCGGTATAAGGAAGTAAGAAGCATGCTGTTTCCTTTCAGCTTTTTAAAAAGTCTCTACTTTATATATGTGCTACTTGAAGACTTAGGAATTTTTTTTTTTTTTAATCATTTAGTGTGATTCACAGGGGGTGTTGGAAGTATTAAACTGCTAGAAATTTAAAAGGTAGTTTTATTCTTGATGCCATTTGTCAAAATACTTTGATATAACTGTAGTGAAATTGTGCCTTTGCTATTTTTGCAGGTACATGGGAGGTCAGTGTTTGTGAATCAGATCCTCTGTGCGATACTGCTGGTCTGGTCTCGCCACCTAACCCAGAGTCCCAGATCCGAAACAGACGTCTCTCGCCTGGTTCCGGCAACAGCGGCGGCGGCGGCGGAGGAGGAGGGAGAGTCAATAGGGACACATGTCAGAATTTGCCTCCCCTGTCTGAAAACCACACACACAGGCACTCGTACGGCCACACCTCCACGTCTGACAGGGACAAAGAACGCAGGGGCCAGCCTCACAGCAGAAGCTTCCGGAAGGAGGCGCCAAGGGCGGGCCGGGCTACAGAGAGGGGACAGAGGGAGAGGTGGGTTGAGGACAGTTTGTCGCTCCTGAAGCCTCCCCCTGCATTTCCCGTGCAGGATAGCCCTGCCAAACTGCAGCCAGCAGTCAGCTACGCGTCAAAGGTGAAGCAGGGCGGAGCGGGGGGTGTGGCAGAAGACCTGCCCGGCATTGGGGTGCTCCTACAGAACCAGTGGGGGCTAAGTTTTATCAGCGACTCCCCCCAGAATGCAGACAGCTCAGGACCCACAGTGCAGAATGGTCCCTCCCATGGGTCCCCCCTCATTCCTTCGTTTGGTAGTGGCCCGACCGACCCCGCTGGCAACGTGTCTCTCGTCTCTGATGGGTCTGTTCCCACCATGTCCACGCCGCTGGTGGGAAAGTGTGGGCTGGAGGCCGAGAGCCCCCCAGAGCTGTTGCTTGGTTGCCGTCATCTGGTGGAAGCACTACGCTACCACACTCAAGGTGAGGGCGGACGATCTTTTCACCGCAGTCAGATACACACGCGTCTGCTCCTGTTCTTGTCAATAGTATTTGTCTAGACGTGTTATGGTGTAAAGTGTCTCCGTACTCCTTATCTGTATTGAGTTATGTTGATGGCATTGTAAGTACACATTAGTCTACTTTTGTATACCACAGGATTACATGCATGCACATTCATTGACTTTGCGCATCAACAGCCTGTGAATGTGTGCTTGCTGGAATGAAAAAGAACTTGGTTCTTGTGTTGAAGCGGTAAAGTTTCCATGAGGCTCAAAATGGTCCATCAATTTCCCAAATTTTTCCTTTAGAGAAGTGATAACTGCTCAGACGTAAGGGTGCACTGCCACAAAAATCTGATTTAACATCTGAAAAGATTCAATATGTTTCCCTGATTTGCAGTAGGCCATAGTGTGAGCGCTAGATACTAAATATGCCTACATACTGAATATTTCTTTTGTTTCAGAGTGGGATGCCATTTACAGACAACATGAAGAAGGTGAGGTCTCCTATCCTTAACAAAAAGCAAAGTGAACACTTATTCAGGACAGTTGCATTGGGTTACTATTTAAACGTTCTTGAACTCTTAATATGCAACAGTCTGCCAATCTTTCAACGCAGAGCAGTTTGTTAGTATGACTTGTGAATGAGGATTTATTTCTCCCAACTGCGCCTCTGTACTCATGAGGTTCTCATGCTGTTAAGAACGTTGCAGTAGACTCCAGGTCCTCTTACAGGTCCCACCAAAGTGAAGTAATGTGAATGGTTGCATGAGTATTTGGCAAGGGATCTCAGATGTTAAAGAACACTTAGCCACTTAGATGTTAAAGAACACTTTACCATCTCTGAGATGGGAAAGCTACTGCCGTTTCCTAAAAAAAATTAACGGCTACCTGCTGCTCTAAAAGCTCAAAGGTAAACTTGAGCTTTATCTTTTTGGGCTTTTTCTGTAACCAGCGTGGCCCAGTAGGTGCTTATTTTCATGTGGTATGATAGAATGTGCTGCAGTTCTAACTATCCTCCAACCCTTCCAGATCCCACGAAGGTCGTCTGGTACAAGGACCTGTTGGACCATCCAGCTTAGCAGACCTACATAGATGATCCTGCTGTCCACACACAGATCGATACTTTTTACACATGCTTGCCCTCATCACTCATCTGCAGTGAAAACACACACACAGAAACCCCTTTAGACTAATTTCTTAAGACGACGTTAAAGGTGACTGGACTTCTGATGCCTTACAACAGAGCCTGCCTCAGATTGGACCTCGCTGCTCACAGCAAATTGTAACTTATTTTTTTTGTGTTATGGAGATCTAATTTTAAGTGTTTTAATGACCTGCAGTTTTAAAGACAGCCTTGTCCCCCTCATTTATTGATGAAGCACTTTCTTCTAAATAGTGACCAAACTTTGTATTCCTTATCCGAACCTTACGTAGGTTTGATTCTTAGAGCTTAACTTAAATATATTTTTAACACTGAAAATGATCAGACATTTATTGAATGAAGCAGAATGATGTGCAGCACTGTCCAGATCGATTCCACAGTAAAGTTTATGGCTGATGTTTTGGCTTAAGTCCTCCAAGGATAATGGTTGAGAGTGTGGTCCACCATTTGAAACTACAGTACACTGGAAGAAGTTTTAGGGGAAATTTAGCAGTATTTCATAATAAAAAATGAATAAACATGTTTTTGCTTATTCATTACAGCTTAATGTTCTTTGTTCTGAAATACTTTTTCCTCTGTACGAACTCCCGTTTCTGGAAGCGTGACACTGATGCTCATCTGCTGCAGTTTTCTTGTATGACCTATAAGCCGGTGATCATTCACTGAAGGTCCTGATTGAGTTCTGTTCATTTGGGCTGGTTTGATCCTTCCTTCCGAGGGTGGTGAGGGGTTTGGAGAGCTGCAGGCGACCCGTGTGTCATTCTGCTCTTCGGGATCTGGATTAAGCCCTGCTTTGTGTCATTCTCTGACCCCATTTGAGGCTTGTAAAGTCTCTAAATTCTTGTTAACCCTGTTGCTAATAAAAGTCTTAGTTCAATGTAGACCTAGATACATTCCTCCCATTTATGAACACTGAAATATAATACATTTTAAAATGTAATTTCTAACTCCTAAGAGAGCCATCTACCTGTCTTCTAACTGCTAATTGCAGTCAGGTTAGTAAGAGCCTTTATGGCACAAGGCTGCAGTTTACTCTGGATGGGAATGCCAGGTCATCATAAGGCACCTAAGTAATAAAGCTCATTTTGTACCTGTTTTTTTTTATTATTTCAGTGAGGCTCAACCCATGGGAAATATTTTTTTAGGACAAACTCAACTGATTTTTTTTTCCACATGCATTGTCAGATAACACAGTTTTGTTATAAAGGACTGAATAAAGATTTGAAATCCCAAGATGATATCTTTGGTTTGACCTTAATTGTGCAAAGCTAATCAAGGCAGGGCTTCACTGGGAATGATACCGGCATAATCGAAATGTCTGGGTCTACGTGTGCGGCCCCTAGTGTAAGAAAAGAGAAATGTGAATTCTCTTAGATTGTTTTTCGGTTCCCCCTCCTGGCTGCTTTGAAGAGCTGCAGGTGAATGACAAAACTTACCGAGCTTATTTCAAAAATCATCCCGTCTTTTAATTTTTATGTCACGGACAATTGTCTGCTCAAAAAAATCATCTTTCCATTTTGTTTTTCAGCTTATCGACGATAAACTTATAGTATTGTTGCTAGTATCTGAAAGACATCACTCTTTTTTTTGGCTAATTTTTGTGGGGGTTTTGTATTCGAGATGCGAGGGAAAGGTTGCCATGGTGGCGCAGTATTTAGCGCCGTTGCTTCACACCTCTGGCTCTCGTTCTCCGCGTATTGTCATGGGGATTTCCTTGGGTTATCTGGTTTCCCACCAGTCCAAATCTTCGAATTAGAATTAGAATTTGGTGATTAGTGGTCATTGTCAACACAGTGCGCAACAACGAAATGTGTCCTCTGCATTTAACCCATATGTGACTTTCGTGACATAGCAGGGGGCAGCTCAGGGTACCTCAGTAGTGACATGCTGGTGGGGGAATCGAACCTGCAATCTTTCAATTACAAGTGCGCTTCCCTAACCATCAAGCCACCACTGCCCACAAAATATAAATGCTGTAAAGCTCTGAAGGGCTGCCACCTGTTGGAGTGCTCAAGGACCCGCAGACATGCTGAGGCTGGGTTTGAACCTGTGACTTTGTGAGTACAGGCACGCAGGATTAGCCCACTGAGCCACATGCTGCCCCCATCATGGGTTATATGATAACCCATCATGCCATCATCTTGGGTTATTCCCATTGTCTCTGGGGCAGCTGCTGGTTGTTAGGAGCCACCTTCCAAACTTCTCATAACCAAAAATTATTTTAAGAATAATATCTGCAGTCACAGCCTTCTGAGGAGGCCTGTTCATTCCAGGGATAAATATGGAAGCCATGCAGCCAGGGGCTGGGTTGCAGAAATGGGCTTTCGGTCCCTCTGTTTACATTGTGATCACTGTATGCAGGGTATTAACTTTCTGTTGCAATGTTGTTAGTTTACGCCGGAGTGTCAGAGGAGCTTGGATGCCCTGGCCGATTCAAGGGGGCCCAGGACTGTCTAGGGGCCCCAGATCACGGACCCATTTAGCAAAATGTACCAAGGGGAGTCCCTCCCCAGCCTGGCTGGCAAATTATATGTCGGACCCATATTTCTTTAGATTGAAAGTGCCAACTCAAGCAGAGGGCCCAAGGTGACATTTTGTCAGGCAGTCCAGAATTTCTAGCTACGCCCCTGAGTATATGTTTTGTAGTGTCTTGGTGAATCCATTCATCTTCCAACTGCTAATCCAGTGCAGGATTGCAGGCAGCTGGGGTCTATGCCAGCAAACACAAGGCAGGGGCACCCTGGATGTGATGCCAGTCCATTATAGAGCCTATCTTGGTTACATTTTGAAAAGAATTTTGTCAATAATAAGAGCATATTTCCAGAAAAAATGTTCACACTCTGGGATTTCTGGGTTTTCGTTTTTTAGGAAGTTAAGTCAATAAACAAAGAGCCGAGTAAAGAGAATCACAGAGAGGGAGAGAGAGAGGAGGCCAGAGGCAGGAAGAAGATGAGGGGAGGCATTATACAACCATGCAGTGGAAACAGGCCTGTCATTGTTCTCAGAGCTGTTTGTGCTGAAGAGCCTTAAGAGGCCAAGGCACTGTGTCGCCAGCGTCAATGGGGATTGGCAGGACCATCTCTCAGCCGTGTTTACACCATTGAGATGTATCTTCATCAAGTCTACCAGGTCAACTCTCTCTGTTAGTGTATCACTGCCATAAAAGCTAATGTCGCCATCTGTTATTTTAGGTTTATTCAAACGTGCTGCCTGCTAGTTGCCCATTTCTGCAAGCAGAAGCATGTGGCTGTGGACTCCCTGTCATAAATCAGTCTTAAAGAGAAACTCCATAATGCATTTGCGTCCCTGGTGAACTTATTTACTAATTTAGGTGTTAAATTTATGTTATAAATGCTGCTTTGCATTCTTCCCGAGGGTTTTGGTGGTGCAGTTATTTAGTATAAGAGCTGTGTGCCAATATTCTGTAAATTGAGTGTATGTTTGTGCTGTACAACTAGGCAAATGGAATTGTGTTTGAAGAAGTATCCAAGGATACGGCTGCCGAGAAATGATTTTTGAATGGGGATTTTTTTAGAGGGACTGAGCATTGTACTCCTACATTGGCTTCATACTGACACTGCCTGCAGTCACATCTGAGGTTCTTCCCCAGGTGGCGTCATTAATCTTACAAAATGGAGTCACTAAGTCTAGTCCTATCAGTTCCTGTTATGCTCTGCAAGAGATTTGGGGGCATTTAGCTATTTTGTTTATCTCTGTTTCATCTAAAAAGTAAAAATAATTAAAAAAAAATACAGAAATGGCAAGATTAATTTCTGGCAATTAATATTCATTAGTCTCGCTACATGAGAAACAACAACCGAAGACAGGCAGGGAAAAGTTGCAGCAGTTGCCCTGGTTGTACTATTTACACAGAGAGTTTTACAGGCCTGAGCCCAGAGACAGGCCAGACAAAACAGTCCCATTCCTCAAAGCCCGCTCTACCGTTTTTTACCATCCACTCTTGTTGTGGGCATTTTGAGGGTACGGTGTGGGTTTTTTTTCCCCAAAGAGACAGTAATTTTGGTCAGTTCTGGAGCTGTGAAGCGAAAGGCTTTCGGGGAGGAGTGGGGGCCTTTTTGTCAGTTCCAGGCCCCCGAATAAGCCTCGTTTCCAAGGGCTTCATTGTCATTCAGGAGCCATGGTGGCCTGGCGCTGCTCTTGAAGATTTTTTTTCTACCCTCTTTGAAAAGATCAGCTCCACCCCCCCTACCCCAAAACAAAAAAGTGGGAGAAAGAGAGAGAGAGGGGAAGAATTTCTGGAAAGAGAAACAAGCTGCCTCTTCGTAATCTCGAACCCTTGCTATCAGAGAAAACTTGTAGTGGACAGGGTGCTGCCCATGGAAACACAGGTGAGAGCTGACCAAGGCCGCCACAATGCGGC
>JAODKF010000068.1:15971126-15985712 GCA_026779585.1 Mormyrus proboscirostris
CGTCTATTTGCAGCGTGTCATCACTGATGTTCTTATTTAGCCACGTTTCCACAAAGGCAAGAATGGAGGCAGTCCTGGATTGTCATGGTTTGTCCTGTGTTGTGCTTGCTGGCTGCTCCCGTGCTCCTGATTAAAACCCTGTCTTCACCCTCTGTTTGGCTCCACTCGCCTGTTTGACCGCTCGCCCTACCGCCGATCGTGACACAAATAGCATACAACTCTGTGATAGTGGGTGAGTTTTGGGTAGGTGAGTTTGCAAAATGCAAGTGGAGCTGATAAAGTGGGATTGATTAGACGAGGGAGCAAGTGTGTGTGTCTGTGCTGTGCTGGTTATCTATTTTATGTGCTGTTTTTGAGTAGTCTTATACTGTTTGTGCATAAAAGCTTCTCCAGAATTGTTTAGTCCGGGCTTTGAGGCAGCAGAGGCGTCTATCTGACCTCAGCAGTCTGAGTCTGAGAAGTTTATGTATGTGGTGGGTGAGTTTCTAGTAAACCTAAGGGCCCAGATTCTCAAACTTGCACAGAAAATGCCTGTGACACAATCCAAAAAAAAAAAAAACTAATCTCTTCTTTCACTTGATTGTATTGGCTATATACTGATGTTGTTTTAATGAAATGAAGCTTCATTTGCCAAGTACACAGGTACAGTGGAATGCTTGTTTTCATACATCCCAGCCCGCTCACACACGTACAGTGCAGTCGAGAGCAGAACGGCAGCGGCCCGGGAATGAGATGAGGGTCATGCTCATGGGCTCAACTGAGGTGTGACTGTTCTGCCAATATCAGATCACAGGTACAGAGTCTTAACCCAGTGAGACACACAAACTTATGAAAAGATGGTCCTAGAGCCAAGCTGTCAGTTTTTTTTCAATTTTGCTACTTTGATCACCAATAGAGTCGCTTATATAATGGTATCGTCCCATATAAAATATTGTCCTGTTTTGAACCAATACAGAATGGCATTTGGCCCATATTTTAGTATCTGTACTGAGGGATTGTCCCCCCCAGCTTAGCAATGTTGTTGTCAGGGGGTGGCATTCCTGGTTTTTTTTTTTTTTTTTTTTTTAAAGATTAAAAGTGGCATCCCTAATCATAAACGCTTCATCTGCAAAACAAATTTAAAGAAAACCTTGGTGCAGAATTAAAGTTCTGCTAAACACTTATCACCATTTAGTGGGGACCATTTCTCAGGTCCCTACAAAGATCTATGAATAATCACAAAACTAAGTCTTGTATTTTGTTTGATTTACTTATGATTAGGGTTGGGGTTAGGTAGGGATTAAAGTTTTCCCCATCGAAATGAATGGAGAGTCCCCACAATGATATAATTACAAACCTATGTCTGTGTGTGTCTGTTCTTTGTCTTAGACTATAAACTATGATCTGGTAAACTATGATCACCTTGATGCATGATCACCAATTATTCCTTACAGCTGCAAAAAGTGCCAATAAATTTAACAGTTTTTGACTGTATTTTTTTTTTTTGTCTTGTTACAATGCAAATAAAGAAAATGCATATATTAACAACAAAATTGTTACATCAACACTTTGTGAGAAATGGTTCATTATCTGGGAAGAAAAACTACTGAGATGTGAATATTTTTGGCCACAACTTAATATAAGTAAGTTCCAGGATGTATATGAATCACAGTACAGACAGTTTTTTAAACTACAGAAATAATTGTCTGTGTCCCTTAAATGGATCCAGAACACAGTTATGAAGCACTTTGCATGGCGGACTAATCCAGTAAGTATCGGCCAGGGTGAATGAAATTCATAATGCATCTAATTTTAGTAGACATTAAAATTATGTTTGAAGGTATTTTGATTTGTTTCTGAGCTGATTGCAGAGAAAACGTCATCCTGCAGCCTTGGCCATAAGCCCACAAAGAATCCGGAGCTGGACCGGAGAAAACTGCAGTTAAAACCTCATTGAAGGTATATCAGTAATAATCAAATACAGTGTGAATGGATGGGTGCTTTGCTTTGAGACAGCAAGCGAAGCATGTTCATTCTGGTTGAGTGAATTCTTGCTGTGGAGTTTCTAACCTCATTGTACCTGAATTCTTCCTGTAAAGGACATTCCCACTCATGATTCCTTGGGGAGCTTCTGTTCCTGTCTCATTTTTACACTGAAGCATCTCCAGTTGCATCACCTTGGCAAAAATATTTAACTTTTTATGCTTGTTTAAAATAGTACTTAAAAGGGTGATTTTGAGTTTGTTGAAATTTAAAATTTTGCTCTTTGTGCATTCAGATTTTAAAAGGCACGTTTCATTTTGCCCATAATAAAACTTGGCCAATAAATGATAGTTTTAAACATTATTTCAGTGGGATAATTCTATTCATATTAATGTTTCCAGTTCCAGCAGAACCTACTGAATGTATGGGATGACATGGATATTCATAACCATGACCTCAGTGACATTGATGACTGTTAATCATTAAATTAGACATGTCCCTGCACACATACTGCCGATACAGATTAGTAGCTGCCATGAGGTTCCTCTTCCGTTAAAACAAGCTTTTTATTTTGGTGTTTTCATGAGAGGGTTTTCTGTGAAATGCTTTTAGGAAATATAGTTAAGCAGACATGCTTGTTTTTTGGTGGAGTGTGGGCTATGTGTTTGAATTTGGCCTCCATTCTGCAAGTGTGAATTTACGTGTGGGTTTTCTTCAGTTACTCAGCAGGGTCTGTCAAGAAGAGCAGAAAAGTAGCACTGGGGATGTTTTTTTTCTGGCTAAAAATATTAAACCCACTCCCTCATTTTTGCCTCAGGCTCATACACACACCGAATCCAGCTAAAACTAGAATCCCAGCTCCCCCTGTGTCTTTATACCAATGGTTTATGAGAAAAGGAAGTATAGTAGAGTAATTGCCTGGGATTTCCTGTTCTCTTTTGTAGGTCAGTAGGTTGGGACGTTGTGCCCTTATCTGAAAGACACAAGTTCAAATCCAGGACTCCAAGTGAGCTGGCAACTAAATAAGTAAATGTGATTTTGAGGAAAAACATTGTTTGCTTGTGATCTAAAAGGTGTCCTGCATTTTTTTCCTAAAGTTTTTACAGTGTTTGGCTAATAGTTTACCACACATGTGTGGTGCAAGGACTACATCTGCAGCTAGGCTCAGGTCTAAATGGGCCTGTAGCTGATGTGAATAAGAAAACATAATATTGGTGCCTTCAAAAGCATCCATCCAACCGTACATACAGTACAGGGTCATGGAAGGGCATTGGGAACACCCTGGACAGGATGCCAGGCTATCACAGCGCCCACAGTGAGAGATACTCGATTCCCTGACTGCATGCCATTGAACTGCAAAAAAACCCACGCAGGCATGAGTAAAAAAAGTAAACTCCACATGCAAAGGGTAGGACTGGAATTCAAACTCCAAATCATGGAGGTATGAGACAATACTCTGACTGCACCACTGCCTTTAGATGAAATCTCTCCTTTAAATTTCAAAGAGCAGTCAATGCTTCTTTGGAGCGAGGAACAGCAGAATGGTAGCCAAGCCTTCTCTAATTGCTTTTTGTCCCATCTGCAAAGCCTGTTTGGCCCAAGTCCATACATCCACATTCTGAAGCGTTGCTACAAAGGAAAACTACCACAAGTGTGCAGACACAGACACTAGAGCCAGAGAAGAAATCCATAATGTAGAAGATCTGAGGCTGCATGCTACCTGCTCAGCCGTTACGTGTATCATGCCATGTAATGTTACACATTCCTAGAAATGCAGTGTGCATCCAGTGTGCATCCAGTTATATATACAGGTTTTTGAGTGTGTGGGGCCTCATAATTGTCTTGCTACCTGGGAATATTTTATCCATCCATCCATCCATATTCCAAATGCTAATACAGAACAGGGTTGCTATACCATGTCCTCATTCATCTAGACTGTCAGTTTGATTTCTGCCTCACTTTTGTGGAGCTGTTCTTCATCCCCTTGAGTGCCTCTGGAAATTTGGTGGAAGGATTATCTCAGATTTATAGTTAGGCCTAATGTACAATTTGCATTACAATGAGGCTGAATGATTAATCTGGTTTACACAATTTGTTTTCTCTGTGAGTGCGTTAATATTTCATGAGTATATTAAATATTCTAAATGGTGACATACACTGCATTTTAATGGGTCCTTCATCCCTTATTTAAATTCATTCCTGATGTTCTCTTGAGGCAGTCCTGAGATCTGCAATTAGATTTTTTTCATATACTTCATTTATTTGTCTTATCCAGAGTTATGGCGAGATTGTACTGCTCTACCTATCAAAACTGTGTAAAAAGATTATGAGCGCTTGGGTGAGTTTACTGATCAATATCTCCATAATAAAGGTATATGGTGGTCTTTTTGATGTAATCAGTGGTAATATAGCTCTTCAAGGATGGTGGAAAAAAACGTATATTAAACGATATTTAACCATTAGCAATGATTACCAAGGAATACAATCCTGCGCTGTGCACTTTAATTTGCTTACAACACAGGCTGGAACTTTACCGATACAGATGTATGATGCGCATGAATTTGCCTATTCAAATATTTTACTTTAAATGCTTAGTATTTTCCTTCCATGTTTAGTTCCATCAAATTTCGAAGTAACTGTCAAAATCTATTATTTTTTTGTAAAGTATTCATTTAATAATGTTAGCTGCAAAACACCTACCCCCCATAGTCATTTACTTTACTGGTATGATGTTCTGTTGTGGCAACAGAGGACCCCACCCCACCTTTTTACTCTTTGTGAGGATTTGGGGATTAATAAAGTGTCACTATTCTATTCTGACTAATGTTTCACAGTGGAGTGCATGTGTTTGCATTCACATCAACCCGGTGTACAAGTGTTGTGTGAATTTCACAGCAAGGTCGAGAGGCATGGGGAGGCATGGAGAGACATGGTGGTGCAGTGGTTAGTAGTACCACCTCATGCATTAGGGATCTGGGTTCAGGGTTCCATGCGTGTGGAGTTTGCATGTTCTCCCTGTGTCCTTGTGGTGTTTCTTCAGTTCAATTCAATTTCATTTATATAGCGTTTTTAACAACAGTCATTGTCACAAAGCACTTTACATTAACCCGGTCAGAACCCCACCAAGCAAGCCTGTGGCGACAGTGGCAAGGAAAAACTCCCTCCGGCAGGAAGAAACCTTGAGAGGAACCTAGACTCGGAAGGGGACCCCATCCTCCTCTGGGCGACCGGGCAGCATGTAACTGCATTTACAATTTCTTCTGGGTACTCTGGTTCCTCCACCACAATCTAAAATCATACTGAGGCTAGTTGTAGTTGGCAAACTGCCTGAAGGGGCGCCCCCTGTCCTGGGTTGGTGCCCCATCCTGGGTTGTTCCCTGTCTTGTGCCTGTAGCCTCTGCGATAGGTTCTGGACCCACCATGACCCAGAGTAGAATAAGTGGTTTCAGAAAATGGATGGATGAAAGTTCTACCACCACGTGGTCAGAAAATGAGCAGCAGAACAAAAGACTTTCAGGGCATTGCACATCATTCACAGGTGTCAGGGAGCTGCTGTCAATTTGAAAGAGA
Organism: Mormyrus proboscirostris; assembly: GCA_026779585.1. Taxonomy (NCBI): domain Eukaryota; kingdom Metazoa; phylum Chordata; class Actinopteri; order Osteoglossiformes; family Mormyridae; genus Mormyrus; species Mormyrus proboscirostris. Next base: position 15,976,659 of record JAODKF010000068.1, read on the forward strand.
TTCCTGGAGATGTGGGTTGCTGCGTAACGAATACCGACTTACGTGATAATGTAGCACTTGAAGTTCTTTATTTTGAATGTTTATACAGATGCTAGCCTCATTTGCTTTGCTACATTTTTCATTATGCACCTACGCATGTTATTTTGAAAGAAGTTGTAGCTGTAGCACATCTGATGCTCATCTAGTCACCAGATCAATGTGTCACATCCACATCAAAGTCACGTTATGCTGGTTCTATGATGTAGTGATGTTAGTGCAGACATCGAGCGAGAGAATGATTTCAATCACTTTCATAATTAGGAGGACAATTCCAAGGAATGGGGAAGTAATCATACTTTCTTAAAACAGAAAACCGTTTTCTACAAATCACTAATAATGTCATATAACTGATCACAGAAAAAATAGTAGTAGATAAACAGTCATATATCTGTCAGCCATTGTAAGAAGATTTCACTATAGTACACTCCATGACATGTCATCGAAAATGCTACACTGGATATTTTAATGTGATTAGCTTTTTATCACAGATCAATTTAGTAACATCAGTGAACATTCCATCAAAGCCAAATCTCCAGTAAAAAGTAAATTGCAGGATAGCTTGAGTGAAATTGTGACTCTTTTATTTTCTTGTACACAAATGCATTTAGTTGAACATTAGAACTAGAACACGACCACGTCCTGTATTTACACATCCTTACACATCCTTTTGTTTTGTACAATGTATGCGGTCTTAAATAAAATAGTAAAATACACTTTAGGTTAGTTAAATGCATCTCATCCAATAGAAGCAAGAGGTTTATGCAACAGCACTACCCAGGACCTGCACTGAACACTGTTGACAGGTCTAACTCTCAAGATAAAATAAATATAATCAAGCATGTAACTTCTATCAGGAGAAACTAGCACACACCACACTTAATAAAGTCTACTGGATAAGAGCTCCATACTGACAGTTTAATCATTTGTATTTGATGGTTTTATTTCAAATAACATGGGTAAGGTCACTACACTCTGCAATACCATGGCAATGTCCAGCAATAACCTCTGACTTGCATCTTGGCTTTCAAGTGGTCAAAACTTTTGTATAGATGCTACGATGAAAATTTTCAGCTAAAATTGTGAAATTAATTTTATGCTATTTGCTTGTAAGGCTTGCCTATTTTAAAGCTAATTTTCTTTGTTATATGTAAATTCAGTATCTAGTATTCCAGCCCATGGTGATAATCGTAATATACTGAGCAAAAAAGGTGCCCCATTTGTGAGTAAGTATGCTGCTGGTCTTCTGATAGGAGGATAAATAATTTAAATATTTTATTTTAATATTGTTATCTGGACGTTTAACAGGCAATATAGTATAACCCATTGTTCCACTATATCCATTGTGACACGTAGTCTATAAAGCATTGACCTCTGTCTGAAAAATTACATTTTTTTCTTTGCGGATCACTATGTTACACATCAGCAGTGCTATCAGGTTAATTGTGCTGCCAACTCCTGGCCACCAGGTGGCAGCAACCCATGAGAAGGAAGCTGTGAGGCTCAAAGATGTCGTTTTATGCTGTACAATAAACAAATCACTGAGAAGGTAATGATTGAGAGAAATTTAACCAATATTTGTAATAAATGCCATGTTAATATGCATAATCCTACACATATTATTGGGAACAATCTGTGGCATGTAGTGCTCAGAAAACCATAAAAAATAAAATTAATAATAATAATAATAATAATACAAGAAAATGATTGTTCAAGCTATTACAATTTAGCATCATTTTGATGTAATTTGTACGTCACTGTCACTGTATTTCATAAAAACAACACTTTGTGCATGATGTACGATTAGTTTTGTTAATGTGCAGGATGTGTGGTACTTCATCACCTTACCCAGGATCACCGATATCGATAACACTCTGAAATGTTTATTCAGTTCTCATATTCTTTTTGCACTAATTTTCTGCCATGGTTGCCTGGTTACTGTTCTTTGCACTGCAAACAGCAGCTTCACCCCAGTAGGTGGTGTGTGGTTCATTATATTTCATAAATTATCATGTAGTGTATGTTGCAGTTTTATATAAACTGAATTTGGGAAACAGACAATCACAGAAATCAATTCTACATTGCATTTTGCCTTTGGACCCGTAACATGAATATCTTCAATAAACAGCAAATTGCATAAATAACTTGAGTTTATCAATAAGGTAATTTTCTCATAACAAGGCCATCCTATAATAAAGTAACATAAATTAACGTAATCTTGTCTAATCGTCTTATCTATAATAGTACATTTAAATAGCTGCTGTCATCTAGACACGACGATGGCCACAAATAATAATAATAATAATAATAATAATAATAATAAAGTCACAGAAGCCAAAGGGCTCAATGTAAAATCTATCGCACTGTTCAGTGATGGCTATTGTTCTGTCCTCCACAGGGGGGAGTCCTCTACAGGTAAGATGAAAGAAAGGACATACCAAAGGGAAACACTTCTAAACACTAACAAAATAATTTTTTAGCTTCTCGTGAAGGTCACTTGAGTTTTAATGTATGAAAAATGTGGTGGCGACAAGGTAAAGGGTGACTACAGATTCTCATAGATGATGCATTTTCTCTAGAATATTTCTACTTCGTGTTTTATTCCTGTACGGCGGTATTGCATAATGCAATTTGTATAGATTTAGCTCCAGTTTCTGTTACAAAAAATTGAATTATCGATCCAATTTAATGATGTCCGCACATAGCATATTTTAATTTAATACTTAACACAATGAGTTATGATCAAAATGATGTGATGGTGTCAAATGCGAAAAGACATGCAAATAAAAAAATATTGCATTGTTAGTAACATTATTTCCATTTAGGTACATTTTTAGGCTCTCAATCAGCTTTGCGGTCATGTGACCACCCACGTGCTACTTCTTGCTTATAGTAACCAGGTACATAATTACAGGACAATTACATAAAAATATGCCGTGTGTTGCGCTGACACAGAACAGGCTACCTGCTTCAAAAGTCTTAATTTGGAATTTTTCATAAAAAATTTTTGAAATCTAAATCTGAAACCCAGGCACATCTAAACCACTCCACGACGTTAATAGTACATAGTAAAGGGTATTCTGTAATATGTCATAGTTTCATAAAGCTTTTTCTTTTTAATGTGTCCATTCCAGAACAAGAAGTATGATTAGCCTCAAAGTATCAGGACAAAATCAAAGACAAATTGTTGCAAAGGAGAAATTCTAACTTGCGAATAGAAACATAAAGAATAACAATTGTGCATACCAGTAGGAGATGAAATTTCTGGGTGGAAAAAAAAATTTGTAGCACACTTCATTAAAGGGGCCCAGGGGGGCAGGTTAAGTTAAGGGGAGTGACATCAGCGCATACATTAATGCCTGTTTTCATACAGTACATCTGATCCATTCACAAAACTCCTTTGCATGGCAGGGACCATATTTTGTTGGCTTAAAACAGCAAGTTCACAATGACACAGGTAAGCCGCTCTTTGGGTTTGGCTGGTTCAACTTTCGAAGACTCAGAGATAAGGGCCTACTCACAAAGTACAAAATGAAATTGCACTAGCACAGAATGGTGCGTGTGTGTATATATATATATCATTCTCAAATGTAGTTCAGATATATAACCTTTACTCTTACTCTAGGATTGCCCTGGTAATATAAATATCTATCTTTATAGTGGAGATACATTTCATTTTCAGTCATACATAATATACATGTATCTACATGTGTTTTTACAATGTGGGGACGTGACGACCACTTGTTGTATGGTCATTTGGACGAGCCACCTTGGAAACCTATTTTCCTAAACTGCAGGTCAAATACACAAACAACAGACTGAAGACCCTATGATGGCAGAACAATTATCTTGTTACAGAAAACACCACACCGTGTACCTATAATCCTTAGGGCTGCATAACACAGATCAACAAACAAACATAAAACAAAATTAAATAAAAAACCTTAATACATGCAAATCTGCATTAAAGTAGTTATACACTTAGAACAGTAACATTTGTACAGTAACACTCAATGAAATCAATACAGTTCAGAAGAATTAAACAAAGAAAGTATGTGTGCTGTGTCTACACACACACACACACACACACACACACACACTGACACACACACACGCACACACACACACACACACGCACGCACAATCTACAGGAAAAGCCACCGTTTCGTCTCAGATTTACATAAAATATTTACATGTTGGTTTCCTTAGAAATTCCTCTCATAAGACATCTAGTAAGGATGGACCTGGAACATACAAAAGTCGAACGTGGAAAAAGCTGAACTGTATAATTCCATGTGTACCGAAAGATCACAATAATCAATTTAAGAATTTTAACGAGAGATTCTGGACCTTGAAGGAGGATGCAAACCAGTAACGACAACCCAAGTTGACTCTGAAATATAAACCAGCCCACCAATATTCCAGTCGATAATACTGAAGAATTATTTGGTCGTCAGAATTAAACTGAAGTATTTACTTAACAGGCAATGCTGATGTTGTTTATAACCATCATGACTAGAGCTAAGCATGTGGAGTACTTCCATTTTCATTATTTTTTGTATGGAAAAGTTCTACCATCTACAGTGTCAGATCCTCAAGAAAAAGGTCATGTTGAGGTCTTGGCAGTCAGCTTCAACATTAGTGATGTCTACATGCAGCTGTCACCCCCGACCACCCGCAATCCCCCCCCCCCATTCTATTACCATAGAAAACGTGAGCAGCGCCTCAGCAAATCCTATTGGGCAAAGCCGGCCGCACAAATGTCCACATGCATTAGCGACACAATGAGAGAGCATGCACCTAATGCTACCGCTTAACTTCTCCGTCTCGGCTAGATGCTGCATCGCGTCATGTGCTCGGCCAATCGGTGGGCTACCAGGAGCAGGGCTTTGTTGTCCGGGTGCCGTCGGCTCACTGGGGAACAACCGTTAGCCAAGTGGGAAATCTGAATGACACTTGCCAGGTCAACAACTTTTCATCCGTGACTGTAGGTCCTCAACAAGATCGACTCTCCCATTTTGAGATTTTTTTTTTTAAGGCAGGCAATATAAAAAGCACACATCTACACAGTCTGACAAAATATGAAGGAAAATCTCATTATGTTTGTTCCAGAGCTTTGCCATGGGTGTTAAAGTATATACATAGTATCACTGCTTTAGAATGCATGACCTTCATTATTGTGAACCAGTGCTTGTTATGCTAATTATTAGTCTGTTCTAAACCCAAGTAGTACAATTACAAGTAGCCTAAAAAAGACAGAAAACAAAACAAAAAGTCAACTAAGGAAACCCCCACATTTGTTGTCAGTGGTTCTGTCCAACAATGGTGCAGTCTAAAGAACACTCCGTGACAACAAGACAGATCCCGGTCCAGGAAGCAAATGGATAACAGTTGATATTGTACGTGGGTCACCCACGGTCGGGGAGGATCCGAGGCATTTCGAATAAGCTAGGTGGGAGCCAAAACATTCACACAATGTTGCTAGAACATTGCAGCAGTGCTACCCTACTCTTACAGGTTTAGGACAGTCAGTTCCTTTGCGTGGCTGATGGCCAGGTCTGCTCCAGAAGCTTGCTCTTTGCAGAAGACTATGAATGGGACATCTGGCAGCACGTTGAGACGGCAACATTATGAAGACTATGAACTAACCAGGCTGCTAGCTATGGATGAGCGGAAATTCCCATATGATGCAGCCCTTTGAGAAAGACAGGTGGGTGACATGGATGTTTAAGTGATGTCACCGCAATGTTGGAGGCTCACGTCACACTAGTCGGCTCATAGATGCTGCCTCCGGTGGATGGGGGGTGGGGGCGAGTCGTACAGCAATATTACGATGACGTTCAGATAACGTTCCGGTTTAGGGCTGTTGGGGGGCTTCAAACAACAGAGCCCTTGGAGGAGGACAGGTGGATGGAATGGATGCGTGTAGCCAGCGTCTTCTCCAGGTCCGCAAGCACATTCATGTTGGTGTTTTCAGGCGGCTTTTCATACAGCAGCTGCTTGAAGGCATCTGTCTCAATCAGGACCACCATGTTCTTCATGAAGTAGCCTTCAATGTAGGCAGCAAGCTCCGTGGTACTCAGGAACTGTGGAGCAGTGAGTGACACCGGAGTTTCACGACACTATAAAACAATGCTAACAAACACCACTGCCTAAGACAGCTTAGTGTGTCATTGGCTAAGACAGAGTGGACATCTCACTGACTGACTCCCTGACTAAAAATAGCAACTACAGAAATGTGCATTTTTTTTTACTATAGAGTTTCTCAGGCAACAGCGCAACTGGCCTAAAGTGGCAAGCACAACATCGCCTGTCACTTCCCTCAATTGCTAGTCCATCTGCTGTACAGGCAGCCGATCTTCTTATGGATCTTGGGTGGGCGGAGCTTAGCCTCACCTTGGCGTGGTTGTAGATGTCCACGCAGGTTTCCGTGTTGATGTTCTTGGAGCAGATGATCTCACAGTGTCGTTGCAAGGAGTCCAGTTGGAAGAATTTCGCAGCGGACAGCAGCTGTGTGACAAACCGTGATGTGTACGAATGAAGCAGGCTGATCACATTATAATCTTCAAATACTATAAAGTATTCTTCGCTCTTCTTTTCTCTCAAACCATCTATATGTATGATATGTACACAATACAACCCTCTGTTAAGCTAAATTTACTTTTTAATTCTTACAGTCGTAAGAATTAATTGTGCAACAATTGCCAAAACCAACCTACTAAAAAATAAACCAAACTACTAAAGCAAGACAATGCAATTAATTTGTTTAGCAGTTGATTTCCCCTGAGTGATGGGCCAGTTGTCCCTCTTCACTGGCATTACCTCAATAACCTCTGTATTTCGAATGTGGAGTGACTCTGTTCCTCCACAGTACAGGTATTGCATCACCAACTGCAAAAGAAGGAAGACATGTAGACGGATGAGGGTGCACTTCATCATCTTCAAACAACATTACACGGGACCAAGGACCACCAACATTGGCATGGTTGACCTATGTACATTGTCTACTATAGTTGCAACATCTTAATGATTGAATCCAGAGGTCCTTAAAGTCATGAAATCATGTTTTCAACCAAGTCACTGCCTTCCCTCCACAGAGCCAAAGAGATTTCACAGACGGATTTCCCAAGAATGGATGTCCTTTAACTCTAGTTATACCTGGAATATGTTGTATTTGACATGGCTGATTTCAATGCATGTGTTCTCAGCTGCGGGTCTGTTGGAGAGGAGTGATTTAAACCTGGAAAACAGGAAAAGGTTATGATGCTTATTTAATTGGACAACACCTTCATTTGCAGTTTTGCATATTTGTCTCTTTTATTAAATCCTGACATTTGCTGGAGCAATCTAAAATCGTTCTAAAAGGTACAACCTCTGGGCCAGATAAGATGCAACACTATTTTATAAAATACTTATATTTTATTTTGCTTATGTCAGTTACAATAAAATAGAGGTAATTTGCAGTATATGCTTATGTGTTGAGAATGCTACCAGCCTAAAATCAGACCTTTGGTGCAGACTTATCAGAAAGACTAGAGTGGCATTTTAGAAAAGGGGTGTTTTTCAATGTAACTTGTAACTTGTAGTTTTAATTATCACATGCAGAATTTAAATGACACTTGTACCAGAGTGCATTGAATATTTGGAAGTAGCTTTTGTGCTGTTTGAAAATTCCCTTTAAATTGAGTTGCTGTCAAAATTCACCCAGTCTGGTGACTGTACCAAGGCCTGCAGTGAGGTGACATCGTCTCACATTAAAGAGTAATCGATTTGAGGTCTGGCCATTTTGTCAAAACTCCACGCCATTTCCTAGGCATTGTGCTGACTTTGTAGCATTTCATTTTCCACGAGACGCCTTGGGACAGTACCATCAATCCATCACCTTATGATGGTCAGGAGGCCCTGGAAACTACAGTACGCCAAGTTGCTTAGGGCACAAGGAAGGAGTATGCCCTGGAAGGGCTGCCAGTCCATAGCAGGGAACAGACATGATGGGCAATTTAGAGACGCCAGTTAGCCTCACTGCATGTCTTTGGATTGCAGGAGGAAAGCCGAGTGCCGTGTGAGAACCTGCCATTATTCATGTGTCTCATCCACTGAATGAATTAAACTAAACTGAATGCTGAATACTTACTGTACTGTGAAAACAAACTATGTTTTGCTAAGCAAATCCTGAAAAACATGGTTCTGGAGAGTGTCACTGAATCTCAGTTTTATTACCCTGACACACATCAAAGTGTCTGCAATCACACGTTTCCTTCACTCTTCCTTCTGGGGTTCACGCTCTGGTGCAGTCAGAATGAGCCTCGAAACATGAGAAATTTCCGGAAATCCTGGCCGGCACTTCCCATACTTTTTCACATGATCAAACATAAGGCTTCCCAATCACATTCTAGAAACTGCAAACTGTCCTCTGCATTCCTAAGCTGCCTCTCTACATCTCAATCCCCACAATCCTCTTATGCAGTCGCAAGAAGCTTGCGTTTGTTTTGCAGTGCAAAAGTTATTCATAGGCTTTTGCTCCATAAAGCTTCAGATTTGTATCCAAGTTCCATCCTGCATTACTAATCCTTATAAATGAATCCTTCAAACTTCCTTTACCCAACCGTGACATTTCTGCAAACCCCTCAGGTTGAAATGCTGACCAGGACCTCAAACTGAACACCTGTAAGTCTTACCAGATGATTTGCTAAATCATTGCCAGTGTAACAGTCAGCACAGGGAAACAGGCAACGGAAGCCGTGGATACGGACAAAGGACTTTATTACGGGGTAACACACTCAATGACAACATGCAACGTTAATGACCGGACTGGGGAAACAAACTGAAACGCGGATTAAATACACTGAACTAATGACAGCAACAGGAAACAGCTGGTGAACACGGGGAATCCACACAAGGTAGATGAGGGGGCGTGGCACACGGCAGGAGCAGACGATTGGAGCATGGCAGCTAATCCGAAGCCTTTTTAATGTTGTACATACAGGTCTCCTCATAGACAGCCTAGATCTAATACTA
>JAODKF010000068.1:15987415-16012101 GCA_026779585.1 Mormyrus proboscirostris
TGTTTAGCATACAATATAACCTTAACATCAGACGCAAGATGTACACTCTACACACACACACACACACACACACACACGCGCACACAAATACACAGACACATTCAGGGAGACACACACAGACACGGACACAATAAAAAGACCAGTGAGAATGTGCAGTGAGACACACGCGCACGCCCGTCTCGCAGCAGAATTTCACACACCGCTAGAGGTAATCCCCAGCAAACCCACACACGGGCTGCCTCCATCTCCCAGCGGGGTGGAGTCACACGGCGTGATGGACCCCGCCCTCTCCAACCCCCGATTTACCACCACAAATCGAAGTCATTTCCAATGCCATCAGTCACCACCCCCGTGTTCAGGCTCCCACCGCAGTGCACAATGGCTCTGTGAGCCCCCGCGATTCCATTGCAGGTAAGACACCACACAGGATGTTCCCCACGCTTCTTACCGTGGATTCTGTGCATTCCACAAATCAGTCATGGAGCTGATTACTCATCTGTAGCCCCCAGATACATAAAAACTGGCTTATTTTTTGCTCATTTTTCATCTCCGGCTGTGTATAACCCCTCTATACAAGCATGTTTTATTTCATATAGGGCAATTAACAAAAAATCCGCCTCCCCCTAGGGTCCAACTGCTGCTCTAGGCCGGGATTCAAGCTTCCTGACGTCAAGTCGATGCCGCAGGACACTGAGCCACCTGGTGCAGACGCAGGTTTTCAGAGGTCGTCCCGCAGCCAGCCACGCAGGCGGGCGCAACCAAGACCCGAGACCGCATTGTGATGCATGCGGAGCCACGCGCCACTCCAGGCGGACCGCCCGAAACCTCCAGAACCCCAGCCCCGCCCCCCACCCGATGGCTCCATGGCAACCGTCTGAGATGCATATGGAGTGTTCGCCACAGTCAGCGAGCGAACTAAAAAAAGATCCCTATCCCCACATCGAAATCACATATCGTTACCGATGGCAACTCTCTGGGGGGGGGGGGGGGGGGGGCACCTCACGGGGCCCCACTGCAGGGCTGTCACCAATTACTAAAGGAGGTATGAGCTGGGAGGGGCCTTGGCATGTGGGGAGCGCTAGGAAGCGGTGATGTACGCAAAGTTGCCCAGAGGAGGGGTGGAGGGGGTGTGGCCAAGTCAGGAAGAGGCAAGCAGGGAAGGGAGGAGGCGCTAAATGCGACGGGGGGGTCAGGAAGGACATCAGAGGGATTAGGAGAGTATGGAAATAATCAAAAATTTTCCAGAAACTGCGGGGAGAGAGACCAGGCATTTTTGTGCTTAATGGAGAATACCCCAGTCAGGTCATTATTATACCGGGGGATGACTCTGAATAATCGGGACACGGGGGTGGGGGAGGGGCTGCAGTGGAGGATATTCACCTTGCTCGCCCGCAGGATCTCGAACATGAGCGGCAGCCCGTGGGTGATGAGCTCCTCTGTGTACTCCTCCTCCTCGATGCAGGCGAACTCCTTCAGCAGGCCCTGTATCAGCGGCCGGCGGTGCTGCAGGAAGCACGTGCGCAGGGACTCCAGCCAGGTGTGCAGGGTCCAGGGCACGCCTGCGGGCAGGCGGCACACGCGTCGGTCAGGCGCACACCCTTCCGGAACATTCTACTGCACGATCGTGGCTTTCCCAAGTTCTAGCGTCGGGCAAGATATATTTAAAAACACTTAAAAAAGGAATTAAATCAGTACATTTAAATTCTGCATGAGTCAGTGGGGCACAAAAATGTGGTCAAATTGAATATGGTCACATGACTGCCCTAAGTCCCAAGCTTGTTATATATAGACACACAGCTGCTGGATGACTATTGTCCTGGTCCAAGTCAAACAAACAACGCAGGAATAGGCATCTTCTCCAAATATTTTCGCCTTAGCATTCATTTAATAAAAGTGGATTCATTTTCTGAAATGCTGTTTCACCAATCAGCTGCAAGCGGTGTAATCCAGCCTTCTGCATTCTTAAGGAGTAATTAATCTGCGTTAATATACGTGCCATCGGCGTACAGCAAAGCGTAAAGCAGATTAATTATGCACTCTAGTTATATCCAGATGCGATAAGTAAAACGGCGCTGTAATGCAGACACGTTATGAACACCTCGTACTTGGGCTGTGATTTGCACGCAAAGCTCACCCAGGTGCGTTTATGCTAAGCTCAGTGAGAGACGCAGAGGAACGGCGAGCTCTGCTGGTCACTCAGGGCCGCGGAGGTGCGGATTTCCATGAGCCTTTCCGGTGAATCCGCAGATATCAGTCATCGTATTACCGCTGCCCCCGATGAGGCCCGAATCGAATCTCGTCTACGAAAGTTGACACAGTTCCTCCGCAGAGCCTCGCCGGGCTCCACCATAATAGAGACGGATCGTTCCGCTCTGAGTCCCAGGCGCGCTGAGGGTCCGGTTTTGGGAACACGGCATGCGGGCGTCTCTCTAGAGATTACGTTAGTTCATTTCAATGACTTTCATTGCGAATGGATGTCATTTCCCTGCTTTCATCTATAAAGGTCGGCATTCCAGGCACTTTTAGGAAGGAGCGTCTGATCAGCCATTGCAATTCGCCACCCCCCCTCCCCTGAGTGAACAAGGGCGGCACGCAGGCGGCTTTGGCATCCCCTCAGTAAACACATTCCCTGCTATGTCACGCAGCCGTAGGCGGCTGCAGCCTGAACAGCAGGGGGCAGCAAAGAGCGACATGGCGCCCAGATGGTTGCCAGGTGACATCCTAGAAGAGGACATCACTCTGGCCTAACCCATCGCTGAGGTGTTTAATCATACCTGCTCCAGTAAAGAAATAAGTTTTGTTGGCTAAAATCATCAGAAAACCAATTCTCTTCCGTTTTCTTTCTTTTCTCTTTTTCTTTCTTTCTTATAATTATACATTCCCAGTCAATGGATTGCCACCTTCTCCAGTGCCTTTTCCTCTTCAGTTCCTACTGTACTGTATATTGCACTGTATTTCGTCTTGCCCTGCGTTGCTCTTTACTACACTGCACCTTTGCCCTTCATTCGCACTGTTGCTGGCCATTCTGTCCCATGCACCTCTCCCCTACCTTGCAACTGTGGCACAAGAATTTCACAGTGTTCCTCCGAACACATGTGGCAATTGAACTCGAAACTTGAACTTGCAACATAGTGTTGACACAGTCTTTAAGACGCCTGGAGTCAAAGCCTCCAGTTATGTCCTGCAGATACCCAAGATAACGTTTCATGTGTCAGGTCACCGTCACATCATGGTCCTTCCATTTTTTGCCCAGCATCTGATTTTTTTCAATGACGATACGTTTGATACCTTCACCCCATCACTCTGCTGAAGGTGCCGTCATGCTGAAAAGTCAATACTATTGATAAATATGAAGAGTGCTGGACAGAGAGAGACCAGCGTATGTATCTAAGTGACATTTTTTTCCTGACGAAGCCAGAACCTTCCCCTTCCCCAGGGATGAAGGGCTGAGGCTCACCGAGGCTGCGGATGTCGATGGTGATGTCGACGTGGCCGTGCTCGGCGCTGTGATACATGGCCTCCTTCAGGGCCTTCAGCCTGGCCTTGCCGGTGCGGGCCGAGTCCAGCTGGGGCGGCTTCTTCTCGCCCAGCTCGGAGCCCTCGGCCAGGATCTCCTCCAGGGATAGCACGTCCCCCTTCCCCTTGTCTGTGTATGACAGCAGCTTGCGGAAGACATTTCTGTGGGGATCGGGAACGACAAGTGATTAACCCTCTGGAGTCGACGACCTGCATGGGGGGCGTGTAATGCCGCTGTCACCCGCAGATCACTATTCACATTCTGAATAGCCGCATTTCCGCGTATTCAAATCGCATTTGCATGGAAATTTGATGAACAGCGCAACGGTGAAACGCGATCCAGATCAGAACGCTCAGCGGTATAAAAGGGGGGGGGGGGGGGTTGTGGCCAGGTGAACTGGTAGCTGTCTGTGTGCCGAGTCTCAATATCATGCTCCTTGCGTGAGCCGGCAGTGCTGGCAGGATCTGGGGTCTTGGTGTATGCAGCTAATGGGAAGGCTTACATCCGAAAGTGTGTCTCTGTTTCATATGTGTGTCTGTATGTGGATGTGTGTGTGTGTGTGTGTGTGTGTGTGTGTGTGTGTGTGCGCCTGCGCAGTTACCTGTGTCCATGTGAGGCGGCCAGACTGTAGGAGTTCATGTCCCCCTGGGGGGTTGAGGAGATGCCGTTGCGGGACACGGTGCCGATCATGGGGTCTGCGCCTCGCTCTAGCAGTAAGCTCACCAGCTCAAAGTTCCCTGCAAGGACCCCCCCACACCAGCAGTGTAAACTTCTGCTTTACAAAATCTCACAAGACCCCACATTCACCCTTTCCTTTATGCACACTTCAGAGGTGAAACTGACTCAGGGTCAGTGTTAAAGGCTGTCGTTCTACATCATGCACCCAAACTTTGCATCGACTGCCTGCTATTCTTCATGACTACTACAGTCTTACGCAGCCATAGTCACATGAAATGGCTTTACTCTGACATCAATATCATCAATTAAAGTGGTATACATGCACTTGAGAGCAACAAACAGCCATTATGCTGAAAAAAGGAACTGATAAATTTAGTTTACAACATATTAATACATGCAATATAGCATATTGCTCATGTGTTGACATCCATGCTGTGGTAATAATTAATTTAGGGTGGCAGCATGACTTAGGGAGTGTCTAGCACTGTTCCCACCCCCGTGAGGTTGTGGGTTTTGAACCCTCTGAGACTGGAGTTTGCGTGTTCTTCTGTCACACGAGTTTTCTCCCGCAGATAACGAGTCAGGTGCCTGCACAGTTCCGCGTAAAGTGCGCGTGCATGTGCCCTGTGATGACGTGGCACCCCATTTAGCGGATTTTCAGGCCCTGTGCATGCTGGGATATGCTCCAAACCCCCCCCCCCCCCCCCCCCACACACCATGATCCTCTACTGACTAAACAGTAATTAAAGAAGGAGGGGTGTGCAGGCAGTCTGTCCCAGGCCACTCCTTGCCAAGCCCCGCCCCTCAGCACTGCCATACCTGCTGCAGAGGCCAGCTGCAGTGGGGTTTCAGTGTAGTTCTCTGCCCCATCTTGGACAGCACCTTCTACATTGGCTCGGGCGTCCAGCAGCAGCTATCAGGACACAAAGGCATATCAGTCTCATTAAGGAATTTGGAGAAGTGTGTGGGGGGGTGAGTGGCGCATGGCCCCACCCACCCCACAGACCTAGCTCTTAGCCATTACAACTACGACATCAATGCAGCGATGTCAGGAACATTAACCTCTACACAGCGAGTGAATGCTGAATTCATGAAGATGATTACTAAGGTCATACTGTGGCACCTGAAACCAACTTCCTGCCTCCATAGGTATCTCTGCCAGGAATGAATATGTGCTGCTTTCCAAAGGTCGCTTTAACAGAGGGTGGGGCTTGAATATATCTCGCGATTGCTTGGGGTTCTGGAGTTGATCCTGGGGGCCCGATCCAGACCTGCGCACTAAGCCAGATCTGGACAGAGATCCACCTTGGACCACTACAGATCTTCACAGATATGCCCAAGACCTCAGCTTTGAATCTCGTGTACCACCCAGGCAATGTCTATCCGGTTATGTGTCAAATGCCTTGTAAACCTTGTAACAGGTGTAACTGAAATGGGATCACTATTGGGCTTTTGGCAGCTTACCCAATGGTATGTGTCCCTTCCTGAACCTATGTATGTATATGAATCCTCATCATTTTGTCTGCAATGCTTTTTTGGCAAAAGCAATTCATTTTAGATATCCGTCACCAATCCACTGGGACTTCAGTAGAGTCCAGAGTCTATCGACATGAATAAATGAGATAAAATGTCGGGGGCCACCCCAGTGAACACTGTGAATGCAGCCCTCTGCTCTTACTAGTCAAGCGTGCGTATCTGGTTCCAGACTTACAGTTCATGAGCTTACAATAGGGAAAGGAAGCATATTATCAGGGGATATAGTGCTCCACACACTACCATGGAAAGCTGAAGAGGTCTAGTGCAGAACACCCCTCCGCAATCATCGATTGCATTCAGTTTCCACTGGCTTATACAGTGCGAGCCCATCTGGTTATTTATATATATATATAAAACGTATATATATATTTATTTATATACTAATATATATCCAACAAGAACAATCATATCTAAACAATACTATTAAGGAGAAAATTGACATATAATTACCATTATTATTATGATGTTACATAATAATAATAATCATTCAATGTACAGAAGTTAGTATAATTACAGGTCAAAACGTCACTACCTGAACGACAGGGACGTGTCCGTGTAACACAGCGAATGTGAGAGGAGTCCCCTGGCGCATTTCAGGATAAACTGAGGGGTACTTGTGTACTGTGTTTGGCACCTGGGAAGTCACAGGTAAGGTTCAGGAGAGAAATACAGCAATTAAAACCGCATAAGCACGTGGAGGGAGGTGCTGGATTAGCCAGCAGGACATTCGGATGTTGAGAAATTGGGAAATGAGCTTTTTTTTTTTTTCCTCCGGACACCCCCATCTCTCTTTCTCTCTCCATCTCCCTCGTTTCCCCTGACTGCCCACAGGCGTTCGCCACGGCTGCCCCGATCGTGACACATCCTGCCTAAAGTCTCGTCATGAGGTTCTCAATGGTTGTCACAGATACAGGAGACAAACAGACGAGAGAGCTATGATTATTAGCTGGGGGGTGACAGATGCACGACTGTGTGCTGATTCATGAACATGGCACCATAACCTGGGGTGGGAGTGCGGGGGGGGCGCACACCATCAAGAGTCAGCATGGAGACTGATTCCTTAGAAACAGTCTGATTTCCTGAGCGTTCTGATTCCGTTATACGTAAAATGAACCTAAAGTACGTGTAGCATTTGTGCAATGAGATGCCTCATTCCAAATGCGTTAAACGTGCAATTATGATTCATATTCACCAGGGTTATATAAGGGTTACTAATTATCTGCTTGGGCTGTTTGCCAAGCGTGCCAAGATTTTACTACTGACACAAGATGAAGTAGTGATGGGAGATAGAGCCTCAAAACCCACGTGTGGGATTATCTTATGCTGCCAGACACTGGCCAGTATGATCCATCTTCCAGTGGTTAGTTAACTGGTGTTTGTCGAGCTACACCAGGCAGTGACTGATAGCTGAAGAAAGCCCCAAACAGCGTGGCTTTTGCAGCCCCGTCCACCACCCCTCCCCACAGGCACAGCGACGCTGAAAGCCAGTAGGCCGAGGGCCAGACCCTTGAAGCGTGACGTCACAGCTCAGGCATGCAAACCGCGGCCTGCCAGTGGGCCGGGATGGGCCACTGGCACGCTGTTCACGGAGCGTGTGGTGCTATGTTCAAGAATCACCACTCAAAACTCACACACATTATACTTCAACACTGATGAATGGGACAGTCACAGCCAATCAATACTGCGGTTATTATTTTGGACCCTATCTGTGAAGCATTGTCCACCACGGTGACTTGGAAATCCCTTTGATATCAACGGGGCATTTTAATTAAATAAAGTTCAGTCTTTGCCTTTGAATCTATGTAAAACCAACTGTCAATGTTATTTAGCTGTATCTGTGCCAATTTCAAGTATAAACGATTGTACATCCCATTTAAACCGTTGCCCAGAACTAATGAAATGCTGGGTACGTTGATCGATGGCAATGTTTACATTTATCTAAGTTGGCAGTAATAGAATCTTAAACCCTGCTCTACGAAATAGAACAGAACAAGGAAAAAAACCTGAATATTGATCAGTGTTCTGATGATTCATAGGAAGCCATCAGCTGGTTGACTCGCATGGACTGAAAGCCAAAGCCAAACACTGAAGTGCACGCCTCAGATCACACGTGGTGGGCGGCGCCTCACGTGGACAGCCTACACAGAACATGCCAATGAGGAGTGAGATGGGAGAGATGAGGGACAGTACGGGGTCTCCTTCCGTCTTACAACACGACGAGCTCAGACAAACTAGTTCCACCATGACAACAAAGCCTCAAGGGCGCCCCCCCCAATTTCCTGGCTCCCCTGCAACACATTGCCCCAGGAGCAACTGACCTCACTGTTGATGTCGGCACCGGCGTCCAACAGCATCTGCACCATGGCCTCGTCCCCACGTACGCAGGCGTACATGAGCGGGGTCATGCCCTGCATGTGGAAAGGGGGCAAAAGAGTGACAGGGAAGTGACACCACAACATCAAAATAATATAATAAGGATTTCCGCATTTCCCATCCATCCATCCATCCATCCATCCATCCATCCATCCATCCATCCATCCATCCAGGTAAGTGAAGGTTGCCAGGCACTAAGGACCAGAAGTTGTGTGCTTTCATTACACAGCCACATATAAAACAGCACCAGCTTCCTCCTATATGCAGCAAACACCAAAGCATGCAAGTCCAACGTGGCAGGGACCCACAGGATGCAGGCCTTGTCTCATCTGCCCCTTTCAAGTGCTGAGAACCCTTCAGGTTGTCATATTATGACCTGCATTCACATTCTAAAATCCGCCTCTCCATGTCATACAGGCAAAAGTTGCAGAAGGTCAAACGGTAATCCCTTTATGTCTTATCTATTATGAAATGGATCTAGAAAATAAGAAGCTTGGAGAAGGAGAAGCATGAAATGAAGGAACAGCATCAGAGTGGGTCAGAGCAGAATAATCCTGACGTGCTTGGATGGAGATCATTTCCTTCCTGTCTCATGTCTGAATCCGAAAACCTTGGGTGGTCATAGCAACAAATATGACACATGAAACAAGGAAAAAAAATCCCGTGTCCTTCTGGGAAAACAAAACTTAACAAAATAAAGCCAAACAGAGATTACAGCCAACACTCTCACTATATTGCTTCCATATTTCCTGATTAATGTTCAAAGTATTTTAATCTTTCTAAAACTGAAACGTGTTTCGATCAGTGTTGCCAGTGGCACTCTCTAAAAGCTTTGATTTGTTTACAGTCAAATCTGTGTTTAATTAAGGCAGAACTTTAGACGAAATATTTTTTAAGACCATAGTGGATGGCACATTTCCTAAACTGCAAAACCTCTCTGCCAACTGTGAAAAGTGGGTTTAAAAGAAAAAAAAAATCAGCGAACTAACCTGCTGATAAAGATGCTTGACTACAAAGCTAGAAAGACAAAAAGACCATTGTCTGACCATGGCTGCTGGGAGCCAGTAATCTGATTAATCCAGTAAAGGATGTACAGCTCAACTGAAAACACGTGTGAATATGGGCAGTGAGAAGGACAATTTCGATCCCTGGAAGTCCCAATAAACTTCAAGTGGCGTGTGGAATCAGGAGTGGGTTTGGATGCCGTTCCCATGATTGGTCACTGGTCCAAATCACCTGGCTGCCAGAGTGGTTTCACTACTGGGTCTATGATCGAGGCACTTAACCCCCAATTGCTCTGGGGATTGGCCGGTCTCACTCTCTCAAGTGCACATTACGTTGGATAAAACCCCATGATAAATAAATGTGCATGAAGCTGGCCTCAGAGTTCTGGGCCTCTTTTCAGCCCAGGTTGTAGACCCGCAAGCTTTTGGGTTAACATGGCCTATAAATTCAGCATTGACAGCACTGATCTAAAATGTGCACGAGCGCTAACGGCAGATGAATGGAGGCCCTGCCCCCTTCCGACCTGCTCGCTCATGCTGTTGATTCCGTCTGGGCCCAGCAGATTCACCGCCTGCTTAACCAGGTCTGTCCGGCCACAGTTGAGCATACGAAAGCCCAAGTCCTGCAGGAATTTCGCCTCAGTGGAGGCGGCATCCAGCTTCCTTGAGGCACAGAAACAGTCGTCCGTCCTGCATGGAAATAAGGCCAGTTAAAATTCCAGACCTGTTCTCCTAAAATGGGTCCAGTTTCCACCTTAAAACTGCACAACCGTATAACACATTCCGGGAAACAGCGTAACAGCGAACACAATCTATTACCTGGAGGTGTCTCTGATCTGCCCTAATTGGGTCATTAATTCAGAACTGAAGATACTCGTGTTTTATCTAAACTGACTAACGGGACTGGGAACAGCAGAAAGCCACATTTTAAAATCAGTTAAACTAACATGATATAATAGATAAACCCGTTTTTCCTGTTTACAAAGATAACACAAATATGATACATTATATTTCTATGTACGCTACAAATTAACCAAGAAATTGTACATGGGAAAGAAACAGTCAGCTGATGTGGACCTTCATTAATATAACTATCAGTACATCATAAGTCTATTGATGTCCTAATATTTTCACAAACTACACATACTGGTTTAAACAGGGCTCTGAGCATGGGATTGAAGGAATCTGTTCTACTTGCTGCATGCGCTTTTCTAATCAGATCAAGTTGGATGGTCGTACTTCAGCTGCCGTGGCTCACAGTCAACGCCGGGGAGAAGCAGCCGTGCTGCCTGCCGTACGTCGTCACTGTCCACTGAGAAGGAGCGCCTGTGCTCCGCGTGCGCCACCGCCACCCGGATCCACTCCATCAGCGGAGGCAGTACCAAGAACGGCCTGTAGGGGGAGACAGCAGAACTCATCAGCCCGCTGTCACTGAACTCCAGCTGCAAAGGTGGTCTCCATCTGTTTTTCTCTCGTTGCATTTGCCTGCCTGTATCTTCATCTGCCTGGGAGCAAATATTTCATTTGAAAACTACTGAGTATTTTGTTTTGAAAATTTCTGAGAATGAAGTTAAAAGGCATCAGTATAGAAACAGCAAACCAGTAAATACAACCCTGTAACCAGTGAGTTAACGGAAGGAGATTTAGGCACCACCTATTGACACAGAACTAGGAAAACTTTTAATTACCACTAACTGAACTGTTTTTAGGTTAATCTCTTACCTGCATTATTAATACTCAACGGACAGCTATAACTGTCTGTCCATCACCCAACTGTCAATCAAGGCCAAAGGCACATGAAGCCTGTCTCAGGCAAGACAGGGTTATACTCTGGACGGAATATCAGCCCAGCCCAGCACACACATATAATCAAATGGGCAATCTGAAGACACTGATTAGGAAACTGCAAGAAAAAAAAACATGCAGGACATACAAGAACCCCATACAGAGAGAGGTGGCAGGTTTCGAACCCCCAACCCAGGAGGCATGAGGCAACAGTGCTACCCACTGAGCCACAAGCAGCTATATTCAGCTTATGTTATATTTACTTGTTTCTGATAAGCTTTGTTTCACTACCATT
Source organism: Mormyrus proboscirostris (assembly GCA_026779585.1). Classification (NCBI taxonomy): domain Eukaryota; kingdom Metazoa; phylum Chordata; class Actinopteri; order Osteoglossiformes; family Mormyridae; genus Mormyrus; species Mormyrus proboscirostris. Next base: position 15,998,604 of record JAODKF010000068.1, read on the forward strand.
TGCAAAGCCAGGAGTGACTCATCTCCACGCCTACGTACTCATCCTCACCATTGACAGTGACTCCATCTGCTGTTTTCAAGGTATGTTTGCGATGTGGAACCACTTTCCTTGATGTACCGATCTACCAGCTACAGGATACCATAGTCAGCTTATATTAGATATATACATATTTTTTTTTTTTAAGGAGAGATGACAGTCCCTCATCTGTTAGTGAAGGATCCAGTTAAGAGTTGGATGCCATGTCATCCGCAGCCACAAGGAGACGCTGAGATGCAACTGGTACAGGAGTGTTTATCCAGGGCCTCTCCTGTGACCTTGTAGCTGGCCGCCAAGTGATAATGTCTGCCACAAGCCATTTCTGTTTTCCAAGCAAACACTCAGCGCGCCACAGCCAGGCCATTGATTATAACGCAACTTTAGTTTCACCTGACTCTAGGTTTGGTCTCCATCCAATGAAACACCATAGACACAATAATGTACTATCCTAGAGCGTCCTGGCATCTGCAAATTAATAGCATTTTAAAATGCAAATATTTCCCGCAGACCCAAAATTGGGTTGCTGGGCTAAACGCAATTTACTGCCAGAGGAAACAAGTATTTTTAAAATAATGGTGTGGCTTTGGTAGCTTGTCCAGCATCCAAACATCACCGGAAGAGGCTATATTTCACTGGCCGTTTTATATGGGTACTCTTATTCCACATTTATCAATGATACATTATCAATGGCCACATTCAGCTTTTCATTTCATTAATATCATCTTAGAATTCTTAGAACTGATATATGTCCAAATAACAGAAACATTTTCACGTATAATTTTACATGCTGCATATATATTTCATCTGGTTTATGCTACAAGGTGAAAACAATAGGAAATAAATGCTTATTTTGAGAAGCCTGAAGCTAGCAGTTAAAGAGTAACAGCTTACTAGTGTGTCGTCGGCTGATCTGATTTTCTCATTCACTGCTCCACAGAAGGCAGCTGTGCCAGCAACGGCGTAATGATGGAGGTACCTCTTTACCCAGTGCATATCATAAACATTAGCAGCCTAGTGACTATTAGCACCTTGATAACTGAACCAAAATATCAATGTAGACCATAACCGGATAATTATCAATGCTAAATGTCTTACAAGGTGCATATATGAAGGCTCCCCCTGTGGATGCTTAATAAATTGCCACTCCTAAGTTCAACAGGGAGCCTGCACTCAATAGTTCGACCCCCCATTCCAGATCCAATGAAGCCACTACTAGAGGAACCCAATACAAAAACTGAACAAACTGCAGGGCCTTCACAGCTCCGCCTCCACTTTTAATCATCCGCCTTGGGGGTGAACGGGAAACGGCAGACATTTCCAGTTCCTTTGGCATTAAGGGCCTGTCTGAAAAGGAAAATAGGTCTGCTGAGTGTCACTTCTCGACATCCTCTGAGATATGCCGCAGAATTACAGTGCTGGAGCTCCTTCCACATGTGCAAGTGTTGTTCTAAAGTAAAACTGTGAAAAAAATGACCGGTCTTATGTTAGTTAGAGTTTAGGACTGAGCCGTGTTAGGTAGTGCTTCTAAAAACCAGCTCATTGTAGGGCAGGAAATTATATTTTGCAATGCAACTGACTAATTTATTTCTGAGTGATTCACTGCATATGACAAAGTGGGTGTATTACTGTGTACTACAAAGATGACAATAATGCTAATGTATGAAATAAACGCAGCTGTCGACAAGTTTCAGATATCACATAAATGACCTGTATTATGAGAAACTTATTTTTACAGTTGTATTACTCATATTTTAAAGAAAAGTACTCATATATATATTCCAGGAAAACATTTCCTGCCTTTACAGATCTTACAGTAACATAATGGTTAGCTTAGTGTGATGATTATGGTAAATAAGCTTTATTTGATTACTTAATCTTAATGGCTAATAATGAACTGAATGACCTTGTTTGCACTATGAACCGCAGTGAAGGACTCAATGTCAGACGTGTGACCAGCTTGTCACGGGACACTTGTAACCACACAATGTCACCTCCATCCCAAAAGCGCCATGCCGTCATGCACACAACATCACAAGGTCATAAGGGCCCCTGTGTTGACATGAGTACCAGGGGAAAGACAGTGAGACATCACTGAACACAAAGTGCTGCCTGTGGAGACAGGGGGAATGGAGGGGGTCTGCTTGAGTTCCAAGAAAGGATTGGCCTTCCATTCCATCCGCGACAGATCAGCAAAGAAGAGCATTCAGCACTTCCTGGAAGTGTACATGGCATCAACCATGCAACGGGAGCCATTCAGGTGTCCATTCGAGTCTTTAAAGAGCCAGCGGTCATTCTGCACTTAACAAGATTCCCTACTTGCCAGTCAGCATCTTATTGTCTTTCTTGCTTTAGTCCTGTGTTTCTGAAAAACAGCAGAGCCGGTCTTCAAAGAGAAGCCCCACCTTACTGCTTCAGGATGGTGCAAAAGCTACAGGGTCCCTTTTCATGGTTGAATAATAATCTCAAATAACAGCATCTTTATGGTTATATTCTTTCTACCTGAGCTCTCATCACCATGACTCCTGTCATCCTAACAGCACTCATTGTGATCTCTCCTTTGAATACGTGAGACCCTCTCTGTAGACGAATCTCAAAAAAAAAAAATCTCTGAAATTGACTGACTATTTTCTTACGGCTTTGGATTAAAATACCTGCATAACTTCTCACAGACTTGGCAGCTTCTGGGCATGGATGTTAAACTTTCATTGCTAATCAGGCCCTGGCTCTGAGGCGATCTGCCCGTATCTGAGCAAAGATATTTGCAGTGATTCATTAATATTGGCCAAACTGAGTCACCCCTCTGATTTATGTTTTTGCATCTGGCATGATGTCCTACAGCATGAGAGACTGGGAGCTATTCTTCCTGACAGTTTACAGGAATGCAACAAGAAAAAAGCCCAGGAATGACGTTCCTAGCACCTACAACAGAAGCCTTGTAGGGATTTTTTTAAAGAACAGACGAACCCCCATCTTGTTTTAACGTCCCTAGCATATATACACAGAGACAGACACACATAAAAACATAAAATGTACTCTATTCAAAATTATTTTCAGCCTGACTAATGAACAGACAAAATATCCCCCCCCACACACACAAATCACTCCCTTCAAGAAACTACAGTATCTGTTAATTATCTCCTTCCATATATCGGTGTATGAGAAATCAATTTAAAACAACGCGCCATGGCTTATGATTAAGACAATACATATTTTTAAATTAATTAACTACTACTGATCCATATATATGCTATATGTGTAGCATTCAACTGTCCCCGATGTCCTCTGTGTGGATATCTATGGACTGATTCCTTCTCAATCTATTATTTTTATAAATATCGATAAACATCGAAAGCGCCATCGGTAACTGAAGCTGCACATGAATACTGCTAACCACGCGCCTAAACCTTAGCCAGGCAGAAACTGGATGACCATTACGTCGATTGGTTGACAGATGAGAAATTTCTTGCCCGCTTGACATTGACGAAAAGGCCACTTCAGGTCAGGGCAATGAAACGTTCTCCTGTAAGTCATACTGTCGTGAGGGGACGTGGGTGTAGGGCCACCGGTAACCGGCGGAGGCGTTCCCACCTCTCCGTCTGCAGGGTGACCTTGGAGGGCTCCACGTTAGGGTTCTCCCACTCCATCTGCGGACAATGCATGAAGTAGCACAGGGAGTAGAGGGCTTCGGGCTCCCAGTGTACGCAGGTGGCCTTCTGGTGCAAGGGAGTCCCGTTGTTGTGGGTCCGGACATGCAGGGGCTGGAGGTAGTGCATGGCCCGGGACACCAGGTCGCCTGCGGGTTCGGGACAGAAGCGGATGAGGCTGTTAGACGTCGCTAGGTCGTTAGCACATTAGCAGGCTGAGTGGGGGGACATGCTTGATTAGCTCTATACTTTAGCGGTGACTCGGTAATATTATACCGAAAGCGTTTAGTCACCTGTCACGTCAATCAATAAAATCCACAGTTGCTTTGCGAATCAGTCGGCTCTGAGTGCTCCCACCCATTAGGGTAAAACACACAATCATGTGCCACTCAGCCAGATGAGGCCACATTCTCCAGCTGTATTCAGACTCTGTCCTGTTATTAAGGGCCTGATCAGTGAACAGTGATTCACGCCGTTGAACTTCTGAACCTTTAAGGGCAATGTCTACCTCCTTAGTGAGACCTACGGCAACAATAAACAGTACAAAAACTGAGCAATTAACATCTTCCAACATGTAGCTTGCATGAACATGGTTGGAGTATCACCACAAAGACACCCTTTGACCCAGAAGAACAAGATTTCATTTTAATACCAGTTTTAAAATAACGCTGCATCTAAAAGAAAAGAATGACATCACTTAGGCCTTGCATAATTTAAATTCATATACCTTATAATTCACCTATATTTAAAAATATATATTTTGCCAAAATTACTGCTGATATTAAAATTATTGCAAATTGTTTTAAAATGTCTTCAAGCTGTCCAAGCTGGGGAAGGTTCATCACTATAATTAATCTTCAGTCGTCATACTTTGCCATGTCACAGAGGACTTGGATATGACACTCCATCTATGACTATGACTTATGATTAAACTTCCTAGGAAAGTCACTATACTCATATATACTCATTTTAATCCACCCTGAAAAGTTTCATTGTCATTTGCATTTAAATTACAGTTGAGCAGCACTGAGTCGTATGCAGGTCACACAGCAGGAGTAAAATTACTGATTAAGGAAGCCAACTGTTTTTTGACAGAGTTGTTGTTTGGGTACACGTAATGGGTTTATAAATGTTTGTGTTTTGTATATGTGTAATGAGTATGTAATTATTCTTTAAGGTTATTTAAGGCATAGGCTCCAGACCCCCCACAACCATGAATAAGAAAAATGGTTTCAGAAGATGGATGGATGGAGGGTTATCTAAGGCAGAAGGTTAAGCCTGGATGGAGAGCTGGTGCGTGTTGTTTGATAGCTATTAGATCAGCACTGATAAAACAATAAGAAAATATTGCTTTTGTTTATAAGAAAAAACAATTGCCCATCATCACAGAGTCAAAATGATATATATTTATATAAATTGTTATAATTAGATATTTCTTGAACAAAAATATGGGTGGTACTGCTTCACACCTAGAAGGTTGGGGACCTCCACTCTGTGTTCCTGGAGTTCCTCCAGTACAGTGTGGGTGTCCTCCAGCCTTGCTGATTTGCTCCCACAATCCAAAGACCAACAGGTAGGCTTACTGTCATCTGTACTTTGCCTGTAGTTTATGACTATAGGGAGAATAAGTTCATGTATGTGTCCTACGATAGACTAGCATCCAAAGGCACAATAGCATGGTCAGAGGACCATAGGCTATTTGAGTTGTCCGTTCCGGGGATGGTGCCACGGTAACAAATAAACAAATGAAGTTGTCCATCGGGGACCCTTTTTAGTGGAGGCCACTGGACTTCATCTTGGGTACGTCTGGGTATTACAGTGCCCCCGCTGGCCTCCCATCAAAGGTGCACCCCGGCCTTGTTGAAATGATAAGTGAAAAAAATACAGCACCAAATTATGGCTTTGTGCTGGGGAGGATGGGGTTCATTTCTTGCTATTTGTTTTGTTTTCGTTCTTTAGATGGCTCTCTGGGTATAATAGTAATAGGTTGTAACAGTACGCTGCTATGAGTTTCACTCTTGAAAACGCTTATTCCTTTAGAGTTATATATAATCAAACACAGATGCACCCCTAAAGAGTAGAGATGCATAAAGATAAAACCCAACAGTGAAGAAAAACCTCCTGTTTTTCATGGAACTCAACTGTTGTCAGGAATTGAAAGTCTGTCTGACCCGAGCAAGTATTCACTGTCATGGAGACCAGAGATGTTTCTGCGTCATGTAAAAGGAGCAGTCCATTTTCTATGCTGCCCCCTCAGGCCACTCCAGGAAATGTGCACGTGTATCTTTGGCATAGCAACCTGTTATGGTCTGTTCTACCCAGAATGAGCCTTGAGGATGGGCTCATTACTTGCAAGTATTTCTACTGAGGCTCCAGAGTGACAAATTACAACTCAGGAATGTATTTTTGCTTATTGAGACCATTATTCAAATTTTGTTCTGCTAATCAAGGTTTATAAAATTTCAAGACAACATTAAGAGGAGCTGCAGTCTGCAGTTAATTACCAATTTTATCCAGCAAAATATTGCTAATATTTCAGTGTATAATGAGTTTTTTAAGCAATGATAATAAAGCTAATGAAAATCGCTCTTGAAGTAGTATTTTCCCATCTAGGCAGATTCTTCTGGACCCTGGAGATAAATCAACAGACTAAAAATACATTTGTGTGTGAGAGTATGTGGGAAACAATGATCCTTTGGAAGAAACCACAGATGAACAGAGTTGGGGAGACCTTCCCAAATCTAATGCGCCACAGTTTAAACAGCAGCACTTCACCTCCTGAATTGCTTAAACGGCAACACCTGCACTCACATTAATGTATCTGAAATGCTTGCATGGAAATAAGTCCTTCAACTGAATTTTACATACCATATGCATGCACAACAGTTATTCATGCTGGCGGTAGCATTGGGAAAAGCCAATGGGCAGTTTCACCCGACACCCCTCAAAACATAAGCTCCACAGCCTAATAGCATCTTGTTTAAATGCAGACTAAACACTAATCACAGTTACCCCCAAATTAAGATATACCCATGTGTTGTTATCTAGGCTTAGCACCAATTAGTACCATTCCACCATAATTAACACAGATGGTGATGCAAAAAATATATAACATTTTTTAATATTAAAAAAAATATCATGTTGAGGTTTGAAGCATCTGCTTTGTGGATAAAATAGAATATAATAAGCAGTGAGGGGTGACGTGGTGGTGCAGTGGTTAGCACTGTTGCCTCACACCTCTGGGACCCGGGTGCGAGTCTCTGCCTGGGTTACATGTGTGTGGAGTTTGCATGTTCTCCCGGTGTCATCTTAGGGTTTCCTCTGGGTACTCCGGTTTCCCCCCACAATCCAAAGACATGCTGAGGCTAATCGGAGTTAATAAATTGCCTGTAGGTGTGAGTGAATAGTAACAGTGTGTGAGTGTGCCCTGTGATATGGGCTGGTCCCCTGTCCAGGGTTGTTCCCTGCCTCGTGCCCATTGGTTCCGGGATAGGCTCCGGACCCCCCGTGACCCAATAGGATAAAGCGGGTTGGAGAATGAATGAATAATAAGCAGTGATGCTCCTGACCAATTCCTGTGAATATTGGCATCGTGTGTCATGCAGGTAAGAGGCATTAAAAGCTACTTAAGATGAGTTCACTCAGATTGTTCCCTAACCCTTATCTCTAGTGGGAGATCCCACCGGGACAAAGCAATTTAATAATCATTCCACATATGGACGCTTTGGAGGGAGTCATTTTAAGGGAGAAATCGATGCCAGAGTTCCTTTAATTCCTTTCATTATGTTGGATATCTCAAAAGATCCTCATGAAAAATGGAAAATATGGGCCTTCGTCCCAGGATATGGACGTGAAACTAAACTGATAAAAACATCCCCCTTGTTGGCAAGCTGAGATGTTTTTTTAAGCAAACATGGCTGCCTTGTTTAGACAGCTATTCGCGGCCCTTGTGGTAACACCTAATGGCTAATTTCTGATTTAAAATGACTGGATTCTGGGTGAATGAACAAATGAATCCATAGGACCGATTTTGTAAAGGACAGGGGCAGGCTGGCTTCTTATTTCACTACAGATTCATCGAAGGGCATGTCGATTGTGCCCTGGGTACTTTTCTGTTTTCACATACTGTATCATGGCTGCTCCAACAAAGGAAAAATGCGCCTCATTCAACCTGAAATCATTTCTTATTTTAAACAAAAAAATAAACAGGTTAATTAGAGAATAAATAATACAAATTCCAAAAAAGCTCTGGAAAACATATAACATTAGAAATGACACTTGTAAAGTAGCATTTGGCATTCAGTTATCGCAGGCTATGTAACTCGTGCATGTCAGGAAACAGGGTTAGCTCCATGTCTGCACCCTTCGCTGTAACTACATCTTAAAAGTGTTTTTAAAGTTTTGGTTTTCAGATGTACCATAAAAACATGCCCCTCCCCCTTAAAAAAAAACTTCTGTTGAAGTCATAAGTTTTTTAATTTTTTGACAGCCCTCAGTAAAACAAATCAAAGCTGTAAGTTTCGTTGCACGACATCATGATGAAACTGAAAATGGTTCCTTTCAGACTCACATCAAGGCATCCAGGGAAACCATAAAGAATAATAATAGCTATAAAAATAACATCCATTTCAAGACCCCAGAGGTCAGTTTGTTAGACATTTATTAAGCTGTCGCATTCCTTGACAAGCATACGGTAGTTCACAAATGTTAGATTTACAATACTGGAACGGCTCTTCTCTCGTGAAGGATCTGCTTAGCGTACATAATTTTCTTGATATACAGAACTGAAGGTAGACCTAAATCCAGTTCCATCTCAAAAGAAAAAAAATGCTATTATGACATCTCTCTTTTCTGTTCTGGTTCTCGAAGATAAAACTCATAACACTAGATCACGACCACCCCAGGATGAGACTTCCCAAATGTCTTGAAACTTTCATTGGAGTTGGACTTAGACGACAAAACTCGCCGGTATCGATTATCCTAGTAAATAAACTTCAATGCGGTTTCCTGCAAGACGTTTGTTAAGACATAGATTCTTATTAATCAGTGCACATTCTTCCACAGAATCGACATTTTCCCCTTGGTTGTTATTACTACGTTAAATCAAAAATGTACATTTTATACAGGGTGTGCATAAAGTCTCTATACAATTTCAAAAATATATTACAAAGGCAACTGATGAGGTATCTTCATCAGATTTGTTCTATGTGCTCAGTGCTTATCAAGGTTTTTAATCACACTGCAAACAAAGGTGCGGGACGTCACTGATCTAAAGCAGAGGATCACTGACGCCATGCCACCATTGATGAGGGTGTGCTACTGCGAACATGGCAAGAAATCCAGTACCGTCTTGATTTGCTTTGTGCAACTAATGGTGCCCCTATAGAGGTGTATTAAATGAGGCAAAAAAACTTAAACATATACGTCTCATTTTGTAATTATTTCCACATAACTGTCTTTCATTTGCCTTTGTGATAAATCTTTGAAATTGTAAAGAGACTTTAGGGACACCCTGTATTTCATTCAAGCCTCAGCACGTCTGTGGGTCCTTGAGCAAGGCCCTTAACCCCCAGCTCCCTGGACGCTGCCCTGAGCGGACAGCTAGCGTACGAAGTGCAAGTCGAGGGGAGGAATAAAGTGAGTATTAATATTATTAATGTTCTGTACAGTCAACCTTTGGAAACGTCCATCCATTTCCCGTAACCGCTTATCATGTTCAGGGTCACGGGGGGTCCAGAGCCAAACCCGGATGCTATGGGCACAAAGCGGGGAACGTCCCAGGATGGGGGTGCGATCCCATCTCAGGACACACTCAGGCATCATGCACTCTTAGTGGCGACTAGGTAACTACTTAACCTCAGCATGTTAGCATGTGGAAACCAGAGCACATGGAGGAAATCCTACGAGAACATGGAGCCACGGTGGAGACGGAACCCTAGTGCCAGAAGTGTGAGGCAACGGCACTAACCACCGCGCCGCTGTACCGCCCCCCTCTGGAAAGACTTAAACAAGTATAACAATTCTGTCAGGCCTAGTCAATATGGACCAGGAAATCATGTGGACTGTATTTATCGCCGAAGGCACTACAATGTCATGATACAGAAGATTCAAAGTCTTCTGGATTCAACCTTTCAACCATATGGTTTAAAATGTTTGAACAAAATGTGCATGAACCTGTGAGCAGCTCAGGCCTCGTGTTCAGATTCCCGTGGCATTGCTACGACGCTATGGCAACAAGAGTACAGCACTGCAGTAAATGGGAGGTTTTTGTCCACCCATCTTGCAGTGCATGATCGGACCTGCACTCACTGGCACAGCCAGCGATGTGGTTTAATTAAAAGCCCTAATTACACATTAATTAAATCCTCTGCATACACAGGCCTCCCCTGTAATTTACCAGTTAGGGACGAATGGCAAGATAACAAAATATCCTTGAGAAGTGAGAGAAACGCAGCTGTTCTGGGAATTGAAGTGGCAGCCATCTTCATACTTTATATACTGTATGGGTGGCCAGCAATAACAAAAAAGACTGCGGCAAGTAGATAACTGGCTCACAAGTAATCGAGTCCCAGTTGCCCTGTTGATAAAAAAATAAAAAAAGCTACGTAAGGGTAGGGAGCATTCCTGGCCTCAATTTCACCAATTAAAACAGAAAAAGATCAACTTCTCGATATTTCATCGCATTCAACCTGCACAAACAGTAACCTAGAATGACGACTGAGAAGGTGGACCATGCGGAGAAAAAAGTATGTTTATGTAGCTATTGATTAAGCCTGTTATGTTGAGTTTCAAACCAACCTATTGCAAATTCATGCATGCTATGGGAGATTTTTATTGTTTCATTTTCAAAGAGCCTAATTAAGTATTTCAATTTATCTCTGCATCAGGGAAGAAAATCACGTAGCTAGCAAGTTGCAATATTCCACAGCTGTCCACACTAGTTTGCTTGTTTAAATGGAGAAACCCTGAGTGTCTGTAAGCGACTTCATCGTCTAAGAGCCAGGCCACACTAACTTCAATCTCCAACATCAGCATCACCTGTCCCTACTAGCTACTGTCAGTGTGACCCATTTTTTTATTTTTATGGCACATGTCTGGATCACCATAAATATTCTGTTCAGTATGTCTTCCCCAGCCCCTGTTTGGTTTTTAACGAGGTTTACAGCACTGTCGGTTCGGTGGGCAAGTCCAGGACACCGCGAGGTATTTTTGTACCCTTTGATGGCATCGGGTAGGGGCGTCAGATAACTCGGGGCAGATCCCAGACACGAGGCAGGCAGTCAGTGGTTCTGGTGTAACATGAATCACCTGTCGGAGTCCTCTAGGTGTTTGAATGTGAATGTTTCACACATTTTTTTTCTACAAATGAGTGTCATCCTTTGATAAGATGGTTACCTCTGGATATTATTCCATGCAATGATTCCTATGAGTCAACACCACCTCAGCTCTATGTGTTCAAAGTACTTGAAACTCATATCCATTCTGATTCATTCTTAACCTTATGCTGACACATACTGTACGTCATGAAATGAAAAATAAAGCGACAACAAAATGCTGACAACACATGCTGACAACACATGTCATCAACTCAATACCCCGTTAAGTATTAGGATACTTAGCCGATGACAGAAATTCAGACCATTTCATGAGGGTTAAGACATCAAGACTGATGTGACATCAAGAACACGAGCAGTTCCAGAGTATCCCGTGACAACCAAAACATAACATCAGAATGGCCACAGAAAAATCTTTATTCAGGAAGCAGAAATCTTACACAGGTTATCTAATGACACACAAGAGATAATATCAAAACATCCACAGAGAAAATATTCTCATTTTTCTGACCTTTCCTGTTTGTGAGTTTTTTTAATACATTTGCAACCTAATTGACTATATATATGTTTGATACCCGATTGCTGTGTTAGCTTGGTAACATTGCAAAGCTTGCTTGTTTTTCCTAAATCCCCACAGTGGAAAATGGCAGACAGACCCATATGTGTGTGTGAGAAGAATTCCTGTTGTGCTGGGACTGCAGAGTGGACCTTCAACCAGGAATCTGGCCATTCCCTGGCTGGAGATGAACCATGTGATTTCCACATGCTCGAGGTGTACACTAGAGATGTCCTCACAAAATGTGAATTGGTTTTCTTCTCAGATCTTGTAGATCTGCCCAAGATACTTGGGCTGTAAACTGATTATTGCCAGTATCGAGAGTAACGCTGTACATAGGATAAAACACAGATAACCTAGCAAGGCATGCTTGTCTACAGAAGGCTGAGGTTACTGGATGCTGTCAGGCAGCCCACTGCAACTCAATGAATTAATTTCCATTAAATAATGTAAGTATCCGTGCAACGAATGCAAATGATGCTTACAAGCGCAACCACTTAAGAGAGGTTTCATTTCAATATAAACTATAAAAAGTTCACCTGGCCTAAGATCTTCAAGAGCAAAAAAGCAATGCCATGCTGACTCTATCTGCAGAAACCAGGAGCATCATCTATCAAAGCGTGCGGAGAACAATTCCTATAAGTGTGTGAATGAATCTCTGGTACACACAGGCAAATTGGTATTTATCACTCGTGCGTATTAACAGCTGCATGAAGTGAACGTTGATGAATGTCACACATTCTAAATGTGACTGCATACACAGCAAAACTAATTTAAAGAAACCCCCTCGATGAACATCATATAGGCATATTACTTCAGCATATCACATGTCAAATGTATTGCAGAAGTCTTTGAAGAGACATATACCCTCAGATCCAGAGGTGGGTGGGTCGGGTCCAGAAAGTAAAACTCCCAACCAAGATTATGTTTCAACCAACCAGTTGAGTACTCTATGACTGTGACTCTTTAGACTCAACTGCTTGGTTGAAAGAAAATCTTGGTCTGGATTTTTACTTTCTGGACCTGAACTGTCCACCTCTGGTTATATCCTTATTCCTGTTTGTAATAGTATAGTAGTAATAGTATGTGCAGTATGCTTTGTACTATATGCTTGTATTGTGATTGTGTAACTGTATTTTGAAATTACGAAATAAATTAATGTCAAAACTGTGTGTGGGGTGAAAACCAGAACTTCACTGAGAATGAGATGGTTTTGTTGAATGTAATAGACAAAAAAAAGCATATTGTTTGGCGATTTTAGCAGTGGCTGATCAAAGAAAGAGAAGTACAGGTGACACATGCAGTAAATGCCGTGTAAAATACACACAGCACTCTTCAGCAAAAAAAGTGAATATAAAATCACACTTCATAATAAAATGAGATTTCACTTAAGTTTTGCAAAAATAAGACACTAATTGCATCAAAAGAAGCACGTGATAGCAAACAATGCGAAATGAGAAAAAATATTTTGGTTTTGTACAGTATAATGATTTTCTTTATATGTAACAAAATATTTAACACAATGCAGGTTAGTGCTGGGAGACTGCAAAACAATATTTTATTATTTCAGGTCACTGTATCGATACTCAATACTGTATATATCGAGATTATTACATTTATTTAAAAGTCCGGATAGAAAGTCAGAATGAATTATGGATTTGTTTATTAACATCAATATTTCCCAACTGAAAAACACATGAGCTAAAATTAAAAAATGAATTACAAATTCACTATATAGGAGTGCCTAAAATAAAACAAAATATATCAAGTATTTAAGAACTAGGTAGTTCAAAAGTTAAATGCGTGGAGACAAATTACAGCCAGCAAACAAATGTATAGTAGCACCAGCACCATGCACCATGTCCCAGCATGCTCCATATCCCAGCATGCCCCGCGTGCAATTGTAAATAGCCCTTGTACTGTTGTGT
>JAODKF010000068.1:16020965-16034334 GCA_026779585.1 Mormyrus proboscirostris
ACATATAAACCCCAGTGTAATCTTTCTGAGTATGACAGTACATATAAACCCCAGTGTAATCTTTCTGAGTATGATAGCACATATAAACCCCAGTGTAATCTTTTTGAGTATGATATGAATATGGGTCAGGATGTCATTGGCCCGATGACCAACCAGGTCACACAATGAACAGTACGAGGGGGACTGCAGTACCAGACTAAAATTGGTCACAAGCGCTAATGCTAATGGTTCGTCTGAGCCCTTGAAATAGAAGGTTCTTTTCGAGAGGGACAGGCATGCACATTTTGGATTTCTCAGAACTCTGACCTGAATATATGCTTAAATATAATGGATTTTTGCCAGATAATCATAAGTCCATTTAAATACCTCACTGCTTCTGATCATTCATTCAGCAATAGAGAAATATAGATTGGAAGCACAGACTATTTTTCCAGTTTAGATGTCATGAATTGTGATGTGAAAATGAAAAATGCCAGGAATGTGGGGGTCGTGTACTATTTTTAAGCACAGAGGCAGTAATGGAAAGTGGTATGGAAGCTGACCTCAATCAGGCAGAGGGGCCAATTACCCACAGTGCAATAGAATACAGATACCCAATCAAAACATTCTAATGTGCCTACCTCTTTTCCTGGGCCTGGCAATATGAAAATGTTTATATGAAATTGCTATAGTTCTTTGCTGGAGAGCTGAAAATTGATATAATGCAGATATCTGCCTAACACTCCTCAGAATTTTGTTGTTGAAAAAAATTGAAAAACAATCTCACCCTTACTTGAAAGGAACTACAGCGAAGGATGAATTTTGTTGTAAACAGTAACACAACCCATTAAACCAAAACCAAGATGCAAATATGAAATGCAATACAGAAAAACAGATACAATATGATTTGTGTTTCAAATTTCAACCACACTTATTTTGATTGGCTGCTTGATTACTGTTGCTGCACCTATAAAACTCTCTGTCCATCTGTCAAAATGCTGCCACCAGGGCTGAGATTAAATGCAGTGTCACCTGATACTGTGTCAGCTGCTTTAATAAATAGGCAGGTGAGGCAAATCAGGACAGACATGACAGCACTGGGGTTAACAGTGTAAAATTACCCTAAATCAATGGCTGCAGCGTCCACTCTGAAACCTCTGCGTCTCGTGGTTTGCACCCCATGGGGGGGTGCACTGTCACCCCACCACAAGTAGATCCTGTTCCAGTTAGTTTTTGTTATATTTATTTCCCCCCTCCCTCCACCCTCCATTATGTTCCAGTTTATAAATGCTAATTTGTCTTCATGTGTGATACGCAGCTCGGGGGGAGTGAAGACTGATCTGTTAGTGCTATTGACCCCACACACACACACACACACACACACACACACACACACACACACAAAATCGCTCACATGCAGTATCACCCTCCAAAATCACTTCAGTGTAAAGTAATGACTCAGTGGCGTTTATATCACCCCACAGGCCTACTGGGCTTCCAGCTGACAGTGGGAGGTACCAGTGCAGGGTTATGGCGGGGGGGGGGTTCTTCCAGCTGACAGTGGGAGGTACCAGTGCAGGGTTATGGCGGGGGGGGTTCCCAAAGTGTCGGCCATACTCACTGAGCTCGGCAATGCTCCCCACGCGCGTGGCCAGCAGGCACTGCTCCATGGTGCGCAGCTCCGACTGGCCGAACACGTGCGCGTCGCCGGCCTTGCCGCCTCGCTGCTGGTCCCGGTGCAGGTTGAGGCTGTCTGGCAGACTGAGGACCCCTGCGGAGCAGCAGGACACAAATCAGCGCCGTCACTTACAGCCTGTGTCCATCGGTCAGGCAGTTTGCACAGATGCCATTAATCGCCACAAAACCATGCAGTTAAGAAATGCTTTATTTGCCATTTGCACAAGTTAGAGTACAGGTACATCAGAATGTTGCTTTTCACATATCCCATCATGCTCTCCTTTGAGACATGCACACATATACAGTACATACAGTTAAGAGTGAAGCTTGGGGCCCAAGCACGAGGTCAAGCCATTTACCCAGCACCCCTGGGGGATAAGGGCCTTGCTCCAGGGTAAACTGACATGTCACTATTCTGCCGAGGCACAGAATCTCAACCTTTTGATCATAGATATAGAGGCCTAAACTGCTCAGCCACACATGAATAAAACATATCACTCCTAGTGATACTCTAGCCTTTATACAAACGGAATCTCTGGCTACGGAAACCGGAAATACTCATTACTCTGTCAGTCGGTTTAGTCGATGCGAGTTTTTTATCAGTCAGACATTATTTAGAAAATCCTTAAGCCGAAACGATGGAAAGTTATGTTATTGACTCAGCATAACTGAAACGCCTCCGCACCACACACTGATCTGATGACAGACCTCCTTTGTTGTGAAAGACACCTGTTACCTCTAATGAGTTCCCACCGCAGAAGGACGGCACTCCCTAACTGCGTCCCCATTTGTGGAATGAAGGGGAGGGTCAAAATTAATGGGTTCCATACAGTTCTGATGACCCAATGCCCCCTCACCCTCACACATTCCAGAACAGGGCTATCAGTATTTGGGCTAAACATCCACACACCCGCCCCCCCCCAGCCCATCACTGTCCTCCCACACGCCTCTTAACAGAACTCATTTAATCTGCCCGCCGGTGAAATACATCCCTCGATAATCAGGAGACTGACGGCCGTGGACCCGTTTCCATTTCTGCATGATGTGGTCACGTGACGCCGCCGGCCCGCGAGGTGTGAGACTCGCCGTGAAGGCTGGCCCCGCACGCAGCCCGGGAGTGAGGCGTAAACACGCAGGCTGACTCACCACGCCTCACTTCCTTAATACCAGAAAAGATCCACTTCGAGTGTTCAAAAGCCTGTATGTGTTTCTGTTCAGGCTTATAAACACATTTAAGAAAAGACATGTCAGTGACGAGTGCTTATCTTATTATTTTTAGATGGGGATGCTAAAAGGTCAAAACAATGTCAAAATGGGTAAAACCAGGTCCTCACAACTTCAGTGATTGGGGTGGAAATCCTTCCCAACTTATAAGATGATAACGTCATGTTTGTTTCAGCTTAGCTAAACAGAAGATGAAAACAGACTGGCTGGTACATTACTTCACTCTTACTCTTACGCTTGAAGAGCAGATTTAACCAGATTTTGGTAAATATCGTCAACTTTGCGGAATTTCAAGCAGCTGGTCATCTCTGAAACATGACTTTGTCCAAAATAATTCCTTTTTATGCCCTGAAGGCTGTTTATGTATAATCGCAGCAGATCATGCGAGGTGTTCTCAGTCCTGGGTGGGATGCACCGCAGCCTCAGACCTCTAGGGCTGCAGGTTTTACTCCAGCCCCCCCACCCATCTCCGTGCAGGTAGGCTGCTTTTCCGAAAACATGTGGCAAGGCACGCTGGCGTCTGCGGGCTGCCTGCGGCGCTCGTGATTGAGTGCGTGCCCAGTGATGGACTGACAGCCGCTCAGGGGTGCCCCCCCCAGCTTCCACGCCCCCCGCAGGATGAGCAGCTATGAAAAATGGCTGTGCGTAGCTGCACTGCTGTCGTAACGTTCACTGATCGCCAGCGGCCTGCTCTACAGACAGTGTCCGCACATGTGGCTCTTTCCTCATTATACAGCAGTGAAAGAAGCTCCACTGCACTAAACTGCAGAAGACAGATTTAAATACTAACACCTCCTACGTGACCCTATGCTGCTTCTGACTATGACGCCATGGTAACGGCGAGTCTCTCGCTCCGACGCCGACGGCTGGCATGCCTGTCGTCCCCAACGCTCCGTCATGGGACCCCTGACGCACAGGAAAGCCGTTGTGGCTCCCTCTGACCCCGCAAGAGGACGACACCGGTAATGGCAAAAGAAAAAGAAAAAAAAAGCAGCACGATTATTTCCTCAGAACACAAGCTACAACAAAAATGAAGACTCTTCTCAAGGTCACGGGTCCATCTCGGCTGATTCCTTTCAGCTTCCAGTGCTTGGTTTGAATATGAATATGAAAAGACAGGGCACAGAGTGAAATAGGCTTACACCCCTAACACTTGGGTCATTTTGTGGTGCACTGCAGCGGATTTCTATATCCAGTGCTGCCCTTTCCAAGAAAATGTCAGAAGGAAATTAAATAATTTCCTATATTCGGCTTTTTTCTCCGGGGGGGGGGATTATTTAAAGAGTTCATTTTTGATTGGCCTGGACAATAAAACCCATTAAGTAAATTGGATTTTGTTTTTTTTAAACCATTGTAAGCCCCCTTAATCATTAGCTCTGCATTATTCATGATTGCCTAATCGTACCATGAAAAATGAACATCAGTCCTCCTTCAGCACCCCAATGTTCTGACTCCATCCTTCTAGGTATCAGACGGCCCATGGAATTCCACTTAATAACCACGAGAAGGCCACGTTCCGCGTCCGTCACATGTCAGACCTGAGCATAAACTCGCTTCCAGAAACACGCCCTGAAAAGGGGGGGTGAGAGTGAACCAACTGGGAGCCGAAAGCACCCTGTCAGAAACCTGTAGGCGGCATATTGACTGTTTCCGGATCTTTAAAGCGCCACCAATGACAGTTTTGGATTCGAAAGAGATGATGAGACGTTTTGTACCGAATGTGGGTAAAAACTGTCTCTAGGTAGCCTTTCTTTGATGGACCCCAATAACAATCGTCCTTTGTAACCTTCTCCTGTTAGCAACATTCTGGACCCGGAAGCTTCTGAAGAGTTCAGGAAGGGCATAGAGTCGCTCTACAGTATTACGGTTAAAGTTAAACATCTGTAACACACCATTTTCTTCCAAGAATAACAGCTTCTCTATCTCTAAAACTAGCTAATCACTGCTACAAATTATAGCATAGCGGGTTACTACATTGAATCTCAACTTCAAGTCAGACATACAATTAAATCATCACCATGGAGTCAGTTCTTAGTTATGCCAATCTGAAATACTTGATTCAAAACAGCTCATTTTATTTAAAAGCACTTTAAATAACTCACTAATACGAAATATAAATACTCAACAACTGAATATTAAAAAATTGAGAGTTAATACCAAAAGGTTACAGGGTTTATTGTCAGTAATGTTTATAATGCGTATTCAGTAATCACAAGATTTCCGTCTGCCTCTAGCTGAGATCATACATCATTCTGATACACAACTCAAAGCAGCTTCCAAATTGTGAAAGATCTTATCTGGGGGAGCCTCTGAAAACAAATAAAACTGTGAAGTTAATCTTTCAGACAGACTGCTCAAATTTGCTTGGGGAGACACACGTAAAGCATGCTGCCTGACACGGCCACAGGGGTCCGCACGTCTTCCCAGCGCCTTCTGTGGAGCAATAATCCAGCGAAAATCAAGGTCCATCCTGCGGTCTCACTCAAGACACTCAAGAGGGTAAAAACGTCTGCTGAAGCTGGTCATTTCACTGGGCTGCAACGATAGGAAATACAACTTGGCTTTACCCCATATTTCAGAACTATCTGCTCTTATTTGTGAGGACGGTACTTAGCAGAGGGCAGTATTTGTAAGAGAGTGCACGATTAAGGATGAGCCTTACGAGAAAAGAGATGGGGCAGAGAAAGAGACGAATGAGACAGAGAACATCAGCCTCACTGGGGGGTTAAGAGGGACACGACAGGGGTTTTGTAAGACATGCAGGCCTCCACACGCTGATGGCCAAGTGGTTATTAGCTGCAAAATACCAGGTGAACATTTCAGTACAACAAAGACTACCGAAGTCTAATGGCTCATACGATACCTACTAACATGGCATGTAACTCTAATATGCAAAGATAAAAAAATGTATAAAATAACTGATAGATTTGTTTGAACTTCTGCATTAATAAAAAGAGACTTTTATAAAATATTCTGAAATATGCAGTGATGGCAAACAAAGCTCAATTTCTTCTAGTTTTCTATTAGTATTTATGTCAAGATTCACTGATGCTTTAAGGGGATTTTGCCGGTTTGGTCCGTTAACTTTGAAAAGATTCTGGTCTTGGCGGATGAGGGCAATTTTACTGTAAAGTCATGCACTGTTGGTCCAGACAGTGATGTTCTAAAGGCTACCTTGACAAGCAAGTATTTGAAAATATTGTTGATGTTTTTTATGAGTCCTGCGGATTTTAATAATGATTATAGAGCAGAATAGCAGAATGCTACAGGAAGGTCACGCGGCTGCTTCACACCTCCAGGGCTCTGGCTTTGAACCCTCCTGGAGTCCAAAGACAGTTAGTTAACTTCACTGATACCTGTAAACAGGGGCATGGCTACAGGTGGGGAGTGGGGACAGTGCTGATCCAGAATCACTAAATTAATAATTTTTTACTGTCGCTACCCCCTCTTCTCCCCCAATCAACAACACCCCATCGCTCAAGCACAGGTGCCAACCAAAAATATCCAAACACACAAATGCCAACCACAAGATGGTATCCTGGTAACGCTGCTGCTTCTAAATTGCCAGGTGTGTTTATATGCTTTGTCACCAGCCAGGGTGTCCCCCCCTGTCGGCTGAGATAGGACCGCCCCCCCCCAGCCAATCGGGAATAGCAACTAGAAGATGGAGAGATGGATGAACTGAAAACCAAACCTTGGGGACAGAATCCTGTTTTTTAACCCGAGAATACCTGAAAAAAACATCACTGGCTAGACTAATTATAACATCATAAATCTTGAAATAACTTCAATCGACCTGCACAGAGATTGTGTCTTTTTTCCTTCTTCATCTACATTTATATTTATTGCATCTCGGCTCATCCTGTGCTAAATCACAGCCCGTTGCGAAGGCCGCTCGGAGCTCCACACAGGCTGGACGCCACGGAGGAGGTGGTGCCCGGCCCAGAGCCCATGCTGGGAGAGGTGGAGGACATCCCGCTGTTACTGGAAACTTACATAAAAATGACACTGAAGCACAGTGTCCATAACGTGATCGTCATTTACCAGCAAACACACACACACACACACACACGTTTGTATTCATATCTTTGTGGAGACTCTTCATTCATAACCCTGATCCTAACATGATAACCTTAACCCCTACCCAACCCTAACCTTACCCATAAGTAACCAAACAAAATATAAGACTTTATCCATCTTTAGTTTTTTGATTGCAGTCACAGATTTAGAGGTTTTCTTTGTGGGAACCGGAAAAATGTCAACCAAAGTCAAAATAACAGGTTTTTATCACATTATGGGCACATGACCACACACACACACACACACACACACACACACACACAATGTTCCAATAGCCTCTTCCTGTAGACTTCAAGACTATGACATCTGCCACCAGTATATCCTAAACAACTCTGATCCAGTAAATGAGGAAGAGACACATTGCAAACTGGTTAAGGTCCAGTTGATGGCTTTTTTTTTCTCCTTAACATTCTGAGATCTTTTTTTCAATAGAGAGACTCGCTCGGAATTTTAAAATCAAGTCACCATGACAACAGCAGCAAGTTGCACCACGGTTGTATTACTGCAGGAGAGACGCAGGTGCACCGTGGTTTGGATCCACCCCGCACAGGCCTCCAGAGCAGCCTCGTTTCACACCACAATGGGCCAAACCCCCACCCCCGCAAATTTGAAATCGCAGAATTACGACTGAGAGTCTCCCACAAAGTGTATTTTTGAAACATTTGAAAAAGGTGATTAGGGGTCAGTGCACTGCATTCTGGGATAAACGCCAGATTGAGACATTTGGTCCCAGTGATCAGAATGCCTAAAGGCATAATCTAGTTTACCGTGAAATCGTTAGCAAAAAAGAGGCAAATTAATGAACGGGTGACTCGTCCTCAAGGGTAACAAGCTGAGAATCTGGAAATAATCGAGACATTACTAATGGCATTTCAGCCGGTAGAAAATGTGACGGCTGCGGTTTTGACTGCATAGGCAGACGGCAGCATATTGGCGTCTCTGGGCGTGGTTGGGTCACTATCCTGGCCACAGCCCCGCCGGGATACAGAAGCAGAGGCATGCAGGAGGTTGGCTGCTCGAACAGCTGACACACTGCTGGAATTTCTGGGCTTTCTGGTCTCTAAAGATCTGCCCCAATGGCTCGTGTAGGAGAAAAAAATCCTAGTCTAAAATCCTAAATTTAGAACCTTGATGTTAAACAAACACTGCTGTCCCAGCTGTGGTTGTAGCAAACAAACAGTGATTTGAGGGCCTTCTAGTCTTATACTGTATAACCTGTATATCTGTTCTTAAGAGGAGCTTGCTGGTGAAGCTTTGCCCCCTACAATTGTGAAACATAACGTCTAACCACCTTTTCATGGGTATCTGCTGGGAGGCAGTTTCTTCTTACAAAGCCTTAAAATCTGATACTTTACCCAATTTTCCCAGATAGCTATAAAATTACAGCGTCCATCCCGGTTAAGAACCCTTCCCAGGGGGACAACAGGGGTTATTCTTAGGCTCAAAAACCCAGTTCCTGAACAAAATGCCAACCGCAGTCAAGTTTATTGTCATTCGATTGCATTTCCCAGAGGACCTCATCGACATGCAGCTGCAGTGACTTTCCGGGTTTGAAATTCCAGTGAAAAACGACTGTAACCCATAACCAGAGGAGAGATTGCACTGGTCTCCAATCTTTTTTTTTGTTTATGTATTACATAGCCTGTCCCAGAAGCCTGTATGCAGTTCTTGCCAGTTTCCATTAAATACATGAACTGTTTTAAAAGATAAATTTCCTGTTAAATCATGGGAACATTAGGTGGCAATCAGAGAATTTTCAACAGTACTCATGCATGGGAAATATCCATTATTTATTTATACTTCTGTGTATCATTTTTATATTAGAGAGTTTTATACAACCAGACTGGCCAGTAAGAGTTGAAATAAAAGAACGGGAAAAGGATGCAGTTACAGTGCAAGATGATTGGACAGTGGGTTGAAGATCTCCATAGTATCTGCAGGAAGCAGGAAACTAATAATAATAATAATAATAATAATAATAATAATAATGACAATGACCATAACAAGAAAACTCTGTTATTTTGTGGTTCTCCAGGGCTGGCATCTCATCCAGGGGGCACTACTGCCTTGTGTTGAGTGTTCCTGAAGTTAGATTCTAGCCCCCCCACACTAATCAAAATAGATGAAAAATGGATGGATGGATGGATAGATGGATGGATGGATAAATGTGGTTTTCTGTGTCTTATTTTCAGTTTATTGTGTCTATTGTAAAGACTACTGTACTGTAGATGCTTACAAAACCAACATGAAGCCACTAAGTACTATTACCTCTAAGAAAGCTTCAATTAGATGTTTTGTGCGATTTTGTGATTATTCCCAAAAAGCAGCAAATTCCCGAAATGACAATGAGGATCTGGCATTCTGTACTTTCAGTCTCATCTTTACCAGCTGTTGTACGGATTTTAAAAATGTTAAACTGTAACCGTCGTTATATCGCTGGGATGCGGGTCTCCTTTAGCTTCGATTTCAACCGTTTAAACAGACAGAATGAAAGTCTACAGCGACATTTCACACTTGCAGCATTGTCTTCACCCAGGTGAGCAGATCATGGGCCTGAGACCGAGGGTGGCAGAGACTCGATGGAGCAATGTGGTGAAATTGGGCCCCCAGCGAGCGCTTAGACACGCCCATCGGCCACATCCCTCCATCTCCTGGCAGCTTGGAGGCTTCAGGCATGGCCCCTCTGCTGGGCCCCTCAGAGACAAAGGGGCCTTCTAAAAATAGACCGGAAGGTCACATTCAGGACTTTGGATTAAGGGGGATACCATTTTCAAAGGACTTCAGCTCATGTGTTCATGTCATTTATATACATTTCATGTGTTTAGTCCAAAGCCCAGAATCTCATTGACTAGGAAGTCAATCCTTTCAGCATAAAAAAGAAAATCCTTGTTTTGGGTTCACCAGACACCATCTGAGACTTATTTTGGGATATCTTATCTTTATATTTGGCACATGCTCTGGTACGACAATTAGCAATGCAGTTACATACATTTGTCTGGGTGTAGCTGCTACAGTAAAATGTACAAATATTTTTTTCATCCCATAGCCTTGTCTGGACTATCAGCAGTAATCTCCATGGCAACAGATATAACAACAAATTAATTTATACGTGAACATATATTACATATATTAAACAATGTAACTAACAGGCCATATTCCAACAGCCTATACACAGATGTAGGAGTGTGCATTGAAACTGAAATCATTACTTGTTTTTATATGTAATATATCATATTTATATTATCTTTTTCATATAAGTTTTGCAGATGGAAATATCATATTTATCCAAAGATTTTTTTGGGGTCTTTGCTTGTTTGACAAGCTAAGTCGTGTCTCCAGTTAAACAGTAAAACTATACACGGTTACTTAGAAATACATCTAAATCTTAGACAAGCACAGCACAAAAATGAACAGAAAAATCCTTTCATTATTTATGTCCTCACAGAGAAAAACAGCTTCATAACGAGTGTCATTAATATTCTCCAGAAGTGCGTCGGACGTCGGTATCAGAGTGGTGGGGAATGTGGCCTCAAACTGAACTCTTTCTTTCCTGCCGATGGCGGAAAATCTGCATACCCCCCCCCCGTCATTTCATGGCGGATTCTGTTTCAGTGTCCCGGAGCTGTGCCGTGCGCCGTCGTGGGTGTGTATAATCCCTCTTCTGCAGAGAAGCGGTCCCAGAGGCTGGGCTTGCAGCATGCACGGCCCATTCAAGGGCGCTCGGAACTCATTTAGGATGAACACCGAGGTATGCTGATTAATAAAAGTAACCCCCCCCCCAACACCCCCCGCGCTCGCTGGTGTGTGGCACGGTACCTCGCTCCATAAAGAGATTGAGCTGTGAACGACTGAATAACTGAATAAAATGCCCTTATTTATGGAACGTGGTAATAAGAGTTTCCGTATTTACAAGGGTGCCACGTTAACTGGGTTTAATTAAATTTACTATTTAAATTGTATTAAAATTGAAAGTGTAATTAAACTGGAAATTAATTTGTCATTCCTGATATAACGCCAAGGGGTGTGTTTCGTATGCATGACTTGCACCCTGAAGACCAGATGTGAAAATCAGGATCTCTGCAGTGTGTTTGGACGTCCTTTGCTCCTCTGTGAGCTTCTGCAGCCACCCCCGTGCAGTCGCTTGCTAACGCCTTTTAGCCCCGCATGCCTAGCAGCATTCTTGTATGCTAAGATAATTAAAACGCCTTTCCATTGAATATACCTGTCTTCCCACACTCTCCTTGCCCCAGTTAAGCAACGGCTCATGCTTCCTGCTATCGCAGGTCAGTATTGAGCTGTAACTGATAAATCCATCCCATAATTTACTCAATCGCGTCATGTTATCTGATGTCTATTGTCACTGAAGGACAGACTGTAACCTTGTGGACTATACCAAAAAACCCACACTGCAGGTAGGTCAAAGAATTAAGAAGGATGAATTAGCTTTTATATGAATATATAACCTAATTATATAAAGCAGCAAAAACTGTGATATGGATTAGTGCAACCCCAATGGTAAATCTCCAATAAACAAGAATGACTCATCTATTTCAAAACCTGACTGATTCATTCACTAACTAATTTAATGAGACTGCCTGATTTAATTAAACTGACAGCCTCGGGAAGCAGGTAAGTCACATTTCCGCCTCCCCGATTCCTCCCATCAAATCAATAAGGTAGTGATGCACCTACAGTACCACCCCAAAATCCGTGTGTTTGACCTTCCAACCTACTCATCTCTGCCAATCTTGTATCTCACCATCGCAAAAGGAACAGAAAGAAAAGTAGATGATTGGTGGGTTTAGGGGCCAGTTACACAGCATGATTTTGGTCTTGGAAAAACATTACAAGAAGCAAAAGGCTGACTGAAACAGAAAAACCGCCGTTAGCCTAGATGCCCGGCCACACCAAGGTTCACTCCACTGAAAGCGGGAAATTGTCCTTGGGCAAGACAGCTGAAATGCGAGGCCTGACGATGAACTGCTGCAAAGACATGGAGCCGGTTTAGTCCTCATACATGGGGGGTAGCAGGTAAGGTCGTGTCCGTGGACGAGGACCCAAATCCAGCAGGCTTTAAGAAGAGCACCTGAGCTAGAGTTTAGAAGTTCACTGCTGTGTAAATGGGAAGCGTGAAAAGCACCAAGCCATGTTTGGTAAAAATAAGTGACAAAAACAGAAATAAACCCAACCATATTAGAACAAAATAATCCTGCGCCACAAGACAGGGGACACCCCGGACGGAATGCCAGCGTGTAACAAGGCACAAAAACGCACATGCTGTGGGTGACTTTAAACACCTAAGCGTAGAGCAATACAACTCAAATACAGGGAGGACATGCAAGCGCCACAATCACAAAACGGGGCATGAGAACTTGAAGATCGAGTTTGAGGGGTTTTGACTGTGCTAACTACTAAAAGTATGTAACAGAAATTCATGCCATATGCATTTTTACCAGTTGGTAAAGCAAGCTTATTGTTACCATAGATAATACCAGCACTGAATGTGATCTAAACTAATATAAATACACAAATAAGAATTTGTAGAGAGCTGATACGATACCCCATTGTTCCAGCTTTTTCTCCATGTGTCGACTTTTACTATAGAGCATAATTATAATTACACAAAGATAATTTCACATTGACAATTGCTTCTGTTATAATTAGCCACGTAAAGTGATTTATGCAGTTTTATAAAGGCATAGTTGGGCACGTTCATTCGCTTTCCATATCAATGCAGGGTCTATAAATTGACAGGCATTTTTAAGATCCGCTTCCATTTCATGGTCAATATGAAACCTATACATTACAAATAAGATGGTGAATGATACCTTTGGGCCGTAAGGCTGACAACAACACTAGGACAGCCATATTAACAAAAAAAGAAAAAGATAAAAACACAATACTGCACTCTAGGTAGACCTTGAGAAGGCTGTGATTTATGTATAAGTACAGAGAGTGGAGTTTACCATCCTGGAGACAATATGGTGCTGAGTCTGTATGTGCTGCATGTGTTAGGATGCACACGCATGCACACACATGCATCACACGCATGCACACCTTCACGGCTCAAGTGTAAGGCATGATGCTGCAGCACCTGGAGAAAAGGCGCCATCACACTCCTCATCCTCCTGCAAGCTTCAGAAGAACAAGCTTCTGAATAGAGAAACGTTCTTAACACCATCTAATCCAGTTATGGTGCCTTTTAGAAAAGCCATTCTAACGCGACGGCGTGCAGCGATGCTGGGAGCCGGAACCCAGCGTGAATTTTCCACCGCACATTGCCCCCCCCCCTCCCCCCCAGCAGGGCCCCATGAGTCAGCTGTCTCTCAGGGAGTCAGGGAGGAGGCAGTGTGGGTCTCCTGGCAGGGAGGCAACACGCTGCGGCTGGTATGAGGAGAGGCCTGCTACC
>JAODKF010000068.1:16088214-16102585 GCA_026779585.1 Mormyrus proboscirostris
AAACATGTGTGTCATACTTAACACAAGCCTTACTCCTACCCTGCATACATCTGTGTCATACTTAAAACAAGCCTTATACCTACCCTGCATACATGTGTGTCATACTTAACACAAGCCTTACTCCTACCCTGCAAACACGTGTGTCATACTTAACACAAGCCTTACTCCTACCCTGCATACATGTGTGTCATACTTAACACAAGCCTTACTCCTACCCTGCAAACGTGTGACATACTTAACACAAGCCTTACTCCTAACCTGCATACATCTGTGTCATACTTAAAACAAGCCTTATTCCTACCCTGCATACATGTGTGTCATACTTAACACAAGCCTTACTCCTACCCTGTAAACATGTGTGTCATACTTAACACAAGCCTTACTCCTACCCTGCAAACATGTGTGACATACTTAACACAAGCCTTACTCCTACCCTGCATACATCTGTGTCATACTTAACACAAGCACATCACCCATTCATCGACCTTCTACATTCACTCTAAAAATAGCCCCTCCTCTCTCACAGAGGCAGTTAAGTGACCCCCCCTCCACGCAGGGGGGTTAAAAGTAAAGAAAATAAGCTACTTGGAAATACATGACTTGGGCAGGCAGGTCTGAATGATGTCTTACCTTACATTTCTAATGTTGTTTTAAAATTAAAAAAAAAAAAAACACTCTGAAGTGATTATTCACAGTGACTGGGCCAGAGTTTTCCAGAAACCTCATATGTGTCGACTCTGGGGGCTGTAATTAATACAAAAACATGCTTGTCTTCATGCTTAAATTATACTCCCTTCAAAAGCAGTGAAGAAGAACACATAAAACAAACTGGTCATGACCTCATAATGACAAGGCCTTGGTTTCCCATGAACTCCACCCAAGGGCACAGCTACCAAGGGCTTCTCCGCATTGATTATAGGTGCAGATTATTTGCAGATTATGCCATGATGCCTCACCCCCNNNCTGCTTTTAGGCCAAATGAAATTTATGATCCAAGATGTTTCACTGACCCTATGGAACAAGTGCATCCCGTGTCTAGTGCTCTGAGACGGCAGGGACAGGCTCCAGGCTCGCCATAACCACAGCCAGGAAATGGGAATGGAAGATGGAGGGATTATTTCTTACTCTCCATAAGGACAGGAGGTCTTCAATGTAGCCTCTTTTAAAAAAATCATACCATCAATCTTAATCTGTTCAGCAAATGGAAAGGTGGTCCCACGTTCACCCACAGATGCATGGAAAAACATCTGTGAGCTACATTATATTTCATATTGCAATCTACACCAGTGCAGCACAAAGCAGTAAACAGTGATCAGTTTGCAAAAGCCGTATCGCTCAAAGCAGATTAAAATAACTTATTTTAGCTTTTGAGACCTGTCGCCATGGATTTCAGAAACCGCCCGGAATCCAAAATCAGTGTGTTTTTGTGTGCACACAATTAGCCATAACAAGAAAATCATTTGCGTAATATTGTGTATGGTTCCCCTGGAGCCACCAAAACAGCTCTGACCAGTCAAGGCATTGACTCCATAACACCTCTGACCCAAAGTTTCCCAGCAGAACATTGTCTAGAGCATCACACTGTCTTTGCCGGCTGGTCCTCTTCCCAAAATGCATCCTGGTGCCATCTCTTACCCTGGTAAATGACGCACATGCACCCAGTCGTACAGTACACATTCATCAGATTAGGCCAACTTCTTCCATTACCCTGTGGCCCAGTTCTGACATTCTCATACACATTTATAGGCGCTTTTGGCAGTGGCCGGAGGTCAGCATAGGCACACTTATTGATCTTCTACTACGCAGGCCAGTGTTCTGACACCTTTCTATCATAGCCAGCATTAACTTTTTCAGCAACCTGTGCTACAGCAGCATACCTCTGAGATCAGAGCAGACAGGCCAGCCCCATGCGCATCAGTGAGTTGTGGTCACCCATGACCCCATCGCTGGGTCACCGGTTGGCTTTCCTTGGACTGCTTTTGGTAGGTACTGACCACTGCATATGGGGGTTCCCACACCCCACAAGATGTGCTGTTTTAGAGATGCTCTGACTCAGTTGTCTGGTCATCATGATTTGCCCGTGTCTAGGTCGCTCAGATCCTACCGCTTGCCCATTTTTCCTGCTTCCAACACATCGACTTCATGACCTGGCTGTTCACTTGCCTAATATAGAACGACACCCCTGACTGGTGCCATTATAACAAGATAATCAATGTTGTTCACTGCACCTGTAAGTGATTTTAATGTTATGGCTGATCAGGTTATATGAATAGACTGCTTAGCAGAAATCACTGAAATGCAAACTGTACTAACTACTGTAGTAAGGAACAGTACTCCAAAATATGCATCAAATTATTCACAAAAGCTTGACATTAAATAACTTCACTGCAGGCATTTCCTCAACTGAATAAACTATGCAAATTATATAGCAGCCTCGTGATATTTGACACTTAATATACTCCTTCCCATTTTACTTAGTTAAACAAAAATACAGACACTACTCACGTAACGACCTACCTGTCTACTGACCGACCAAACTTGTGGCCAGCTCTCCGATCGGGAGGCGTTGCACGCTGTATGAGAATCTTGGTCATGGAGACAGCACAGCTTCTCAGAGGCAAGCATCTCATCTCACATCATTTATAAATATAGTAAAAATGACATAAATGGTGCAAAGGTGACATTAAAGTAATATGCAAAGATGGTTGACACAGCCCATTACTAGTAGAGTACACTTGAAATCTGCAAGGGGCACATATCAACCTAGCGGTCGGAACAAACTTGATCATTAAATGAAGAGTGACTGTACTGTATTACAATATATTTCTTACGTGACATTTATAGGAGGATTATTATTATTATTATTTAAAATTAGGACTAAGGAAGAAAGATATAGAACTTCTCTGAGCTGTTTTGTTTCATAAAGGATGGATAGAAAATAAACTAAAATCAATCAAATACCCTGAATAGAAATTTAACAGCAGGTATAAAAAATGCTAAGTAATGTCATAGTTTTATGACAATTAATGCAATGGTAATTTTTTAATACTCCCATCATATGCAATACAATTAAACGTGATTAAACGTGATTAAACGCACACAGCACATGCTAACCTACTAACCTTTTATGTAATCGTCACAAGTCCGTACTGTTTAGCAGTGCTGATAATCCCTGATTGTCCTTCTATAAACATTTTTCTTGGAAGACAATACTCTACATGTAGGTTTTTCTCCAGAACATTCCTTGGGCATTAATTCTCTTCCACAGCCCTGTTCTCAGTAAAGGGCAGTTATAAAAGCAGAGGGATGAAGGGAAGTCTTGTCTTAGTGCTGCACTAAGGAGGAAACGGAAGGAGGCGTTTGCCCATCTGCATCTGACCCTTATGACATTCAAAGGTAATTCTCTAAAGATGACATTTTTTAAGGAAAAGTACAGTTAAAGTATTCCATGTTCAGCTGTTTCTGATGAACAGGAAAGAAAAAAATATTAATTCAAATAGCAGATTTTCTCTTTTTTAAACCCTGAAATAGCTTTTACCCATATCAGCCAGGGGCAGCTGTCCTGAGGACAAAAGTAAATCTTACTATGTATGAAATTCAAAATTATGCAGATGCATGCAAAGAAGCAGTAAACTGGTGTTCTGGGCTTTACACACCTGTACTATTTTTGTACAGCACCTTTCAAGGTGTGACACATCTCAGGCCGCTATGTAAGAGGGATCCCAATGGCCCTGCGCTTCTTGCAGTGAGACCACCTGGCCTGTAGGTGGCATCATGTGAATGTCAGACTGTCTAATAATGGCACACTCACGTTACCAATCTGCCATCCATAGCCACAGTACAGCAAGCCTGGAGCCCGTCCAAGGGAGAACAGGGCAGGGGACACTGGACTGAATTCCATTCCATCACAGGGTACACAGACAATTTAGAGATACCAATTACCCTAACCACGGGTTTTGAACTGCGAACGAAAACCCACAGAACCAGCCCAGAGATGTAACCAAACCCACAATCCCAGGAGTGTGAATCCATACGCTGCCCACCAAGCTATTGTGCCACCCTTGGACAGAGACACGCAGAAATAAAATACCTGTTACGTAAGTAAATCAACCACTGCTGAAATCGCTTCCATGAATGAAATTCAAAAATGACACTTTATACCTGCACGAAGGGTCATTAACTTGCTCTTGTCAGTTACAGATTCACAAATGATCCTTCACTATGATACACATGCAAGACATTTTTCAGACCGTCCCAAAATTAGAGGAACGTCAATGGTGAGGCTACGCCCAAAATGCAGACAAAGGCAGTAACTGTGCTGTACACCTCAGGTTTGCACAGATACCTCGGATTACATTAATACCACAAAGTGCAATTATGCCAGAGATTCCATATGCGGTGATAATAAAACTACGGGCAAAGGGAACATGTGTTTGTAATAAAAAGTTCTGAAAGGAAACAAAAACACTTCGACGTAATGCATGCCATATGGGGAAGAGTACCTGGCTTAGCAAGAGCAGTCAATCATAGAGGGTTTCTGGTATTTTTTACAAGGTCATAAAGCAGAGAGGGTGTGTGCTTGGGTGTTGCCTGTATGAGGGTGTGTGTGGGTGTGTGTGGGTGTGAGTTTGTGCGCTTTCAGTTTCTGCACTCTCTATAGGAGACTGAAAGGCTGAGCTGACTCCGTATGTGTGCCTTAAGTGTGCAGTGTGTATCGAATCCCCCGATTCAAGAAAAAAAACGCCCCCACAAAGATATTTTCATGTTCTTTTAACTAAATAAAAAAACTTATTTTTACCAGACTTCATCTGGCTTTCAGTTGCTGGTTTGAGGTTAAACATTAATAAACACACTAAAATGAGAGTCAAAGGAAAATAGATAATGTCTAGTCCATAAATACTATCCAGTATGTGTGTGTGTGAGAAAGAGTGGCAGGGCTTCACGACGTTGATTGACTTCCAAGCTGGACCTCTTCTACACATTTGGTCATTGTTCAAAAAAAAGCCTGTTTTCTACTCATGCTACTCTGACGTCCTTCCCTGCACACGTGTTTCATATCGACAGAACTCGTGCGCACGGACATACACGAGCATTTCACACGTGCATCTTTGATGTCTCATGTCTGCACGTTCCTGCGAAATCTGCCAGCACATATAAATGGGACAATTACTACTCTGAAAGACAAAGGGCAGCCTTGGGTCAGGAAACACTCATCCAATATCCTTCGTCCACTAGTATGAATCTGCGGCTGAAGCAGCAATTTAGACAAAAACACAAACTCAACCGCGGCAGTATAACCTGGGCCTTCCCCGCCACGAGCGGTCCGGCCAGCATGCTGACCCAGGACACACTCGCCTAGCTGCTTCAGTCATACACACACAGCAGTAGAGGTGCTTCCCCAGCCCCTGCCCCCCGTCAGCCCCACCCCCACCCGGCCTGTTTTGGCAACAGCGCAGGCTCAGTTCACGGCTCTGGGCTCTGCAGGGCCAACGTGATTGGCTGATAACAGCCAGATGACCACCCCGCCTTAAAATCCACAGAAATTTCTGCGGGGGCTTGAGGCGGGATCTTTGGTGATGTATAACATGGGCCAGCTCACCTTTGACAAATCTCCTTGTGGCTAAGAGCAGGAGGGCCTGCGTTCTGAAATCCCACAATGCACTGGGGCAACTAAAAACATGTTTACAGTAAACTCATCACCTCATTAGGGAAGAGAGGAATCTTTCTCTCAAGACCTTTATAGCCTTTTTGCACAACCTTTGTACTGATAAAATCCTCCTGGAATTTACTTCAAGTGGTTTAGTTGACACTTTTATCCAAAAAAGCTTGAGGTTTCCCCAGATAGATACATTGACAAGAAAACGCTTCCCTCAGGAGAACTTGAGCAAGGGCCCCGAGACCCAAAGCAGCAACCTTCAGCTTGAAAGCTCACGTTTTAAGCACCACCCCAGGATTCAACCCCCATGCACCATCACTGCCTCATATACAAACCGCCTTCGTCAGCTGTTGCGGAAGCAAGACCCTGGGACAAAATGGTGGTCAATCAGGGAATCATGGAAGCGCTGAAAGCAGGTAGGAGTCAGTTTAAGCATCTATGACTTACCAGTGATGGCTGAGAAGACACAGGCTCAGCAAACTCATCGCCTTTTGACACGAGTGAGGTGATGCAACAGAAGGGGATGCTGATTATAGCCAAAACATGACCCAAGGGGATTTAACCAAGGCCTCCAGCGGCCTCATAGACACACACAACCACAGGCTTATAATCCCACAACAGTTCGTAACATCAGAAAATGGCGCTTGAAAAGTCCACAGGCCCAGTGCCAGTAACAAAGTGAATCGCCCCAAAAAAATCTGATAAAAAGTAGCAACAGGGGAGGGGCAGCAAGTGGCGCAGTAGTTTAGGGGACTATATCTGTAATCAGAAGGTTTACAGTGCAATGCAGTGCGATTTCACCATTAGGCTTCTGAGTAAAACCATTAATGCCCAATTACACCAGGGCCCGGCTGACATTACTTTTTCAAAAATGCATGTCACTTTGGATAAAGGCAACTGTTGTATATATGTAATGTGAAAACAAAACAACATCTCATCAGTGTCAAACAACATACAGAAGTATCACTATCCTGCAGAAGCTTACGACTTTCTCACAATAAGATGAATTTTGTACTTCTTAGCGACAAAGAAATTTACAGCTAATTACCATTTCACTATGCCTCACCTACAGTACATAAAGTACAAAAACATGGATACACCTATCCACCTTTACTGACTGTCATTCCAGGATAGGATCTCAGGAAACACAGGGCACGGGGTGAGGGGGGGGCGGTTCATTGCACGGCAAGCGCACGCTCACATTCACACACACACGCACACTCTGGGCAATTTAGAGGCACCATTTCAACAAACCGTGAGAGGAAACGGGGGCACTGGAGGAAACCCACAGAGACAAAGGGGAACATGCAAACCCACACATTCACAGAGCGGAGACCCAGAACCGCAGTCTGGGAGGTGGTCAGACTGCATTGCTGCCCGCTGAGCCGCCGCACCACCACGGTAAACTACCTCACACCGCAGGCCAATCAAGTATGGAGTTTGCTGTCTGGATGGGGAGCATTGCATTAGAACAGTACCACCATCCTATGCACTACATAAGCAGTAATCTGATTGGTTGCAGGCAGCAGTGGCCACCTTTTCTATGCTTTTGGCCATTGGCTGATTAATGTTTAGCTCTTACACGGAGTGTGAGGCCTTTGGTCGGATGAAACCACAACAGAGGAACAGGCCAACCGGAATGGTGGCCTCTGACCAGCTCTTCGGTTAAAGCAGCACAGTGTCTTAGTGTAAACTGATCCCAGGCCAGTCTAGCCAACACATTATCTGTCTGCATCAGCTTAAGTGAGAGAGCATAAACGGTGAACACAATGCTTCCCGGTGACGCCCTATAAAGCCCCCTTGGGAAGAGGCAAGCCCCCGCTAGCCTGCGCTCGCGTCTAGAGGGTGACCCCCCCCCCCCCACCCCTGCTGGCTCGGAGCAAGTTGACGCTTCTTTGGGGTGGGGCGGCAGTCGTCTTCAAAACAATACAAACAATACCCCATACATGAGCTGTATAGGAAACGTAAACCACACATGACTGCAGATATTTACAACTGGGGAGGGGTTTGTTTGGGTCAAAAAAATAAAGAACACAAACGGGGTCATCTAATGTAAAGGAGTCCACATTTACTCCATGTTCCGATAAAAGAAGCCTTCTGAGTGACGGCGGAGGGGAAGGGTCGAACTCCAGTCAGGTCCCGACCTGTCAGGCAGCGCACTGCGTTTCCCACATGCCCTGGGAGCGGTGAGACTCGACGAGTTCCCTATGCAGCCGCATGACAGACATGGGCTCGGGCCGCCCGCTCACTCGTCAAGGTGCCTGACTTCGAGGAAAACAGCTGGAGATCCCATAATCCAGCTGGGAATATACCTTAGTGACATGCCAGCCACTTTGAATGACCAGTAAACAAGCCTAATCTTAGACACCAGCGAGCAAACAAACCAGCCGATGTGGAATATTAGTCACGGGTTTGTCAACCACCCCATCTGTGTCATCGTCACCTGCTCCACAAACCCAGCCCACAAGTCCGGGCTCGCTGGCATTTCACCTCTGTCAAGAAGAAAAAAACGCACATAACTGAATCAGTGAGAAGGCAAACTGCTTGTTAACTGTTCCAGAGGAACCTGCTTTGCAGCTCTGGCTCAGAACCTTCCGTATCCCTAACTGGTGCCTCTTCCCCACTGGCCGATCCCATCTTCATGGACTGTAATTAATTGCTTGCAGCTCGATCGTTGCTCAAAGCGCGCGGTTAATTTTGCCCCCTCTTCTCTCTCTCGCGCTCTCTCTCTCCAGGCTGGCAAAACAATAATTAGTGGAAATCTAAAGATAGGATTAAAACGAGTGAAAACACAAATGAGTAAGTTTAGGGAGGAGGTGGTTCTTAACACTGACAAGAGGGGAACAAACCCTCTTGAATCTGCTTTCAGTCGATTGTGCTCTGCTGTTTGTTCATGGTTCAGGCCTCAAAATAACTTCTGACCACACTGGAGAGCATGATGGAGCTGTCTGATGTGATATCTGAATCTAATTGCGACCCACAGCCAGAAAACAAACAGGAACGTAATTCTGTGACAAGAATAGGTTGGATATTGACAGCTCTAGCCCGAGTCACAGTCAATCCACACGAATCCTGCACCGTAGGCCACACCAGGTGACCGCCTAGGATAGGTGCCAACTGTCCCACGCCCGGTTGTCCGGTTATGGTCAGGCCAGGCCCAGTTCCCCTCACTAACCGCCAGATGGCCCCAGCGGCAACGATGCATCGTGGTGCCACGACAGAAACAACCTCTTCCAGGACAAGCCATGCAGCATCAAAGTCGACCCACACCGCAGGCGCTGCCCGGGCAGTACGACCCAATCGAGTCAAGCAGCCTATTGGAACAGATTCATGGGGACATGGTCAGTGGGCGGTTGGGGGGGGGGGGGTGGCGTTAGTAAAACTGACCAGCAAGATTTGACATCGACGTGACTGAAGCCGATGAGGGATGGTCTGAGGGACAGGAGCCACGAAAAACAAGGTTTGGAAACTTGTCTTAATTTTAGCTGTGTTTTTTCTGTTTTTCTCGTTGAAAGCCAGCCAGCTTTAGGGTTATTTGTAAAGATTTATTTAGCTCGTACTTCGGCCTGGAGATTCATTCTCCCTGGCTTGATACAGCAGAAGGTTAACGTGCACACTTAACAGCACGTGTCTCAGTTAACACAGAGAAGAGTACGTACTGGTACGTTCTTCTGCTCGCAACGTCATTAAATGTGACTCTCCTGTCATTCGGTCATCTGGTCGGCTCTCCTCCGATATGCGATATTTCCTCATTGTGATAAACCACAGTATAAATGTGCATTATGTAAAGTGATGGCATTCGTCATTAGCCTCATTAGTTGGATGGAAAATCATCTACGAAGCATACGGCTCTGGAAAACAGCCTCGGGTTTACACTGGAGGGGCACTCACTAGTAATCAAACTGCTGCCCATTTGTCCAACATATTCTGGCATTTATTTTTATTTGACGTGTTAAAACATATAGATGTTCTTCAATTAATTTTTATTGCTATAATATAACTTTGTTATATTTCTAGAGGAAATATTGTATAGTTGAGCAGACAATTACAATAAAAACATTGAGTCAGCTGGAGCGTGGGGATTGGTTACAGCAGATGGCCACACCCTTTAAGGTAGCCAATCACCATCAGGAATCATAGTCATATCCAAGCAGTCTGTACAGAGCAGGCACCACTCTCACACAGCCTCGCACTGCTGATGGTGGCTGCCGTTTGAATAGGCCCCTTTCCCAGGAAGACAAGGAGGGCCCTTTAAGCAGCAAAATACAGGCGAGAACAGAAATCTGACGGAGGACCTCATGCTCTTCAGACGTTCAGGTTCCCTCCTTTTCGACACGACGCTCCCAAGTTGACTCATCAGTTGTCTGGAACCACATCAGTTTGCATCTGCTCCCTGAGAGCTGAGCTGCCCCTCACGACAACAACTTCCTGTTATTCTCCTCACCACGCATCTCGATGTCCTTGCCACTCTGAATAAAGCATCGCAACAACAGAACCGCACACAGAAGTCTAGTGCCAGGCCCTTTTCTCACAGCGCGAGATCCTGTACTGTCTCTGCGCATGTGACTGTTATTTATGAACACATTATAGCAATTTCTCAGGGGAACGGGCCATTCTCAAGCTAATCTGCTAACGGGTATCGACGGGGCCGGACAGCCACCGTGGGGAGCTCACACTTGCTGGGAGCAAACAGAAATCTTTTATTTTGACTTAAATTGCCGACCAGAAAATATCAGCAAGCAGGCCGCTGTAGCTCAGCCAGGATGTGTGTGAGACCAGAAGTTTCACCGGGCTGGAATATAGCATCCAAGGTTTGATACGGAGACAGTGCTGGTGCCATGGGAGAGAGCACCCTGGGGTCCAACCCCTCTCCCCATCCCTAAGGAAGATTAGCCTTCCCCGCTAGTCCTACAACTTTTATCGCTCCCCCCACTGCCACCAAGGGTCTAAGACTTACTGTCACTGGTCATCTCCTAGAACTATCACCGCTTTTACCCCAACAAAGCTACAGCCCAATGATGTTAAGCAGCTACATTTCATCCAATGCCAATGACACATGATTTCATCTGTTGACGTTACATAAAAACACAATGCCGGTAATTCTCTTGCATAACGGGCCCACGTTCCCCCACAACGCACAACACAACAGCAGCGGGCTGTGGCGAAACACCATTGCGCAGTAGAGATCGAGACACTGCAACAGACGGACATGACACCATTACATCAGAAATGAAATCATGGAGGGGTGAGCCGTTTTGAAAGATAAAATGCCACGATCCTTTTTCCAGCTGCTTACTCGAGCCAGGGTTGAGGAGGGGGCCTCGAGCCGATCCCGATCGCAGGCGGCACAAGACACAGAGCTGGGGTACACCGTGGGCGGGATGCCAGCCCATTGCAGGGCATACACACTATGGGCAATTTAGACATGCCAGTTAGCCTCACAGTCTGTTTTTGTGCTGTGGGAGTAAACATATGCACCTACAGAATTTTGGAAGAACATGCAAACTTTATACAAAAGGGATGAGATTCAAACACCAGCCTTGTGACAGTATTGCAGATTAAGCCACCATGGCACATGAATTTTACTTAAAAAAAAGGCAAAATGTATTTACTTTCTAGTTTAACAAAAGGGGAAAAAATGAACATATGTAAGACTGTTGAAGTATAATGATGTGAATATAATAATACTAATAATAACCAATGTAACCCTGGGTGAACCATACAGGAGAGACATGATGGCATTTACACCATCAGTTAGCACAGCAACCTCAAATGTCCTTGCACGATGCTTTTGTTTAGTGTGACGATCGGCAATTCGGGAAAAGGCCGTCCTGTGTTCCGAGAAATCGGCGAACCGCTGCGACGTCTGCCGCCTTCCAGGGGTTGCTCTCCAGCGGCACACATGGAGATCGAAGTCGTGTAGATCCAGGCTGGGAACACCGACGGCGTGTCTATGAGGTCATTGCTGTCTGCCCCAGCCCGTGTGACGGTAAAGTGTAGAAGACAGACGCAGAATTATGTCGGAAAATATAGAAGGATATTAGTGCAGCTACATCGTAGAACGTCACAATTTAATATTTATTTGCAGTACTGAAAGGAACCAATATGGCCTATCCATTTATCCATCTCCTATGGCGGCCAATCCGGTATGAGATCACAGTGAGCCTGGAACCTATCCCGGAAAGCTCAGGGAATGGGGGACACCCTAGCCAGGGTGTCAGTCAATCGCAGGGTACACTGTAAGCCGGTTTACCCAGCCACACTGCGGGAGCAGGCCCACGCGATCACAGGGAGAACATACGAACTCAACACACACACACACAGCTACCCGCTGATCCACAAGGCTGCCCACACAGACTAATCTCTGTTCAAACTGCAGAAATGACTACAGTGACTACAGGCTACAGGCCAGATCTTGGCGTATGCCACAGACGGCAGCGAGAGGCAGGAGTACAGATGGTAGGCACCCAGTCTCCTTTACCGCGGTAACATCTAAGCAGCCAAAGGCAAACCAGCTGGTCGTGTAGGGTACCCTTCATCCCCACACTGGACCGCACCTGATGAGACATCCGACTTCCTCCAGAGAGCCGCTCAGAGGGCTGACGGGTCGTCTCAGGGGAAAGTTCCGGACTTGAGGCTGTGAGCATGAAGCAGAATCCAACCGTCGTGTAAAGCATTAAACAAGAATGTGCCTGAGACTGACCCTGGGCGCCCGTTCTAACCCTTTTCTTTTTTGCCCGTGTTCACGTTTTTGGTTCTGAGAAGCCAGGAGGCATCCAGGTACTTCAGGGCTCTGCCCATTTGCTTTACATCTATCACCCGAAACTTACAACTGGAACAAAGAGAAGCATTTGAAGCCCGAATCCACACACACGCACCTACACCCTCAAGCTGGGGAAGAGGCTGCATCTGTCAAAAGCTCAATCCGACTCAGTAAAAAGAAGGGCAGGAACTACAGACCCATTTCAGCGTTCATAACTTGGACATTTCGGTTCTGATGTAATGCCGTAATTAATTAATCCATTAATTTTTAATTCCTGACTGCGACCTGCTCTTTACGAAAAAATGTGGTGCGAGAAAAGAAAAGCTGTTGCCAGCCGTTTACTGTGGAGCCATTAGCATTTCTGCTAATAGAACTAAAGCACATGCATAAAATGGGAGGGGGGGTTAGCCAAACCGCTACACCACACACAGGCCATAATAAGAGGGAACACACCTCACATCTGAAACATGTGAAATGCATGAGGCTCATTTACCCAGAAAGAGCCAAAACAAACAAGGAAGCGCAGTGTAGCAGACGGAATGTAACAAAGCAGGAAGGGAAGCATGTCTAATATCAGACACAACTTAAATACGTACAACACAAGAAACTGTGTTTAAATACCTTAGAGCTAGGATTAACTGTATCTCTTATGCATTACTGCTTGGCATTTAGTGCTCCGGTTCTAATAACAGAATGAATTTCAAATGTATTACTTTGAAATAGCCTAAAGTAACCTATACTAACCAGTTTGCTATTTAGTATCAGGATTCAAAGAACTGTATTACAGTATCCGAAAAAATGTTATTGTTTCTTGCAACGTTTATTTCTCTCATGTTAAGCTTTGTGAATTCATGGAACATTCTGTTTTTGAGATTTATAAATAAATCACAAATATGTGTCCTTAAATTATTAAAATGCACTTTCTTGTCCTTTTATTGTTTTTTAAATGTACCTATCACATCACAGCAGAAGACATAGCACGAAACTTGCTCTGAAAGAATTTCCCAGAAAGTGACTGTAGTACACCATGGTAATACAGTTAATGAAGTCAGGGTAGAGATACAGATGCTGACCAGCCCAGCCTCATATTTTTGCATATTTGTTTGTAGAGGAGAGATTAGGTTTTCTGCTGAAAACGCTGTCAAATAATTTAAATATTAATTTATAAATCTGAAAACTGCACTATAACGTAAAACCATGAGCAGGTTTTTGGTGGGTGGCTTAGTTAGGACACTGTGCTCAGAAGGTTGCCAGTTCGTTTGCATTCCATTTATTTAGCAGACACTTTCATCTAAAAATCACAAAGCGGGGTCAGAAAGCCCCCAGAGCAATAGGGAGTGAAGGACCTTGACCAGGAGCCTAAAGGTGACTAAAGGTCACTTTAATGGCCACAGGTTTTGAACCACCGTTCAATGTTAAGACACACACCACCGACCCCAAACCCTGCGCTCTGCAGAGTGGTTTGACCATCGGGCTCTTGAAGAAGGCCCTTCACTCCGTTTGGTTCAGGGACTGACTAACCATGCTTCCTCACTTGTGGCTTTGGCTAAAAGCATCGGGTAAACTAGTGTTATTTTTCCCTCTGCAGCCTTTCTTTAGTCTTTGCAGTGAATGCCTATGTATCTGCTGAAAGGGTTCTGTGTTCTCTTGGCCGTGCTCCTTGCACTGTTCACTGTTCACTACATGTGTCATAATCCAGGGCCCAAAATTAGAGGAGGAGTTTTGTGTAGAAGGTCGACAGAATGGTTCAGACTGACGTCAGAAGGAGAAATCAGAGCAAAGCTCACCGATTGCACGTATTGATTTGTCCTTGAAAAAAGGACAAACCCAACAATGTATGCTAATTTAACAGAATAGAATAGAAATTTATACGTGTTTCTGTATTTTGGTTTAATATCTTAATATCCGGCACAAGTTAAACTATATATATAGTTTAAACTATAGTTAAATAT
>JAODKF010000068.1:16109135-16133540 GCA_026779585.1 Mormyrus proboscirostris
CCCCCCCCCCCAAAAAAATGATCTTTGCATTTAAATTAAAGTCGAGCCACCCCTCCCCCCACTCCAATATCAGACTCTGGCCTACGACCATTGATTCTTTATGAAGTTAGATTGCAATATTTGAATGGAGAAGCTCTTTTATGATTTCTGGAAGAATATCTTGAAGCATACTCAAGAGTGATGAAAAAATATAAATACCGAGAGCAAACCGCCCTACAGTCCTTTGTTACTTAAACAATGGTCTGTTTATATAGGATATAAAAAATGTTTTATTACACCAAAAACAAACAGCTCCCTCCTAATCTACTCAACCTTGTTTCATTTTTCCTTGGTGATCATAGAATGATGTCCAATCTAAGAATGCCAGTCATGTAAATATAATTGCAAATTTAACAATGAACTTGATTTATTCATGGCCCAGATGGATCATTTTATCACATTTTTCCATTCATAGTTTTTTTTAATACAGTTTTGAATCAAATATAAATGAATGAATGAATTAATTAATGAATGAATGAATGAAAATGTTATTAATAGTGCCTTTGAAGGCCTCCAGTGGTATTTAAGTTTAATTAATCATGCTCTAATGAGACTCCACATCTCAGAAAACAATATGACTGTATATGAATTAATTAACAACTGAAGCCTGTAAAAGGACTATAATGGCAGGGGAGAATTTCTGGGACAGTGGAGAGACAGATGACATTAACTGCATTAACTGCATTAACTGTACACTGAAACACACACTCAGGGCACTGCCTGGGGGGCACTGTGGTTAGCCGGATCATCACAATGTGGAAGCACTTATGGAACACCTCACCAAAAAGGAATACAAACATTGTCCCGAGAAAAAAACGGCAACGCTGGAGTCAAGCGTCTACGACATTGCCGGCATGTTCTCTGATAGCTGTGCCAAGGCCAGAAAAGAGCAGGGGGGGGGGGGGGGTTCTCCCTTTAGCTTTGTCGCTTCCTTCCCCGGTCGCTGTGCTCCTGTCCATTGTCACAGCGCGAGCCTAAACTGGGCCACCACTATTCTCAGTAGCACCCCCATTTGATTCAATCTGGAGTTTGTGGAAGGTGACATCTCCACACTTCCCTGTAGTTATCAAGTCAGGGCAAGCTACGGCCATGACAGTCTGAGGCGAAGTGGTCAACTCGATAAGGGCGATGTAGACACGGATATGAGAGCAGGCCAGCTTTACGGCACATGACGCCATCACCCTGTTTTCTGAAACTTGAAATGATACCTCATTGATGTGTGGCGGAACACGGCTTCTGGCATCCTGCCAAATTTGGAAACTCCTCTTTCCGAAGAATAAGGAATCATGGCGAGCTGATCGGCAGCGTGTCACTAATAACTATAAAGTCAGCTGTCGATCACACGCCATGCAATCGAAATGCCTTAAATCAGCCAATGGTCCATCTGTTTCACACAAACAGCCATCACTAATAGAATATACAGTGATTATCTGACAGTATATTGAGGAACTGTCTCCACTGATCAATAAGGTGAATTTTAGTGCCTTAAGAGCATCAGTAGTTAGTCGAATTACTGGTTATTTACTACATTAATGACCTGGGCGTTGTTCCTCTCTTGACCCTGTTACCCTGCTATTTAATGTGTGAGGTTAGGGCCAGTGCACCTCACCCCTCACTGAGTCTAAAAGGGCTGGGGTCACATATTTCACCAAAGTCCCGCAGCAATGAAG
Source organism: Mormyrus proboscirostris (assembly GCA_026779585.1). Classification (NCBI taxonomy): domain Eukaryota; kingdom Metazoa; phylum Chordata; class Actinopteri; order Osteoglossiformes; family Mormyridae; genus Mormyrus; species Mormyrus proboscirostris. The sequence goes on from JAODKF010000068.1 coordinate 16,110,845, forward strand.
AGTCAACAGTCAGCCCCCGGTCTAGTCAGTTTCATCCGTTTACCTTATATTGACATTACTTACATCTCCCATAACATTCATCAAAAAAAATTGAAAAGCATAAAGCCCTTGTATTACCTTCACATTTTATGATACATCTAAGATGCTAAATCATTCCGCTAAAAGACTGACATGCTGACATTATTTTTATATTTAAGTACAGTGGAGCAATAACAACATTTTGAAGTGAATGTGAAACAGATGGAGAATAGACAGAATATGTGAGCAAGGTTAAGATAAGAAGTTGTGAGTAACATTTCACACGCTCGGCGTGATAATTCATCCCTGCACTTTTCTTTCAAGGGGTTTTCATCCTGCGCAATCACACCCACACAGTCAGTGTTACGACATCACAATAAACTGTGATCTACACTGGGATTTGGAATTTTCACAATTACAAAAACAAAGTACTTAATAACCCGTAGCTGCCAAACGCTTAAGTTATTCTTAGGGGTTTTTTTTGGCTCATACTACTGCCGTGATTGCTGTCATCTCATGGGCTTGTTACAAGTTCAGCATTGCCTCTAAACGCCCACCGGGAAGGTCCGATCTTCTGGGAGTCTGCAGTTTGGGATGTCAACAGTTAAATCATGCAGAGTCTTTACTTCACCAGTCAAGTTTTCCCTAGTATTTCGTCATAAAATTATTTGTTTGGGGGTTTCCGAGGGTCAGACTTCCTTTTAAACATTTCCAGAAAAATCAACCCACACTATATTTCTTCATTGCAGTTTGAATGTGAATCTTTGCTGCATATAAAACATACATTATATGTGACTTGTTACTAACCGCTAGTAAGATTTTTCTATTTCGTTGCAAAGCGTTTCACCAATCTATTATGCAAAATCAATCTGGAGAAAATACTAGGGCACCTTTATCACGCACATAATTTGATAATCTTGAGTTTTTTCTACTTTTTAATATCAGTTAACAAATATTCAAACCAAAGATACAAACAGACAAAAATACAAGCCGCGTTCCCTGTAAAATTACTGCAACCACCCAAACCTTCTCACTGAATATATCGGTGCGTTAAAATATACTGCGTTTTAACTATAGCCTGGTATATGTTGGCTCTGCGGAACATATTGATGGTATTTGAACAAGGAATAAAAAAGCACTGCTGAGGCCATGGATAAGCGCCTGATTAAATAATACAGTATAATCGAAGCGATCTCAGGGGTATCCAGTGATCCAGGAATACAACCTATACTAGAGAATGTGCATGAATCTTCAACTCAGCGATCAAACAAAACAGTAGGAATAAAACGGATTGCTTGAGGCAACAACAGAAGGGACAAAATAATTAAGATTTAATTTTGTCAACTTACCGCTGGCATTCTTGCCACAGATGAGGTGCTGATAGGGCTGCAGCAACCCCCAAAGCTCAGAGTCGTTGTTGATCGCCTGCTCCAAGGACTCCACAGTTAACTTCGGGATCCCGTTGTCTTTCTCCACCGCGGCGCTGTGCAAGACCCGGCGGAACACCTCACGGAAGAGGCTCTCCATGCAGGCTGAGAGGTAAATGGCTGCGTACTCGTGGATCCTCACCGCCACCCGGCTGTCAACCATCCACCTGAAGAACTTCCCCACCGAGAAGATGAGACCACACCGGGCCGACTTGCCGCGGCTGTAGCGGTCCCCTGTGCTCATGTTGTAGAGCGACAGGGCGCTGAGTGCCGCCGTGATGCAGTTGACAGAGATGGTCCAGGACAGAACCACCTTAATGGAGCTCTGGATCTCATATTTCGTGCATCTTGCGTAGCGCAAGCTCAGGCGCTGTGCTTCCCGGGCGATCCTCACCAGCGCTCGGCTGACCAGCGCGGAGAGCTTGGCCAGGACCTCCTTAGAAATATTCCCCACGCGTAACTCTTCATCCTTCTTGATCGCGTTCTCCATCTCCCCGAGACTCCAGGGTACATCTTCAAGCTCGGGTAGCTTAGCGCACTGGCCGGAGCACTCCAGGATCTCGGTGTCTTCTGCCAGGACGGTGTTGACTGTGTCCAAGCTGTTGTGTCGACTGTGCATGGAGTCAGTTAAATGCCAGCAATTCCCTCCATGTGCGTAGGGAAGATGCGTCTCTGAGCAGCACAATGACAAGCTGGACGACCTGAAGGAGTCTGCAGCACCACCATAACCCGAATCAAGCGTTAAATCCTCCAGGGTCCTTACTACTGTCTTACCCCTTCTTGCCATAGCTGCACCTCATACTGTATGAGTGCTTGGAAATAAACGCAACAAACCGTTCCTTTCTCACACACCAGCGCTCCCTTCCCAGCTTCCCCTGCCAAGGCAGAGATATTTTTTAATCACAAAAGGTATATTCCGAACTCCACTGCCGATGAAAACAGATGCAATATAACACTCTCGTTATTATTCCTGCATATCTTGTCGTTTCTTTTCTAAAAAATAAATCAGTCTCTCACGTCTCTTAACTTAGCGCGGTGAACCTCCGGAGCGCACTGCAAAAACTAGACTGCATCATACGCTGCAGAGCAATTTGCAGGGGGAGGCGGAGATATGCAAATCAAGCATGCTGCGTAACCAATAAGCTGTAGCGACAGCTCTTGAATGACACACCGAAACCGTCAACTGGGGAATTTCAATTTATCTTCCGCTTGCCTATAAAGGCTCTGTTAATGTGCAAATGTCACTATACCAAAATGGTGAGGGAAAAGCGTAACTTCTCGTATGCTGTGAGTTAGAATATGGGGATCACCAGACTATTTTAAATATCAAACATCATGCCGGACACAGGCACTAAAATGAAGATCACATCCGAGAATTTTGCTTCAAAATTTGCTTCATGAGACCTTAATTGGTAAATAATACAGTCCCTCTCGACACATTTGAAAGAACAAAATGATATAAACGTAAATAAAAACGAAAGTCGGAGCAGGAAAAAACGTATAAAATTTGACGAGCTGGGCAGAACGACACTCTATGACTTCCTACAGTCATACACTGCATTTTAAAAATCATACCGCTTGCTCACAGTAAACCGAAAACAAGGTTTGAAAGTAGAACCTGCGTATGTAAGTAAGAATAGATTGCTGCAATTTGTCAGTTTGCTCTTATTAGTCTTCTTGGATAGCTGTGTTGATACATATGCATCAGCACCTTAAACCACAGGCATTCAGTTTATTTACGGATTATTTTAGTACTGCTGTCAGCTTTAATACCATAGACACATGACGGTTTTAACTGCAGTGACAAAAAAAACCCATCACGATGATTTACAATCCCTGTTCTTTCTGGCTATCGTGCTAATGTTCTGACAAATCGTTTACTTTGAATCTCATTAAATTCTCAATATTCACATTTGAAATTTTACAGCAAAGCAGGGACTTGTGAAACAGAGAGAGCACCAGTGTTTATAAATAAAGCCTCGGCTGCCAGATTGTAGAGAGCAGATACCAAAGACGTTTTTTCCTCATTCGCCAATTTTTTCAAGTTTTAAAGCTACAGGCTTCAATATTCGCGAAAATCTGCAATTGTTTTTAAAATCCAATAGATGTACAAAAGAAAACACACGTGAGAGCTCCTTCTAGCTGTAACAGCACCCGAGTTCATCAATAATAGACTGCATGCATAATGCATCACTTTAGACCTAAGACAGGGTGTTCACAGAAACTCTAAAACGTTTCATTTCCATCAAGGTCAGCCCTTAGTTCAGATGCGCTGTAAATCCAAACGGGCTGAAATCTCCTGGGCAACTGCTGTTTTGTAGAATACAGCGTGTGTGCAGCAGTACCGCCGTAAAAATCGTAGTCACTGGCGGATTAATTAGCCATGTTAAATATTAATGAATGCAGGAATACGTCCGTTTCGAAATTATACTAGCAGCTTTAATGTAGAAACACAGGAGATAATATCATTAAAGTGGCAATTCTTTGTTCTGGCATTGTATGGAGGGTGGTTCAGTAGGTAGCATGCTGTTGCTTTACAGATGTAATGGTGGTTTCATGCCTGCTTCCGAGATTGTGTGGGTTTCCTCCAGTCGCTTCTGAACTATTCCCTCCCTCTTCCAAGTTTACCTGTGGGTATATTTGTTCTGTAATGGGTTTGCAACCCATCTGGGGTGTTCTCCTGCCTGGAATAGACCCAAGATCATCCAGTGACCACGGCAAGGGAAAACAGTTGGAAGATAGATGAAAAGTATGCCTGAGTTGTTAGGATCCCTTGAATCAATACATGGAATTACACTTGGTTACTTTACATCCAGTATAAGTAACAGAAATAGTCTGGTATGCTTGATTACTAAAAGTTCTCTCAAAAGTCATTTGCACCTTTCACTTCCTAAAGAGAAAAATGTCACAAAAAGCTTCAACGCCTGGTAACAGTGTCTGCACCTGCAAACAGGGACGTCTCTCCGAAAGGTCACTGTTATTCTCAAGGGCAGCTGACACCTGAGTGACGTACTGTTTCTGAAGACTTCTATGGTTACAAGGACGCAGTTTGGTGAGTCTGAAGAAAATTACTTTATATACCGTCAGACAATGGAATTTGCTTTATTAGTGTCTTAACGTGTAAACTGTGGTAGCAACTGTGGTATCACACATTTCTATATTTAAACAGCCTGTATTTTTGTGTGGCAAAAGGTCTGCCTGAGGGCAGCTGCCATCAAGAGAGTCCCCCTCCAAAGCAGAAAAACATATCACAAGGGTAATAAAAGAGTAAAAAGATTTGTGCCATCAGCTTCTTCCTCTTGACCTTCTGAGTGCCAGCGGACATGGGCATACGAAATGCAGATGATGTACTGAGTTCTGTGTACAAGGATATATGAAATGCAGATGAAGTTTTGGGTTCTGTGCAGAAGGATATATGAAATGCAGATGGAACTGTGTACATGGATATATGAAATGCAGTGGTTTCTCCACTTCATTTTAGAATCTAGGCAAAGTTAAGAACGTAACAATTTACAAACAAGAGGAGGTAATTTGGCCCATCGAGCTCGTTCGGGGAGAACTAATCATATAGCTCAGAGTTGCTAAAAACTTATGCAGATCTGATTTAAAGGAACACAGGGTTTAAACTTGCACTACATGAACAAGAAGACTATTCCATACTTTAACTACACTCTGTAAAGAAGTGCTTCCTCAAATTCATTTGAAAATGTTCTCCCAATAATTTCCACTTTTGGCCACAAGTTCTAGTATTTAAACTAATATTGAAGTAGCCATTTGGCTGAACAGCATCCAGACCTGTTAGAATCTTATAGACCTGGATCATGTCCCCCCCTTAGTTCCCTTTGCTTGAGGCTAAACAGATTCAGCTCAGCTAACCTCTCCTCATAAAACATTCCTCTCAGACCAGGAATTATTCTCGTAACCCTCCTTTGCACCTTTTCTAAGGCAGCAATGTCATTCTTAAGGTATGGTGACCATACCTGTACACAATATTCTATTTGGGGTTTTACCAATGAATTATATAATCGTAGCATCACCTCCCTTAACTTAAACTCCACACGCCTAGAGATGTAACCCAACATCTAATTGGCCTTTTTCATTGCTTCCTCACAATGGTGAGAGTGGGACATGGAAGCATCAATATACAAACCGAAATCTTTCTCATAATCAGCTACCTTTATTGGATGGGTGGCTGATTAATGTCCCAAAGGTACCCCTGATGATAGCCCTCTGAACAGGTACCTGAACTTCTTGTACACCCTGTGAATTATTTTGAGTAAAAATGAAAATTAAGCAATTTAAATAAATGAACAAAAACAGTGACTTGCTAGCAGACATATTGGACATCCCTCTAGGGAACTTGACCATAAGATAAATCATTTTGTTATATAAAGAGTTTTCCAATATTTCCAAAAACATTCATAAAGCTCTTACAGGGAGAATAACAGGTCTGTCGAATCATTTATGGCACAGTGCCATGCCAGTAGCCTGCAGTTCTTCTCTGAACATATTCTGTTGGACCTGGAGAGGGTCAATCTAGTATCTGTTATACATCACTGTTAATGATTTGCTTCTGGGGGGTCCTAACTGATGGTAATTAAGAAAGGCACTTAAATAAAGGTGACAGAGATTATTGGTTCCCTAGAACTCCAGCGGGAAAGGTTAAGGTACATATATAGTAGTTCTGTATTTCACTTTTTAATCTACAACCATTTGCAATTTTTATCCATTTATCTAGCTGGGAATTTTACTGTGGTATTTCAGGGTAAGTATCTTTCTCAAGGTAACTTTATGTCTTGGAGGGTTAGATAGCCCTGGTGCAGCATTCTATCTATGAGTCAGAATAACTTCAAAATGGTGGGATTCATCTGTGAGGGGTGGTAGGGGGATAAAAACGGACAAGGTGCTGAGACTCTTCCACACAGACTGGGTCCTGGAGATTTCATTAGCGATATTGTCAATTAACTGCTCATTCTTTGTCAAGGTGGTATATGGACCTGCGCATGACTGCTAGTTTAACAAGAGTCTTCCAGAAACCCCCAGAACTTTGTACAGTGCTAATCCTAGCTAAACTCCACCCCCTGGCCCACCGTTGGTTTGAGAGGTATTATCGTAATATGCTATCGTTCAGCAAATTACATTGTAGGGGATTCTCTCCCCCATTTCAAGATACCGGAAAACCATGGATACCGTGGTAAAACCTGGACAGTATAATGCTATAATGCTGCTACATCAGAGTATGTTTAAATGTGCTGTTTCTCAATGACAGAGCCAACCTTTCTTTAACTGTGACTTTTGTTGTATCACCATTATTCTTGAGCTCTGTTTAGCAGCTCAACCCACTTACTGGTAATAAATCATGACCTGTTATCTCCACATTTCTTGAAGGGCCTTACGTCCAAGTGTCTATAGGGTGAGCAATCTACTGGTCTTTGTAGGCTCCTTTTTAAATAAAGACACCTCCGGGATGACCTCAGTGGATAGATAAAAACTACATTAAATGGAGAGTAAAACGTGATCTCAGTAAATGCACGCAGCCTTTACTAGAAGATGAAACTGAGGAGATGACTAAGCAGTTTCTTTAAACAAAGGACCTGGTTCTCGGAAGAAAATCCCTCTCTTCAAGTCAAAGCTCTGGCCTGCACAGAAAATGAACCTTACTAGAGCTGGAGTTGTAATGGGATGCATATGGATGCCATCAACCCCCGTGGGAAAAATGTCAGAAAACACCCCCTTTGAAAATATACCATACCCCCTCAACTCCCTTAACTGTTCTGTATAAACCCACACAGGTAAAGGTAAATCTACATTATTGCAAGGGGTCTGCAGAAATGTTTCATGAATTGTAATTCATAAAATTGTCATCCATTTACTAAAGGGGGGGTAGATAGGGTTAAAAATATTTAAGGGAGGTTTAACCCTTATCGACCCAACCTAACTAACAAGCTGGATCGGAGGAAGACTTGATTGACAACTCAAATAATGTATTAATTTTATAAGCATAAATGAGTAGGAATTTTCTACCAAAGGTATACTATTTTGCCTTTATACTCTGTTTCCATCTCCTGTAATCACTTGTTATTCAGGGTCTTGGGGGGTCCATAGCCTGTCCTGGAGGCTACAGGCACAAGGCAGAAAACAGTCCAGGATGGGGGGGGGGGGGGCAACCCATGGCAGGACACACTCACACACCATTCACTCACACTAGCACACCTTTGTTACTTGGTTTCCAAATATCATAAAATCATTATCGCTTCTGCCTTCAGTACAACTGCATTTATAGTAATACAATTCCAAAACAACCAAAAAGCTATTTTCATTTGTTTACACTTGAACACTTGCATAAGCTACATTGAGATTCTCTAACCTGAGTCTCAGTGGTTAAGACCATGACTGTACATTCGCCACGAGAAATCCCACAGTGCAAGCTTTCACTGGAGCAGGAAATTTTTCTGTTTCAGTCGGCTGACTGCAATATATGACCTGATGCATTTCTATCTGACACAAGAGGTTTGTTTTTTTGCTGAATAAGCGATACTTGGAAACAGGGTCTCTACACATTTCACCTGTCGCAAGGCATATCTTCAAAAACATGCTCAGGGATCCGGTTTCAGACTGGTGCAGCACGCAGTCAGTGGCCTGCAAGGCTGGGGAGTGGGGAGCAGCGCAAACCATCTCCAAGGAGACAGAAGTGGCTCTCAGTCAAACAGGTGGCGAATTATCCGATTCCCCACAGGTATCATCTGTCCTCAATCGAGCGTTTTACTATCGTGACCGGAGATAAATGACTTTTATAATTTTATGGTGGAAAATGTCAGTGCTGAAGTGATTATTCAGGATATAGACATTAAATATAGACAAGACAATATGGGCATTAAAATATATTCAAGATTAAATTTAAGGAGGGGTTTTAATTTGCAAGCTTTTAATATGCAGGGTATTTACGGTGCTGAATGAAAATAGGGACTGCCCTTTTGTTTTATGGTGAAGAATGCCACCCTATTTTACCCAGCAACAGTATTCTCATGCATATTTACATCTATCTATCGATCAATCTATCTATCCATTCATCCTTCCATCCATTCATCCATCCATCCACCCTGCTTATCTAGCACAGGGTCACAGAGAGTTTGAAGTCAATCCCAGAATGCACTGGGAACAAGACAAGGATGGGATGCCAGTCTGTCAGTAAATATTTACAAACCTTCTGTTATTTATACATTACATTATTAAGATAGCACCTTCCCCGCCAAATTGACTTAAACAGCTCACATTCTTGATTTTCCACATTTTTTCCACCTGGTCTTTAGCACTTATTTTCGACACGTTTTACTCAGTTGTGTAACAAGACAGTTTACAAGGTCACGAAGCTATAGAGCAGCTTACTTATGACTAGACCCAGGTACACTCTAACCCAGCTAACTGAGGCGGCTACCTTAACAATCATTATAACCTCACAGGAAATTCCTTTCATCTGACTGCAGAGGGTGACATCAGCGCCAACTATAACATTATTGGCTCGAGGATCTGCTGCAAGAATCCTATTCCTGCCCTCAGCCACTCATGTCAGTTAATAATTTACGGATTGAACCAATCAGGGACAGTCAAATACCAGTTGATTTTACAGCATGGCTGTCTGGCAGCCTATTTTATGAGATGCCTGTTGAATGAAATGAGGTTGTGTAAAACTGTTATCATCAGCAATGTCATCTGTATTGAAGGCTCAGAAGTATGAAATTACAATCTTCTGAAAATTCACCATTTATTCTAGAAGGCCTTTGTGTCTCCTGCAGGTGTTTCTTAACACAAACTGAGCTGCAGAACTTATCCAGCTGCTGAGGTAAATGTTTAAAGATTAGGAGGTGCTATCATGCGTTGAGAAGCCAGACTCAGTGTTTACCTTCTGTGACGCATTAGACCATGGCTTTAGGCTCTCTTTGTGACACATGCTCTACGAAATGCAGTCAGAGCTATTTGTGGGATCGTGGTTCATGCGCCCATAAATGTAATCACTGGTCTACGCATACATTTTACACATCTGGTTTCAGTTATGACAGCTGCAATCCCGAGCACGTCCAGGAGAGGGCAGGCTACAGAGCTGAGTACAGCCTGGACAGTTCTCATGTCCACTGCAGGGCAGTGACATGTGCATCCACAGCAGCTTCCAAGCATAAAATAAAACACCTCAGGTTTTAGCCTTCGATGACAGCATAGCTCCAACATCATTATACTATTTCCAGTATTTACTTGAGCTTCTCCCCTGGACAATTCAAGCTGATGTCATGCAGGTCTGGCTAAACACATAATATGAATGGTCAGTTTGCATGTACATTATGTGTGATACCATTTTTGATCAAAATGTTTATTTAAAAAATTTGTCTCTCCAAATAGAAAATGGAGCAACTTTTTTGAGCCAAGTTCTTGGTCATTTTGGGACCAACTTCAAACACTACAGTTATATTCAGTTAATTTTTCAAACAAACTCAGAAACAACTATTCTACAGGTAACTGTATAACCACTCATCATCAGTTAAACTGTTTGGGGCTGTATGAAACAAAGGATCAAGATACAGGTAGTCAGGCATCAGGCTAGCTAGATTATGTGAATAAACAGTTGTTGGACAATGAAATTGAAACAATGGCCAAAATAGTGTTTTATACTAAATTCTGTGGCCTGGTGGCCAATCGTCATTGATTGCATGTTCCATCAGTAAGTGTGATGGTTGATTTATCAGGGAAATAGCACAGCTCTGCATAAAATATTGCAATTCAATCAACATTATGGGAGACATATCAGAGTTCAAAAGAGGACGATCTGTCGGTATGCGTCTTGTTGGTGCATCTGTGACCAGCACAGCAAGTCGTTGTGGTGAATAGAGAGCTAAAGCATCAGAGCTGGGTAATTCGGGTCCGGAGAGTCAAAGTCCACATCGGGATTTTGTTTCAACCAACTTGTTGAGTACTCTGTGACTGTGACTCTTTTTGCTCAACTGGTTGGTTGAAAGAAAATCTTGGTCTGGACGTTTACTCTCTGGACCTGAATTACCCAGGTCTGCACAGTATCCAGGATAATGTCAGCATACCATTACGAAGAATGGACCACATCTAACAGGAGCAGCTGTGGACACAGGAGGAAGTTGTCTGGAAGAGATGTACTAACGCAGATTGTATCAAAAAAACATAGAACCACAGCTGCTCAATTTACTGCAGAATAACTGCGCACCTCGACTCTATTTCCACCAAAGCTGTTTGTCAGGAGCTACACATGGTCAATATTCACGGCCGGCTGCTATAGCCAAACCTTTGGTCGCATGTGCTAAAGCCAAATGTTAGTTTTAATAGTGCAGCAGCTCAAATCTTGGACTGTGCACAATGTAAAACATGTTTTGTTCTCTGATGAGTCTACATTTACTATCTTTTTCCACATCTGGGACAGTTACAGTATGGTGAAGACCGAAAGAGGCTTACCACCCAGACTTTTGTGTACCCAGAATGGATCAGATAGTTTGAGCTGCAATATCTTGACATTCACTGTATCCACTACTTGTTCTAGATGGGCTCGTTACTGCCAAGGACTACTGAACCATTCTGGAAGACCATGTTCACTGAGTGGTTCAAACTTTGTACCCTGAAGGTGGTTCCATTGATCAGAATGATAATGCACCGATACACACAGCACGACAGAGTGGTTTTATGAAGCCGAAAGTGAAGTTGAACATCTTCCATGGCCTGTGCGGTCACCAGATCTGAAAATTACTGAGCCACTCTAGGTGCTTTGGAGAAGCGAATCAGGAAACGTTTTCCTCCACCAGCATCACGAAGTGACCTGGCCACTGTTCAGGAAGAGTAATGCCTCAAGATCCCCCAGGACACTGTGTAGGACTTACATCTGTCACATCCAAGATGAAATGATGCTGTTGCACCATACAAATAAATTATTACAGTCTAAAACCAGGTTTCAGTTTCATTGTCACACCCCTGTATAGGAATATGACTCCATTAGTGACGGACAGAATGACACTTCATGACCCATTTGCTGTATGGGGTCATGTGTCATGAACCATCATTTTGTCCTTCACTAGAATCCATTTAAAATGATGACGCCCATAATGACGTGGAGTTATATTTGTAGATTTTGCATCTTCTCCCCCGTTGTATGGCATTCCTCTGGGTATTCTTATATTTTCCTCCCATTGTCCAAATACGCACCGTCAGAAAAAAAGTAGCAATTTGTACCTTTAAGGGTACAATCACTTGTCCTTAATTTATCATCCCGTGCAAGAGAACATGTGCCCTGTGATAAACTGTCATCCCGTCTGCATTATGTTCCCTGCCTGGTGCCCAGTGCATTGTTATATGCATATATACTGTTAAATATGTAATAACACACAGGCTTTTACTGAATATGTAATAACATACAGGCTTTTACTGAATATGTAATAACATACAGGCTTTTACTGAATATGTAATAACATACGGGCTTTTACACATTTATATATACTATTTGTATAGAGACATTGATGATAAATTACACATGTGCTCAGCTGTATTCTAACTATAATTGCTACAGCTAATCCTTTAGAAGACCCCTCTGTCCGCATCACTTTCTGCAGCACCATATTCCATCCCTTGGAGATGCATGTTCCAGCAATGCCCAGGGGACCAGGCTGGGCGGCTGATTCCCCCAACAAATAGTCCTCCCAGTTACCCGAGTGTTCCCAGTTGGATGCATTTCCAAGTTAAAACAAAAAGCCCAGTCTGCTTGAAACCATACTGAGGACATCAGCTGCTTCATCTTCTCAGCTCACACCAAGCTGGGCATCTCTCCACACCTGAGTCATTTCTTCAAGGTGGAGGGAGAAAGGATGCACGCAGCCTAACGCTAACTTCATCTCATAGTGCCTCATGATCAGTGAGGAGGACATTTTCATAACTGCTCCATGATTTACCACATTTATACTTCATCTGGCTTCAAAGATGTGTCCCCAGCTTCACGTAAACATCTGAACACAGCTGGATAGAGACTGCTCAGCTGATCATGCTATCATTAATGGCCGTTGTCATTGGCCCACCATATAATTTCTAAACTGGTTGTTGATGGCCTCAGCAACAATGGGGATCTTCAGTATGGCGCACATGAGCACCATACTCTTTCTGACCACCATAAGTTTTATAGAAACCCATCTAAAGCCCAGGAGAACGTGTGAATCTGTGTAAACAGCTCTGGAGTCTGGTCTGAACTCTCAGAATTCAACTTTGGGGCTGCCTCCTGAGCCACTGCAACACCGACCACAACACCAAAATACGTAAAAGCAGGCGAACACACAATGTCCGTGGTAGAAATGTCCATGCGTCACAACCACAAACCACCGTCCAAATAGAAACTGAATGACTAAGGCCTGGATCCCATTAACAAATCTGATGGGTGTTCCTCAAAGCTCAGCACCTGTGCCACACCCAGATGCTGACTTCCTTTACTGCAAAAACACATCGCAAACCACCACTATCTGGCAGTAAGTCTCTGTCATCATCATAGAGATTCCTCCTCCATCTAGTAAGGAAAGCCATGGGAAGCTCCCATATTGTCTTGGGGGCTTTGACTGCCCTCTACAGTTGATGCATGGTAGTGCAAGTTACATCTATCATCCATCCACTAGTTTTCTTATTTAGGCTAAGAGTACAAGGCACAAGAAGACACAGAATGTGATGTCACTCCATCACAGGGCACACACACCCTCATATTCACGCACTATGAACAATTTAATGATGCTGATTTGCCTAACTGCATGTGCTTGGACAGTGTGAGGATGCCAGTGCGACACACATAGAATTTGAATCCCCGGCTCTGTCACTGTGAGATAACAGTCCTAATCACTAAACTTCTATAATAATGAAAAAGACAATTAAAAATACCAACAGCAAAAAATAGCTCAGCAACTTCAGGGAACTGTCTACAACTTTGGATCAGGGCTTCAAAACAGAAATAAATAAATTTTCTTGCAAAGATCTTTACTTTGAACCACTTTCTGAAGAGGGGAAGAAGAAAAATTTGAAATGCTGGGGAGAGTTAAGTGGGTGTTGAAAACAGTAGTGTGCTGCAGAAGTGGTTCAGGGGCACATACAAGCCCAAGGGGGGAGTAAAAACCCAGGGACGAATAACCCCCCCAGGGACGTGTAACCCCTTATATAACCCACCTCAGCACCCTTGGTCTCCACGGCTCTACGAAACACCTGGGTGCAGCAGCTCATTCCCTGGCGGAGACAAGGCCTCCCAGACGTCTGTGTGACCCTCCCCCCGCCCCGAGGAGTCGCACGTGTGTGAAAAAAACCTTCCTCAGCTGTGTGGGTGGATCATCACCACTCCTCCGACTGGTAAGTGTTCAGAGCCTGTTACTCCAGCAGACACAGCAATGGAAGCGATGGGAATAATTAATGCCCCTCTGATGTAAGCCGCCCACCATCTCCTGAGGAGCTGGGAAGACAATTTATATTAAGGCCATTTTTAAGTTATTATATCTGCCTCCTTATATGGCTACACGCCCGGCAGATTTTAAGAAATGATGATAAGGCATGGTAATGAGACTCTGCTTGGCCACATAGGGTGTTTGACACACGCAGCTCTGGCACACAGTGCCCCAGAAGTGTGTGAACGGTCGAGCTGCAGAAAAGGGAGGCCGTTTTTTTTTTTTTGGGCAAGGAGAAGGAGGGCCAGCTGCGATGCTGAGGCATGAACACAAGGATAACTGTTAATCATCCCTTCTGAGACACATGGGGTTAGGGCTAAGTGATGAGTTGTTTATCTAAAGGAGGAGAACTGTGTGTAAAAGCTAAGCAGTTGGTTTTGTTCCGGCAGAGATCTGCTTGAACAAAAAAACAATAAAATTATATGTGAAAAATGCATGATCTGGGAAGAAGGCGGACTGTCCCGCTATTTAATGACTCATTTCTTTTCTGGAAAAACATCTGGGTCTTTGGATAAGGAAACAATTCTAGTGAATTGATTAAAGGTGAACCTCAAGCTCACAGGTGTCAATTTGGATAGGTGTGTGTGTGTGTGTGTGTGGTTGTAATGTGGTGGGAGACATTAATTCCTCAGAGGCTCATTGTTGTCATAAACCCATTCGGGAGTGAACACAGGACGGGGCTTCCTGCTCCCAGCGATATGTTACCATCCTTCTAGAATACTGTGCAAAAGGGTTCTGCGCAATTTCTGGAAGGACATTTGTGGCGGAAAGGTGAAGTGCGTCAGTTTTCCATAACGGCTTATCTAGTACAGGGTCACAGTGAGTGTGGAGCCTATTCCGGCTCAGGAGATGAGTACGGGCTGCCAATGTATCACTGACCTCACACACCACCTGCAATTTAGAGACATAAAGCCACCTAATATGTCGGTTTCCACTGAAGACGGAAAGCCACACAAATAGAGAGAACAGGTAAATACCAGGACTTGAGCCTACGAGCCGGTAGGTGTATAACTCTAACCCTAACCATAACCCTAACCACCTTGCTTTCCTGATACCTGGCACTGACTCCAAAAGAAATCTGCCTTAATCTTGCAACGGAAGAATCCCTCGTTAAATTGGTAGTGCTTTTTTACTACTGCCTTCCAAACCACAAAAATGCTAAAATGTTTCAAATACTCTATACTATATACCAAAAACAAATAATAAATGAATAAATTACCTTTTGCATGACACAAAATTAATTTAATAGTTTGAGGCAAGAGGTTGAATGTCTTGTTGAATTTTGACGAAATTATATAAGAATATAAAACCCATTTAGGCAATATGGAAGATGATGTCTCACCTGGAAATGAATGTCTACATACTGACAAATCACACATCAGAACCGTAGCTAACGGTGACAGCTTGATAGTGGCTATAACCCAATGATGCGGTTGTTTAACTGCTTGCAGGACATTTCATTTTCCTTTTCCGCCTCATGCGGGGTCCAGTGTACCATAGCAGACAAATCACCAACACATTAATTTTAGTCTGTTACCTCAGCAACTCAAATTCTTCCCATTCTTTTTACCCCTGCATGTGCATGATGCATGACATTTTTTAGAGGTCTCTTATAATTACCAATGATGGACGTTAACTTCAGATTGTGTTTTTATTTGCTGAAAAAAATAGTTTGCAGGAACAAATTAGAGTTCATTACCATATAATGATTTACTTCGGTAAAATGACACAGGTGTGAATAGCTGATGGGCTGTGGCTACAAAGCCGTCATTTTAATTGAGTTTCTCCGCCACCATGCTCATTCCTTAGCTCCCCTACTGGTTGCCTGGAAACAAGCCATGGAGGAGGCCCAAAGTCTGCTCCAGTTATGAGAAGTGTCTTTGAAACTTGTATAACACTTAGCCAGCCAAACAGCATGGAAAACTCTGCCTGTGATGTTTATACGCTTGCGCTGGCCATTTGGATCGACTCATCTTTGCCAAAAAGATCATGGGGATGGGGGGAGGGACCAAACCCTGTCCTCCCTTCCTCTTTTCACCCTGAAAAGCTTCTTCCTACATCCATAAGCCCAGTTTTACAGGTTCCTCAGACTTCACAATAGGCCCTCCGTCTAATCCAGCAGAATAAGGTCATTACCATTAACAAGCTCAAGGCTCTTGTGATCTCCATTTCAGTTGAAGTTAAAAGTCATTTCAGATGAAATTTAAGAAACACTTCAGCTCCTTTTGAAATTAAGGCAGGTTAAAGATATATTCATGTGTGATATTGTCAGTTACCAACTGGCGTGGCCCACTTCCTACTGGCTATTTTAGTGGTTTCTGCTGGGTTAAACTAGTCCAAGACTGGGAGTACACAACAACCTCACCAACCATGGGACCCAAAGGCACAAAGGTCCCAAACTTATGACAATAAATCTCTAAGTTCCTGACTGAACACTGTCCAGGTACAGCATCTACGAAGGACTGCGCCTTTTAGAGACTCTGGGACTCCAAACAGTACTTCCTCCACATATCAAAGACCTAGTTAGCTGGTATAAATGTTGCAACTGTCAAATAAAGTGCTCCTGGGGGAATGGGGGGGCACACAAAGGAGGGAGGGGGAGGTGCACATCAGGCAAGATGTGAAAAAATGTGACCAGTGATGATGGTGCAAAAGTCACAACTAACCACTAATATGTATTGGCTTATTTGCATGTACCTGGTTATGAAATCTTAATTATTATTTAATCATAATAGCTCCCTATAAAAGCAATATATTCCCTCCTTGATGCTCCAGAAGATGCTGCAGTTAGTGGCAGAGCCACATATTTCTGCTTTCAGATAAAGATAAAGTCCAGAAAAAAGAGTTACTCATAATCTCCATGAGTAAACATGTTCAATGCTAATCCCAAGAAAACATAACTAAAGCAATTCAATCACATTAAAATGAAATGTTTCCAGCAGATTTATAAAATAAGTTTTCATACTGAAGAAAAAAACAAACAGCACTTTAATTAATTTGTATAAAAATATATTAATACGCTACAAAAAAAGCTGCAAAACTATTACAAATCTATTCATCTATCTTCCAACCACATATGCAGTACAGGAACATGGTTTGCCTGGTACCAATCCCAGGATGCACAGGGCACAATGCAGGAGACTGCCCTGAATAGTATGCCAGTCCATCACACGGGATCATCACATAATGTCTGGGACAATTGCAGAGGTGGGAGAACAAAGAGGGTTTTTTTTATTTTATTTTAGAGAACCAATAATGGCTCTAGAACAGAAGCACCTTCTCATGTCACAAAAGCACTGGAGGCAGAACCAACTGACAGCACATAAGAGCATCTTTTCTCTTTCACGGCAGCACAATTAACATCTTTTTGATGATGATGGACGAAATAATTACCCTGAACTGCCAATCACAGCAATAACCAAATAGGAGAAACAGTAATCAATAGGAAGTAGGTTAATCCAGTCAGTGATTGACACAATGGCAAGCATTTACAGTCTGAACAAATGAATTTAATATAAAATCTGCTCTCATAAATCTGAATTACACATCACCCTATTTTCAGCGCTTTTTGGGGAATTAATAGCACAGTCCAAAAATGAATACTACTTGTTTGTAATGAGTACCATTAAAATATAGTTTAGGGCTGCCAGAATGGGTCTTGTGGTTCAGAATAACCCTCAACTCAAATTCAGCAGTCTAAACATGTTTCAAACAATACCATAACATCCCTTATTATAAATTATGTGCTCAAGAAAAAAATTAAAGAAACAACACTTTAAATTGTATTAAAAGATATGAACATGATATGAACAAATAATGCCGTGATGCCAAAACAAATAAAAAACACGGAACCTTTTTTAAATCGACTTCATTGAAACGGCATTTAAGATTTACTTTTTATCTCCATCTAGTGGTCTGAAGTCTGCATATCCAAATAATTTAATTTCCAATCCCAATGTGGGGTTTCCTATACATTTTCATATAAATTACATATGCATTACTGTAGGTGTCATACTTGCTTAGAACCTTAATTAGTTTATATTACCCTCATTAAACACATATAAGTCCTGGTGAGTTTCTGTCCATCCCTGCTGCAAAATTTCTACTTGCTGTTGCTCTTTCTCTTTGCCAGTGTCCATGTTGGGCACAAGCTATCTTGGTTCTTGAGATTGTTTCACTTTAGACATTGGATGGGAAATCTACAAAGGGCCAGTGTCTATGCAGGTTTTTGAGATAATGGGTCAGCTGTTCAAACCCAGGTGTGAGGACTCTTCAGCCAATCAGTCCTCTAATTAGTAATCTAATTAAGGAGTTGCAGCGAAAACCAGCATACCCAATGGCCCTTTCTGGATAAGCTTGCCTACTCCTGCTTTACATATTTATTTTTATCAATCGTGCTGCAATTCTTTGTAATGCTGTTAGTTAGCACATGTTGTTTTGAAAACTCACATAACAAAGTGCTGACTGTCAGACCTCTGATGCATTCTGCTAATTAACATTTAACCTGATATGACTCACCTTTGTATCTACAGCAGTTGTTGTGACTTGTGTCAAAGGTAAAGTACATTTTACATGCGGTGTTTCTATCCCCTTTTAAGTCAACCTTATTAAAACATTTTTTAACTATAAAAAGGAATTGGTTTTAAAAGCTAATTACATTTGTGCAAGTATTAGGGTATCTGGAGAAACCTAACTGCGAATGACTTTTTAAAGCTTAGTGAAGAGGGCATGGTTGAGTGGTGTCACTGCTTCTCATTATCCGTAACCATAACACCATGCTGGCACTTTCCTCTGATTCTACACGATATGCTCCATGCCCTCTGTGACCACATTGTGGTGAGCTTGTGGGTCACGAAGCTTGTGGG
Organism: Mormyrus proboscirostris; assembly: GCA_026779585.1. Lineage (NCBI taxonomy): Eukaryota > Metazoa > Chordata > Actinopteri > Osteoglossiformes > Mormyridae > Mormyrus > Mormyrus proboscirostris. The sequence goes on from JAODKF010000068.1 coordinate 16,129,619, forward strand.
TCACGGTCCTTAAACATCAGCAGAGACAGAGTTGGACAACTATCAAAATAACTAGCACATTTGCAGTGAGACATAAATCCAATACATAAACTTTACAGACAATTGGTACAGAATATGACACGTACTATTTACAACATAAGACACATCAGCTTCTTTCGTGTTAATGAAATTAAAAACAGGTGCACTAGAGGGTCAACAATGAGATGACCCCCTCAAATGGTTTAACAGGTGGAGGCTACAGACATTTTTCCCTCCTCATGATTTCTGACTGTTCTTTCACTAGTTTGCATTTCGGCTACAGTCAGTGTCTCTACTGGTAGCATGAGGCGATACCTGGACCCTGGAACTCCAGAACCTCCAGGATGGTGCATCAATATGTGTCATTTCCAGAAGGCACCGTGGAGCTTGATTGGCATCTGGCATAGAATACCAGAATTGGCAGGTCTGCCACTGGCACCCTTTCCTTTTCACAGATGAGAGCAGGTTCACCCTGAGCACATGTGACAGACGTGAAAGGCTTTGGAAAAACCATGGAGAACGTTGTTCTGCCTATGACATTGTTCATGTCCAGTTTGGTGGTGGGTCAGTGATTGTCTGGGGAGTCGTATCCATGGAGGGATGCACAGACCTCAGTAGGCAAGACAACTGCATCTTGACTGCCATTAGGTTTCAGGATGAAATCCTTGGACCCATTCTCAGACCCTACGATGGTGCAGTGGGTCCTGGGTTCCTCCTGGTGCACGACAATACTGAGCCTCATGTGGAGAGAGTATGCAGGCAGTTCCTGGAGGATGAAGGAATTGATACCATTGACTGGCCCCCACACTCGCCTGACCTAAGTCCAATAAAACACCTCTGGGACCTTATGTTTTGGTTTATCTGACGTCGCCAGGTTTCACCTCAGACTGTCCAGGAGCTCAGTGATGCCCTCGTCCAGATCTGGGAGGAGATGCCCCAAGACACCATCCGTCATCTCATTAGGAGCATTAGCCCGATGTTGTCAGGCATGCATACAAGCATGTGGGGGTCATACAAACTACTGAGTACGATTTCAAGTTACTGCAATGAAATTTCGGCAAAATCGACCAGCCTGCTGCATCATTTTATCACTTTGGTTTTCGGCCTTTGAATTCAGCCCTCTGTAGGGTGATCATTTTCATTTCCACCCAATTATGTGGCATTCTTTCGTTCCTCACACATTACCCAGTCCACATCAGGATAAATATCCAACATGACTTTTTCCATTAAGATCTGGGGCGTCTTCAAAATGTTCCTCTGATTTTTCTGAGCAGTGCACATGCGCATAACCTATATCAATAGTGCCAAGGCTACCATACAGCTGCAGTCCCCATCATGCTTCTGTAGGATAATATAGACAAATATATTGTAAGTAAAGTTACATGTGCAATGATTTGCAATATAATGATTTTATTTTTATTTCATTGTTGTGTCCTGCAAATGGTGTTAAACTGCATTCGCCCCTGCAAGCAGTCCTCCAACATGCAGAGAAATTCTGGGGCTTGGTTGTGGGATTGACACTCCAGCCACCATAAAAAAAATCACACAGCTACAAGACAGTGTGCAGGACTCTTTTCTGCTCTCGGTGGGAGTCCCTCCTGCTACAGCTGCTCACAGGAATCCTGAACATACTATGAAGAGGATGTGGGAAAGTCCTCAGGAGCCTCATTCCCAGAAGAGTTGAAACTGCAACATCTACACAAGTGCCCAAATTGTGAATTCTGACCACAGACCTGTTCAACTCAGGTTCAGTAGGCTACCTTCTATTAGGAAAATGAGGCTGGACCTGGCCAGACTCCAACATCAGACTATTTCTAATGGGTTTGTAGGCAGTTTACGGGAAGAACTTGCAGATTTCTGAGACTAATGTGATGTGGGACACATTCCGTGATAAAACTGTGAAGGTTGCTGAGGGTTGTGTTGGTTCGCCAGTGTTTCAAAAGGAAGTTTTTCATCTCACAGGGCATTCTGGATATTACTTAGAAGAGTCACAGCACACAGCTTGATGGTAATTGCAGTCTGTAGGAAGAATAAAAGGATGGCTGCGAGGGCACTGAGGGTAGATAAGGAGGTGTTTGTTAGAGAAATCTGTGAGCAAGTGACATACTATTTGTGGTCTAGTGACCCACATCCTGCTTATAGAGGAACTGAAACATCATGCACCAAACCTGTTTCTCAGAGTGTAACAGACAGGGCAAGTGAGAGAACAGTCCGTATGGATGACACTGCAGTTTTTTAAGGCTTATCCTCTGACTAGGAAATTGGATATCTCTTGGTCCATGGTTTTTGGGGCTGATCCTCTGATTGGCTGTGAAACATCCAACCTCACTGAGATTTCACAGATCTGGTCATAAGGCTGTCCTCCTTGTGTTGCAAGTAGTCTTTGCTTCATTCTGGAGACAGGTGTCATCCTAACCGACTGGATTTTGGATTTGTTGTCCATATCTGGAAAGAGACGGGCGATCACATAGATTGCAGCAACTACAGGGGTATAACACTCCTCAGTACTGGGTAAGGTCTTCACTAGGGATATCATCAACAAGGCCCGTGATCACTCGCTCACCTACCAGCGACCAGAGCAGTCTGGTTTTATTCCTAAGAGGTCTATCATGGACCCATCCTGGCACTGAGATGTCTTATCGAGCACAAACATGAATATAAGCAATGTATCTTTGCAGCTTTTGTCGATTTCGTAAGGTGACTCAGTTGATTGAGTTGATTTGTGGGACATCCCGAGACTTCACTGGATCCCTCAAAGTTGCTGGACATGATGGTCAGCCTGCACACCAGTACTGTCAGTGCTGTGCAGAGTGAAGACAGAACCTCTGCTTCTCAGTGGATTCTGGGGCTTGTCAGGGGTGTGTTCTTGCTCCTACTCTGTTCAATGCATGCATGGAATGGGTGCTGGGCAGAGTCGTGGGGTCCAGTGGATATGGGGCATCTGTTGGTGAAGAAAGATTTACTGATCTTGACTTTGCTGACAATGCGGTGATCATTGCTGAATCAATGAATGCTCTGATTGGGGCTCTCAAGGGACTGAATGAAGTGTCTGCAGTGTTTGCATTCGTGAGTGTCCCAGATGAAAACCAAAATCCCGACATTTGATGACCTCTTGAGCACAGCCTTCAACAATGTGTTGGTCTGCGGAGAGGGTGTTGACATCATCAAGAGGTATTCTTACCTTGGCAGTGGCGATTATGTTTCTGGTGATTCTTCCTATGAAGTCAGTAGATGGATTGGGAGAACATGGGGGGTCATAAGGTTACTGAAAAGGGGTGTGTGCCACTCCAAACTTTATAAGAGAATGAAGGTCCAAGTCTTTAGGGTCCTGGTGCTCCCTGTCTTGCACTATGTTGTTACTCTGTCTCTTTGGAGAATCTTTGGAAATCATTGGTTTGCATTTGTGTTGAACCAGTGATAACCCAGACCTGTTCCAAATAAGGTACATTATCTGCATTGGGAGGGAGCGTCAGTTATGACACTATGGCTATGTGCTGCATTTCCCTGAGGGTGATCCTTCACAGGGTCCTCATTTCTGGGGACCTGAACGGCTAAACTAGGCCAAGCGGACTCCCATGTAAAACCTAGCTCGCTAACCAGACGTGAGTTTCCTAAAGTCTTCTTAATGCTACATCTTTCGTAAATTCTATTTTTTAACATAGAACTTACACATGACGTAGTGTTAAGAAGGCTTTGGAAAACTCAGCCCGGGATCCTGAGGTGTTTTGTCCTGTGGTCGGCATGGCAACATGCTGTATCATGGCAAGTCCCTAAGCTGACCTGACAGTGTTGTGAAGACATAGGTCAATTGCAACATATCCTTTCCAAAAAAAAAAAAACGATGTTGTTTTCCATGTTTTGCGATTTGTTTATGCACATAGATAACAATGACAAATATCCAGTA
>JAODKF010000068.1:16141191-16154829 GCA_026779585.1 Mormyrus proboscirostris
CATACTGCCCCCTACTGGTGATGAAGGACGTTTTCCACTCATCTCCTTCCTTGATTCTAACCAGGTTGTACGCACTGAGCAAGTCCAGTTTAGTGAAAATGACCGCTTCTCTCAGCTGTTCTAAAGCTGAGAGAATCAGGGGAAGAGGTTCTCTCCTCTTGACAGTGATAGAATTCAGTGCGCGATAATCCACCACAGGTCAGAGGCCCCCGTCCTTCTTCTTGATGAAGAAGAACCCTGCTGTAACTGGTGAAGTGGATGGTTGGATAATACCTTGGTTTAACCCCTCGTGGATGTAGGTGTCCAGCGAATCCTGTTCCTGCAGAGAGACGGGATACAATCTTCCTCTAGGCAGGCGAGCCCCCTCCAGTAAGTCAATGGAGCAGTCGCACTCCCGATGGGGAGGAAGGCTGAAACCTCTCTGCTTGCTAAAAACGTCCCTGTAATCTCGATACTCTGCGGGAATATGGTCCAGGTTCTCGGGCTCTGGACTTTCAACACCTGTGGCTTTACAGGGGAGAGACATACAGTTGTGGAGACAACTACTCGACCAGGCAGCGAGTTCCCCTTGGTGCCAATCTAACCGGGGGTTATGCTTCCGCAACCAGGGAAGTCCTAGGATCAGCGGATCCTTGGCCTGGTTTAACACAAACACCTCCATCGTTTCTGTGTGCAATACCCCCACCTGCATGTCAAAAGGACCCGCACGATTCTCAATGGTTCCTTTTAATATGCGTGACTCCGTGCACTGTCAGGGGGCAGGCTAGTCTTCTAAAGGGGATTTGCAAGCGGCGAGCCAGGGATATGTCCATAAAGTTCCCGGCGGCCCCACTGTCCATGAGAGCTTGTACCTGACAGCTAATCTCCCTCTCTTTAACGAGAACCGGAATGGTAAATTGTGCGAGTCCGGTCATGGAGAAAACAGTGTCACCAACCGGTAGCGTTCGTTCTTCGCGCTGGGGCCGAACGAGGCAGGTAGTGAGGGCATGCCCTGCACCTCCGCAGTACAGACATAACCCCCCCTTAGGTCCTTCTCCGGCGTTCGGCAGAGGTGAGGGGAGTCCGGCCGATCTGCATGGGTTCCGTCGGGTCGATGCTTGGATTATCCACCGCTCGCTCGGATTCAGTGGTACGTCTCCTGCGCCGCCGGTCTCGTATGAATCGCCTGGTGCACGAGTTCTTCAAAGGAAGGAGCCTCACCCCGGGCAGGGAGCTCATCTTGTAGATCCGGGTTGAGGGCACGCAGGAAGATTACTTGGAGGCAGTCGTCGGGCTATAGTAACGCCGCCGAGATGGTTCGGAATTCTAGGGCGAATTCAGCCGTGGAGCGATTACCTTGGCGACAGTCCAGCAAACGCCATCCGGGGCTTCGTCCCACTGCCGGATGGTCGAATACTTCCATCAGAGCCCGTTGGAACTCTCTTCCCGAATGCAGTAGCGGGCTGCTGTCCGCCCATAGAGCTGTCGCCCAGTCGCAAGCTCTTCCCGTTAACAGGGAGATGGTGAAACGAACCTCTGCGTCGGTGGCTCGAAACATCTCCGGATGTTCCTCCACGTATATCCCGACTTGCATTAGAAAGCCCCTGTACTGGTCGGGATTGCCATCATATCGTTCTGGCAAGGCGATGGGTCAGGGGGCGGAGGAGCGGGTTGGGGAAGCCGGAAGTGGAACCTGGACTACCTGAGCGGCGAGGAGATGTTCCACGGCGGTGATCCGGCTCTCTAGGTTCCTTGCTGGATCCATCATGCAGCGAAGTATTCTGTCACGCCTGGCCGGGTAAGGAGACACGGATTCAGAAATGCAAGGAATTAGGTGTTTTAATGAGACTGATGGATGACGCGGGCAAGGGAAGGGAATCCCAGCCCCCGCGTAGGAGAGCGGAGCGGCAGGGAGGAGCCAGGGCTCCTCTGGATAGGGGATCAGGCAACCGGCGTTGGAATCGGCAGGCACGAGTCGTGGTCGTGGTCCGGAAGGGTAGGTCAATAGCCAGAAGATCAGTCCGACGATGAGGCACAGGACGGGAGGACGGGAGGGAAGGACTCAGCAGGGCGGGGCGCTAGGATCGGGAGCTGGACTGAGGGAGGAAGGAACAGAAGGTAAGGGTTTGACCACGGGCAGAGAGGTAGGGAGCGGGAAGTCGGGAAGACGAAAGACAAAGAAACGCTTGGTATGGCACGGTAACATCGGCTCAATACTTCGCGTCTGTAACTTGTTCGACTCTCCTTCTTAAGGAGGTTGCATCAGGTTGGAATGACTTACACCTGCTCTCCCCCCGCCCCCATGGGCGTAACAACCTGGTACAGCCAAAACATACTGGAGCTCAATGCTCTAAAAATAGTGGAGATGCTTCCTGGGCATCATAACTATGCTAAATATCAGTTCCCTCATCAAAATCGCCTAACAGAGGACATACTTTCAACAGCAATTGAAGAAGTAAAACCTGCCAAGGACAATGATGGTGCAGTTCTACACAGCCATCAATGAGTCCATCCTCACCTGCTCCATCACCATCTGGTACGCTGCTTCCAGTGGCAAGGACAAGAGCAGACTGCAGTGTATCATCAGCTCTGCAGAGAAGATGATTGGACACAATCATTGGGACCTGCACACCTCCAGGATCCTGATTTGAGCAGGAAAGATTGTGACCAACCCCTACTTTTTGCACATCTATTTCATCTGTCTGTTCTACTGAGTATCATATATATTTTTATATTTCGCTAGTCAGTATTTCTCCTTTCCCATTGATTTTGTATTTATTGATAGTTATTGTACAGCTCTGCACTGTTTGCACTATTTTATTACATCATTTCTATATCATTTGTTGTATGTGAATATATGCATCAATACTGCCAAAACAAATTCCTAGTACATTCTGCTATACCTGGCTAATAAAGTAAATTCTGATTCTGATTTAGTCAAATGACCTTTACCAACCAATTTGAGTTTTACCTGTTTTCATGATTTCAAAGTTCAGTCTTAGAAAATAAACCTCACACCTTAGAATATTATACCTGTTCTTTCCCTAAAACAACATGAAGCCATAATCACACTTGAAGGAAATCCACTTCCTTGTGCATTTGAGCCTATAATGGACTAACGGGACAATAATGTGTGTTTTGTGTTTATATTTTTTAAATGATGTCTGAGCCTCCACCTGTGCAATCAAGAGCTTATACCTGCTGTCTCTGGATTTATTTTTGATATTTTTAATCTGTAAGCCGTTAAAACGTAAAGTGTATCTGTCAGGAGACATCAGCATCTTCAGGGTGGGGATTATCCAGTTGATGTGTAGAGGACATGCTCTTTCTGAGCCTATAAAAGTACCAAAACACAGTGCTGAAATCACATACAGGCATTGCTTACACAGTATGTGACCTCTGTTCATTTGCCTTTTTTCTAATGAAGCATATTATTATTACACTGTGTTTTTTCCCCTCTGGCAGAGAGGCCTCTAGTAAACATGTCTGAATGATGTTTAGATGACATCTGACTAAACACTCTTCTAAATCCCTGTTCCTCTAGCTTCCATGGAGACCTTCAGGGGGGGTTGGGTTCAACTGCTGATGCTGGTATGGATCCTGCATCTCGGTATGGCCCAGCACTGGTCATATGGTTGGCTACCAGGAGGCAAGCGGAGTGTGGGTGATGCTGAAGCATCATTAAAGGTATGTCTTCTCATAGGAGATCACATGCTCATCATTTTTCTCAGTGCTGTGTCATGCTTATTAAATGCATCTCATAAAAAACAGCAATCTAAAATGGTGTAATGTTACAATATCTGTGCTGTAAATATTCCCCATGTGCTGGCCACTGTCTCTTCTTACACAAGCTGTTTTCTGCAGATGGATAGTGATGACTTAGTGAACATCTTTGAAGTAGCCAGTCCTCTGGAAGCAGAGCGACTGACTCCGTATCAGTTAGTACGTAATTTTCCACATGGTGCTACCTTATGGACTGTCATTCTATATACTGCACTGTTCATCCTGAATTAGTCATATTTGTTTCCTCAGGTGAGTGAAGACTCAAGTGATTTTGCCAGAAAACGAAAATGGATGCCGCTAAAAAGAAAAATTTAAACAAGTGTAAGTGTTTCAAAGGGAACATGGTGTAGTCGTGAATAATAAAGTGGACTCTACTATGACCTGTAAAATTATAATAAAAATGAAGTTGACAATTGCTTAAGGAGTGACTCATTTCTATTGTAGCAAACATGCTGTATTTGACATGACTTCTGTAAGTGGCAGATGGTTGCATGTTTACTGCATAAGACATAACATTTCAATTTTATTTGTTTGTAAGCAAAACGGTGAACGTACCCCTCCATTTACTATAATAAACTGACTTGGTCAGGGTCCCCAACAACAGGCACAGCTCACGAGAGAGAGAGACAGACTAGGGGACGAAAAGGAATAGAGTGGAAAAACCAGGGAAAAGAAAATAGTGAGAGGGAGAACCAGAGAGTGAGAAGAAGGTAGACTGAGAGAAGGAAAAGTAGAGAGAGAAATACAGAAAAAAAAATCCTGACAGACCTGGAAGTTGGGTATTTGTATATTGCTAGTGTTAATCTGTGTGCTTTTAAAACCCAGCAGTAGGTACTTTGTAGAGCATGTGACACTGTATTGAAGAAGACAGAAATTAAAGCATGTGACTTAATTTTCTAAATGACAGGATCCTTCATGAAAACCTTTAATGAGAGGCTTAATATGAATAATTGTAAAGCTGTACTCATAAATGTGCCTTCAAATTGTGCAGATAAAAAATAATATACTATGGCACTGTTAGGTTTGTCATATAAGCAGACAGTTCCGATTGTTTTTATTTGTGTGAATTCATGGTTAACATGCATCTGCCTGTTATTTCCTGTGCTTTAACAGTGCTGCCTTGGGTCTTAAATCTCACAGTAAACCTGATAATGTTGAAGGACTTAAGACTGATCGCCCACTGATAATTTTCCCAACAGCAAACTTTGGATTATCTGCATATTGTTTTCCACAAATTAAGCTTCAGACACCAGCTCCCAGTCCATTTATGAAACATGTTTTAATCACTTTTATTTTATGATTACAGTCCTGGGATTCCCTGGCATGTGCTTCCAATCTGCAAGCACATTTTACAATTTTCTTTTTATTAAGAAGCACATTAAGAAGGTCTTGAACCATAAAGCCTATCACAGTCTCTTACCAAAACAGAATACAGTCAGTCCTGCTACAACGTGTGATATCACCAAGTCTGGGTGTTTGATGTCAAGCTCCGCCACAAAATTTGAAATAGAATACACCCATCAAGTGAATAGAACACCTCCCACATGTAAACATATAGGGATGGGTGATATGGACGTAAAATATTACAATTCAACACCGTCTTTTTGGAGTTTTTAGCCATGCCACTGTCTCCATTAGTTACTTTCATTGTTTACTTTGCTTTTCATTAAGAATGCAATGAGAAAATGTGTCGGTAATTCTTATCTGAGTAGTTTTCTTAACTGTAACATTACTCGACCTTGCTAAAGTGGGCCGAGCCATGTCACACACACATATATGTCATCAATAGAAATTTATTTTTATTATTGCAGGATGCCTAATTATTACTGTAGTAATTTTTTGACCATTGGTCAGTGAGAAATGGAAAGCACTGCTCAAGGATACTCATCTAATTATTTTGAGAACTGCACCTAGTTGTTCAGTGTGTGTAGAACGCTTACCTCCATCCTTAGGAGGGGGATACATTGATTTTTTTCACTTGTTTTATCATTCAGATTGAAACTGCAGGCGGTATTACTTGGACAAAATTGGAAATTTGAGAACACATTGCCTGAGGGGAGGGGTGAGCCTGGCCAGCTCATCCCCTACTTGCACGCAGCTCCCAAAATTAATATAAAGGAAGGAGGAGATTTCAGTGTTGACTGGAGCTCAGCCGTGGGACAGAGTGTACATCGCCTGGCACTTTCTCAGGACTTACGTGTTGGTCTCCTGTCAGAACTGAAATGAGCTCACCAGTCTAAGAGTGAAGGTGGGTGATTATGGTGCCGGATCCGTCTTCGATTAACCAGATTTGCGTAGCAGTCACACTCACTATGCACCTCTGCGCCAGGTTTGCAGCATATTTGTCCGCAAACTTTGACTGACAATCCATCAGAAAGGTCCGTATATGATCCGGGGCAGCAGCGCAGACCGGACCCGCGCTTTTTTAAATCTCGCAGATGCGTGTGTACGTGCCTTAGTAAGAGTTAACTGAAGAGTCACACAACAACCAGTGAAGACCTGCTTGTGGTTCTTGGTAAGTGCATTATAAAACTATATTAAGATTGACATCATGTTAGTCTGTTAAATATTTCTAGCAAACATTAAATTTTCTAACTTAGTTCACACTAACTGACATTGTGACAACCTTAGACGTTTTAGTCAGACAGGTGAGCTAACAACTATATAGCTGATAGCCCCATCCATGTGATTAAAAAACATAACTAATGTACAGTATGCTTAGTAAGTAAGAATTGGCGATTGTGGTGAAAGCTTGTTGAATTGGTGAATATTGGTGAATATCTCCATTCTCGTGGATATTAGGTGCAATGAGATGCCGGCAGTAAATTGTACGTCTGCGTAAAATTCTACTTTTGGGTTCATTGTCACCAACTTGGCGGTAAATATTATCTAAGGTCATTACAAGCCTGTTTGTGTCTGCCAGTTCATTTATCTGGCTATTTACAGGCCCAGTTGACGAGACCCTGTTTACACGATTTTTGGATAAATCAGCCAACTTCGTTTACTTAAATGTGAGCATAACATTTATTGCTAGTGTTAGCATAAAATCTTTTTCAGATTTAATTTTGATAGTGTTTGGACAAATATGTTTATTTAGATTTGAAGTGTATTTTATCTATGAGGTGAAACATTAAGTATATTTTCCCCCCTGTTTTCAGTTTCTTACTTTTCGTTTATTTCAAATTCAGATTCTCATTTTTGCAGCAGTGTTACAGTTTTTTTAAGTAGCTGAATGTCTCCTATTTTTTTGAATTGTGCCTCATGGGTTTTATTCCATTCCCTCTGCTGATGCTAGTCAAGTTGAGGTCAAGCTGCCCATCATCTCCTACAGGTAACCAGCTATATCACATACATACAATCACATTTTGAGACACAGAATGCACCTGTCCCCTGATTTTGAAACTTGTTGCTTGACCTTTATTTCCACCTGATGCCCTGTCGAATAACGCATTAAGATGAGATATGACCTCTATAGGCACCACCAGTATCATCCAACAAAAATGATGAATTCCTTTCCTTCCAAACTGTATTCCCAGTTTACTATCACTGATGTGATACTTCCTACTCTTCAGTAAGAGGCCAAGTAAGATACCACCATACACACAAACACAGATCAATCAGAGATTAGTAAATGTACTTTTAGTAAATGTTCACAGACCTATACCCGGTTCCACTGGCTCCAGCTTTTGCTGATCACCTGTTTTCCTTTAACCATCCAAACTGTAATGTAAGTTGACTGTTATTTTCAATGTCTTGCATTTGACACTTAAACACTTTGACACATAAATTTGTTAGTTTTTTTTTTTTAATTATTGCATCATTATTATTAAAAAAATATTGAATTAATTTATTCCATGCAAGCTTGTCACAATGATTTTAAATATTTTTACATTTTTCATATGACAGGAGTGTTTGTAATAAATAAAAAATGTTATGTGTTCTCGGGATGAGATTGAGATTCAGACATGTAGAAACAAATAAAATAAGCTTTAAATAAGCATCTAGTTTTGAAGATGAGAAATGTGTGGGGATTTATTTGGGCCATGTTTGGCCCAGGTGTAGCTGAAAAAATTCAGACCCATTTTGCGGATCTGCACCAAATTCTATCCAATATCTGGCACAGTTACCTTTTGCTGTCGGGGTAGCTTTGGAGTGTCAATGTGTTGATTCAATCAATTATCACAATAACTATAATATATCAATTTGCACTTTCTATGTATGCATGTTTCATTGTCACTTTTTATAAATACCTATAATCTCTTGTATTTTTAGTTTTATTCTTGTTAATGATACAGTATATATAACTATAATTATTGGATATCACTTGTGATACAGGATTATTTTGCATTGCCTTTGATCCAATATTTTGGTATTGATTTTAATGCAAGGTTATTTTGTGATTACTTGTAATAAATCTTTTTTGGAAGCTGTCATGCCCAAGGGGGCGGGGCAACATTGCCACGGGCGATAGCCAATTAAGCGTTCAGCTATATAACCAAGAGCACCCAGTTGACCATTGCGAAGTATTGTTGCCATGATAGTGTGCATTACTGAGTGTTCTTTTGTCTCTTGTCTCTCCCGCCTGCCTTGCCATCCCTGCTTCTCCCCACGTTCCTGCCTGCCTGACTTGCCTTCCTCCTCGTACCTCCCGGACCCACTTGCCTCGTCTCCCCCCTCCTATCGTCGACTCCTCTTGTCCCTCTGTGTAGGACTGACCCACCTGGCAAACGACCCTCGGACCTGGACTCGACTCTCCCCTTGGATTTCCCTGCCGGCTATTGTTGTACCGTGTTGTCAGAATAAACCTAGGTTCTGCACTCAGGGGTCCAGCTCTTTCCTGTCCGCCGTGCGTGACAGAAGCAAACCTAAGTGTGCCTGTTTGTTCCTTCAAGAGCCCTATATCCCCCTCACATCATCTTAAAACACACAATAACGTGCAATAACAGTGCTGGTTTGTTGTTTGAGGCTAAAAGTTTCATTCTGAAATTTCAATTTACCAATCATAACGTATATACGCAGAAAAACGATAGCAATAAACATTCAGCATTAGACTTAAAACTGCCTGTTTGTGTATATCCAGCCCATCCATCATAAATTAACCAATGCTTCTTCATTTCTATTTCAATGTCTTTTAGATCATGATCTCAATCGCAACCTGCTCTTTTTAAATATATATATTTTTTTTTTATTACAGGAATGTTCTTTTCTGTTAATAACAATGCATGTACATAATTCCATTTATACTTATTTTATAACATTTTAAATAAGCACAAGTTTTGAGGGAAGAATATCCAACCTCACTGACAAATGATGGCACCCTGAAATCTCATTTTATTAAAATACGATAAGACTCCGGCCCTTGGGCCAACAAAGCTGCCAACAATCAGCGCTAATCAACTGCAGTAGACTTAAGCCTATTATGAAATACTCCATGAGACATACTGAGTGTGTTAACTCTTGTCTTTTGCCCAGCTCTGCTCCGCTTGCCCTGCCTGATTTTCCCGCTTCTCTGGTCCAAGCACCTTCCAGTCCTCACGACATGTGTGTACCTTAAAGTTTGGCGTCTGACTTCCCTGTTTCACTAGTGTTCAGTTGGGTGTCTGTTATAGTCCTGTTAAGGACTGTAATAAAAGAATGTGTTCCCTCCAGCAGGCAAGTCTCCTTGTCCTTTGCTATTCTTGTGATGCCTCTGTATGGCGCTACAGTACATTCGTGTCAGAAGTGGGATGCTCGAAGTAATCCCACTAGTGCTGCTGGAGCAGGTGTTCTACAACATCATCCGGCAAGCCTGCTTCAGCTTGGCAGGTGTCAAGGTGGCAATGAAGCAGTGATACAGAAGAGGTGGCAGTTCCAGGGAGAAAATGGCCGGGACAGAGAAGCTCGTCTGCTAGGACTGCAGTAAGTGGGGGCACCAAACAAAATCTAGCCTGGAAGCCTGCCCCAAACCACCAGAAAATGTGCTGAGGGTGCCAAAGCAAAGGAGGTATCATCCTGCTCAGTGGAAGACCCATGCAGCAAGTTCTGAAGTGGCTCCTGCCAGCCTGCCAGACTCTCATCTGAGATGACATTGGCAATATGGAGGAGGGCAGGCACCACAGTGGATTCTGACCGCTTAATGGCCGACAAGGCCTCCCCACTCGACAGTCACAATTAGCTGCACTGTGACCCTGAATGCTAGCATGACCAGCAGAGGCAGCAGGTGGAGGGTCATTTGTTGGAGCGTGAGGTGTACTGCTGCTGGAAGACCTGGTTAGGAATGCAGTGAGCTTGATGAGCAGTGGGAGTGGGACCAGCAAGACCAGGAGTGGCTGCGGGAGTCAGGAGCTGGAGCAGTTGTGTGGAAAGCTGGCCAGCTGGGGGCAGGAGTGTGACCACCAGGAGTGTTTGACAGAGGCAGCATTAAAGGGGCCATGAAATGACGCTGCTCAGCCGGGAGGAGGCATGTCATAGCTTAGAAGCCCAGCATGGCCCAGAAGCACCTTGAGCTGCAGGAAGTGGAAAATAGTAATTATTTAATGAAAATAGCCCCTTGTTGTACTGTTGTGTTAATAATTGTATTTCCTGATCATAGTGGGAAAGGAGAGTGCCTTCCTACCTAATGTAGTACTTCCCTCATCTGGCAGACTAGGGTGTCCTTGCTAAGGTGGGCTGAGGGTCTGCAGAGAAATGGATCATCCAGTTTTGGTTAAGATTGGTGATTGTTAAATGGATGCTTGATATTGATTGGTTGATGGTGGCCAATATTTTATGACTTATGACTGCCATAGTATGTGTCTGACCTCAGGCTGGGTCATAGTATATATCTGCCAAAGTTCACTTGGATTGGCCAAGGAGGTCAGAAGATATTGGCAGTTTTTGTTGTAGTGGCCTCTATTTATGAAATGTGGCCTTACAGAATGTCCCCACAATGGTGCTGGGGGGTAGGATTTCAATTTTTGTTAAGGTATTCCAAGGCCTAGCTGTCTGATTAAATCAGGCCTGATTTAGGTAAAGTTTGGGCATAACTAATAGCAGTTGTCAGACTATTTTTAATATTTATTGATCAGCTCAGGGGTCTGATTGGTTTGACAACTCATTTGTCTGATTTGGTTGGATGAGGTAGGTCTAGTGGGCAAAAGTAGGTTTTGCTAATTATGCAAATTAACCAAAAATCTTCCCATTCGGAGCATAATAGTGATTGGCAAGTTGGTAGGGCATGGCTCCCTGTACCTGGAAATTTATTTTTGACTCTTTGACTAACGGGTCAGAAGATATTAGCAGAAACATTTGGGTGGGGTGGGGGGTTCTGTCTGACTGTCTGATTTGGGTCAGATGGTCTGAGTAGTGGGTAGGAATCGACATCTCCCTACCAGATTTGTTCGGTCTTGGTCTAGGTTTACAGTATGTGCTTTAGAACCTAAAAACTTTCACAAAAACAATAGTGGTCCAAACGCAAAGGCCTAAAGTTTTGAATGGCATTGCTGAAATGGAGCATGGACTCTACCTACTGTCCAATTTATTTCACAGTCTTTAAAAGTAAGTAATAGGGGGTACCTGTATATTTGAACTATCCCTAACATATTTCTGTGAGTGAAATGGCTGTAAAATTAAAGGTGTAACGGAAAAGAAAAGGACAGGCAATTTTGTTTTTTATTTTATTTCTTGTTTTATATGACTGGTGTGGTATGTTTTATTTCACCATAATCCTTCTTTTGTTTTATTTAAAATCACTGGCTCTGATATATAGAGTTTTACGGTTGGCATAATAGCACCCCCTGAAAGTCAACAAGGTTTTTACCGCGATATTCACGTACTCCCGCCAGTCTGCATTTTACCTGACGGGAAGAGGTACGTGTTTGCAGCTCAATTGTAAAATAACTAAATAATACCAGATTTTCATTTATAAATGTCATTCAAATTGTATACGTTGATTATTACATGGGTACTATAAGGGTTTGAGAAGAGGGTTTTGTGTAATATTTTATTTTGAACGTGAAATTTGAGAGCACGAGTCAGCTAACCAGCTAGCCGCATTGTTTTTCAGCTGCTTATGTTAGCGTTCGCCATTTTATTTCCAAGGAAAGCAGCTATTACATTATTTTGGTTTATTTCTTCTATGTCAGGCTTGGGTTTACGATTACATCTCTTAATGTGCTCTCTGTTAATTTCACCAAGGTATGTATTCTTATTAATACAATGTGAAAAAGAAGGGAAACGTTTGGCGCTGAGAAACGTAAATGTGTTTTAGTTCATGTACCTTAATACCAATGTGTGGGTTTTTGATTATTAAGTTGTATTTTGCTAATGTCGGGTATTCGGAAAGTACGTAGATTGGAAATATGTAACGTGATGAGTGTATAAGCCTAATAGGACAGTTTTATTTTACTGTGTATTTTTGTTGTATTTTATTTAATCATTTGTGAATTAATGTGAGGTAGGCCAGTCTGCATTTTACCTGATGGGAAGAGGCTTGGGCTTACGATTGCATCTCCGAATGTGCTCTCTGTTAATTTTACCAAGGTTGTTAATTAAAGGCCCAAAAGGAAAGTTGTCGTCAGCGTCCACTTTTCGATACATCACAAAGTCTTGCAACAGAACACAACGCAGTGTGCCCGGGATTGCGGAGTGGACCAGCTACAAAGGCAATTGAAAATTTTGACTCAGTTGAAGAGAAAAGTGACAAGTCTTTGAACGTTTTTTGACCTAAACGGATATTTAAGTTGAATTAGCCAAGGTGGGCCCTACACATATAAATATGCACAGTAGCCATAGTGTGACTGAGGGTATTTATGTTCCACCGTTAGGTGGGTGCGTACATGGTAGTGTTGTTCAAGTAACAGGGGATTACTTTCCTCTTCACAGCTTGTTCGATTTTGTCGAGTCACTTAGTGTAAAAAAACTGCTGTTGCTTTTGCCTCAAAAATAGAGATTTTAAAATCGTGAACTCTGATGATAACCCAGCTGTACAGTTAAGAATAAAAGAGCAGGGTAATGTTTGCATTGTGAGTGCTTGTTTATTTCTTTTCAGTATTTTGACATAATTGATAACATTGCTGGGGATGGAGAGGTTAGGTGGTACCTTGGGCGGGGCCTAATTTTGTGGGCGGAGATTAAATGAGGTCTCCGTCTATGACATAAGTGAAAGAGGGGTGTATCTCTTGTTCTGATTGGTCGATGGGTTATAGCCATTTGATATCCTAATGCTTATGCCACGTGCTGCTGATAAGGGGGGGCCATGTGGTTTTGGGGGTTTCTGTTAAACTTTAATAGGATAAAAATACATTGCATGTATTTATAAATGTGTTATTTTTAATTACGTTTTAAGGAATAATAAAACATATAGCAGGATGAATGTAAGCCAGCGTGTCTACGGTCTGCGTGGGCTCCGTCCCAAGTAAACGCAGGCGCTGGTGTATTTTATAAGAAGAAAGCACCAAAACGTTTATACAAGAAAAAAAAGTGACAATGAAACATGCATACATAGAAAGTGTTTTTTAAAAAGAAAGAAAAGCAGGAGGAACTTAAACAAGTACAAACGTGCCCGAACAAAGCACTGCCAGTTTAAGCACAAACGACAATTCCCAAACTTTTAAACAAGTAAGCTAGTGCATGTGTGTTGTATTTTAAAATGAAGAAAGCACTTAAACTCATTGCATTTAATCAAAATGTTTAAAGAAGAAGAACTTTTTAGCGGTATTTACCAGTGTTAGGTTGAAGAAAACATTTAACCAGCAAACATTTGCCCCTGCAGCTCAGCCATGTGCGTCTAGTCCTTTCGAAGAATGCATTTGAAATGACGCCCTAGGCACCCCGAAGCTTGCGCAGGTGCACTCACGCAGGTGCACTCACGCAGGCCTTCCATTTCAAAATGGCGATGACAGCGAAGTGTCTGTTATT
>JAODKF010000068.1:16157716-16171405 GCA_026779585.1 Mormyrus proboscirostris
TACCTATGCAGTTTACAAAACCAACCTGTATTTTTAATAAAAGATAAAACCAGCGAAGTTACTTGAAATGTTTTCATGTTTTTTCTATAGTTGCAGATTTGCACATTAAATATTCTACATTCATGACTGCTTTGAAATGTGTTAAGTTTATTATACAACTTCCTGCTGCAATGCCTTTGCCATAGACATATGTTACCCTTTCAAAAACAGTTGTATTGAAGTTTACAGATCAAATCATATACCGCAATATATACCGTCTATGGTTCAGATATTTTGAATTTTATGCCATATTGCCCAGCCCTAATGTCAGATGGCATTTATTAAAGTTTTAAAATATTGCAAAGGGGGACTTCACTGGGTGTCTCCTGTGTGTTGGGAAAAATGTTTTCTCTTACTGCTGACATCTTTTACTTACATAGTGGGCTCTGTGTTACGACTGCTAGGAGCTACTGTAATGCTAGAATCTCCTGGGGTTAGTCCTAGCACTCAGCATAATGCCACAGAAACATCCTGACCATCGTTGGGGAATACAGTAGTATTGCCCATGCGTGTGATTTTCTGTCTTTTTTTGCTATACAACAGAATGTTGTTCATATACACCACAGTGTCATGCTGTAGTATGTGGTTGTTGCATTCATGGAGATTTAGGAGTATTTCTCCTATTGTGTCATGTATCAAGTACTGAGTAGCTGTGTTGGCATACTCATTATTTTGCTGTTTACTTTACTGTTAACTGTGGTTATTCATATGTGGAGGTCCTGGATAATTTTTAAGCAATTTTTAATAACCCAGTTTGTCTGTCTACAAAGGTTCTTTCTAGCAACTCGCATAAAAACAAATGTATGCTACATTAAGAGTATATAAAAAAAATAATTATATAGCAGCTGAATCAATGTAATGAAATACACAAAATCTTGTTTTATGAAGTGCAACCAGCATGGTGCTTTAGATAATGTATTCAGTACTCCAATATTTTAATGTCAAAGCACAGACTACCACTGCTGCTCCTAAGAATATTATTAAATAATTGTTTAATGTTATTTAATGTTGATATTTAATGTTGACAGGGGGAGAGAGCATGCAAGCGAGTGTGTCTGCATTTATTACGGACGAAGTGAACATTTATTGCGGAGAAAAAGCCTTTTCTGCATTTTACGCTAAAAATGCGTCGGCTTGCACTCTCATGAAACGCCATAGACTTTAGTGGTGACAAGAAATTTAAGGTGGGTAAACTATATGCACAGCAGTAAAAACGGTGGGTAACTATTTTGCTGTTTTGTAAATTTAAAAGATGCGTAAATGGCGTTTATGTGCATTTACCCTCCACTACACCACTGAATGAAGGATTTGCGTTAAGTAATCTGAATAATTGCATAAAATAATCCAAAAACTCTACAACGTCACATAATACATCGGTGTCTCTCCAACCTAATTTCAGCTAATTATCGTCAAATTCTGGCAGAATTAAAACAAGATTTTGCTGTGTCCGCCTCCGCCATTTTTTAAACGTTTTTTCAATTCTTCCAGAATTCATCACGTAAGCTACTCAATGCATGCCATTGGTTCTCGTCACCTTTTTCTTTTATGGCGGTCAGCATCCAGCTTAATGGTGCTTTACTGTCACCGCAGCTTTGGTTAGCTTACTGCTCCCAAATTAGGAGGTAGCCACTGCATTTTCGTGTATAATAACGTAGAACCAACTAATCGATTATTAAATTAGTTGGCAACTATTTTAATAATCGGTTTAAATCGATTAGTTGTTCCAGCCCTATTTTACTGTGTCTGCTTTAGTACATTTTCCATCTAGTTTTAAGAGTAAGCTCTGTATTCCCAAAGCACAAACCTGATAATTCAGGTAAATATTACCCTTGTCATTGTGGTTAATGGGAGTGTACTGGATAACAGGTGTTTTTCCCATGAAGTTTAGGATGTTATTGATGATCCTTGGAAAGCGGAGGGTGGATTTTGCAGTGAACACTGAAGCTGTTCTTACCCTGTTTCAGTATGTTTATGCATCCTGGATAGTGTACCTCTGTGTGTTAGTGAAACCAGCTGGGTCAGGTTTCATCATGCATTCTTCTCCAGATGAAGAGGCTGAATCCCTGCATACTAAAGATGGTAGCGCTGCTGACTCCGCTGGGGAGGATTGAGGTTAGTGGCTGTGAAGCCGGAGTCCACAATATCAGAATCCACTCAGATGGGACCCTTGATGAGCGGTGAGTGGGAAAATCTTTACTGTCTAGTTAACAGAACCATGACCTTTCTGGTATATTGGTGAGATAATATGGCTGGTTCTGTGTGGGAGTGTGTGCAGATTGCTGTAAATCTATGGAGAGTTTTCACATTTTTGTGAGTGGCTGTATGAGGACTGCTGGAGTTACTCTTAAGGGCAGAGTGTGAATAAAATACTCGTTTTTGTTTTGCATTTGTGATGTACCATTTTGAAAATTAATGAAATTGCCAGGAGGGAGTATGTTAGATTAAAACTTAAAAAGAAGATGAATAATTAAGTAAAAATAAATATTTGGATTATTGTATGATTCTCAGATTTAGCCAGAGACAACTGGGATCTTCAGTAAACAATGTATTAAAAAACATGTCTTAGAAAGATACATCAGCCAATTTTGTTTTGGGGTCATTCCATGTCAGATCATCACACTTTCGGACCTCATCGTCATGGATTTTAACGAAACTGACTGGTTATTTTTTTCTTTTTATTTTCACTCAGCAAACATCTGTCTTTGCAAACAATTCACTCAATTCACACTTGAGCAGTCTTCATGCCAATTAGGGACTGTGATCTGTGTCATGTTCTTCTCTTTTTTTCATTGAGAACATGTAGTTACTCAGATATCTATCTGTTCCCGGATTGAAGTGGGATAGTTTGATTGATCTGGAAGTCACAAGATATTGGAAGAGTAATCGACTTGTTCCAATTAATAGAGTAATCTGATATGGTGGAGAACTTATCTATGAGTCTTATCGTCTCCGTGAGAGATCCCTGTGTATTTTGAAGAAAAAGTAATACATCATCTACATAAAGACAAATTTTATGGGTTATACTTGAGGAACTCCGGGCGGATCTCATCCACCCCCGGGGTGCACTCCACACTCCTGATCAGCCTGCTGTCTGGATGGAGAAAGTGGACAACCTTGCCTATTGCCCCTTCTGAGGATGAAGCTTGGGGAGATTTGATCATTTGTTTTTACACAGGCTTTAGGTGAACTGTATAAAATTTTAATCCAGGTTACGAAGTTCCTGCAAAGTGCAAATTTTAGTAAGGTTGCCATTAGAAATTTCCAGTTGACCCTGTCAAAAGCCTTTTCTGCGTCCAATGAGATGATTATGGCTTCCTTATTTTGAATATAGCAGTATATTACGCCAATTAGTCTCCTCATATTGTTAGTGGACTGTCTGCCTTTAATGAAACCCGTTTGATCTGGATGTATTATATAAGGTGTCACTTTTTCAATTCTACTAGCCAGTGCCTTGCTGATGATTTTAAGATCCGCATTTATGAGTGATATTGGTTGATAGCTTGAGGGGAAAGCAGGGTCTTTGTCAGGTTTGAGGAGCAGGCTAATGTCTGCACAATTCATATTTGGGGGGATGCTGCCAGTTTCTTTAATTTCTATAACCATTCTATGGAATAGTGGTGCTAGCAGAGGCCAAAATGTTTTGTAGAATTCTGCTGGAAATCCATCTGGACCTGGGGCTTTCCCGTTAGGCATACATTGTAATGCATCGTGAAGTTCCACTATTGAGAGAGGTAACTCTAATGCTGTTATTTGTTCATTATTTAATTTTGGTAGGTCATTGTTGTTTAAGAACTCTTCTATTTCAGAATTGGTTCGATTAATATTAGATGAGTATAATTCTTTATAGAAGTTCCTAAATATCTTATTTATCTCTCCTGGACTACAGTATGGGTTGCCTTCCCTTTGGGGTCTGTAACTGAAGAGATTGCTACTTTCTCTTTATTCTGTTTTAGTTGGTTTGCTAAAAACTTGATTTATTACTATGTTCAAAATTGTCCAAGCATAATCTCTGTATGTAAAACTGAGTTTTTTTGTCTCTTAATTCTTGCAATTTCATTTTACTTTTTCTCAGCTCATTGAGAAGGTGTTTTTCTTGGGAGGCAACATGTGCTGATTCCAAGGTTTTAATTTTATGTTCTAGTTCTGTCTCGAGTGCTTTTTCCTTTTTCTTTTTATGTACTGAATATGAAATTATTCTGCCTCGTATTACAGCCTTTGCGGTTTCCCAGAGAATGCACGCAGAGATACCTGGCAGGTCATTTGTTTCAATAAATGTTGTCCAATCTTTTTTAATAACTTCTAGAAACTCTGAGTCTGTTAGTAATGATGTCTCCACCGTGTCATGTGCTTTTCTTTGAATGCCAGTTTGCCTGGACAGGCGCCACTGATCATGTTAAATTGAAGTGGAAATTCAGTTTGAGAATCCTTTGACGAAAGGATAGTGTTTAGTGTTAGTGTTTCATTTTGTGCAGAGAGATGAGCATTACCTTAGCATATTAGGCATATTAGATTCTTTTCAATTATTACACTGATTTAATGATCCCTCAACCATTTTTCCCAAATAAGGACAATCATAGCACTTTTAAAGTCAAATAAGAAAACTATATAAAATGTATTTCTCTTTAAACTTTATTGCTAATGCCCCACAATAAACAATTAATATAAGATGTACAGTGGGTACGGAAAGTATTCAGACCCCCTTCAATTTTTTACTCTTTGTTATATTGCAGCCATTTGCTAAAATCATTTAAAATTATTTTTATTCCTCATTAATGTACACACAGCACCCCATATTGACAAAAAAAGATTTTTTGAAATTGTTGCAGATTTATTAAAAAAGAAAAACTGAAATATCACATGGTCCTAAGTAAAAGCTTGTTAAACGAAAGGCCAGCTCCCGTGAAGCTCTGTGATGTAGGGCAGCGGACTATCCTCATTAGTCTGAGAGTTTTGCTTTGTGAGCAACATATTTCTTTATTTAACATGACTTTTTAAAGCAATATTTGTCCAGTTGTGTGTCCCTCTCAGCTTTTGGTCTTCTTGTGATGCTGCTGAAGTATAAATAGTATAGTTTTACTTTATGCCCCTGTGGATACATTTAATATCCCCTTTCTGACTGGATTTTATGCATACCTCATTTGCAATCATTGTTCATTTGGCTAAAACTTGGAAAAAGATTTTCATCCAGTTTAGCTTTTTAAAAATCATATTCATTAAAATGACTTGTTTTGATAATCTTTACGCATTAAGAAAAGGTGAACGAGTTTAATGCACTCTTATGATATGGTCGTAGTTTTATCTTCCAACCACTTTACTCTTTATTTTTTCTGTTCTGCTGTAGGCATGAAATGGTTATGTTTCATAATGAGCCATGATAAAATTCCAGAATTACAGGTTGAATTATCTCTTATCTTAATTTAAAATTTTGATTATCATTAAATTGTGGCTGAATACCACTCTTTGAGAAACTTGCATAAAATCCAGCATCAACCAATAGTCAAGTCAAAGTCCATCACTGAGTCGATTCTCCACACCGGTTTGTGTAGGGTGGCAGATTGAAGATTGCACCCATAATGTCACTCTTCCATGGGACTGACCCAGGACTTCAGCTCAGATGGTGCAATATTTAGCATAATATTTTAAAATGGCATGTACAGTAGTACCAGAAGCCGTAGAGATGGATTGTTATGCGTTAAGTTGCGAGGAAGCTAAACTGAAGTAATAGGTCTTCAATCGAGATTTAAAGACTGAGACCGATTTGGGATCCTGAGCATAGGCTGGCAAACCTTTCCACAGTCTAGCCCTGTAGCAGAATGCTTTACAGCCAACTGTCACTTTATTTTCTGCGTTCTGTGATCTTAGTGGATGATGCAGCTTGCAGACTTGAAGTAATCCTTTTAAACAGGCAGGTGGTAAAAGTTTAAGTACCTTATTTGTAAGTTGGAGAATTTTGAAGTTAGTCCAGAACCTAACAGGAAGCCAGGGCATGGAACACATTGGGAAGCGTTCTGCAAAGCTTGATTAATTTTGTATTGTGTGTATAAATGGCTGTAAGTTAGTCAGCTCCAGCAGTCTTACTGTCCATTTCTATAGGAAAGGGTATATATATGTCAGAAAAAATTTCAGATGACAAATGGGCAATTGGTTACGTCAATATGAGAAACATATTGGAAACATCTTTGACATTTATTGGATTTTCCACTTATAACTATGAAGGGAAAAAACAGGCGAGATATGGCACTATCCCGATTCTGTTTTTGTGGAAAGGAGTATGATAAAACGCCATCCTCATTGTAAAATTGTAAATTATTATAAAATTGTAAAATTATTAAAATAGTTTATGCAGTTTAAAAACATTTTTAAATGTCATAATTTTTATGGGTAATTTTAACTGCAATTCAACTGAGATCTCATTTGAAATGTGGTGGCTTCCCTGAAAAAACGCTAAGTTGTTTATCTAGTACTTAAGATCGATCGCTAATAGTGCTGTCCCAAACGATTGCTCTTTAATCTAGTGATTATTTTTTTTCTTTCAATTATTCAACTAATCAACTAATCAAACAACTAATTTTTCAATTGATCTGATGATAAATTTAAGCAATTATTTTCAAGTTAGTCATTTAATACAATTCACCCCCTCCCCGCCCCCACACCTGAAATTCTCGTTAGCATTCAGTTTGCTAAAACATTTCTTAAACATTAGAGCATTATTAACAACAAAGGCAAATCTTAAGTGATTCAATAGGATTTCTATGTTAGACTGAAGTTAATAATCACTGCAGTAGTTTTTACTTCATTATTTCAGTACACCAATTTGACTTTAATGTTAGAATAGATGCTAAAACATGAAATGATTTCATAACTAGAGAAATATGTTTTTAACAGACACTAGCAAAGGTAGCTTATAGTTATGCTTACTTTAGTCAGTGAGGAACAATTTAGGCTATAGTGTGTAAGAGTAGTCATAAATGATAACTTGTCTCACTCTTACATGACAGAATAAGTAAACAGAAAATATAAAACGGCTGTCATTAACATCAGCTGCAGTGGGGGTGCAGAAAAGGTGTCATAACTGAAGTATTCCCAAGCTGGAAGACCGCGTGCAAGCCTTTTTTGCAGCGTATTTCTCCAGAAGCTCTGGAGCTCTGCTTGTAGACGCAGCCATGTTGCCTTGTGTACGCGGGGAGGGGCGGGGTGGGTGACAAATTTTCTTTTTGCAGGGTGGTAGGAGATTAAGTTGGAATTCAGTCTATAATTGATATAGTTTTAACGGTGCCAGCAGTGAAACAACTAGCCAGCTTATTAGCAGAATAACTTTGTACAGCAAATTAAACCATGCCATAGGTCCAGTAAATAAAATATTGTAGATCTCAAGTGGTGAAGAGATCATCAGGTGGACAGTAAAGTTCACTTATTAGCAGACTGTTTTATTGCGCGATTCTTAAAAGGACAGTGTTAACGTGCTCCCGAGGGGATAAAGTACTTTCCCTTACAATACGTTTAGCTTATCACTTGTAAGTGCATTGCTGTTACAAAACATTTACATAGTTTTACACACAGCGCGTCAACACTAAAATGCAGTATTGATGCATTTTTATAATGAACATCATCAGTTATGTCGAATAATCATCCCAGCCCTAATCGTTAGCATGCATTCCACGGAACCCTTTGCAAATAAAGTACAGTAGAACCTTGGAACTTGAATGTCTTTTAACTCAAGCAACTTTTACATCAAATGGATCTGAACTTTTTTCCACTTGTACCTCGACCAAAATTGCTAAAACTTGTATGGGTTGAGCTGGACTTTTTCCTGTGAATGTCCATTCATCTACTCTATCTCAGATGAATGACAAGAGTATGATTGAGATTTTTATTGCCATGTGTTTTGGTGTGACAGTTTAAATAGAACTGTGACAAAAAGACTGCATTTGATGGCATGTCAATATGAATGACACGAGCCTTTGCACTGCATGGACAGCCATGCAGGGGGCGCAGGAGGTAGTGCTAGCGTTCGGCAACCGGAGGGTTGCAGGTTCGAGCCCTTATTCCTCCTGACCCCATCAAAGTGTCCTTGAGCAAGACACTGATCCCCTAATTGCTCCCGGTGAGCAGGTTGGCACCTTGCATGGCAGCCTCTGCCACCGGTGTATGACTGTGTGTGTGGATGGGTGAATGTGAGGCATATGTTGTAAAGCGCTTTGAGAAAAAGTGCTATATAAATGCAGTCCATTTACCATTTACCATTCTAATTGTAATGCAATCAGTAAGACTGCTTTAAATATAGCCATTATCAGTTGGATTTTCATATAGCCCCAGGTGTTTTTATCCTCTGCACTTAAAAGAATAAAGATGAATGAGTGTAAACATTAAACAAAAAAAGTTCCTTCAAATCCATCAGTAACTGTCCCGTTTAGTAATATCGTATTTACCACTCCCAGTGTAGAATACTGCTGTTTCAGTTTGCAGGATTTGGGGGGGTGATGATGATACCCTGAGTCTGAGTTGAGACAGAGCTCTGTCAGACTTGAAATAAAGTTTGAAATTGTGTTTTTTATTAAACTGTCTTAATTGCTTCTTAAAGTACTATGAAATCCATACAGTACTTCATTGGTGTTTAAGTACGGTCGTTTATTTTTTCAAAGTCAAATCAAGTCCCTTTTCATTAGCATGTAAATGAATTGTGTCTTGCATCAGGACAGTCCAAACCATGTCACACCGGTCATTGTATGGATGCTTTAAGCTGCTCTTGCACTTTGAGATTGCCGTGGTTGTTTATACAGACCACTTGGGGAGGGGGAGGGCTGGCCATCTGGGTGTTTGTACAGCTCCTTGACTTTTAGTCGTGCTACAGAGATTTGATTTAAACGTAAAGTAAGTTCATCGCTCACTGTTGTGTGTGAGTGCCGTGCCTCAAAGCTGATGTGCAGGATTCTGATTGGACGGCCCCAGTGTCCATTACATGAAATTACCGGTACATGAAATTTTAGCAGAGCAATGTTTGCAAGAAGCGTTTCTAATAACATTAAAGTAATGCCACACAGCAGACATTTTTCAAATGTTTAATATGCAGTAGAGCTGGGTGATATCGCCTCAATAAAATTTCAGATTTTTTTTTTCACAATAAATCTGATTTTTGATTTTGAACTACGGATGACAGACAAATGGTTCAAAACAAGTTTTAACTTTATTTTTTATTTTTATGTTTAGAGTTAAAGTGCAATCTGGCAAGCCAAAAAAGATGTGAGATGGCAGACCACGCCATTGTAAACACCTTTAGAAACTTGTGAAAACTTTAAGCATGTTAATGAATCTTGGCTTTTTGCACAGTATGTACAGTATGGGCATCATGTCTTTTGCAATATACATCAGCGTTTATCATCTTCCACCGTGCCCCATTCTTATAAGGCACACAGTTCGAAAACGTGTCAGGTACGGTTGCTTGCTTAACTTTGGATGTTGTGCTGGTGCTGCAGGTATTTTCATTTTGCTGGGAGCTGCACTTCTCCCACTCCGCTGGGTGCCTCTGCTTTAGATGCCGGAATAAATTTGCCGTGCGGCATCCTCTAGTTGCAAAAGTTTTAAACAGACTTTGCAACGAGGACTTGTTTGTGTCTATGTCCGACGGCACAAAACGATCCATTGCCATGTTTGTGAATCTGCTGCAGTGTTTGGGTACACCGCGCTAATTTACCCGTGAAGAACGGGGTGTAACATTAGTTCCACTTTTGGCGCTCATGTGTAAAATAAGTAAAAAAAAAAAAATCGATTTTCATAAGAACACATTGTCTTGAACTGTAAATTCGAATTAATCGATAAAATCGATTTATCACCCACCTCTAGTATGCAGGGGTGTGAAACAATATGGGTCACCATTATTTTGAATCACCAGGGAATTATCGGCAGTAACTATCAGCTCATTTTTAACCAATACAATTGGTACATCTTTACCAGTTATTAAAATTATGTCTAAAATAGGTCCTGTGAGTGCAAAATACCCACAGGTTTTTATTGTCTATGTGTTTCCTCAGGCCCTCTGGCTGCATACTGGTGGATGCCCAGGAGAATGTGCCCTCAGAGCTGCAGGTTTGTACAGACTGGCTGCTATCCTACTTCCAGAATCCACGTTCCCTACAAAAAGAGCACATGCCAGCCCTTCACCATGCCATCCTGCTGGAAGGTGGGTAACAGTCACCCCAGGGTGCTGTCACTCATGTCCTTGTGTAGCATGAGGGCTGCTTATCAGCATTGAGATGTAAAACTTCACCTTCTGGCAGGAAAAACTAGGGCCCTCATATCATTTCATTTGTTTTAGTGTTTTTAAAGTTACTGCATAGTTAGTTCATATTTAATGTTTAGCAAAATATATTCAGACGAGAAGATTAGCAAGTTTCCCACAGTGTTTCACCTGTTTTAACTGTAGTGATTAAATCATTATTGAGTTAGTGGTTTGTGTGAAAATGATATGGGCAAAGTTGTCTATAATGTATGTGAGACGAGGTGAAGTAAGTTTGCTTAAAAACCAGGAGTACAGTGCCTTTGGAGCATGAAAGTAGAGGGCACAGCCACCTGAACAAGGTGCTCTGCTACAGCACGGCTATGCAGAAACACATCAGCAGCAATTAGGATGGCAGCCATTGGTCTGATATGGCTGCCCCGAGCACTTTAGATTACAACTGAAATCTTTATGGTTTAAAGAAGTCCCTTTCTTCAGCCAGGAGTTATAAATACTCGTTGGGCTGTGGATCTTGCACACACAGTGGAGTGACTTCTAAAAATGTGACTCATTTAATGGGATCTTCCATTTCCTTTAATGATTTGCAGATTGTCGTCTTATAAGATTTAAGTTTTCTTTCCTCCAGTTTCAGCCAGATAACTAGGTTCAGAGTCTGCCATGCAGGTGCACTGCATGTTAAATTGTTGTTATCCCCTGCTCCCCAAGTAGGATTCTTCACAAGTCGTATCACAGCTATACTGGCAATAATTCTGGCCTATCCATAAACACGCTAAACATTGACATTCCGGTCGAGTACCAGTACCGAAATTTCGAGTACCAAAAGTGCCAAACCAGTTGGGGTACTTCTTTTGGTACTTCGGTACTTTGGGGTGGGACTTGCAAATGTATTTGCTGTCGATTGGTTATGCAAATAACCTGCCGCTGAAACACAAAATACAACCGCGATCTTTTGAAACACACAAAGTCCAAAAATATTAAAAAAGTAAAATGGAAGGATGGACAAACGAGGAAACACAGGCTTTAATCGCCATATGGTCGGCTGATCCAGCGGATTTGGATGACACGACTCGAAATAAAAAAGTTTTTGCCGTTCCGGGCAATTCAGTTTTCCTGTGTTTCCCCTGTCGCGCGCTGATTTGTGCACGGTTTCGCTGTTATTTTCATGTCTTTTTACAAAGCTATATTTTAAAACATCACATGTCTTTTCAATGTTTCTTGTTTTTACAGATAAATTATTTAATTCATTGGATAGAGATATTTCTTGATGAAAATGGTATACAATTGCTTATAAGACTATATTATGCATGCTGATCTACTGCAGGGCTATTCAATTACAAATTCAGTTGGGCCAGATTGTCAAACCAAGAAGGTTAGCTGGGCCAGTCATTTTAGCGGTAAAGCAGCTCATAATGACAATTTTTAAAACCAACACAAACAAATTTATTGAAAAACATAAGGTTTATACATTGTTTCTCTTTTAACTTTGGTCAGTTTGCAGAGCAAAATGTGCATACAGAAAGAGCTGAATTAACAGAATCTGAGGTAGCCCCTATTTTTGGACAATGAAATCTGTCATCACATCCGTGATTTGTGCAGGGGATGAGATGCATTTGCGGAGTGTCGGAAAATGCAGCATTCGGCCTGTGCTCAAATCATTTGCGAAAAGGTCCAGTTTAACTTGGAATGCGCACATCTGTTCCACAAGGTCGATGACAGTTTTGTCTCTGCCTTGTAGTCCCAAATTGAGATCGTTCAGGTGTTTGAATATATCGCTCAGAAAGCAGGCATCGGCCATGAAGTTGTCATCCAGTATGCGACTCAAGTGCGTTTCTGCCTTTTTTTGCTTGCTGCCGCGGAGGAAAGTTATGATCTCTTCTCTGGGACCACAGAAACACTCCAGTGCTTTGCCTTTGGACAGCCACTTCACGTCATTATGCAAAAGAAGGTCGTGGTGCTCAGCAGACATTTCTGACAGCAGCATGCGGAATAAGCAGTGTTGGAGGCTTGATGTGGAGCGAATAAAATTAATTATAACCATAACGCTGTCCATTGTCGTTTAGAGCACCCCGCTTAGTTTTGCGCACAACACAGCCTGATGCACAATGCAGTGTAAGGAGATCAACTGAGGTGCAACAGCGGACCAACGTGCTGCCAAACCATTCACTTTCCCTGTCATGGACGGAGCCCCATCTGTCACAAGCATGCACACATGCTTCATATCCTGAGCACTATCTTTAAAAAAGGCGGAAATTTTCCCAAAGACTATATCGCCAGTTGTGTGTCCTTCTAACGGCAGTAGGCCGAGCAGCTACTCTCGGAAGCATTTGCCATCAAAAAAACGGACATATATGCACAACTGAGCAGTATCAGTTTTGTCTGTGGACTCGTCTACTGCTATAGACATAGTATCAGCTTTCATCAGGTCTCCTAACAGCGTTTCATACACATCTGCAGCAAGAATTTCAACCCTACGAATGTTTGAAGTATCTGACAGGGGTACGCAGCCCTCTCTTGAGATCCCTCTGGAAAATTGGTGCGAAGAGTGTGGTGTTTCTCAGCATGATGCCTCCGCACATTGTAATCTTTAAGTACTCCAACGCACTCATTACAAATTAAACACATCGGTTTGGCGTTTGGATGTGGCGGTAAAATAAACAAGTATTTGTCAGTCCAGGCAGGGTTAAACTTATGGTTTTCATTGGCAATTTTACGTTTCAGTGTTGAGAAAGACATATTGATAGTAATCTAAGCTACTACCGGCACGCTCTGCATTGTTTGCATGTTGCAGGCTACGTAATTTACGTAGGAATGCGCGTTTTTGGCGGGACCATAGACATAATAAATACTTTATATTTATATTAATATACTGTATATTTATATTAATATAATATATTTATATATATTTATATTAAATTATATTAAATAACAATTTATGAATAATATATATTAATTTGTTATCTATGGGCGTAACCATGGGCTGGGCCACTCGGAGGTTGATTCTGGGCCGCATGTGGCCCGCGGGCCGCCAATTGAATAGCCCTGATCTACTGTATTCACATGTAATAATGTACCTGTGTAATTGTCAGACATTTCACATACATCTTTGCCTAAATATTAGGAGAAACATTGTTTCCTGGCATCAAGGATATTTGGTTCCCACCTGTTAAAACAGGTACACAGCAACTCTGGGCTTCAGTACTAATAACAATACTGTATTCACAGGCAATGATGTACCTGAGTGTTTTTCAGACATTTCACATACCTGTTTGCTTTAATATCAGGGGAAACATTATTTCCTGATAGACAGGAGAAACAGAAACTGAATTGCCTGGAACACCATAAAACCAAGCCGCTTGGAAGAAATGGGGCACACGCGAAACACCGTGCAATGCCGCTTGAAAATCAAAAAACATAAT
>JAODKF010000068.1:16184889-16200017 GCA_026779585.1 Mormyrus proboscirostris
AACACAATCGGGCAGGAACACCAGGTAATGAGGTGGGCGTGGCACACGGGAGGATGGAACGGAGCGGATCGTGACACTAAGTCGCATAATAAAGTCAGCCAAAGTCTGTTATACTGTATTCTGTTGACATTCTATTGGATTTGAAAAATAAACAGCTTTCCTTTTGCTGTTTTGTGAGAAAAAAACATATTTTTATTAAAAACAACATAATTTGTATATAACTAGAATAGTAGTTTTTCTTGTAGAAATTTAAATGAATTCTCATTGGCTCCTTGTCTAACATAATAAAAATATTGTATTATGGCCAGTACCAAAGCACAACTATTATATTTAATGGCAAACATTTATTTAAATTAGGCAATTTTACAACTACTGCAACTTCACATTATATTATTGTCACCACAATGTAATTAAAAATAGATTTGTTTTTTTTTAATTAAAATTGACTTCGTCATCATATGTTTACATTATTTTGAGGCATGTATTGATATATTCTATATATAGTGTAATACACGGTAAGAAAGTTCAAGTTCTTTTTTAGGCACTAGACTCTAGATCTATGTTGGTACACTGGACTCTAGAAAATATTATTAAAATGATGTTATTACTTCGCACATATCTTGGATAAAACAAATATTTATTCAAAATATTTTAATTAGATTATGATTTAAAAGTTTCCGTACAAACATTTAAATACTGACATTATTAAAGTACAATATTTCACGGCATAAATATGGCACAAGAAAATAATTATTAAAAGTACATATTAGCTATAGTCTGATATCTCACAATAATAACACAAACAGTAGCACTATATTTATTTACACACATATATACAACGGTATTTTTCAGGTTTGAGACGGATTCTACCGTTTAAACGAAAATTACGTATTGAGGTTTGGGAAGACGGATTTTGTCGTTTTAATGGAAATGATGTAGGGGCTTGAGAGTGGATGGGGCCTGACAGAGGACGCGCGTTCTCAGGCCCCTCCTGCAGCCAGACCCTTCTCAATGTCTCTTTGACTGCGGAGCCAGAATAGTGCCATATATACTTGTATGTGTACTTTCCAATTTGCACCCGTAAAATGAGATTTGCTATCACTGAACACAAATCTTCATATACAAGTACAGATCACGTGATGCGTATTTCTGTTCAGTATTTTGCGAATGAAAATTGTGTTCAGTGTGAGCAAATTTCATTTTACGGGTACAAATTGGACACATACAAGTATATATGGCACTATTCCGACTCCATAATTTTCCTTTCACACTTTCTACAAATGGCCAGAACACAGTTAAAAGAAGGGATGGAAAGCAGGGACACTAGTTTCTTTCAGTTCTTCCCATAGATTTTTACGTCTGTACAAATACAAAATTTATACTACGTTGACAACTACTGAAATAACATTTTATTTTTCTGCATAACGCAGCTCGACGGACATATAATTTAAACAAACCGATAACTTACGACGTATACGCGTAAGAGCGAGATATCTCCGTTTTTCTTCGTAAATTATGTTGCAGAATAGGCGGAGAAAACGAAGTGCGCGCATGAGCGGGAGCTCGCAGTGTTTTAGCGTTTGTGGCGCTATGGATTGCGTAGCAGTGAGTCGACGTATCGCGCGTATTTCGTATACGTATCTATCGTTGAAGAATAAGCGTAGGAGTGAGGGGACGTATCGCTCAGTGTTTTGGTGTAACTAGCGTTGAGGAATGACCGTAGCAGCCGGCAGCGAAAAGACGTGAAGCGGAGACGGACACGTAGACCGAAGGCAACTGTCTGTCAGCTTCGCCGGTGAGTCTGTACCTGTGTGGATCCCACCTGGCTCTTTTGCTGTTTTTATTACGTATATATTCCCACGGCGTTTACGGTTGTTTTAGAGGCTATGGAGATTTTCAAACATATTTACAAGCCGTCGAAGTGTTTGTATAATACTTATTTATTTTCTCGTTTGAAACACATAGCAAACAAGTGTCCAGATTGCGCAGGTAGCTCTGTTAATTTACTCGTAACTCTTGGAGTAACCTAATTATATTGATTTTCTTGTTTCTACACGAGCAGCCACATTTCCTTCATGAAGTTGGCATATCTTGTGGTTCCTGTACTGTCTTGATAAGTGGGGCATTTCAGTGGGGGAACAGTGGTCATTGATTAAGTCTTCCGCAGGGTTTGTCCTTCAGGTGAGAGAACCCAGTAACCATGCTTCAGCGACTCTTCCTGTGTTCCCCCCTGAGGGGCCTGACACGGAGATCACGGACAGATGTCTGCCCATGGATCTACAGATCCGTTTCACAAGCCAAGTGTGAGTCCTAACCCTAATACTGACTCCTAAACTATAGATCACTAGAGTAGTGTCATAAGCCAAGTGTGAGTCCCATGGTGGAAGCAAAGCCAGCCTTCTGTCTCTATCCACACTTACTGTTAAAAAAGTCATTTTTCCCAGAGACAGTGTTTCGTTATATCTGTATTAAGCAGAAACTGACACCATAGGATTGTCTCTGTCAGGTTTGTGGATCTGTACGGATCCTGAGCAGTAATAGTCATATGCCGTGTCAAGCTGGAGCTTAGCTCAGAGTTTGGAGTCAAGTGTGCAGTAATTACATGCCAGTCTGTTTCTCCTCATCTCAGTTCCTCTCCCGCGCCCGCAGGGGCGCTCTCTGCCCCACCGCAGCGAGCTGAAGCATGCCAAGCGCATTGTGGTGAAGCTTGGCAGCGCTGTGGTCACACGTGGAGATGAGTGCGGCCTGGCTCTGGGGAGGTTGGCGTCCATTGTCGAGCAGGTGACACCCTACTGTTTCTTCATGATCTGGTACAGGTTGAATCAGCCCCTCCATTAATGTGTTGGTCTCCATAAATCTTCTGGTTGCTCTGTGCTACCTGGAAATGAATCACAGCTACAGAACGCTACATACAGTGTGTTTCTTGGTGCTCTGAGCTGATGTTGGCTTTCTTCACTCTATAAGGTGGCCATGCTACAGAACCAAGGCAGGGAGATGCTCATTGTAACCAGTGGCGCTGTGGCTTTCGGAAAGCAGAGGCTCAGGCATGAGATCCTGCTGTCTCAGAGCGTTCGGCAGGCCCTGCATTCGGGTCAGAATCAGCTGAAAGACATGGTGAGAACACAGACTGAGCTGGTGAGAACAGAAGGTGGTGGACTCCATGCGGCCCTGGTGTCTATTTCCAACAGGTTGACCACATGTTTCCTTTCCAGTCAGTTCCAGTTCTGGAGGCGCGGGCATGCGCGGCTGCAGGCCAGAGTGGCCTGATGGCCCTGTATGAGGCCATGTTTACCCAGTACAGCATCTGCACAGCCCAGGTACAGTGTCCTATAACAGACAGCCTGCTCTTCAGGCTCTGCTTTGCCTGACCCAGCTGTTTTTGGCAGATCCTGGTAACCAACCTGGATTTCCATGACGAGCAGAAGCGGCGGAACCTGAACAGCACTTTGCACGAGCTGCTAAGGATGAACATCGTGCCCATCATCAACACCAACGACGCCGTCGTGCCCCCCCCAGTGCCTAACAGCGACCTGCAGGGGGTCAATGTGCGTACTTCTTGGGGCATGCTAGGAAGGCTGGGAGCAGCCCGATGCATGCTGGAAGCTGAGGTCTATTTCAAGATGTGTGATGCACTTGGTGTTTCAGGTGATCAGCATTAAGGACAACGACAGCCTGGCGGCTCGGCTGGCCGTGGAGATGAAAGCCGACCTCCTCATTGCATTGTCTGATGTGGAAGGTAATGGGGCTGCTGGATTCGCCAATTACAGTGAGGAGTGACACTAGAGGCAGCAGTGTAATACTTAATAGCTGCTGTTTTTGAATGAGGGCAGCCTTTGTCTAATGGTCACCTCCTCAATTGGCCAGGTTTATACGACAGCCCACCAGGAACAGATGATGCCAAGCTCATTGATATTTTCTACCCTGGAGATCAGCAATCCATCACCTATGGAACCAAGTCACGAGTGGGGAGTGGGGGCATGGAAGCCAAGGTCAGGGAGGCGGGAGGCATGAATGTTTGTGGTCAGCAGTGGTGGGGGGGTGGGGCATGGAAGGCAGCCAGTCTGACTGGGTAGTCTGACCGGCACTGGTGTTTGTGCAGACTGCCACAAATGTCATACAACAGGTGGCTTTATGGTGCATCACTAGGAAAATTAGTGTTGTGACCATACTGACCAAATGAACTTAGACGGTCATGTGTCTATCTATTGGGGGTTGCAGGTGAAGGCCGCCCTGTGGGCACTGCAGGGAGGCACCGCTGTAGTGATTGCCAATGGGACACACCCCAAGGTCACGGGGCACGTCATCACTGACATCGTGGAGGGGAAGAAGGTGGGGACTTTCTTCTCAGAGGTGAAACCGGCAGGTAGGTTGCTGTCAGGCCTTTAGATCCTTCTTCATGGGTGACACCTGGAGGTGTACTGTTCCAGGGCATTCAGTAATGTTTGAGTTATTCTGAACATGCTGATACTTTCCAGGGCCCACTGTGGAGCAGCAGACTGACATGGCGCGCCAGGGGTGCAGAGTCCTGGCGGCCCTCCTCCCAGAACAGGTAAGCTTCATTCCTCATGTGACTGGGATTTGCATAGAAACCATCCTGCATTTCATCTAGGATCATTTCTCAAAAACATGATTCAGAGAAAATGAATGTACACACAAAAAAAACTTGTGTACACCACTCTCCTTGATGTGCAATCTATAAATTGTAAATTGCAAGCAGCTGAATGGTTTTAGGTCACCATTTTGGAAAATAGACATTACATTACATTAGCATATAAATGAGCTCAAATTAAAGCCTTTATCATCTGCTGAATAATCTGCTGATTAGCTGCAAAAAGTAGAATGTTAGCAAGGCTGAAATAGAGGTCCTGTTGGCAGAGGTGCAGATGCCTGCATGGATGCTGTTTGGGCGCCTTTCCAGTCGTGTTACTACAAGGGATGTCACAATACCAGAAATTTAGCAGCCAATGCCACTGGACATTCATTCATTCATTCATTCATTCATTTCCAACCCGCTTTATCCTCTGGATATTGTAGAACCTGGATATTGTAGTACCCAATTCAATATCATGAATTAAAACAATAAATCCCACATACTTCAGCATACACCCCTTTAACAAACATTTCAACATTACAAAAACAGCAGTGGCATGTAGCCTTCAAGTATTTAGAACAATGCTGTGCTTAAATTACAAATAATTAACTTCTTTATGGCACAGTACTACAATTGCAGTACCTGGCTGAGATATGGAAAAAATATATGTAAAGAATAAATATAGTAAGTAAAATGAAAGAACTATTAATATTATGAAAAAATAAATTGCAAAGGCAGTGCAGTGCATGGCATTACTTTTTAAAAGTATGATATTATGCCAGAAATGGAAAGAATAAAAAAAATCTTAAAAATAGATCAGGCATTAATTTAACATGTTTATTTACGATTTTTAACATGGGCCGTGGGTAAATCAAAGGCGACAGAGATCGCAACACTAATTGCAACAAGCTTAAAAGCAAATGTTATGTAGGTCAGTACTTTTTAAAAACTTTACAGTATAAATATTTTTTTTATCTGTATAAGTAAGGCTATCAAGAAATCAGTTTGTTACCATGTTGTGGCTGTCAGGATTTGTACCTGACCATGTTTATGTAGTACAAGTGGTTCAGGAGTAATAAGCATTTTATTTCAGGTATATCTCTTCAGAGGGGGATTAGAACACTTGTAGGTACATGCTGCTCCCGTCAGGTCTGGAAGACTTGCATCCTGGTACCTACTGCACTGTAGAAAGACAGGCATCATAATGTTTTCAGAATTTTTACATCATTAAACAACAATAAATTTATTTTTGTATAGCGCATTATCACAGCATTACATCATCTCAAAGCGCTTTACAGCATCCATGGACGTCATTGGTAGTGGCGACATCACATGTTGCAGAGTGTGCTGGACATCTTGATAGATTGAGGTGTCCAGGCAGCACCCCCCAGGAGGAGTAGGGGAAATAAAATATGCAATTATCTGTACATATATACTCTGTAAAATCAAGACCATCTGGCCACAAAGCTTTAATGACATAGCTCTTCGCAAGCAGTACCTGTTTACCCGCCATTTGTCATCATCCAGAGGCTTACCACCCACACTGTTGTATGCCCAGTGTGCATCACAGGGCTGGATCAGTGATAGTTTGGGCTGCAATATCATGGCATTCCCTAGGCCCATTACATCTAGATGGGTGCACCACTGCTAAGGACTACCAGACCATTCTGGAGGACCATGTTCACCCAGTCGCTCAAATATTGTACCCTGAAGGTGGTGCCTTGTATAAAGATGATATTGCACCAATACACATAGCAAGACTGGTGGTGGAGTGGTTTGATGAACATGAAAGTAAGGTTGAATAGTTCCTATGGCCTGCAGAGTCACCAGATCTGAATATTACTGAGTCACTTTGAGGTGGATCAGCAGTAAGTCGGGAAGCATTTTCCTCCACCAGCATCACATAGTGACCTGGCCACTGTTTTGCAAGAGGAATAGCTCAAAATCCCTTTGACCACCGTGCAGGACTGTATCAGTCATTCCCAAGACAAGTCTTAAGTGTGTTCAATCTAGTGGTAAAACAGCATCTACTACTACAGTCATAATTTATTATTGTTATAATAATGATAATTATTATAATTATGTGGAATCAGTTAAGCAGCAGAAGATCATACTGGCATTCTTAGATTTCTAACTACCTGCAGTATCCCAACACTGCCACAAGGAAAAGTGTGTATGTCGAGTCTGAAGTACTTTTCCCATATCAAGGACTGTTTTTATAAATCTTATCTATATATTTTTGCGTAAGAATGCTTCATAAATAAGGCCCCAGGCACACACTTATCTGGAATGTTCCATTGCTCTAATGGAGTTGGTGATTACTTGCAGAGGGGAGAGATCATCTGCCACCTTGCTGACTTGCTGACCGAGAAGAAGGATGAGATTCTCACTGCCAATAAGAAGGACATGGATCTGGCAGTGAGTTCAGGTGACAACCACCCTCCCCACTGAGCCCTTGCATGTGAGGGTGTCTCCTGAGTGTTTGTGTTTGAGGAAGGTTCTGTTTCCCCCAGGCCGTCTCTCACAGCCCCTGCTGAAGCGGCTTAGCCTCTCGCCGGCGAAGCTGAACAGTCTGGCAATCGGGCTGAGACAGATCGCTGTAGCATCACAGGGCAGTGTGGGTCGCGTGGTGCGGCACACACGTGTAGCCAGTGGTCTGGAGCTAGAACAGATTACAGTGCCCATCGGAGTGTTGCTCGTCATCTTCGAGTCACGACCTGACTGCCTGCCGCAGGTGAGTCTGATGAGTCAATGGGCTGTTGATATGTCCTGCATTCACATGCCGATGCCGGACTCTTGCTGGGTCTGATGCGTTGGCATGTCTTTGATGTGTTCTCTCTATGCATCCACCAACATTCTGAATGCAGGTATCTGCTCTTGCCATCGCCAGTGGCAACGCCCTGCTCCTCAAGGGAGGGAGGGAGGCGGCCAACACCAACTTCATCCTGCACCAGCTAACTCAGGAGGCACTCTCCATCCATGGAGTACGGGACGCGGTGCAGCTGGTAAGACGCAAGGGTGAGGTTTGGGTGGAGGTCACATGGCCACTCTGGCATTTCTGTATCATTTGTGTTGCCTGTTACAGGTGAGTACGCGTGAGGAAGTGGAGGACCTGTGCCGCATGGACAAGATGATTGACCTGATCATCCCACGAGGCTCCTCCCAGCTGGTGCGGGATATCCAGCGGGCAGCCAAAGGCATCCCCGTGCTGGGCCACAGTGAGGGCATCTGCCACGTCTATGTGGATGTGGAGGCCAGCATCGACAAGGCCGTCAGCATCAGTGGGTGACGTTCACTCTTCCGTGACACATATACACACACACACACACCCACACACACACACACACACACACACTTACCTGCTCATACTCAGCACTCTGAAGTTGACGGCTTGTGATCTAGTCAGAGACTCCAAATGCGACTACCCTGCGGCATGCAATGCCATGGAGACGCTGCTGGTGCACAGGGATCTGCTGAGGACACCACTCTTTGACCAGATTATTGACATGCTGAGAGTGGAGAAGGTAAATGATTTTACAAATGCAGAGGAGTGCTTAACTGTAAGGTTCTGAGAGGCTCGCTGTTCCCTGCATCCCACCCATGTTTCAGGTGAAGATCCATGCTGGGCCTCGATTCGCTTCCTATCTGACCTTCAGCCCCTCGGAGGTCAAGTCCTTGCGCACAGAGTATGGTGACCTGGAGTGCTGCATGGAGGTAGTAGACAGCATGCAGGATGCCGTGGAGCACATTCACAAATATGGTAGCTCACACACCGACGTCATAGTCACAGAGAACGGTGAGTGTCCGTGCCTTGGGAGTGGCCAGCTTCCTCTAGCCCTCCTTTCCACACACCGTAAAAACCGCCCTTTCCCTCTGCCCAGAGGAGACAGCTGAACGCTTCCTGCAGCAGCTGGACAGTGCCTGTGTCTTCTGGAATGCCAGCTCCCGCTTCTCTGATGGATACCGCTTCGGTCTGGGTAAGACCACCATTTCATCGTCTCTGCCCCCAGCATCAAGGTTTACTGCTGCCAATGGTCAGAGTTCAGGATTTACTCCTGTTACTCCACTACTATTGGTTAGAGTCAGAGTTGCTCCGTGGTGCAGTATGGGCTTATCTCTTCCAGGTGCCGAGGTGGGCATCAGCACAGCTCGGATTCATGCCCGGGGACCCGTGGGCTTGGACGGGCTCCTCACTACCAAGTGGGTGTTGCGGGGCAATGGCCACACAGTGGCTGACTTCTCTGAACAGGGCTCCATGAAGTACCTTCATGAAGACATTCCTGTGCCCAGCAGGAGCTTTGGCATTCCTAGATTTAGTGTCTCCTGATCCAGACCAGCAACCTTTGCCTGAATCTGCTGGCTCTCCCAATGGTCTTATGAACAGCTAATTGCTGCACCTGTTGAGGTGAAAAAAATGGACTATTATAATAAAACCTGCAAGCTCGAAGCCCCAGAATAACCAAAGTTTACACTTATAACTTGATCCCGCCCTGGCCACATGACCTGTGTCATGATGATAGTTAAATTGGACTGTTGTTCTAGACACGCTTGAAGGCAGCACACTGTAAGAACCTGGTGTCATTAAGATAGAATCTCTGTCCGTCTGCTGGCAGTCTGTGTTCCACTGTTTAATCTGTATCTCCACAAATTGCATTCAGAGGAATTTTCTCATCAGAGCCTTTAGTTTTAATAGTGAGGACCAGGTGGTCCTTGTCTGAAACTGCCTCACTGTATTATTAGCATTAGTATTAGTTAGAGCTCTGTGTTCCAGTGTTACATTCCAGGAGAAACTGGCCAATCGTGTCATTTTACACACATGCAATTAAAGTTTTGAAAAAGAATTTGCTGTCATTTTTCAAGTTTCTTTCTAGAGAATCTTATTTCCGTAGTTAAAACGAAAAGTTCTTAGTAAGAACTTAAGTTAAATGTGGTGCTGTACTGTTAAGTATGTTCCAGCAGATGGTGCCAGATGAACAAGCAAGTCTTTTTGCTGTTCTTGGGTTTATTTTAAGAAACTTCTGATTGGTATTTAAAAGTTAAACCAGTTTGCAAAGTGTATTACCTTTTAAATGTTCATATACATTGTACTGCAGAGCAGGGGCAGTTTACGGGTTCATATCAAAACCCGTTTTGTATTATTATATGAATTTTTCTTAAACTGCAATACCGGTTTAAATAGCCTACACAACGTTCAGAAAGTGACGCAGCTGGAAACTGTTTAAGGGGGAACTTTTTTTCACTGCTGCACCGCTAAAAATGTACCGCGGAAGATCAGAAACAGAAGATATAGCTGAGGCTGGAGTTGAAAATAATGAGATGCTGGGGTTGTCAAAAAAATTGATTCTTGGATAGCAATCGATATAAAAAATTTATATCTGATTTAGATACTCAGTTTCACCATTATTGATACCAACAGTGTGGTTTTCGCCTCGTTCGGCACAATTCACACAGCACCACTACAGCGCAGGCGCACATGTACGTCCGCACACACTCACGCAGCCCCTCCCCACCTCTCAATAGCTGCTGAATGCTTTCGTGCTGGTTAACGCACAGATGCCGAGTCGGCCGAACATGGTATATGCTGCGGTTGAAGGCACTTCGCAAGCTGCTTTAGTAAAAAAAAAAATGCAAAAGTGCCGTTTGGAAGTATTTTGCAGACGAATATGAAAAGGCTAACAATGTCGATAAGCCTCTACTGTATGCAAATAGTGCTACAAAGTTGTAGCGACAAAGTGAAGTAGCACGTCAAACCTGGCGAAGCATCTTAAAGACCGACATCCCGGTCTTTATGTGAAATTTCACCAGGTCAGTAAAGCTTGCGTTCTAGCAACACTGAACTCTTAAACACTTATCAAAAATGTTAACTTGGCCGGCGCACACCTTAATATTAGCCATTTATCTATAAGCAGTTAGCCAACAAACAGGTTAGCCGTATGTTATTAAGGTGCAGATAGGCGCAATGGCTAATAATAAAATAATATAGTTAGTGTGGGAACAATGCAAAAACATAAAACAAAAATGTATCCTGTAAAATGTGGTAAACGCCCAGTCATACACTACAGAATTGTATACCGTGAAACCAATATAACTTTATGTGCCATAAAAATACCGTGATATAAATTTCTGGTAATACCGCCCAGCTCTAGTTTGAGACATAAAGCTGTACTGGGGCACAGGCCTCCCACCCCCCCTTACTTGTATGATTTGAATATGAGATTTTACAGGGCCCCAGTAAAAGGGCTTTAGCAATGCCCATGCAGCAGAGTTTGTATCTGTATAGGTTGAGACGTCATTGTGTATTTCCCACCACTGGAGGGCAGTGTGAGTCACAAGAATATAAGAAATTTATAAACGAGAGGAGGCCATTTGCCCCATTAGGCTCATGGGGGAGAACTCAACTAATAGCTCATAGTTGTTAAAAACTTATCTAGCACTGATTTAAAGGAACCCAGGGTTTTATTCATCAGTCTTTTGAACAGCTGTACCGCCCTCTCTGCCAGCCCATTGCTGGAGGCATGGTAGGACGCAGAGGTCACATGATGGATACCATTCTTCCTTCAGAAGTCTTTGAACTCTGTGCTATTATCGGCACCATTCAGGCAGTCCATGGTTACTAAAACTGGTACGTAGGCATTCAATTGTGGCGGCTGTGGTTGAGTTGAATTGGCATCATTCCGCACAAAAAACGACTTTCCCATAAGTGGTCCTGCATAATCTACATGAATACGACTCCATAGCTTGACAAACCAGTCCCAGGGGTGCAGTGGAGTTGGTTCCGATGTTCTTGACAGGTTGGGCAGTTCTTTACAATATTCTTGAACTCTTTGGACACCACAATAACTCCTAGCTAAAGCCTTCATTCGAGACGTCCCTGGATGATACTGGTAGACATTTCCTTTCCCTGGTTGATCTCAAGACATTTCCTTTCCCTGGTTTTTGCATAATTACTCTTGATTCCCACAAAACACGACCATTTTGAATGCTGAGTTCATGTTTCCACACCTCATAAGGAGCAATTTCCATTCCATGGTTTCCTGATGAGCAACCCTTGTGAACCATCCGCTGGACTTATGAGAGAACAGGATCTTTACCAGTCGATGACATCACTTGATCAGTGGTCACCGGTGTGATCTTGAAGCTCTCCAGCATGAGAACCTTCTCCTCTGACTAATCCACCTTTGGTTATGGTAGGCAACTAAGAGCATCTGCATTGCTGTGGTATTTCCCGTCTATGTACACAATCTTCCATTCATAGGCCCATCACTGAAAGCCTGGGAGAGTGCATTTGTGGCACTGCTCGGATCTCGCTGAAAAGTGATGTCACTATAGTGAACTTATGCCCATAAATGTACTAATGGAAGTGTTTTATTCCAAACATCACTGCTAAACCTTCCGTATCCAGTTGCGAGTAATTTCTCTGCCACATTGAGCTTTCGTGAGGCGAATCTTGTAGGTCTCTCAGTTCCACCAATCCCGTATGGGGATACATCGCATGACAACACAATGTCCTTTTTGGGGTCATAATGTACTAGTACTTTAGCCGATTGCATCATTTCTTTTGACTTATTGAAAGTTGCTTGCTGCTTCTTTCCCCAATGCCACCTTGTGTCTTTTTGTAGTAGCTTGTGCACTGGAGTTAGGACTGTGGACAGCTTGAGCAGGAACTTGTTAT
This sequence comes from Mormyrus proboscirostris, assembly GCA_026779585.1. NCBI lineage: Eukaryota > Metazoa > Chordata > Actinopteri > Osteoglossiformes > Mormyridae > Mormyrus > Mormyrus proboscirostris. The sequence continues at coordinate 16,197,153 of JAODKF010000068.1, forward strand.
AATAGTTCAACAGTCCAACAGCCCTAACCTCTGTTGCAATTTAGGGTGACCGTGCCTCTTTGATTGCTTGCACCTGTAGCATCTACCTTATGACTAAGGAACATCACCTTATGGCACATAAATGAACACATTGTCTGTGAAATGTCTTGTTGCCTGGTTTATCGGGACTGAATAGGTTCCTCAGTAGGCTATATGTCTGACTGCTGACCAAACTGAGCAGAATGGCTTTCTGGTGACTTGCTCCTGTGATCTCATTAGCATAAAAAAGTGGTGGAGGACCTCACAATATTCTTCTCACATTTGAGCTTGGCTATTAAAGGAAGCAATGTTGCAAAACTCACCATTATCTCTCATCACACACCGTATGTTAATTTTGCTTAACAGCAACTCACGTAGTCATCTGTACTCCAGCGGGACCTCCGACTTGCATTATCCTCTTCACCATTTATGTAGCAACTTCATAGGGGGTGTTGGGTGCGAGCACAGCACTCTTTATTGTCTCCCAGTTTAACTCAGAACATCTGAATTACATCCATCACCAGGAATAATTCTTGGTCTTGCACACGCTTACTATCACGAGATCGTTGGTCATTTCTGCTTAAAACTGTAGCTCAACATCTACAGAAACAACATTTCCACCTAGTGGACATAATAAAACTTACAATATTTCCACAGTTACAACATTTGCACACTCATTTACCAGTATGTAACAGTTTTGTTACCTTGTAAATAGTCAGTTTGATTTGCAATCTACCCCAACACTTTTGATGCAGCTGATTTTAGGCTTATAATGGCATAATATAGATTTGCCATGAGATATCTGGTCCTTGCAATGGCCATATCAAATAAAATAATAAATATGCTGTGGCATCAGCCAGACCGAGGCATTGTGATCGAAGCGGAGGCGAACAAACACAAGAAGGCACAGAAACTGCACTTAGTTGCTCTTTTAAGTCCTTAAAAGGACCACACCAGAACAACAATATAGGGACCAAACACGGGGAGGTTACATAAATAACAGGAGGGCTCACAGACACAATGGCTAGGGACACGTCAGGAGCACACGAAGAACACTGGTACATGCGAGAAATCCGGTTACTTTCGATTCGAGCCCTTAAGCTTCTCATATCCCTACACAGACACTAACAACTATTACACCCGGGGCTATCTTCAAGTGCTTGCAAGCATGCCGGGATATTCAAATCTTACCTGCTCTACATTGCTATCCACAAACACAAACCATTGCAAACAAATCACACATCATTACGGAATACGGTGTGCCACCTAACAAATATAAAAAAGAACAATGTGTTAAACAACAGCATCATTCAGTCCATGGAGTGTCTGTGATTGAGCAGTGTGATGAAAGGATCATCCTATTATTCTGCCTTGTCTTTAACAAAAACAAATATAAAATGAAAGAAATTGGTCCTTAGATGAGAGTCGGCTTGCATCATTTACAAAAAAGGAACTGGCTCATGTACTGTAGAACCGATTCGATATTAGATATTAGACATTTTCTTTTAAACTGTAATCATAGGCTACTTGATTAAACATAAGTGTTGATTCATTTCCATGGCAATATTGTAATGTAGATGTTTTATATCAGTTATTATACTTATTTTGTCACCCTGGTCTATTTCATTTCACATAAGAAAAGCCACATAGAATGATTGACATCTCATCTCAAACAGTGAAGAATTTGATTTTGTTATAGTGTTTGTGATTAGATGTTATTTGTGCTTTAATTTTGAAAGATCACTTTGTTGACATCAAGACACATTGCAAAAATGCAGGCATTGTGCTCTAAACTAATTACCCCCCAGCCATAGATTGCCTCCACTGACATCGTCACTCTTTTTAAAGGCAAAGTCACATCTCCAGCACAGCAGAAGGGACTACTCACTGTAACTTAATTTTTCTTGCCTTAAGCCAACTAAAACTCACATTACTTTATTATGGTATTTTACAATCAAACATTAAGTTATTATTCACAACCTCCTGCAAAGTAACCATTTTTAAATTGAAATGCTACAATAATGCCATTCTTTTCAACAATGCTGATACAGTTGCCTTCAGTCACAAGAAGCAAATTAGGTTACTTGAGTAATATTGTGACGCTTGGCTGACAGGCATCTGGGCACTGAAGGCAGAAGGCGAGAAGAGGAGTTAGCAACAATACACAGAGGCAAACACGGCAAGCAAATGTCAGAGACGTTACACACCAGATGGGAAGGCTCACACACGGTAGAGTAATTATACAACACTAGAGCACTAACAGATACATACCTATTTACAGGACATACAAAGGGCTATATACAGGGCTGCTGGTGTAGCCTCCTCCTCAGGGCTTAAAAACGAAAAAAAAATCCATTCGGTTCATTCCGAGCAGAATCGATATTATAACGTTTCTGGTCTTGCGTTCCTCATTAAACAATACGTTCCAAAAATGGTTTTCTAGAAAAAGTACCGGTTAATAAACGTTATTTTATTACACGGCACGATAGATAGAGTGTGCCTTTTAATAACATGTTTGGCATTATGTTTACAAATGACTAAACCAAATTCCGTGTTCGTGTCATTTGAACTTATTGTCTTTAAAACCGAAAGTAAACGAGTTCACCTGGAAACTCGTTACAAATGCGATATTTTTTTAAAAACAATTTTCTTGTTTGATGATAATACTATAGCGAAATAAGCCCATTCAAGACCATCCGTTTAACATCCTGACCACACGGCTTAATCTGCGATAAAAACCTGTTGACTTATTCCTTACCTAATATGCATAATAGCCTATTATAGGCTATTTTCACTCAAATAAAACAGAACTCCAGATAGTTATGATTTTACATTTAATGCATAAAA
>JAODKF010000068.1:16200117-16211705 GCA_026779585.1 Mormyrus proboscirostris
TTTTGTTTTTGTTCCTGTTCAATGTCATTTGTTTTCGTTTTTCGTTTTTGTTCCTTGAACCGGTTCAGAGCCCTGCTCCTCCTGGCCCTGGCCTTTCTTTCTACTCTGCTTAGTGGGGACCAGATGTTGTTCAGCAGGCTGTTCCTGCTTGCCAGGTTGGGTGGTTTTGCAGAGCCACTCCTACTTCAGGTGGGTGGCCTTTTGCAAGCATGCCTCCTCCTTGCGCTGCTCATGGAAGTCTTTCACAACTTGAGTCTTCCAGCTGCCCATTTCCTCCAGCAGTGGAGTCCCCAGGTCACAGGCACACTCCACAAATTTCTGGCAGCTGTGCCAGGATTCACTGCAGAAAATTATATTTATAACTTATTTGTCTCAAAAAAATACAGGCCCCGGAAAACTTGACTTTGCCCTGATATTTTCAATAGTTAGCAACACCCTGTCCATGAGCTTTCTTAAAAACAGATAAGGTGCTCATAAACTGACATTTATTTCAAATTTATTGCTTTTGTATGTGTGCTTTTTCATTTGTGTATTAGTTTTATATTGATGGTAAATGCTTTTTGTCATTTGTGTTTCTTAGGTAGGTACAGGTAGATACTCAATTATATAAATAGGCAATAATTTGGGGGTCTGAAACTGATTAAAATCATTTACGTTATTTATTATGGAGAAATTCAACTTAGACCTTGAGCAAATCGCAACTCGACCAGCCTTCCAGAACGAATTAATTTCAGTCACACAATGCTGTCATACTAGCCAAATTATTCATTCAATCAAACACTTATAGACTTCATTCTTAGATTGTTCGAAATGTTGCCAAAACCCTGCAGGTAAATCAGCTAATTAAACATATACATGCCAACAATTCGTATCATTATCCCGCAATATCCCACAATTCCACATGAAAAACCAAAAACAAAAAATCTAAAAATGTGAACTGGTATATTATTATAAATTATTTTATTTATCATTATTTAATAAATCATTCCTTCCAATGGGATTCTGTTTATTTGTGTAAGCTAGTGATTTGTATAGGCTAATTACCTTGGGGAATTTAATTTGCTATTTCAAACACTAGTTCTACGTCTTGTCACCTCTTCTTATGAACTGAAAATATCTATAATTGTCAACAGGTGCACAAAATCTGAATTATGTCTCAGACATTCACATGCATGGATCCACGTATAAAAATAGCTTATAGTCACAAGAAAGCGATATGACAAAATGGCATTCTTGCTATTCTGCCTATGTAAATGGAAGGATTCAAAGGGAATTTGAATTTTTGAGAACGAGTTTTTATGGAGAAACCAAGTCTATTTTTAATTATTTGCACTATGTGTAATGCATTTGCCCTATAGAATGTTTTGCATTAAATGTATGTTTCCTTATGCTGTGAGTGAACAGGCAAACATAAAACTACATTTGCAAACCATAAAAGGTCAATGCCGTTCATTTGTGAGCACCAACTGGGCAGGATCGCAGACTCGTGCACGTAGCCACATTCACAAGAACTTTTTTTTGCACATTTTACAACACAGCTGATTTATGCCATGCAAATTGCGTACAAATGTGCATACAACAGATTTGATAAATTTTATGTTTTTGTTCGTATTCAATGGCCCAGGTCTTTTTTTCAAGGCACAGTGCCATATTTATTGTATTTCTGTGGGTTATGTAAGTTTTTTAGCATTTTGCCCCAAATCCTACAATCCATGTTGTTTCTGTAGCACAGATTTGCTTAACGCAAGGAGGAATGTAACTAGCACATTTTAGGAGAACATACCTTACACCAAACAGCAGGCATGCTCACTGGGTTGAGGGACAGGTGTTCTTTTCTAAACAAAATCTTGTTCATTTTGTGAAGCTGCTTTGAGACAATGACCATTGTTAAAAACGCTATATAAATAAAATTGAATTGAATTGAATTGAATTCTGATGGGTTCCCACACAGATGGATGCTCTTGCTGCAGGTGATCACTGAAGAGAGGAGGTATGCGTGATGGCAGGGTTGTCAACTGTGGTCAGCTAGCTGGTGTGAAATTTTTAATTTGAGACAAGTCTGCACACACATGTACACACATTTACATGTATATAAAAGTTTCATTACCTTGTACAGGTTCGTACAGTACAGTCTGTTAGGTTTGCAAACTTCCCCAACACTATTGACGTAGCTAATTTAAGGTTAAAATGGAATAATATTGATTTGCCTTAAGATTTCTTGTGTCAGAGTCAGATTCTGAAAGCGTGAATGTCATGCCAGAGAATTGGCAACCATGTGACAGGGGGTGGATTTCAACAGAGATGCTGTTAGACTGAAATTGAGGTATTTTATGTGCTCACACCATAAATGGAAGCATGTACAGAGAGAATAATAATAGTATTTAACTTTAATATAACAGGGCTTTGTAAGACTATCACCACTAAAATATTTAATTGACTTAATTACTTAATATTTGATGCCCTGCAATAGATTGATCTTCAGTCCGCAGTGTCTCCGCTAACCCAACCCCCAACACAAGATGGAAGATGGATGGATGACTTCTGTGGTGGCTGAAGGTTGGCTAGTATAGTTATTGTGGTCTCAGAAAAGTGCAGGAAAACATGATTAGTTAATCAGTCTGCTGTGATAGTTATTGTACAATGGAGAATATGTGAAAACAATTCTAATAATTCAAACCTAACATATGAAATTCATTAATAATCATTTTTTAATCTAACTATTGTGCTTTTGACAAAAGCAATGTGCATACTAAGGATTCAAAGTTTGGGTAACTCAACTCATTGTATACTCTGGTTGGTTAATTAGGCTTATTTATCTCCTGAAATGGTGTGTAAACTTCATAAGGGAGAGGGTATCCAAGCCATCACTGACTTCAAGACCCCTCCACGTGTGTGAAGCTGATGCCTCTCTTCCAGATGCGCTCAACCATTTCTACACTAGGTTTGAGGCTCAGAACACTGAGCCAGTACGGAGGACCACACCCCCGGCAGACGACCCAGTGCTGTTCCTGTCTGCAGCCAGCGTGAGAACAATCCTTGCTAAAGTCAACCCACAGACAGCTGCTGGATCCGAAAACGTACCCGGACGTGTGCTCAGAGCCTGCGCTGACCAGTTAGCCGGCGTCCTTGTGGACATTTTCAACGCCTTCCTAAGGCAAACTGTTGTCCCGCAGTGCTTCAAGGCCACCACCATCAGACCTGTTCCAAAGAAGGCCACCATCTCGGAGCTCAATGACTACCTCCCAGTAGCACTTACTCCAATCGCCATGAAGTGCTTTGAGTGACTACTCCTGAGCCACATCAAGAACCAGCTCCTCCCCACACTAGATCCACTGAAGTTTGCATACCGCACAAACAGATCAACAGATGATGCAATCTCACTTGCACTTCACCTGTCCCTGTCACACCTGGAACACCGAAACACTCACGTGAAGATGCTATTCATCGACTTCAGCTCAGCATTCAACACTATCATCCCTCAGCAGCTGATCACCAAGCTGGACCTGCTTGGACTGAACACCTCCATCTGTAACTGGATTCTGGACTTCCTCACTGGAAGGCCCCAGACAGTCCAGATCGGAAACATTAGCTCCAACACAATCATGCTGAACACAAGGATGTCTGCTGAGCCTGCTTCTCTTCACGCTCCTGACACACAACTGCACCTTCAGCTCCAGCACGAATCACATCATTAAATTTGCGGACAACACCACTGTTGTAAGACTCATCAAGAACAACGATGAGACACCATATGGGGAAGAAGTACAATGACTGGCAGTCTGGTGCAAGGACAATAATTTGTCTCTGAACGTCGATAAAACAAAAGAGCTGATTATTGACTTCAGAAAGACCAAGACTGACCATCCCCCACTGAACATCAACAGCGCTCCAGTGGAGAGAGTGAAGAGCACCATATTCCTTGTTGTTCACATCACAGACAACCTCTCCTGAACCAGGAACACCAGTTCCCTCACCAAAAGCAGCAGCGCCGGCACTTTCTGACGAGACTGAAAAGGTGTACCTCCCCAAACCAATCCTCACCACCTTCTACAGGGGCACCATCAAGAGCATTCTATCCAGTTCTATTATAGTCTGGTATGGAAACTGCCACGCCTCTGACCGCAGAGCCTCTATCTATACCACTTTATCCATTTCAGGTCACGGGGAAGCTGGAGCCAATCCCAGCATCTTCAGGCGAGAGGCAGGGTACACCCTGTGCAGGTTGCCAGTCCACCACAGGGCCAACACAGACAAGCACACTCACAGATAATTTAGAGTAGCCAGTTAACCTAATCTGCATGTCTTTGGACTGGGGGAGGAAACACACACATGCATGGGGAGAACATGCCAACTCCACACAGAAAGGCACACTGGGTGACCTTGGGCATCAAACCCAGGACCTTCTTGCTGTGAGGTAATAGTGCTAACCACTGCACCACAGTGCCCATTATTTTGACTCACTGTATACTTTATTGTGTATTGTTTGGGATGACAATAAAGCTCTACTTACTTGCTTACTTATTTACTTAGTTTCACCATCTTTCAAAAATAGTTTGAGATTCTTTCACCTGTCTGATTTACCATTAGGTTGGAAAATAAACATGGTTTATTACATTATTATTAATGTTATTGATAACATTAAATATCCTTTAGCCCTCTTGAAAGGCCCCAGAATTTCTTCTATCTATCAAAACATGTAAATAGACACACAATCTTTGTATGAGGGCTTAGGGATAGTTTGGGGCTGACTGGAGGCCAGTGTGATAAGCCAGTAACCCCAGTTCGTAGTACGGGCCCCTGGCCCTTCAGAAGCTTTTGTAGAGTAAAGTAAGAATTATTCATAATAAAGATCATACACATGGTAAACGGATACATTAGCCCATGGAAATGATATCAGGCTTTGGAGTTGACTTGGGAGGCAAAAGGAACTTAGTGGTAAGGGTGACAGCATGGTGAGATGTTACAGAACAGTTAACTGAACATAAACAGTAGTGTGAATCTTTGTGTTTTATGTGAAAGGTTTGCGTAGAAAGGCAAGGGAGATGGAATATTGAGTTATACTGAAAATGTCTTGGGAACTCACACAATGCAGTGCAGATAGAATTTTGCGTCCACATAGCGGCTAAATTTAAAATAGCATCTGCTGGCATTTGTGAGTTATGTAGCTATTTTGTATATCAGCAGTTATACTGTAGCCTGAAATGCTCATGAAATCACATATGGTATTAATCTAGTATAACCCTGGGGAACCCACTGGGTCATATACGACCCTTCCTTTTATTTCTGCCTTACATTCAACCCACTCATCAAAGTTAAGAATTTTTTTTTTGCTTTACAGCCCATTGTACCATGTACGACCCAGTAACAGTGACATTTAGTGATTATTGACTGAATTAACCAGATTTTTTTCCACAATAAATATGGCCCCCAATGCGTTTTGATGTTGTTGCTGTACATGCTGCAAAGATTCAACTGTCAAGCTGTGAATAGATAAGTGGCAGGAATTTTGCATCATCAGTTATAATGTTTAGATGTTATAGAACATGTACAACTAGGTTTTGGATATTTTAAAACTTTTCTGGCAACTGTGATGATTACGTTCCATATGCTCAACATCAGCCTCAGACAAAAACAGACTGAATACAAGTGGTGCACCAAACCTTACAACCCACCACAAGTAAACTTTCTGTGTGTAGTACACCTTTTTGTGTGTAGTACACCTGTTCACTTGACCTATTTCTTGATGGGTTGGCATGTTTGAAGCATGTGTTTTATTGCCAGCACATGGTGAATGATGAAAAGGAAAACTCAATAAATGTATTTTGAAAATGAGAATGTTGCAAAGATTTGATTTTTCCTTCTTTTCTGTCCTTATTTCATAGGTGAAACTAACAAGTTGGAACAGCATGAACAGTCCAGCAGGTCATATATGGCACATGCATAACATGGATTGGTAAAGGGCTAGTTTTACAAAACACTTGTTTTTGAGTTCACTGGGTCTGTATGATTATTTTAGCCAATGGACATATTTTTCCTATAATGATAAGGTGGTTTAGGTTCCTCAGGGATAAAGCATCGAAGATAGTTGTTGGGGAATCAGTGGAAATTCGATATATGTCAATACAAGAAACAAAACTATGTAGTTAAACATGGCCTGTTTCCTCATCAGCTCTCCATATGCCTTTGCTGGATGGTGTAGGTAAACTCCCATGGCACCAATCTGTCCAGTGATCTGAGCAATGTCATTCATGACAATCTGTAAGGCATGGTGATTGGTTTTCCTGCATTGTGAGAAAGGACCTGGCATGTCACGCCCAGCTCCGTCCCATCCTCCTGTGTGCCACGCCCACCTCGTTACCTCGTGTTTATGCCCGATTGTTCCCACCTGTTGCTCGTTGAGTTCAGCTTGTCATGTGTATTTAGTCCGTGTCTCAGTCTGTATTCCCGAGACTCGTCATTGTAATGTCTCGTGCTCGTTTCCCTGTATCCATTAAAACCCTCATTACCCGTTCTCCTGCCTGCCAGCCTGCTTTCTTGCTCGCCTACTCATCCCTGGCGATCGTGACATGGCATTCCTGTGAGAGGTAGTGATATGTTCTCATGGGGCAGAACTTGGCAACCTTTACAAAAATAAAATGTATTCATTGTTTATATATATTCCTACTAGATATTCCATGGTCAACTGGAAGTAGTACTTTTACAAAGTGGAAGCATTTAGGAACAGCAAAAATGCAGCCATGAAGTGGCAGACCATGTAAAGTAACAGCATAGTGCGTAAAAGTTGCCAACACTTTGTTGACTCAACTGCTGAGTTCCAAACTTCCTCTGATATTGACTCCAGCACAAAAACTGTGCCAGGAGTTTCATAGAATGGGCTTCCATAACTGAGCAGGTGCATGCAAGCTTCACATTACAAAGGACAATACCACTAGACTCTGGAGCAGTAGAAATGTGTTCTGTCTGGCAGTCTGAGGGACAGTCTTGTTTTGGGGACAATTCTATGCTTCCAACATTGTGGAAACAGTTTGGGGAAAGCCCTTTTCTACTATGATTGCACCTCAGTGCACAAAGCAAGGTCTATAAAGACATGGTTGGGTAAGTTTGATGTGGAAGAACTCGACTGGCCTGCAGAGAGTCCTGACCTCAATCTCATCAAACAACATTGGGATGAACTAGAACAGAAGTTGTGAGCTAGACCATCACATCCAACATCACTGTCTGACCTCACAAATGCTCTTCTGGATGAATGAGCAAAAAATCCAACAGACACACACCAAAATCTTGTGGAAATCCTTCCCAAAAGAGTAGCAGCTGTTATAGCTGCAAAGGGGGGACTAGCTCCATATTGATACCTATAGAATGGGATGTCATAAAAGTTCCTGTAGATGTAATGGCCAAGTGTCCCAATACTTTCATCCATATAATGCAGGTTACAGCTGGGGTATTAAACATCACTTCTATTCGCGAAACATAAGCTGAACTGTAATAAAAATGAATAGCGTATCATCTGTTTATTTGTGAAAGGTAAGCGGTATCTTTACGCTTATAAATGCGATTTTATTCATGGTGTGTAATGCCCGTGTGTCTGTGTTCAGGACTCCGAATACGAGTTTTTTGAATGTGTGTTTTCAGACGGTATTATACATTCAGTTTGTGAAAGTTTATGTTAATATAAATGTTACGTTAAATCTAATACTACACGGGTCAGTTGCTATGCCCGCGTTCGGGTATAATTCCCCGATCACGGCTTTTCTCGGCCCAGATCCCTCTGCTGCATCCCTTTTGCGTATTATAATGAGAGGGGAGGCGGTGGGCAGGATCTGCTGGATGGGGAGTGTTGACTGCCGCGGCAACGCACATACATCCCATTTGCGGCGTTGTGGAAGGAAGCTGGCGTGTTCACATCCCGAGGTAAGATCTCCATCACCGGGCACTCTGTCATCGCGGACGGGATGTTGTTTTGTTGAAACGTCTTTCCGCTGTATCCGTGCGGCCATATGGTGCAGCAATGATCGATCAGCCGCTTTCCACCGCTGAAAGGTGTTACGTCTGCCCTGGGTGTCATGGTGTGGCTTTCATTGTAAGCGTCACATCAGCTTATATATTTACAGCGGTATGTTTGGAGTTGGTGTATATTACTAGTGTACATTACCGCAGTGAGGAAATTCCAAATGCAAACTGAAATAACGCGGTATGCGATATGGGGAAAAGCAGAGAGCATTAAGGCAGCTTTCATATCACTGTAGAAAATGCATGTGATAATCAGAGCTGTGATGACCGATCAACACTGAGATTAATACGACAAGTACGCGGTATCCAGAGCGTCAGCCGGCTGGCGGCTTATTAACACGTACCGCCCGTCTGGAGGTTTTTATTTATTTATTTATTTTATCCCGGTCCCTCTGTTACTGATCCCAGCGATGGGAAACTAACCCTTCTGGCCGAAAAAAAATTATTTATTCATGCAGGCTTCATGGTATCTCCTTGGATGAGACCGTCCCATATTTTGGTTTTCGCACGATGAATGCCTTGGTTGGATTAATGAAATTTACATAATGCAGAAGAAGGCCACACATGTTGTCATGGACAGGTACAAACTATTTCACTTTAGGCTAGTCTGGATGCAAACTGTCTGACTTTAGAACGGATCTACATACGATGTCCTATATATTTAGGACGGACAAGTAAAAACTGCATTATTTGTGATCGATTCGGGTAGCCTAAAAGTGTTTTTTTTAAGTAGGCCTATAAACTTTAGACAGCTATAGGTTTATTTTTTGGAGGCGACTATGTATCAACTGGCTTAATCTGGATTGAACTATAAGGTACGACTGATTTAGTCTACTTCGGGTATAAGACAACAGATTTTATTTTATACTGATAAGTAGGCTACAGTTTGTTTCACTTTGGTCTGATCTAGTCAGGACAGATATAGGCCTAAGAATAAACTGTTAAGGTATAAACATTAGTATAAGTATAGGTGTAAACACTGGAGAAATATTGGTATAAACTGTTTAATTTTAGTCGGATATAGGTACAACCTGTTTTAGTTTGAACTGATCCAAGTATAAACTGTTTCACTTCGGACTGACGTATGCACACGCTATTTTGACTTTTTACGGGTGTAGGTATAAGCAATTTTACTTTGAACGGATGTAAGTGAAGCTACTGTTATTAGGCTGCTGTAAGGTCAGAGCCCTGTGTACATTAAATGGTCTTGAAAGTCACGTTGTCGCCTGCCGGCCCCGGTTACACACACCATAGTGTCCGCTGTATTAAACAGTCAAAGTGCGTTTCTTTGCTGTGATATTACCGTTAAAGATTAACCAGCTGTCAGTTTCTACCGCTGCATGTCGGATGGACGCATTTTTAGCTCACAGTGGATTTTCATTAAGGTATAATTAATGAAAACGTAACCATGATTGAATGTTTCGGCGATTTTCACTAGGAACATCCAAAGTTCAGAGTAAAAAATGTAAAGTTTAAAGTTAAATCTAAATTATTCGTAGTTCTAATATAAAGTTTACAGTTCGTTAATGAAGTAGTAGAACTACGAACTATTGTTTTACTTTTAAGTTCATGGTTACCGCTTTTGCTGTTTAATAATTCTAACAGTGAAGTTTACAATTTGTAGATTTCATAGTAGAACCATGAAAATTGCCAATTCACTGTAAAAATTCATGGTCAAACATGAAATCTGTCAAACGAGTTTCTGATTTTAGTATGAAATTTCGAATTGCAATTTTTTTCCCTGGAAATTGAACCTGAGGCATAATTAAGCGTTTTTTTCTGCCAGAATGCCAATGGCTTTCTGCCTGAGAAACAATAGTGGGATTCTGCCTTGTGTCACCCATGAATGGCTTCCCATGCACCAGAGACACTGGGACTCCTTCACGTTAGGCCTTTTATTTTGCATGTGGGATATTAATACGCATGATGGCATGACTCCATTATAGGGGAACCACAGCAGTATGAAATGCTTACATGCGAAGGTACTTAAATGACTTTATCATAATGATATTTTATGTTTTTAAATAATCACATGTGTTTCTTAAGCATGGAAGAAATAATGTTTGCAACAATGAACTAAGTATCACATGCTCCAATATATTTTCAGTATCTAGTATAAGAAAGACCTTAATAAATGAAATGCAGTTAGGTCATAGTTGGGTTTAGGTGACAGGCCTACTTAGAAACAGTAGGGGTATTAGTTGGTTTCCACTGGAGAAAGACAGCCTTTCAATGTCCTGCCATTGAGCAATTTATTTCGAGGGAGTGTTAGCCTTCATGCGAACTTAGTATTTATCGAGAGGTTACAAAGGAAATGTCTTCTGACATGATCATATTGAGAGTGCGGTTGGGTCCTGGCTGATTACAGGGCAACCCTGGAAATGCTATACTGTAATGCTCAATAATGGTGTAATGTTTGCAAATGATTCATTTGAGAGGAGAGGAACAAGTCCCTTACAGGAACTATACAGTCATGTTTACTTCATTGCAAAGATGTGTTTTCATTCTTTTACTTGTTCTCATAATTATGATGTGAATGCACTATGGCTAGTGAGGGCCAGTGAGGCATGTTTGGGGCATGCTGTGAGCAAAAATATGATTGATTGGAAACTAATCCTGGGACTGAACGTATACACCTACATTTAAGGAACGACCAAGAGTCTTTCCTTTAGTGATGAGCACTCTAGCTTTTTTTAGTGAGCCAGGTCATTTGGCTCAGCTCAGAAATGAGGCAACTCTTTTGACTCTTTCTTTAGTACCACTTCTGACATTTGTAATTCAGCCAAATTTATCAGTGTTTTGACCTATGATTGGTATGTGTGCCCGTATTTCATTTAAATAATTCAGTGTATTTATGCCAGGCCACTGAATGGGTCTAACTATGTACATTGCTAGTGGCAGTTTTTGGGAAATACACCCTAGAATGAGAGAGCCAAAGGAGTGAATAGGAGACTCAGATAGACTACTGAATGAGAGAGAAATACCTTGGTTGTCACTGAAATACACCATCCACTGTAGTATACAGCCTACATATGCAATGACTTCCTACCCATTATCTGAAACCACATTAATATTACATTAAACTGGAGTACCTGGAGAAAATCCCATGACAACACAGAGAGAACATGCAAACACCACACACATGCTGACATAGCAGAGGCTCAAACTCTGGTCCCGGAGGTGTGAGGCAACAGTATTAACTACTACTGTACACCATCATACTGCCCCAGTGACTTCCCATATGCTGCAGCTGAATTTAAGAGGTGCACCATTTTCACATTTTTAAAATTGAGTTTAATTAAGGTTTGTTAGCTTTTGGACTGGAAACAGGAGTAGCTAAGGTATAATGTTGAGAGAGTTGGACTATAATTCAATAACATTATTTTTGTCACATGGCTTATTAGTGGTATTTAGCATACTTCTTTGTATTTTTTGACCGAAATAATAGGCTATGATGTGTTTGAAATCTATTCTATGCAAACACGAAGTGCCAATAGGATCTTGGGGTATATCTCCAGGTGTGTGGAGTTTAAGTCAAGGGAGGTGATGCTAAGATTATACAATTCCTTGGTGAGACC
>JAODKF010000068.1:16219425-16229520 GCA_026779585.1 Mormyrus proboscirostris
ATGGCTGTATTAGCTCAAAAGGGTGCTTCTACTAAATACTGAGCAAAGGGTCTGAATACTTAGGACCATGTGATATTCCAGTTTTTCTTGTTTTTTAAATCTGCAACAATTCTTTTTTTGTCTGTCAATATGGGGTGCTGTGTGTACATTAATGAGTAAAAAAAATATAATTTTAAATGATTTTAGCAAATGGCTGCAATATAACAAAGAGTGAAAAATTAAAGGGGGTCTGAATACTTTCCATACCCGCTTAGTTTTTGTCCAGATGAAAGTAGCCTGGTATCCAAAATGAAATGATCCTGAACCTTAAAGAAAATGAGACAGACGTGTGTAAGAGGGGAGCCATGCATCATTGATATGAAGTCTGATGAGGTGCTGCTTTTTCTCGCACAAGCAGGAGAGGAGTGCACAGTCCACTTTTACAATGACAATATCCATGTCCCTTATTAATGAGAAGCAAGATGCATGTTTGGTGCTAATCAGACAAATCAGCATCAGAAACATTACTGTGGCTCCCCTGACTACCAGTCACATGGGTCACATGATCTTATTTACAACGGTTGTAATTCTCTGCCTTTTGCTTTGTGACCGGCTGAAATTACAGTGACGTGTTACTACTAAAACACTGTTCTCCATCTTCTATGATAATGAGATCTACTAGTCTATTGCTGGTTCTGCAACCATGGGCACTTTCGAGCAGCAGCCTCTATAAATACAGTGTGTGATACAGTGTCCTGATCAAGCTCCTCAAGTCAAAAAGGAGGTCTGTTTCATACAGGATAGCAAGCACTCCCTGATCGCAGGCTATTCTAAGCCTGTGTTTCTGTACTTATCTCTGTTTGGTGGGGGATTTGGCACAGATACTTCTACCCAGCATAGATGTTTAGGATGCTGTACTGTTGATTTGTAAGCTTCCAAATCGGTGGAGCTAACATAGTGGAGTGACGTGGCTATCCTTATTAATGGAAGGTTATCAGTGTTGTGACTAAATAATCACTCCTCTCACAGAACTTAGTTAGTCAGGACTTTAAAAAAGGAGCACTCATGTGGCACTTGAACATATTGTTCAGTTTGATTAGTGACTTTTATTATGTTGACGCTGGTAGTTTATGCTATAAGACTTCAGAGGAGGTCAATCAAATACTAACCTTAGTACATCCAAAGCCAACTAGGCATGATATCTTGAGGAAGTGTATCCATAACATAGCTGTGGTTGTGGCTTAAGTATAAGCACGATACAAGGTACATTGTTTTTGCTTTTCCTGAGAAGCCCAGTTAATTGGACAAATGCAGAACCTGCTTAGAAACAGATTTGTCATTATTTGGTTACTCTAACCAATATTAACTGAGCATAGGATTAAGTTTTGTTCCAAAGAACATCCATTCCCAGCTCATAGGGAAGTAATGTGGTGGGAAGGGAAGGGGGGGCAGGCAGTTAGGGTTTAAACAAACTACATCTTTGAAACTGTCAACTAACTCTTTGTTTGGTCAATTAGTATCTTACCAGTGCCAGAGTAACACACACAAGGGTGTTCATTTGTATGGGTATTTGTGCTGTGAAATAAATTAGGGCTTTTATTGAGAAGCTCATAGTCTACTGCCTGATTAAACAGTCAGGATGGCGGTGGACCATGGTGGCAGCCTAAAGTTGGACCCTGTTCTTTAACATATGAACTGTACCAAACTAAATCGTTGTGACCGTTTTGTATTTCAATTAATCTGTCAAAGGCTTCATGGAAAATGTGTCGAAGTTAAGTATCTCACACAGGCCTATCATCCACTCTAGTACAGACAAGTGCATGGCTCCTTGATGGAGGCCTGACTTCTATCGCAGTCACATCCAGTCAAAGCATCACTACATGCATTGTCCCATGCATCCCCCATTAGAGAGCTGCACGGGGATGATATCTGTCACCAACCCCATCCATCTCCACGAATATCTAAGCCGTCTCTATCCCATACCTGCAAGCACTAAAACCATCCCTACCTCATCCCAGTGTTCATCAAAATACCAACAGTATAGTATAAAATGAAATATGCCTGCATTTGCATTTAAATATACTCATTATTAATCATTTGGCAGTTTCCCCAAACATATTTGTTTTGCATTATTCAGACCAAATTATCCAAAGATTTTTATTCTGAAAAAGATAATAACTTAATTACTGAAACTTTGTTTGCATCTTTTACACATTTGAGAGCTCATGCGCATGTTAGCACATGTCTTGTGTATTTAGACAAATTGTTCTTCAACAGCTCTGTATAGCCTAGGTTACATTGCCACTAGTTGGATGAGAACAAAAAAAAAATATCAAAACATTATTAATATAACAGATACAAGCAATTTCATTACCATTATTATGGTGTTACCAGTCATTTTATTACCATTCCCACGGTAATACCATAAAGATCATCAATCCTGCTGTTACCGTAGGAATATTTTTATTTTTCCCCCATTCCCCCTGCAGCTCTCTAACCCCCATGCATTGTCCCATGCATCCATGCATCAACATTTGCATCGCTACATGCATCACCTCACATATCAACCTGGTACATTGCTGTCACTGTACCACTGTGCCAAATATCAATTTGTGCATTGCTTACAAACACGCACTGCATGCCAACTGAACTGCCACAAGTATTATGAGCTGAAATTCATTCATTAACAGTTTATTGTTAGCCCCGCACCATGTGAGGTCCCTTCCTGCCTCTGAATGTATTATATTTTACAGTTGTTGCCACATACATCTGTTTCTTCTCCTATTCCTTTTCCAGCACCTGCTCCTTCTTCTGCTCCTGGTCCTACTCCTGCTCCTGCTGTTTCTCCTGCCCCTATTTCTACCCCTTCTCTATTCTTTCAGGCTTTGCACACCTTACAACCAATTCTTGACTTAGTGGTGATTGTCTTCCTCTTTATTAGTCTTCCTCTTTATTAGGCCTTTATTATAAAAGCCTTTATTAGGTGGTTCTGGTGCCCATGTAGCTTGATTTGTTCATACCTAAATAGACAGTTATCTAGGTACCTTATCTTTATACATTTAGTTTAACCTTTGTTTTCAGTTCCTGTAGGGATATTTCCTTATTAGTGCATGAATACTGCAGCACTTAAGTGCATTAGTCATTACATGTTCACTCTGCCCCCTGCAGCCATCTTTTTCCTGTATCACAGAAGGACTGTTAGTAACATGCTGATTACACAGGACTGTCACGTGCAGTTCATATTCACAGATCACATAAATCAATGATAGAGGCTAAATTGACTAAATATAATTTGAACACTATAAAACTAAAAGTAAATAATAGATTTTTTACTTTTTGTGCTTCTGGCCAAACCTGTATTTTCCGGTAATACATTTCTTGATCTAAATGTTGTCCCAGGCACTGTTACGGAATTGTCTCCTGTCATGCCTGATCTCATTGTTAGATGTGTCTTACTTATTTTGTACTATCTGGGTTGGGCACCATTAAAGTGTAATGTGCCATTAATTAGCGAATAAGGTTAGCATTAACGATGCATCGTTCTATGTTAGTTCAAACTAGCATCTGAAGTACGACTGTTTCCAAAAACCCTTGCACTTTCTTAGTACCATAGTAGTTTGGACTACATTAGCTTGAACCACCAGAGTTCAAACTACAGTGGCTCCAGAGGTATTTGGTCTGACTTTCACAACGGGTCGCTTGCAAAAACTTACAAAGTTTGTACTATTATTTCTAAACATGACAGTTGTGCTGATATTACATTATTAATTTATTGTGTCATATAACTGCAATAATAATATTAAAAACTCAAAAATAGCAATAGCGTCATGTTATAATTGTGTGATGCTTCTTGTAGAGGCGAATAGAACTATTAGCTATTAGGCTACAATACATTTAGTGAAATTGGCTCAATCTGTACTTACGTTTATTTTATTTTATTTTTATTTTAATCATACAAAAAACACTTAAATTCCTGATCTGTTTGTACAGCTATTCGTGGCTCAGTGGGACTGATGGGTACACATAACACCCAGATTTATACCCACATGGTATACCAGGTTTCTTGCCTTCACTGCCATGGGTTCATATCTAAGCACCGGTGTAACAAAAGGTCTCAGCCATTAAGAAGTGATTCGTTATTTTTAGTCATTAATTTGCCCATGTTTTATTTGCTTTCTTCATTTTTTTTCTATTTAATACTGTGTATACATAAACACTGAATGATAAATTGTTGCAGCATCGTCATCGTGATGTGCATGTCTGTCATATCCATATTACATTTGTCAGCACAGTATCTGTTGACACAACTTGCAACGACACCACAGACTTACTACACACATTCTATTGTTAGATAAGTTCTATTTGGCAGTAGTTTATTTCAGGTAATTTCATTACCTTTTTGGTTTTATGAATATTCCAATATTACTTGATGTGACATTGTGATGTCACAATCATGCAGCCTTAAATATATATTTGTCTATGTAGTGTATTCTACCATATAGCACAAACAAGGTGGGTGAACAACACCCTCCCTAACAATACCATACTAATGAACAGAGAAGTACATAAAAATTACTCTTACAACCACACTTAAAGCGCTTGACTTTATAGATGGTTGTACAGCAAGATTATTTAATATTTTCACCTTACTTACAGGGTGACTATCCTCCTTCGACTGCATTTTCCACCATCCATGACATAGTCACCCAGAACTAAGCATCTAACTACAGCTCAAGATCAGTTTTATGACTATGTTAGCAAACGTTTGTTCGAACTGTGGTTCTAGGAAATGCCCTAATGGGAAGTGTCATTTAATACTGGATCGCACTATACTGTATAAGTTCATAACATAGTTACCTCCATAGTTTGAACTATAGTTTCGGGAAACACTTGCATCATAATTGCATAGCTTCAACTATGCAAGTTGCTAACGTATTAGCAGCTATACCTTTGGGAAATGCTGCTTGCGCTAGGGCACCTCCATGCTGTTTTTGCACATTGAAGTTGGAGCATCCCAGGCTCTGAATTACTAAGCTGTGCAACGCTACCCCCCGGGCGGAGCTGGGGGCTCTGCTGAGTGTCTGCGGCCCCCTGCTAGTGCAGAGCTGTGCATACATTTCCTTTTATGTAGCAGTCGTGTATACAAGGCCTGTGAGCACCAAATAAATCTCGGTTGAATGTGTACTCTGTGGCATGGAGCGTGTGGTGGACCGTGTGTCAATGCTGTGTCCACTGGTGCATTTTTTGCCTTGTATGGCACTGTTCTCTGAGGACATGTGATGACGCATCTCGGTCTGTTCAGCACAGAACGCATTGATGTCATACTCAGAATACCTAATGTAGAAGTTTGGAGAAGATGGGCTCTGCCTGAAGTTTTTGTTCTTTGCAGTCAAAGTGGCTCCTATATGTGTTCAGGTGTGGGACCTCAGTATTTCCCATTTAGTCAGTAGTAAAATGTCTCATGTGATGAAACGATGCGATAATCAGTCAAGTACTGCAGGGTGACAGCCCTGGGAATGCAACCTTCCGGCATCAGTCTTACAGTTTATGATCTCCTCCCATGGGGACAGGGAACTTAATCGTTTAGTAAAATTTCTTTAAGACAAAGCAAAAATGGCTTACTCAGCAGGGTGTATGCACATTATCTGTTTTGTGTTTAGACCAGACTAAACTGTGTATATAGACTTATAATCATGGTTTTGGGAAAATCAGCCAGTAGTGATGGCCTGCAGTGAGAACGAGTCACATAATCTTTCACTTAAAAGTAGCATTAATTCTTGTTTGTTTATTGTGCTGTAATACTGTTCTGATCTCATGTGTATGGGAAAGTCTTCAGCTCTAAAACACTGTGTTCTCCTGATAAACTTCCTTCTGCCCTTTCATTCTTTTCTATTTAAAGTTGTTTTTTGTTACTGGGACTTGGTGAAGCATAAGGGTCAAAAGCAGAGGATTAGAAGTGAGTCAGAGTGTGGTGATGCCAGGCATCTTTTATTTCTGTGACCCCTCCACCCCCACCCTTGTCATCCTCTGCAACTGCCTTTACTCTGAGGACCTTCATATCACATGGGGTCAGATAACCAACAGGGAGGCTCTAATTAAATTCCAGCATTTTCCTTCTTTACATGTGTCACTCCGCTCATGTTGTTCACCCTGTCAGGCTGAAGGGTTTTGGGCATCTGTTTAAGCCAACTTACAAAGATAAGCATAATAAGGATCACAGGGTTCCCAACTAACTGAGCACAGACAGGGAACCTTGCCTGTTTTCTCAATGTGTGAGGTAAAGCCCATGCTAATGGAATATTGTAGGGAAAGTACCACTGCCGTTCATTGTCTATTCAAGTGTTGATGAGTTATGGCTGTTTTTCCAGCCTGAGTTTGCTCTCTGAATGCCGATGCGTTCATGAACTGTTGCTAGGTAGCAGGCCTGGGGTCTACAGTAATAAACTAATTAGCCACTAAAGCCTGCTCATCTGAAATCTGAGACTATCATCTGTATCCTGCCTGCTGGCTACAGTGTTTCAAAGGAAACACAGGTTGTACTTTCTTATGGATTTTAGATATCCATGTTTTCAGTGGCATGTTTGTCTTGTTTAGACTGGTGTGAATTCCACATTAGCAGCATAAAGCAATGGAGCACAGGTCTGCCTGGGGTCTGCCTGTTGCTTCAGACAACAGTAGTACACAGAGGAGGTTCATGACTGGTGGGACTGGGATGCTCATACCCTTGTCTCTTTGTGAATGTGGCACTGTTTCTCACACAGACGTTTCCTCCCTACTGCACAGACCCCACAGATACTGCACAGACCCCTAAGGTCTCAGACTATATTTTTCTAGTTTAGCGCTATGGCATCACATCCATGTCAAACCTCAAAGGGGCGTTTAAACACAAAGTGAAAAGTATAATCCTGCAAGTTTTAACATTTCACGTGCATAAATATCACATCATTATCTTCCTGCACGAAGTGGATTACCTTCAGTTGCTCTATGTGCTCAAGTGAAATTTTTACGCTCAGTTTGGGGTGGGCTTCTGGACATTTCTGTCAGTGAATGTTATTAGCTGATGGCTCCTGGTTTTATGATTGTATGCGACAAAAACTTGTAGAAGATAAAAGACAAAAAGATTGCAGACGATAGTAATAGTGAGACATTTGGCTCAGCTCATCAAAAATAGCTGCCTCTTTCAGCTCCCAAATTACATTACATTATGTTTGTATACATTTGTTGTATTGTTATACATGAACGCAAAGAAAGGGGCAGCTCAACAGCCATAACCTCTTTTGAAAGGAGATATATTGGATTAACAAGGTAGAGACGTCAGTGGGGTGGTAGTACTTTTTGCAGTTTCAAGTCTGTTCAAGTTTATTAAACATAAGGATACTCCAAATGTATGCAGATTACTAACTTTTTAGGGTGTCTTGTTAATATTTTAGGCATATTACTAATCTGCTTACAAAATTGTAAATCTTAGTAAATGGTTATGTAACGATAAACGTAATATCAAGATATTGCGATAAAAAAAAAATGTTGTACTGTTATGACATCAGCTACAATATCACACGGTTATTTGGCTCGTATAAGCTCCGTCTCAAAAAATACATACTACATTAACAAGTGCTTTGTGCTCTAGTGGCCGTGTGTAACCCACATGGCAATAGATCAGTAAATCCATTACAAAACAACTATTTCAACAATAATTTATAAATTGATCAAATAGAAAGAAAAACATTTACAGTATATTAACTGTACCATGGAGCCCCTCTGATGACATAGGAGAAAAAAAATATTGCTTGGCCACGAGATAATTAAGTGGTGGCCAAGTCTTTCTTAAAGCGTGGGAACGAGTTAGATTTCCAGGATGTTGTACGCTGGTCTAATGCACTTGTTGATAATGCTTTTAGGAAATTAACATGTGTCTTCTCACAATTATGTTATCAATCTAAAAAATTAAAATTTCTTTATAAAATTATACTTACTTTTATCCACTCTTGAAGTTGTCCATGTGTTTCCAAGCATTCGAAAATCTTGTGTAATTTGTGGCCACCACTTCCCTTTATACGTGTTAAATTTTGAGTTTGATATGTGGGTTACTGATTTAAAGGAAAGATAAATAGATACTGGATAGAGAATTTACAGTAAATAAGGACTTATTTGGGCTGACTGAGGCATTACAGGAGTGTAGAGAGAGACGAACAACTTGCTTGCCGGGGCAAAACATGCTCTTTATTAGCAGTCCTGAAAAGAATCACATCAGACATCCAACGAGCAGGGAACCAATGGGTCGTATTAAGCTGATGTCATTGTCTAAGGTACACATAAATGAAAATATGGTGGCAGCCATTTTGCGAGTGATAACAGCAGCAAGAGAACCCAGAAGTTTCTTCTGTATACCTTTTGGATCGTACAAATCAAGGCAAAGAGACCGAAGAGCTGCCGGAAGGCTACAGAAAACTTCTGACAAGTTTATCGATCGAAAGAACTTGAACGACGATACTGTCAAGAAGTGGCACATTCTCTGTTATGAGCATGGGCAGTATTTCAGTTAAACGCATTAAAAATGTGTATTCATTTCCTTTTGAGCATTTTATAATTTGTATTTTCCTGGATGGAAAACAATCAGATGTAGGCTAATTTGAAAGAAAACAGATTGACAGATTTGTATTCTGTGTATTTAAAATACTTAATAAAATGCCATTTTAAGAATGTTCATTGCTAGGCTTACAGACTTTTAGATACAACCTATCGCCATCCTTCGCATTATTCCAAGGAAAGAAGCTGCTTTGGTGATTGGTGCAAATTGCCTATTAGTATATGCAGTAAAATAGGCATATATTGCTGACTGAATGTCAGTATAGGACGATTAGCAAACTGTACTGTACGTGCTCTAGAAATTGTAAATTAACTCAGTAGCATCTTGTAGCAAATTAACAGTAACATCTTGTGGTTTGTCATATATGGAAACCTTCATTAGCGATAAATCAGGCTAGCTAGTTTTGTTCCTAAGGACAAAGTTAATTTCTATCATCAAAACGTGGGAGTTTTTATAGCCACTGAGCTTGTGTAAAAGGGAGAACCGACTGGTTAACTTGACGTTGCATATCATCTGTGTTGCAGTCGCGGGTCTCATTTATATTTTTTGATTGTATGTCTAAATAACAGTTTCTTTTATTTATGTTTGACACCCTACTGTAATTAGTAGGGGATTACACGGGGATCAGGCCAGGTACACACAAGACACTGGTAAACACACACGCAACATAAGAATTAACCATTAACAATAACAGCAACAACACAACAAGGGCTATTTACAACTTGAACACAGGGCATGCTGGGACATGTGCAAATCGACCAGACGGCGCTTCATGGCTCACTGACGCCACAATATTTAAATCCATACTTTATAAAGAGGTAGGTTTACCTTTTACCTTAAAATGTAATGTATTCACGATTTTTCATGTTCTACAATTAATATTTACTAAATGTTGCTGTTCTAAATTTTGAGGTGTCATTATCTTTTCCCCTTCCACCCCATTTAACCTAGAACTGGCCGGTAGCACTACTAAGTAGACCCAAAATAGGTTCATAAGTGTTACGTGCACAGTTTTCACGCATTATTTAGCATGTTAGTATGTATGGGCGTTACCCAGTGGAAAAATGGCAGAAAACACTACTTCGGAATTGCAGATTGTGTTTTGATTAAAAGATTCAGCTGTTGCAGTAATAATTAATATTTTATAAGTGAACAACTGACTGCTTGTTTTTGTTTTAGTTTTATAATTGCATGCAATGTTCAGTCATTCATTGCAAAGGACAATTACTACTAAGTTCTAAAGCCTAAGACTTAAGGTCATAGCTGGATGTTTCACTAATAAAGAAAAGCAGAAGCACTTTATATTAAAAGGAAGAACTAATTTGATATTAATAAAAATGTTGATTATTAATTAAGAGCTTATTTTCTTTTTAATATCATGATAATTATCGTATTGTGAACCTTTTATCGCTTGATATTATAGTACCGTGAGTTTTTGGTATCCTTACATCCCTACCAGTGATGCGCGGGTTGACCCGAAATGAGCGGGTGCCCGCGGTCACCCGCGGTTACGAGTCATCCAAAAATAT
>JAODKF010000068.1:16237093-16272088 GCA_026779585.1 Mormyrus proboscirostris
CATTCTCAGTAACGATAACGGCGTTACAAGTATGGGAAAAATAATTAATTAGATTACTCCGTTACTGAAAAAATAACACCGCTAGTAACGCCGTTATACTTCAACGCCGTTACTCCCAACACTGGTTATAATGGGATTTTACTTTTTACAACAATAAAAGACTCATATGTATGAAGAAACCTTAAGTTAATATGTTATTAATAGTATGATTGGGATAAAATGCACAAGAATCATATGTTATTTTTAATATAGTTTTATATGGGAGGTTATGGGAATAAACAAAACCATTGAGTTTTTGCCAGGAGCCCACTAGGGGTAATATTTAGTAATAGTGCAGACAGTTCCTGGTCATATCTCTGAGTAGAGCATAATGTAGAGTGTGAAGCTGTCTGCCAAGCCCCTGAATGTCGAGTCAATACCCTTTAAGGTGTTGTTGTCTCCGCAGTTGGGGGAAAAGCTGCGTGGGGCCCCAGTGGCAGTGTATCGTAGAGTTACTCCAGGTGGTGCTGGGGAATGCGTGTGAGCTCACTCTGGCTTTAGGTTCAAAGAATTTGGCACAAAGGCAGCTTGAAGGCTCCTGAATATTCTATGTTCTCATCCACAGGGTTTTCCAGCAGTGAGCTTTGTGGGGCCGGACCGCCCCCCTTGTAAGTTACAACTCTATTGTGCCGAAAGTGAGGGGCTTCGTTCCTCAATTACACTACTTATATTAAAAGAGCATTGCCCTATTGGATTGCTGCCTCCTCATTTGCTGTCCCTCTCCCGATAACACCTCCACTTATTTCAGATAAACATTTAACAGTTTAAAAAGGAGAAAACTGAACACATTTAGAGACTAAATATCACATTGGCTTTGTTTTGAGAAGCAACACAGCTCAGGTCTTTAAAATACCCCCATGCCTCTGTGTTACTCATCAGCCAGCTGTGTGCCATCACACTGCAGTCTTCAGGCAGAGGTCTGCACACATCAGTCACACTGTAGTCTGCACATAGTGGTCTACAGGCAGTGATCTGCACATAGTAGTCACACTGTGGTCTGCAGGCAGCAGTCTTCACATAGCAGTCTGCATACAGCAGCCTGCACACAGAAGTCTACATGCTGTGGTCCACTGTGGTCGGCACACAGCAGTCATACAGTGGTCCACACATGTACCTCTGTCATTCCTCTGCTCTCCTCTGATCTACAGTCTCCTCTGTTAGCATTTTACCTCAGCCTCGCAGCTCAGAGTAAGAATCCTTCTTTGTTTGCCATGACATTCATCTGTGTCACTTGCAAGCTCATTAAATTCATACCACTAAATTCATTCACTACCTTCACAAATCATTATTTGCTGTAGTGTTTTACCAGCTCATGGGGACAGCAACAGAGCTTAATGTACTTTCTTTCATTATATGTCTTTTAAAAACATTTTGTGTTTTGTGTATGTCATCCCTTTCATTGTAACTCATGTTTTTCCACTCTGGCCTCTGTCTTCCTCTTCATGGATTTTGAGTGAGGTCCAGCCCCATTGACGTGTTTCTTATTTTTGTCTGGCAGCCTCTAAAGTTCTGACTGTCCTACGGAGCGTGTCTGCTGTCAGAATAACGCCCCTGAAGGCGATGAAGAGCTGTCCGGACTTGATGCCTGCTGCAGGTGTGTTGTCTGACCTCACAAAATCCCCAGTGAACTGATTCACCAAGGATTCAGAGCTGAAGCTGAAGCTGTAAGCTTCACTCGTGAAGCAGCCAATCTGTGTAACGTGACACTCCTTGAGCTAACTGCAGCTTTCTCAATGGGATCCTGTAATATATTCATATCACTCTGAATTTCATTAATTCATGTCTGTGATTCTTTTAATGTCCCTGAAATGCTTCTCATTAGCAGCCTTTGTTTGATAGCAACTTGAATTATATATTGGTTAATGATGCAGATTTGTGTATGACAGCGGGGTAACTTGGCAGCTGCAGGGGGTGCTGGGGTAACCTGAGCTGCCTTAGCTGGGTGAGGGTGGGGGTGGGGGGATATGGAGTAACTTGAGTTGTCCGGTGGGGAGTGTGGGGACCTGAGTTGCCAGGTGGGGAGTGTGGGGAAAACCTGAGTTGCCTAGTGGGGAGTGTGGGGAAACCTCAGCTTCTGGAGGAGGGGGTAGTGTGGGTAACCTGAGCTGCCCAAGGGAGTGTTGGGGGCAGTATGGGGTAAGTAATGTTCTGCTTCACATTCTACAGGGATGGACCCCTCCAGGGTGTGCAAGGGAAGGGGCGCTGTCACCCTGCGTGCCACCCTTGTCCACATCGATGATGATGATGGCAGCGACGGGCAGCAGCAGCCCGCTGTGGGTGAGTATGTGACAGCATTGTGATAGCTACAGTATAGTACCATAATGGAGGACATTATGATCAAACTTCCAAATTTTTATATTTTTGCATCAATAGGTTATACCTTAATTTAAGACATGCATCATTCAGTATTTTCTGTTTTGTCTGAATGCGGTAATCTACTATCTGTGGATAACTGCCTTATTTTCCATCTAGCTATGAAACTAGTGGTTGGCTAGAGGTGGCAGTACAGCAGTAACCTGGCAGTCAAACTTCATTTTTGCTGTATGGCCAGACTATGTAGCTGTAATCCTGTTTGACAGCAAACATGTTTTTCACTTACCAAGTTTAGCTGGTCACCCGGCTCCCTGAATGTTTACTAGCAGCTCTGGCAATCTAGCAAGTTAGTGAAAAGAGTCTCTTGTTAGTGCCAGCCCACGGCGCTGTTCTGCAAGTCAGCCTTGAATATGGATGCATGTGTGGTATTCAGAGCATCAGCCGCGAGTTGGAGGTGGGCCAGGCCTCTCTGGGTCCACAGCGTTGTGCTTCTGCCACTGCAGCCGAATGGTGGGGCTGGGGAACAAAGGCTCATTGCTTTCTGCTCAATAGGGACCCTGTTTTGATTGCAAAGTTCACAGATTGTGAGAGAATCTTGCTTCTCAGCAAGTGAGCAAACTGAGCCAACGTTGAACTTCATCGGAAGAATTTTGACTGTGTGCAACCACCAGCGACTTAACGTATCAAGATTTAATACTTTTTTCCTTCTTCTCTGTTATTGGCAAATGCTTGGCATGGAAATCAAAGCGATTCATAATCCACGATTCAGGGGAAGGTACTTGGACAAGTTTGTAAAGGTGTCTGGGCCCCGTTCAGCCCCATTGAGCGTTAACTGTGTTTACTCTGTTTACTTTAGATGGCTGGCTTGATGACTCTTATGGGGAAAGTACTGGAAGGTGCTCCGATAGTCCTAGACTGAACGAAGCCAGAAGTGGAAAGACAGGGTCACAGGTAAGACAGAAAACGCACTCTTACTACCGGAAGAACATGCAGTGTTCCAAGATTTGTTTTTGTCTTTCTAAATCCTTATTTTCTAAAAAAAAAAAATGTAAATTATTGGTCATTTTTTTCAAAATGTTTCCATCAAGATGAAAAACCCAGGACATACACAGTGTAATGTACATGGAGAACAATAGATCTGTAATACTAGCGAGAGCATATGTATAATGGAGAAGCTAAAATCGGAGGAGGAAGAGTAATGCACTGGTTACTGGCTAAGATGAATGGCTTGCAGCTGCACGATCGTCATGCCAAAGCAGGGTTTATACTGTGAGTGTACTGCACACTCTAATACAGATCAATATGCAAAGAGAGATGTTCATCACTGTCATAGGGTTAATTATGAGGCCTAAGAAGTCCTGTATCAGCCTTTGTATTTGCTCTTGAAATAAGCAGACAGACGCTGAGCTACCATTTGAGTTAAATTTTGCACTCAGTGAACAATAAATTTTGTTTCTGTTCCTGAGAGAAGGAAACTCACTGTTTGGGGGGGTGTCTAGGAGTAGCTGGATTTGATGTCTTTCCTGCCCTTAGGTGTTTACTCCTGTGAGTGGTCAAGCCCTGCCTTCCTCGTCAGAACAGCTCATTGTTCCAGCATCAAGCAGAAAAACATCCTCTGCGTACCCATCCACCACCATTGTCAACCCCACCATTGTGCTTCTACAGCACAACAGAGGTGAGGCGCCCTTTGGGGTAGCATCTATCATGTAGGTACTGTAACCCAGGTGCAGTACCTCGTCCTGAAAGAACTGGACAGGGAGTCGCTAAAAATGTATTGAAGGATAAATGAATGCAAAACTACATAAAGTGAGGAAATGACTATGTAAATAAAGAGAGGAGGATGCAGAGCAGTCCCCATTCTCCCTGTGAAATGATCCTGCTCTCCTCACTCCCTTCTGGCCACAATTATCGATTTGGTGAGTCGAGCTTCCATGTCTAGCCAAAGCTGGTCAATGAAAATTCACTCATGGGAGACATGTGAGCGTGGAATCTGCTTGTGAATTTTTGGCTGCTGTATTTATGCATTAATGACATTTTCCTGTTTTGTGGGTGACAGCAGGCTGTATCTGAGTTATGAATGAGCTTCGGCTTGATTAGAGTGTAGTGATGGTATGAAAGAGGAACTGACCTTAGGAAGAAATGCAGGAAGCAGGCAGTGACAGTCTGGAGGAAGTTGGTACCTTTGGATGGAAGCACAAAATTCAGTGCTAGGTGACTTTGATAAGCAGGCGTGGTAGCCTGCTTTATGAGGCTGGTCCACTGTGAATAAACAGCTCATAGGAAAAGGCAGCAAGGGCAAATGCAGAGGTGCATGTGTTGTGATAGGACTGTGATTAAAAATGGCTGTATATTTCACAATGTTTCAACACAATGAAATCATACAGTCAGCAAGAACAACCTGTCATACTAAAAACTATGTTGCCACCTTGTTTGTTCTATGTTGTTACGGCTAGGGATATGGGTACACCAGCGGACACAGGAAAAGAGACACACGATGCAAACACCAACTTCTGTAAAGCTCTTTTTAAAGCTATTTCGAAGAAGTGTATATACTATACAAAGGCAAGCGGTATATACACAAGGACAGGTTGGGCCTAGACGACACCAAAGGAAAGAACAAAGTAAAACAAAAATGTCCCTAAGCCTAACTCTAAATTTTAAGTTCTAAACTATCCTAAGACAAAACAAACAAACAAAAAAAACCCACGTAACTACACTGACCTTCCTATGAAAACAAACAAGGGTGGTGTCCGCCTTTTAAACTAGTATCTCTAACAAATAGTAACCTACTTCATGCACAATGTAAATGTATGAAATCCAAAATGGAAACAAATGGTAAACTGATATATACAAAAGATGGGGACTGTACAACCAGGAAGTGAGCATTGATTTGACGACTAACGTGACCCAACCCGACAATGACCCAGAAGGTGAGCTATATACAAACGAAATCAATGGCACTCAAGCGAGCCACACTATATACAAAACAAATCTCTTTCAAAATCTCATGAACAGCAACTCCTCCAACGGCAACTCAGCAACTCTCACAGCCAGTTTTAAATGGGCAGGTAGGTGGGAGTTCCGGTAGCAATCCACCATTGGGAGTTGACATCGATAATCACCTAATTCTGAGTAGAACGAAAAGGAGAGAGTGCAAAACACAAACACAAAACTGCACAGCCGCAGCAGTAACGTAACATATGTCATGCCACAATTCTAGAGGATGCAGAATGTTTTCAATGTAGCAGACGTACTTAATGAGCGCACCATATTGTGGTGAGAGTGTGAGTTATTAAAATAAATGGGATGATGGCTTTTAAGAATGGAAGTCGCTCTCTTTAGTAACAGCCACTATAGGCCACTATTGATTAGTAGTGGCACAGACAGGGAATCCAAAAATATAAACTCTTGCACTCTAACAAAACAAAACATTACACGGATACAAAATTTACTATCAACAGAAACACATGTGTTAACTTATAATATTTAATGGTGCGAGTAACTGCATAAAAAAAAATAAAGTCCTGCTGACCAACCCTGCAGCATAAATTATGTCAGCCAATTGTGGACAGTAAGTGGAATCAGAACAAACGGAAAAGGTTTGCCTCAGGTGCTCTGCATAGGCAGCACTCCAAAACGGTGGTCACCACTCATACAACATTGTGTTGCCAAAATAACAACAATTCTGTCAATTTTCATCTGAAGTGCACAACTAGCTTAACACAGGGACGGATAGAAGGGTTTTCAGGTGTATCTCTCAGGGCTGGGGCTACATCTTCGTATTGTCTAATGTCCACCTGGGAAAGAACAAAATGCAGTGCAATGTGTTACCATTCCCACTGCACTCCTGCCCCCACTGTGCAGAAGAAGGTGCTCTTCACATGGTTACCTGTTCCATATGGCCCTGCTAAACATCACGTTTACTTCTTGAACAAGAAAACACTCCACTCAGCATAAGATGAATGTTGCTGTATAATATTGATATTTTCCTGGAATCCTCGTAACAGTGCCATGGACTGTATTGTGTACCTTTACTGCTGCCGTTAGCGTCTGTACCTTTACAGCTGCAGTGTCATATACCTTTACCACTGCCATCTGTGTTCTGTACTTTTATCACTGCTGTCTGTGTTGTGTACCTTTACATCTGCCATCTATGTCGTGTACCTTTATCTGCCTTCTGCATTGTGCAACTTTATGGCTGCAGTGTCCATCATATACATTTATGGCTGCTGTGTGTGTCGTGTACCATTACTGCTGTCATTTGCGTCATGTATGTTCACCACTAGTGTTTACATCTTGTTTGTCTACATCGTGCACTTTACGGCAGCCACCTGCATCATGTACTTTTACCGCTGCTGTCTGCGTTGTTTTACCTTTATGGCTGATGTTTGCATCATGTGCTTTTACTGTTGCCATCTGCCTCATGTAAATTTACAGCTGCCATGTTCATTGTTTACCTTTACGGTTGCCAGCTGCATTGTGTACCTTTATGGCTGCCATCTGCGTCGTGTACTTTTACAGTGTTGTCCGTATATCACCATGAATGTTGTCATGTTTGTTTTGTCTTGTTTGACCTTTGTTCTTCTTTTGCCACAGAACAACAAAAGCGTGTAAATATTCTGGAAGGTATGCAATGAAGGTCTGGTAAACAGCTCCCTGAGCGTGGACCTGCTGGCTCACCTCCTTTGTACAAAAGCTTACCTTCAGCAAACACATTCTCTCTTCTGGCAGGATTCAGAATATGCTATCATAAACTTCAGAATAAGACCGGTTAATGTCAGAATGAAGGCTATAATCCCCAGTAGTGATAGGGTTACAGCCTCAGCATCCTCCTGCGGTCTGAGGTATCTGGGTGCTGTCCCATCTGCCTTCTGCTTTGTCCTGTTAAGACAATATGAGACGCAGTTCCTGTTAGCAGCAGGATCTGAGCTTTAACTGTTTCTCATAAATCACATGAACACAAAACAATGCCTCTCATATCCTCCGACAGGAAGTAGGGAAACAGTGAGGGGGTGAGCATCTGGTGACAGTGACCTGCTTCCTGTCTGAGGACAGAGTGTATCCATCATTTATTTGAGATAACGAGCCTTTGGCTGCAGATATAAAGGGATCTGTACTGTATTCTGTGTTGTAAATGACATGTCCAGCAGCCTACAGTATACTGTCTTTTCGGAATCCGTTTTGGATGCAAGAGGGATAATAAATATGGAGAACAAGGTAGTATATTCTATTCCAATTCTATTCCTCTTATTAAAATGAATGTTTATTTCCTGTTCAGAATTTACTTGCAGAGTTGAAAGCACATTGTGTTGTCCGTAGAGGACAGGGAGCTGGGTGGGGTTGCCCTGGGGAGATGAGGGCCCTGGCATGACTATTGAATACAGTGAGTCAGGATTTCAGTAAAATCAGAGTGAAAGTAAATTCTACTTGCTGCTGCATCCAAAAGCAAACAGAGACTGTCCCCTACAGGCTACTGGAGCAAAAACACAGGTTTAGTCTCCAAACCCACTGTTTCAGACTTAAAAAGTGTTTTGTGCTGCTTGTTATATAAAAAGAATATACACAGAATGTGTTTGCTCTAGGGATTTTGTGGTGTAATGTGTTCTCTGTGATTCATCTGTCATCCAGCATCTTTTATGTGCATCCAGCATGGTCTGCATGAAGTTCTGCCTATAAAATGGTAGTCTCCCTTTTCAGAAAAGTGGCAGCTTTGTGTCTGTTGTGTTGAAGTTGGATGTTCTATGTTACTTTCTCTAGTATAGTTCACATAGTACATTAACATGAGGACAATGAACACCCATGTGCTGTCACTTCGGCTAAACCCAGACAAAAGCAGACAGGAGGTCCAGGTGCAGTTAGACATAATGTCTCCTATATGTCACTTTCACTACTGGTTAATATCATTTCAGTGGCACAGATGTGACATTGCTGACAAATGTCAATGATAATTATAAAAAGAAGCCTTAATAGCGTTCCTCCATTCCTCTCTATAAGGAGGGTGTTGGTAACACAGGTCATGCTCTCTGCTCATGTTCTGTGACATGGTCACCTTGATGATGGCAAGCTATGTGCTGCATCCTGCACTTTTATTGGGTTCTGTAGTTCCAGCTAGTAGGAGCAGCTGCTGGTCAGTGTGCCTCACATGTAAAGCTGCAGCACATTTGGGTTTTAGCATGACTTTTAACATATACTAATGTAACTAGTGGCTCCTTAGGAGGGCTGTGAACATTGCTGTGCTGTTAGTTGAAATGCTGGCAGTATTATTCTTGGTGATTCGCATGGGCATGTACGCTGATGTGGTCCTGCTCGCATGCCTGTGTTTGCATCACCATTTTATTGCTCTGGGTGGAGTGACCACACTGATAGGCTACCTACAGGGGGCACTGTCCAGCTCTGCTGATGATTGGGGGTGTCCTCATCATGGAGTCCCTGAAGAAACAGTATGCTGCCAGGGGCATGTTTATAAAAATAAAAACACACACTACATGGGACAATGCACTAATGCCATGCTCAAAGGTTATGCATGGTGACAACTGTGGGAGGTGCTGTTGAATGACACAGAGCCCTGTCCCCCTGAGTCCTGGTTGCTCGTTTGATGGTAGAGTAACATGTGTAGTGGCTGCTGGAAATATGGTCTGAAAGGGTACACCTGTGTCACTGTAAGACCAGAACAGCCCTGGCATGTAGCATATACCCATCTTATGAAACAGGGTCTAGTCAATATGGATGAACTTGAAGCTAGAAATTAAGACCAAATGATTTTATTAATGTAATTAATTCAGCAGTACTTTTGTGATTTTGTTAAAAGTCAGTGCTGTCCAGGGTGTCTGTATGGTGGAAACTTCATATTCATGCTGTTAGCCAGTTTAAACAGCCTGTAATCAGCTGGAGTTTATTCACTTCCTAGATACACCACCAGAGGGCCACAGTGAGCTTGGCACAGCAACTATACCCCCTTCAGTTCCTGATGACATCCTTCCAATGGATGGCAAGAGGATGAGACTTTCAATGCAGGGGTCCAACAGTGGGCTTCTGAATGACAACAGCACTCCCATGAGGGTAAGACAACAGCACCCACCGTCTTGTCTGCATTAGGATGCACAGATGGGGCATAAAATAAACCCATAGGTATTAATGGTTAATCAAAATATTTTGGGTATTTAAACCTGGGGATTCCTCTAAAGATTTTTTTAGTAACACTTTTTATGAAGCTGCCTTTTATAGTGCATTATAGATACCTTCATAATGCATTACAAAGCATCCATAATGCATGATTACAGTCAGTATAAGAATTAATAAAGCATTATGGCATCTTTTGTTGATATTAAGGCACTATAGTGTTGATTATAATACAGATACTCCTCACTTAACAACCTACATGTTTAACGACCGATCAGCTCTCCAACCAGTATTGTAGACTGTATGAGAACTTTGTTGGTGGAAACGGCAGCACGCTGTTTCTATACTATTTTGTTTGTTCTGCTTTCTTATTAATTTGGGTTGAGGAAGGAAGGCTGTACATTGTTTGCAGTAGTTGACCTTTATTTTGATATGCCATGTCAGTTTACACTGAACTTGGGCTTGACTTTTATTTCAGTCTGTTGCCTTTAGTTTGATGCATATGCTTTGCATCATGGGATAGCAAACCTCCAGCAGTGCATGAAGCACGGATGTGCACAAGTTTTCCTGTGTCTTATACTTTTCTTACATCTTTGAAAGCAATGGCTGACAGTTTTTTACTTGTTTCATATCTTAGTTAATATGCACAAGTGTAATTTATTTTCTATGCGTTGTTTGGGTTCGTTAGTGTCCAAAAGGACACTAACAGTGATTCACTAACAGTGATGCTAACTTCTGATACATGTCAATTTATGTTAGCGTATCATTTATTTGTAATTATATTGATGATTAATGTTAGCAAGCTGGTTGTAACTTTGCTGTGCTAGATAAGAGATCTCCTAATCCACATAGCAAAGTCCCATTGAAACAACATTGAATAAACATTAGAAAACAGCATTGATCTTCAACATTGTTTTAAAGTCACTCTTGCTCATTGTAAAGGCCATCTATTCCATGTTGAAAACCTGAGCATGTCCAACAAGTATTCAGTTGTATTTTGTGCCAATGAATCAACCACCGATCTACTACTGAAGTATTGTACGTTGAAACAATATTTAGCTGAGATTGATTCCTAAGTGTTTTAATGTTGAAACTATGCAAAATTAGTTATAGACTCTAAATGAACAATACCAGCTAAAATAGTGAAACTATAGTGTAATTAATACATACATTTGTAAACATTCATATACAGAAAAATGAACAGTCACATATTCATTTGTTGAGATTAATACAGTAAACACTACATGGACAAAGCTATAATTATTATTATTATTATTATTATTATTATTATTATTAATAACCCTTATTAATTAGAGGAATTGTTTAATTTTTCTAATGTTTTGTATGACTCATAAACAAATTTATCTGTCCTAATAGTATAGGCTTAAGGATTTAGTTCTGCTTATTTTATCACATTGTCCAATTTCTCTGATCATACATACCATTATATGAGACCAAAACGCATTGAATTAGCATTGGTTTGCGCCGCCCTTGTGCTTGCATGTCCATTGTGCGTTCCCCTATACATCTACTATACATGTACTTCAGTGAACAATCTTTCTCATGTGGATGGTCAAGCAAAGCAAAAAAAAAACCTGCACAAGAAGGGCAATAGTTAGTCATTCTTAAAACAACAATTTACTAACTTTAGGGGCACTACACAATCCTTGCTGTTTCTGCACTGGAACAACCACAAGGCTGAGTTCCAGGCGGAGATCCACCTGCTTCACGACAGCGTTGGTAAAATAAAATTAACTTTAACCACTAACATTTGACAAAAGTGATATAATAGCAATCAGATTTGTGAATATTTATAAATTGATCATAAACAGGTTCCAGTTGCCTTGTGACCACGACTCGGTGGAGGTATTCAAGGAGGTGTAACTGTCTGTATTGCTTCAACCTGAGCACAATTTCAAACTTACTTTTTACTTACTTACTTGTTTTTTTCCTGAATTAATATCCAAACAAATAAATAGATCCAAATAAATAGATATCCCATGCATACAATGCTGCGAACTGAAATCACTATGGAGGTGGAGGGATGCTTTTCAATGTTGAAATTTCTCCGGATACCAGTATTGGTTCAACATTTCTTTTTTCACCATATATCAATCTTGATTTACAATCTCTGTGTTGCGATTGTGTGATGGGCGAACGAGCAGGGTGTGGAAAAGCAGGATCAGGGAGACAGAAATCCAAAGAACGGTGTTTATTCTGAACTGACAGGTAACCACACATAGCAAACGTTAATGACGGATCTGGGGAACGGACTCCGACATGGACTTAAATACACCAGACAGGTTGAAATAACAAGAAACAGCTCGTCACAATCGGGGTTTCACATGAGGTAAATGAGGTGGAGGGGCATACAGGAGGATCGGATGAGCATGCATGCATCACTTCAATGTTTAAATGCCTTCTGATATTCATTGTTGGTTCATCATCTCCCTTTCAATGTTGGAAAGGGACACTGTATATCAGCGTTACATCCATACTTTATTATAGTATACAATACACTACTGTATAAACCTTCATAAGTATACTAAAAATACTATAAATGGTGCAAAGGTGACATTAAAACAATATTTAAGGATAGTTGACACAATCCCACTACCAATACAGTATGCCTGAAATATCGGAAAGGGGGCGACAAATTTGCTTAACGACCTCGTCATAGAAACAGAACTCAGCTGTTAAGTGAGGAGTGTCTAATTCATAAGCTCCATCATCACAACAGCACATAATCATTGTACTGATTCTACCTAAAACGTTTTAAATACCATGCTTATTTTTGTTATCAAAACAATGAAGACTGGTTATAGTGTGCCATAATGCATTTATAACAGTTGTCTGCTTAAATAAAATACATTCATATCTATATTGTGTTATACTTAGCCATAGTAAATTTGAAGCATGTTTCAGTGAATTACATTTGCATGGCAAATGTGAAACACAAATGTATTATTTGCTTCAGATTAAAAATTAGGAAAAAAGAAATAACACGAGTGCAATTTCGCTTGTGCTATAATTTGACCATATTATGTTAAAATAAAGTAACATCAAAGACTAAATTTTGTCACAGGTTCTGTTTACACTTGGTTTTAAAATGCGCCATGGACAATTGGATCACAAGTGGACAGGGCTAAATACAAGTGTAAATGAACACCAAGACACATTGTGATCACCCAAATCATTTGCCAAGGTGGGCTGAGACACATTTGACCAAATATCTTTTTTTACACACTAACTACCTGATAATGGTGTGACGTTGACAAACAATTCATTTACGGGGAAAATGTCCTTTACAGAAACTATGCATTCACGTTTATTTCCCTACAAAGATTAGTTCATTTTGTTTTTCCTCAAAAAATTGATATGAAAACTGCTTCCCTATTCAACTATGGCCAGTGACAGGCAGTGAGACATGTAAGAGGATGGAGTAAGCAAACTTATGATTAGTTGGAAATTAAATTTAGGACTGAACGTATAGTGAATGACCAAGTCTCTTGTTTAGTAATGGGAATTCTGTTTTTAGAGAGCCTGATCATTTGAGTCAACTCTTTCAACTTTCAAATGGCTCTCCATTTAGTACCACTTCTGTTATATATAGTTCCACCAAATTTATCAATGTTTTGACTTATGATTGTTGTTTTATTTAAATTATTCATTCTATTTATACATTTATAATGTTAATACAATGCAACTGAATGGGACAACTATGCAAATTTCTAACAGCTTTTGGGAAAGCCACCCCACAAGAACAATGAGAGCCCTGAAGGAGTAAATGAGTTGTTGATGAACGAGAGTCTCTCCACTCCTTTGGGTCTCTTGTTCTAGCTCTGAGCAAGAGACTCAAAGGAGTGGATGAGTAGGTGAGTGAGTATTTAGCCTACATGTGCAGTGACTTCCTGTGTGCGGCAGCTGGATTTTAGAGATGCAACATTTCCACGATTTAAGATTATTTTAACCAAGGTTTGTTAGAATTTAGATTCATTAGCTGACCATGTGATGAGCTGTCAGTATTGTGTTTTTAACAAACATGAGTAGCTAAGGTAAAATGATGAGTAACAAATATTATTTTTCTCACATGACTCTCACTTATTAGTGGTATTTAGCTTACTCCTTAGTACTGTTTAAACACAACTGTTTCAGATCTGTTTTATTCAAACAGGAAGTGCCGCTGAGCTGGTGAACGAATGAAAACAAATGTTTTAGGTGAACTGAAATAAAATGAACTGTGTCCCAAAAAACAAGTCATTTTGCCCATCACTACTATTTGATCCATACCATCTGCCTGATTTGTACCTTGCACATCTACTGTATGCGTGTGCAGCATTACACTTCACTGCATAATTCACAAAGATGCCCAGTTTGTACCCACCACATTTTCAAGACCAGACTTGGGGTATGTTATGTTAGCAATTTTTATAGTAGAAAGCATGTCTTTGCTGGAGTCCTATGGTGCGTTTGTTTTTCTCTCGGAACTCGGAATTTGATATCATGTCCGACTATCTCCCATTTGAGCTACCACATCTCGGAACAAACATGGCTGCCTCCATGAAGATGCTGCTGTGTGTTGTTGCTTTATATTTGAGCAGATTTGGAGTGAGACTATTTTTCAGAGAGACAAACAAACAAGAAACACAAACTAGTCAAACCACATTAAAAGATTTATAAAATATCTTGGTACATTCATAGCGATATTCTTTTTTTCAAGAGCCAAACAAACTACAAACAAACCAAATGCACTAAAAAGTCTGGTAAAAATCTCATATTGTATGCTAGGATACTGTTTATGGTCATGATATGGTATTTGCTAAATCAAACACGTGCAATTACATTTATAACATTTATGTATATAAATACATTAAACAAAATAAACATTTTTAAAGATTTATAAAATAGAATTACTGTTGAGTGTGTAAGCCGCCATGTTGAAATTACGTCACGGGGCAACTCGGACAACAAAATCCGACATCAATGTCATAAAAGGTGTGTTCCTGATGGGAAGTGACGTTTTTCGTGACGTTTTTCGTGACATTTTCATTCGAGTTCCGAGTTGGAATGATAATAAAATTAATCGAATGCACCATCAGAGCCTGTCACTTACCAGCCAATCAAAAAAAAGGGCCAACACAGTAGCCAATCAGAAAATATTAATATTGTATCTGGGTAAAATGCAATACAAGAACCAATGAAAAGGCATCCTGTGGAATGTCACTTTTGCCTGTCTTCAAAGCTTGAGAGCCCTGCAAAATGCTCTTGATTTTTTTTGAGCATTGTGTATACTGTAATATATAAATTTTGCAAAAGAAACCTGGTTCTTCTCTGTTTCTTATTAATGAAGGGTACTTTATTGCTTTATGGGACTTCAGTCCTGCTTCAGGAGCCTGATATAAACTATCCTAGCAGTGCACTGTACACCTACAATAAGTTAATAGTCATCTCTGGCATTAGAAAGTTGCTTCTGCCCTCAACCTGGCTGGTTGTTCCCAGTGTCTCCTGCTTCACCTTATTCTTGTATACTGCTGTCTTACAAATTTTGAACCACAAAGCACCTTGCTGCTCAGTTTAGCCTTCTGCCATCAGAACCATAATTAAACTGAATTTTAAAATGCATATTTGTTTAAAAATATAGAGTGGTCTCTTAATTTTTTCTACGACTGTACCTGCATTTAGGTAAAACTGTTGATCCAAAAACTGTACATAGATAACTGGAATTAACACTTAAAATGACAAGTAAAAATAAGAGGCTTTTTTTAGTCACCAGAATTATTCACACCAGAAGCCTGTATAACATATCAGGATTTCTTGCTCAGCCAGATAACTTATCCGATTTAATGTACCCCAGTTTAAATTAACTTTATCTTCTTTGTTCATTTACATTTTGATCAGACTACCTTAAATCAGACAAGTTATCTGGTTGGATTTGTGATATATGCCCAGTTCTTCTTAAGCAATAAAGCGACCACTGTGTCCAAATTGAGGGGCTGCATCCTTCTAAGGCTGCATTTGAAGACCGAATGTGCTACAGCTGTGAAACAAGGCTGTCCCACTTCAGATGCTGTCTCGAAATGTGTACTTCTTTTGCTGAGTTGCAAAGGTTCCACTTAGTAAACCCTTCACAGCCCAACATCTCCCAAGATTCATTGCACCAGCTAGGCAATAGGAGTAGTGCTTCATGAATCAAGGGTACAGGCGGGAATAGCAGGTGACCTATAGAGGAAATTATCCACATGTCAGACTGTCCCATTTGACAATGCTTTCTTTTCGACCTTCAAATAACGCAGCCTAAAAAAGGCTACACCTTTGTAGACTGCATTCTTTAAAGGATACAGCCCCTGAATTCATACACAGCTATTATGGTTTGCCATAAAATGTCAGAATGAATGGATTGGGCAGTGCCAGAAAATGGCTGTATCCAATTTTAGGGGTTGCACAAGGTTTGCGGGTTGCGTCCTTTGAAGGTCTGCTCAATGAATCTTGGGATATGTTTAGCTGTGAAGGATCCATCCGATGAATGCATTCCTTGACCGCATGTAAGGAGCCTGCGA
Source organism: Mormyrus proboscirostris (assembly GCA_026779585.1). NCBI lineage: Eukaryota > Metazoa > Chordata > Actinopteri > Osteoglossiformes > Mormyridae > Mormyrus > Mormyrus proboscirostris. Next base: position 16,253,122 of record JAODKF010000068.1, read on the forward strand.
AATGGGACAGCATTGTCACATTGCTGTGATGCATTCAGTCTTTAAAACCCCTGAATTTTGAGACAGCCAATGAGAATCTGGGCATAGATGTGCGAGGTATGAACTGGGCAGGTGGTATGGATGGGTTGTGAAAATGTCATGAAACGAAGGGGATTCAAATAGTGCCTTAAAGGCTGTCAACGGAAGAGGCTGCCTACATGCTTTATTGATTCTTATTCTGATAATGCATTATAGATGCATTGTAGTGCATTATGATGGAATCTATAATACATAATAAAAGTGAGCTTTTATTTTAAGTATTAATGATTTTTTTGTCATTGGCTTCATGTAATAGAAAAATACACTATATGGACAAAAGTATTAGTACATCTGGGCATTAAACCTATAGGAACTATGACATCCCATTTTAAATCCATATCATCGATATGGATTTGGTCCCACATTTGTAGTTATAACAATTGCCACTTGTCTTGAAAAGCTTGCCACAAAATTTTGGAGTGTGTTTGTAGGAATTTGTAACCATTCATCCAGAAGAACATTTGTGAGATCAGCCACAGATGTTGGATGTGAAGGCTGGGCTCACTATCTCTGTTGTAATTCATCCCAAAGGTTTTTGATGGGGCTGAGTTGACTATGAGGTTCAGCCAAGTTCTTCCACACCAAACTTACATAACCTTGTCTTTATGAACCTTGCTTTGTGTGCAAAATGTCTTGCTATGTTGAAGCATTGAAAGTTTCCATCACTGGAACTAAGGGGCATCGTTTACCCTTCTCCAACATGCTTTGCAGTTGGCAAAATGCAATCAGGCAGGTAACAATCTCCTAGCATCCACCAAATCCAGACTCATCCATCAGACTGCCAGACAGAGAAGTGTGATTTGTCACTTCACAGGACATGTTTCCACTGCTCCAGAGTCTAGTGGCTGAGTGCTTTACACCACTCTGTTTGATGCTTGGCATTGCACTTGGTGATGTAAAGCTTGCATGCAGCTACTCTGCAAGGCTTTGAGCTTGTGATGCAGAGTTTTGTGCAGGGGTTCAGATATTGAGTCAACAGAGTGTTGATGACTTTTATGCTCTATGCATCTCTGCAGTTATGTTCCTAAACACTTTGCAGTATTATTACTTAAGGTTGACTGAGTAACATCACAATTGTAAAGGTGGCATCCAATGATAGTACTACTCTTGAATTACTTGAACTCTTCAGAACAACCCATTCTTTCATAAACGTTGTATACCGGACTGCATGGTTAGGTGCTTCATTTTATATACCTGTAGCTTCAGGTCCAAACGAAGCAATTCAATTCAACAATTCAATGATTCAGAGGTTTGTACCTTATATAGTGTACATATGGGTTTGGGACTTGTCCAACACCACTGCAGATGCTTTGTTGTTAGCGGGATAACTCAAAATATATTTTAATGATGTTTTTCAAATTTTACCGTCATGTTGTATACTGTAAGTAAATGACTGGAACCAAATTTTGAGGCAAATCACCCCAAAAATGAAGCAATTCTACTTAGTCAAGGGTACCTGTTCACAACATTTGACACTGTGAATGTGATAAGTTGTTTCACAGGTGTTTGATGGATCTTATTACTACTATACAAAAACATTATATGGATGAAGATCTAGAACCTAATTTTATTTTTAGACAAAGTACCACAAAGATTTGAAACTTTGCAGGCGCATTGTAAGGGTGACAAACTGGAAGTGATCAAATTTTGAGACAGATTGCCTTGAAATTGAAATTATAAGTGAAGTTCATTTTTGCAGCAAAGGTAAATTTTATCAGTAGCAGTCCAGTAGCTGGTTGGCCAAATTTATCGTGAGCAATTCAATTAAAGTTGAGCCATCCAGATGTCACGGCGTGCGAGCGGCGAGCAGGCAAGGGAGGCGAGAGCAGCCGGGTTGACGGGGGAACGGGGTTTATTAACGAGAACAGACAGGTCGTATAGACAGGACGGGTACTCACCCCAGGCATTGACGATGACAGATCTGGGGGAAACTAACCGAGACGCGGACTAAATACACAAGACAAGCTGAGTTTAATGAGCAACAGGTGAGAACAATCAGGCATAAACACGAGGTAACAAGGTGGTCGTGGCACACAGGAGGATCGGATGGAGCTGGGCGTGACACCAGGGAATACGTTGTCATTTTTTGTTGGCTTTTTTGGCATTTGTATCCATGGTTATCTTATCTTAAGTCTTGTGTTATAATAAATATATGTTTATTTCCAAAGTGAAAATGCTGATATAACAATTCTTTGATTGTTTGCTAGTGTTTAGTTTTTACAAGTTTGGAGCTGGTAAATTATACAAATTTTATATTCACCCCACTGTGCTTGTGGGCCAGATTTTTGTCAATTAACTTGTACAGTCAAAAACAGTCTAGATAGCAGTAACATTTCGTTTCAGAAGAATATCACATTGGAGTCTGTTATATCACAGAAAACATTGGTCATAGTGAAAATGAGAAATAGAATAGAAAGTTAAACATACAGTATAACAAAATATAAATTATATAAATAACATTTTTACACATTAACACTGGACGTTAAGACATACACAAAGGAATAAAGTTAAGAATAGATGTAGTTTCAGAGTTTTCTGTCACAACTAAGACTCCAATGTGATTTTGTAGTCATTCAAGTAAAAACATTTATTAACTTTCACATTTTCAGGTGATCCATCCAGTACTTACAGTATAGAAATTGTAGCGACTTGGGCATATGTGTGGGAGGAGTAAGGATGAGATGAGAGGAGGGAGAGACAGGGCTGTCTGGGGCTGTCATTAATGTATTTCTGCCAAGTTCTTTTCTTGTTTGTACATAAAAACTGAAATGGTAAATGTACCGATATGAATTACTTCCTTATAATTCATTGGCCGCTGAAATCGTTGATTGCACCAGATCTTGTGAAGCTTTCATTTTTAACTCAGCTGTCTGTGTGGGAGGTATTCAGGTCATCATCTTCCCAGTTTAATATTCATTTGCAAAGTAAACCACTAGCCAATGTGGCCCAAACTCAGCCTGTCCTCTTCATTTCCAGAACACCGAGAAGTCCCGGGACTGGTACAAGAGCATGTTTAAGCAGATACACAAAGTTCCAGGTAATGCCTGTACCCCTGTGTTGGGTGTGATAGTGTATCTCTCTGTTCTCCATTGTTGAGTGTGATGTGCTGGGTGTGCTAGATTCCTTTGTTTCACCCTTGAATGAAGTAGACCAATAAAGTAGACCAGAGGTACCCTCTTTGGGAGGAAGGAGTTTATTTCCGGATGATGCTCTCTGGTGCAGTAGATGTTGTTACGCTCAATCTTCTCTATCTTCTCCTCCTAACATATGTTTGATACCCGATTCTCCTGCCCTGTTAAGACCAAAAGGTGCGAACGAGGCCTAAGACATTACACCATGTTTGATCACAGCAAGGCAGGATCCATAAGAAAAAAACACAAGGACCAGAAGATGGTGATGGACAAATAGGTTTCTTGATCATCCTGCCTTGTGGAAGCCTGGTTGCTTAGTTTTTTTTGCTGATTTACTATTACTGATGTATTGAATAGCACCTTGCCTTTTGGTCTCAACAGGGCAGGAGAGTAGTGTAGTTTTCTAGTTATAGGCCTATTCATGTCAATGAAAGGCCCATATTATTCTTCACCTAGTAAACTACTTTTTCCAAATTTGCGCTTAGCCATTGAAATGCAAGGAATTCAATTAGCCGGACAGATTGACTTATAGTTTGTCTCCATACACCTTATCGCGTGCAATTCCCTCTCAAAGTTGAAAAAAAACTATTTATTATTATTCTTCCGTAAAATTTCGGCAATTATTGCGGGTCGTACCACAGCGTGCACCCAGGCAATCTATATATCAAAAGTGAGTCCTTAATGGTGTGTGGTCAAACACACTAAAAATCTCATAGGAATGCATTGAATGCTAACTTTTACCTAGCATTAGCTTATATCTAACAAACCATGTGAAGAGTAATATGGATCAATCTTTTCATTGCAGTGAATAGTCCAATAAACAGAAGCAATGCTCTTGCCCATTTCAGTCAAAGTTTTCCCACTTGGCCAGTGTTCATGCCACACCAACAAGACTCGGTATTCAACCTCAGGCCTGATCACCCAGCACCCCATGACCACCATCTAACCCGCACTTGTCTTTCATCCCTCTTTCTCTCCCATTGACTTCAATGCATTTCAGTCAAAGTTTTTCCACTCAGCCAGTGTTCATGCCAAACCTATATGACTCAATAATCCACATCATCCCTTATCACCCAATACGTTATGACCACCATCTTGACCCGCACTCGTCTTTTCTTACTTTTATTATCCCTCGTTTTCTCCCATTGACTTCAATGCATTTCAGTCAAAGTTTTACTATTCGGCCAGTCTTCATACCACAGCTACAAGATTCAATAATTAATTTAATACATAAATGCACCAGATCTTCCACAGTCAGCAGAATAGGCCCATCTCAAATTTTCTTCGGGAATTTTCATTCTAGTTACCATTACTATTACATGAGGCAGCGCAAGTTAGAATTTCTGTGTTACAAAATCATAGAACAATTGGTAATATAAGTAACATAGCAAAATTTGTCAGGTGTGAGGATGTCTCTGTGTTCTACATTCCTTGTGTGTATCAGCGTCTCTTTTTCATATTAATGTCATGCAGTCGCTCCCTGTCTTGTCCTCAGTAATCTGAGTGTGTGTGTGTGTGTATGTGTGTCTGTCTGTTTGTCTGTGTTTCCTGCTGTTTTATGTCTCCTGCTCATTTCATTCAGACTCTCCTGAGGAAAATCCTTACCGGCCAACCTACACATTTCCTGAGAACTATGACAAGCGAAAGAAAATGTCAGGTACCAGCTGAACCTTTTCTTTCCTTCAGCTACAAGATGCCTATCCTGAACTTTTAGTACAGAGTATAGTGTGGGTTGAGTGAACTTCTTCCAGTTGCAGTTTTTTTTTTAGGACACTAGATGGTGTACTGAAATAGTACTACAGTGCAGAAGTGTTCCATAGGTCAGCTATTCTCAACCCGTGGTTTCTTGACCTAGATTTGGGTTGCAACAAGTTCTGAAAGGGTCTGAAAATGTAAGCATTTTATAATTAGCAAGCTCCTATGCTGATCCATGATCAGATTTCCCAGTCCCAATCCTAGAATTATCTTTCAGTTTGCAAATGCATAGCACAAAACTAGTGAACACTCAACCAATCCATTAAATCCAAACCAAGCCAAACCACAGATGTTTAATTTAACGTTCACTGGCACATCCAATTAGATTTGTGCGTTAGACATTTATTACTCTATATTGAAGTGTGCACTGTGTGTCTCATCATAGCATTAATTTAAACCTGTAGGGTCACAACTGAGCTGGCATGGTAAAAATTGGATCACAGTGCAAACAAGGTTGAGAACCACTGTCATAGGTGATATTTATACAGTTTAAAGCTGTTTTAGTAAAACTGCAGAATAGGGTAACCAGTATTTGTTTTTATCATGCTTAATTAACTTCAGGTGTCTGTTATTGAGAGGGATCACAACCATTCCCCCCCCCCCCTCTCTGTCTCTCTCTGCATGAATACTATTCTCCAGTCTACATGTGTAACATTGAATACCTATTGTTCATGTACCGTTTGTCTATCTTACTGTCAGTTTTTCTCCTTCTGCTCTTTTTCTTCTCTTCCTGTGTTTTTCTTTATCTTTCTCTGTGTCTGCATTTGCTCCCAATTGACATGGTTTATTCTAGACTTGTCACTGTGTCTTAATTAGCTCCATGGATCACCACCTTAATGTGATGGAGGGGTTTGCATGCCTCTATGATCCTAGGAGCTGTGCTGGCAGGGACAATTTTCTCTCGTAGGGTCTCCCAAGACAAATTGGTTCTAGGTGAGTGGCCAGACTATGTGTGGTTCATATTGACTCTCATGAAAAATAAAACCAAGGAATATGTTATGCCACCTGGATTGAGGAGACTGGGGCCTCGCCATTCTAGCAAGGCCTGGGACAGGAGCAGGAAGGCACACGTCTGGTGACTGTGCCTCCACCCATGGGGCCTGGCCAGGCAAATCCAGAAGAAGTAACATGGGTTAACCCCCCTGCATGCCCACCACCTTCAGGGGGAGCTGTGGGGGTCTGGTGCGGTGTAGATCAGGTGACAGTTGAAGGCAGAAGCCTGAACAGACAGATAGTTGGCAACCAAAACTGACTGTGGGTACATGTAATGTAAGCTCTCTGATGGGAAATAAGCCTGAGCTGGTGTGGGAGGTAGAGAGATATTGTCAGGCTCGCATCAATGCATGGCTTGGGCTCGGGGGCCAAACTGCCGGGGGAGGTGCTAGACTCTACTCCACTCTGGAGTTGCCCATGGAAAATGGCACTGGGCAAGGATGGGTCTGCTTATAGCCCCCAAGTTCGTGCCAGTAAACGAGAGTGTCAGCTCCCTTCGACTTTGAGTTGGGGGAAGGGCTCTGACTGTTGTTTGCGCATATACGCTGAACACCAGTTTAAAGTATCCAGCCTCTGGAAGGCACTCCTTCTGGGGACTCCATTGTTCTGCTGGGGGACTTTAACACTTACGTGTCTAATTACAATGAAACCTGGAAGGGTGTGATTGGGAGGAATGGCCTGCCTGATCGGAATTGAGTGGTGATCAGTTATTGGACTTCTGTGCTAACCACAATTTGTCCATAATGAACAACATATTGGAACATAGTGCTCTTGGTGCTCATAAGTGCAGCAGATCACCCTAGGTCGCAGTTAAATGATCAATTTTGTAATTATATCATCGGATCTGCATCTGCATGTTTTGGACACTTAGTTGAAGGAAGGAGCTGAGCTGTCAACTGATCACCACCTAGTGGTGAGTTGCATCCAATGGTGGGAGAAAATGCCTATTTTATCTGGTAGACCCAAATGCATATTGAGGATATGCAGAGAGTGGCTGGCAGAGGCCCCTGTCCAGAAGATCATTTACTCACAACTCCAGCAGAACTCCTGTACTCCTGAGGGAGTCAGCAGACATTAAGCCTGAATTGGCCATGTTCTGGGGCTCCATTGCTAAGGCGGCATCGCAGAGCTGTCGCTGTAAGGTCACAAAGACAATCCCAGAACCTGATGGTGGACTCCAGTGGTAAAGGGAGCTGTCAGGCTGATGAAGGAGGAGGTCTGAGCTTGATTAGCTTGTGGGACTCTTGAAGCAGCTGACCGGTACCAACGGGTTGTTGGAACAATAATTCAGGTGTGGAAGGAGTTTGGTGAGGCTATGAAGAAGGACTTCTAGTTAGCCTCAAAGAAGTTCTGGCAAACCGTTGGGTGACTCAGGAGGGGGAAGCAGGGCTTCACCTCCTCTCCTTTACAGTAGGGATGGAGAACTGTTGACCTCAACTGGGGATATAATCAGGCTGTGGAAAGAATATTCAGTTCAGTTCAATTTTATTTATATTTTGCATTTTCACATTACATTGTCTCAAAGCACTTTACATTATTCCTGCCCAAAGCCCCCAGTAAGCAAGCCAGAGGTGACAGTGGCATGGAAAAATTCCCTAGAAGGAAGAAACCTTGGGAGGAACCAGACTCAAAGGGGGAACCCAATCTCTATAGGTCTAACCAGGAGTGAGCAGGTAGCTAGACCTAGAACTAGAGTCCCTATAAGCTAGACTAAGTGTGTTTTTATTGACCATGAGTTTGAATCTTGCACATCCCCTGGAAGATAGCCACGGAGCTCTATAAGAGAATGCTCTGCAACCTGCCATAGTCCTTTGTACTCTTTTAGTAGTAGTATTAATAGATATCTACTATATACTTCGAAGATCCCCTGAATCCCATTGATGTGCCTTCGTTGGAGGAAACAGAGCTGGAAGACTCAGAGGGGGACTTGCCCATCTAGAAGGGCTGAGGTCACTGAAGCAGTCAAAAGTGGTACAGTAGGGCTTCAGCAGGTGGAACTGTTCTTAACAGCTCTTGATGTTATTGGTTTGTCTTTCCATACGCCGCATTAAAATTACGCAGACATTTGGGACAGTTTTTAAGAAATGGGAATGGAGGATGTTTTCCAGCTTCAGGGGGATCACACTCTTTAGCCTCCCAAGTCTATGCCAGGGTACTGGAGAGGAGGAAGAATGTGGATTCCATCCTGGCTGTGGAACATTGGACCAGCTTTTCACACTCACAAGGATACTGGAGGGTTCATTTGCCAACCAGTCTACATGTATTTTTTGGACTCGGAAAAGGTCCGTTGTTATTGGCTTCAGGTCCTTGTACAAATGGAGCGAAAGCTTGGTTCGCATTGTCAGCTGTAAGATAGACTTGTTCCCAGTGGGTGTTGGACAAGTCTGAAGCCATAGTTCTCGACTGGAAAAGCATGGATTGCCTGCTCTTGGTGGGGGATGAGTTGCTGTCCCATGTGGAGGAGTTTAAGTATCTCAGGGTCTTGTTCACAAGTGAGGGAAGAAGGGAGTAGGAGATCAACAGACAGATTGGTGCAACATTGGCAGTAATACGTTTTACCATTCTGTTGTGGCAAAAAGGGAGCTGAGCTGGAAGGCGAAGCTCTCAATTTACCAGTCAATCTATGTTCCTACCCTCACCTATGGTCATGATCTCTGGGTAATTTTTGAAAGAATGAGACCACAGATACAAGCGGCAGAAATGCATTTCCTCCGTAGGGTGTTCAGGCTCAGCCTTAGAGATAGGGTGAGGAGCACAGATATTCAGGAGGAGCTACTGCTCCACCCGAATCGAAAGGAACCAGTTGAAATAGGTCGGGCATCTGTCTAGGATGCCTCCGTGACAGCTCCCTAGGGAGGTGTTTCGGGTATGTCCAACTGGGAGGAGGCCCTGGGGCAGACCCAGAACAGGCTAGAGAGATTATATCTCTTGGTTGGTCTTGGATTGCTTTGGTATTCCCCCAGAGGAACTGGAGAAGGTGGCTGATGGGAGGGAGGTCATGGTATCCCTGCATAGACTGCTGCCCTTGCGACCCAACACCCTGATAAGCGGTGGAAAATAGTTGCTAATAGTTGATTGCGCATCCTTTTTGGTAACAGCCTGCAGTCATTTGTTGTAGTTTTTAACAGGTCTCACACATGTCTCCTGAGCAATCCCAGTCCATTCTTATTTGGCGAATCTCTCAAGCTCTTCCAGAATTGATGCACTTCTGGCACAGACCTTGATCTTCAGTTCACATAACAAATTTGGTATTCAAGTCAGGGCTTTGTGCAGGCCAATCAGTAACATTCACTTTGGTCTTCTGTAGGTAGTTCTTCACCTGGAGTAACATATGTTTTGGGTCGTTGTAACGACAAAAAGACAAAGCAGTGACTCAGACCCAGTTTTGCTGCTGCCTGCTTGAGGCCTTCATTCAAAATATTCACATATCCTTCCTTCTTCGTTCCATCCACCTTGACAAGATTCCAGTTCCAGATGCACTGAAGCATCCCCATAGCATAATACTCCCACCACCACGTTTAACTGTGGGGACAGTGGTTTTTGCATTGTAAGCCTCTCCCTTCTTTCTCAAAACATAAGCATCTTTATGGGCAAAAAGCTTGTGTCGTATGTATAATCTTTTTCAGGTTGTCCTTTGCATACTTCAGTCTGGCTTGTAGGTGTCTCTTCTATAGAAGAGTTTTTCTTGGTCTGTCACCTCGCAGTTCATTCCTCTGCAGGATTTTAGTGATTGTCTTCTTTGAAACCACAACTTCTGACTTTGCTAACTCATTCACTAGTATCTTAGCTGTTGTTCTGGGGTTTTTACTGTAGATACATCTCTTGCTAGTTTTCTTTCCAGAGTCTTTGAAATCTTTTTCTTTGCCTCTGCCAGGCTTGTTCTGTCTTTGTGGCTGTCTTTAAATTTCTTGATGATACTTCTCACTCCAGTTCTTGATACATGGAAACACTGTTAAAAATTGTATATCAATCTCTTGCTTTGTGAGCATCTACAGTTCTTTTTCACAAGTCTGAACTGTTTTCTTTTATTTTTGGCATGATGCTTTCCCAAGTGACAGCTCAAACCCTTGCTGTGGCAAACCCTCTTCCACTTAACTGTATGTTAATTGGAAGATAACCCTCAGGTATACCTTGATTGTACAAGCTTTAAGCATTAAAAGGTAAAGCACATCATTGCAAGGTCAGTTTTTCAGGATGATAATAACATTGATCCTTGACATTTTAGTTTTTTTTCCTCAAATAATTCTGTTATTGTGTGCAAATAGAAATGCTTTATGCTTCCCAAAGAAAATTAGCATGTTTAGAAATGTTATGTTATGCTCTATTAAAAAAGCACTTGAAGAATTTTGATAAAAACTTTAAATTGCATAGGGGGGGGTGAAATAATTCTGCCCTCATCTGTGTATATAAGTTCAATTATTGGTTGTGTTAGATTTTGTATAATTAATCAGATGTGACACTGGAGAAAATTAACAGACACAGCAAAATTTTCACTCTCACTCGTTTCTTAATTTATGGGTATGTGTCTGTCCATGCTTCTCATTGATGAAGGGCTTCTTGTTTGACTGTATGTAACTCAGCTAAGAGAAATTTCCCAGCTACCAAATAAAGAATGCTATCAAGTCCTCAGATAATCACAGCAAGTGAGGAGGTCTGTGAAGAACAGTGTTGTCGCAGAATTTCCCTTCACATAAATATGCCCCTGGGTCTCTCCTCTGTGGGGAGGCAGAGCTATAAAATGTGGGATACTTTTGGGATGATGAAGACACTGAGATTTCAGCTGTCCTCTGTCCTTCACCAGGGTACAGACTGTCCGAATCCCAAGTTACATTATACATGTATTGGCAAAAGTTTTGGGACACTTGCCTTTATACACACATGAATTTTAATGACATCCCATTCATAGGCTTTAATATGGAGTAGGCCGACCCTTTGCAGGTATAACAGCTTCAACTGTTCTGGGAAGGCTGGAGTTTATGGGAATTTTTGACAATTCTTCCTGGAGAGCATTTGTGAGGACAGGCACTGATGTTGTTATCGCCCAATAGCTGTGACAGTCTCCGTTGTAATTTTAAGATTTTCTGTCAGGTTGAGGTCAGGGCTCTGTGGAGGCAAGTCAAGTACCTCCACGATAGGCTTGCTCATCCATGTCCTTATGGACCTTGCTTTGTGCCACCATGGGGACCCAGGGTAGAATATGTAAAAATAAGTCATGACCTTGTATCTACAAGACCATCAAAATATTTTAACTGTTTGGGTGACCAAAGGAGTATCCTGTCTGAATAAAAGAAAAAGAAATCCAATGAGTCAAGACTGTCAAGAAGATAAGTTATCTAGATGCATGCAGACAGGTGGAGGGATTTTCTATGTACAAATTCCAACAGATGTTTGCCTCTGTGGTTAAACCTACCATGAAATCTATCAGAATCAGAATCACTTTATTAATCCCCGTAGGGAAATTCTCTTTCATTACAAAACAACCTACTGATGACAATAAAAGATTTAGAAAAGTTATGTACAGGATAGAAGAGATAGAACAGATTTAGATAGAACTATAAAAACAATAAAGTAGTTAAAATAAAATAAAAATAATAACCAATAAAAATAAGACCTATAGCAGCAATTATATTAATATTGGCATATATTAAACATAATTTGCATAGTACCTGCGTTATTACAGTAAACGTATACACATTATACATGGTTATTTAAGATGGTTGTGCTTATGTTTGTGGATTGTCACCAATTGCCAGACAGACTTGACCTGGGTTGTTAAAGATAAACCACATATGATTGGTGGAAGTAAAAGTTCAGGCGTCCAATCCAACCAAGAATGGGGACATCCAAAGCCAGTCTACAAGTCAGACTTTTGTTTTGCAAGTAGAGCCCACCCAGTCATCGAAGGAAAATAAGAAAGCCTCTAGGACCACCGCCCAGTAAAATTCAAGCCAAGAAAGTAAGACTGGAAGTGCCAAGGATATAGAAATGATAGAAGGTACAACCTCTCGCAGTCAGAACGCTTCTAAAAGTAATAGCAAAGGGCCTCTACTAAATTTACCCATTAGTCATATTATTCAGTGGAATTGTCGTGATTTTCAAGCTAATTTAATTTAATTTAATTTTTAAACTTTACGGAATTACAATGTTTGGCAATATCTTTTAATCCCCTTGCCCTCTGCCTTCAGGAGACTTCTCTATTACCAAATAGTCCTTTGTCTTTGAAAAATAATTTAATGCATCAAGCCTATGGCACTACTATTCAATGTTCATCTGGAGGACCAGTTGTCCTAGTAAGGACTGACATCATTCACAACCTTTTGGTAATAAGTAATAACTTACTGGTAGTGGCAGTGTGACTGACTCTTCATAAAGCTATAACTTTGTCCTCTATTTATATACCTCCTGATATGCCTATAACACTGCAAAACTTGGATGACTAATTTGGCCAGTTGCCATCCCCATTCATGCTTTTGGGTGATTTTAAGAGCCATAATCCATGGGGAGGCAATCGTTTTGATGCCAAGAATAAGATACCTGAGGATTTTATAGATAGAAAATGCTTTATGTCTCTGGAATAATGGCTCTTCTGCTTATCTTCACCCAGGATATGGAAGATTTCTTACAATTGAGCTGTCTGTATGTTATCCTGAAATACTACTTGATTTCTTCTATCAGGCCTGGAATATTCTCTATGATAGTGACCACTTCCCCTTACTGAAGTGGATATACTGCAAAGAAGCCCAAGGTGGCAACTTAAACAAACAAATTGGTGTGCTTTTCAAAGTCTTTGTGATGCCAATCTCAAAGACACCCCAGTCCCATCAGGATCCTGTAAAGAGTTTCAAAGAAACATTAATTTAAATTGCAGATCAAACTGTACCCAAGCTCGTTAGATAACACTGTACAACAAAGTTTTTGCTTCTTGAACACTGTTTGGCTGCTGATCATGAAAATAATCCAAATTTGCCCATCACGTACCATTTCATTGAACTCTTCAGTTTTATTATGTATTTTTCTTATATTTGTGTCCAAAATTTTTTAAAGAGACCTATCAACAATGTTTTGTACATTCTGTGCATGTCCAGGCATAGAATCAGGCCAAGTTGGAAACTATTCTCTGGAAGTTTGGAACCTAGGCATGCCTGGCCTGGCCGGAGCCAGCTTCACACAGCCTCAGCAGACTATAAAAGTGTCTTGCATACACAGATGCTGCTCATTGGGTTAATAAATGCCTAGTGTGTATGTATTGTTTCAGAATATAGTATTGCCTCAGTAGCAATATAACAAGTAAGCTAGGTGCTATAGATGTTTGCAGTATTGCGAATATTTCTGTTGACTACTGCAGTGTGATGCACCTGACATTGAATACGAATGAAAATCAAAAGCAAAACACTTCTAATTATGTTAAATGTAATATCATATAAGAAATGTAAATGCAATTAAATACGTTATTTCTGGTAAGCAGTTAACTGTCTTTCTCAAAGTTCCCATGTGATGCAACAAAACCAAAACTATATTTGTGCATACCCACTAGGTACCTGTCGCAATGAGCAACATTTCAGGAAGTAAAACTTAAAAAAAAAAAAAATGTTGTGCAGTGTTATAGGTTGATAATACAAATTTTCATTTTTGTTTTTCTAAAAAATTGTACAAAGAAACTGAAGTCACATTTGAATTCAGTAGCAAAAACTCCTTTAGGAACACCACTTTTTATTTCAGAGGCAGAAAAAAAAATGAAAATTTGTTGCCAGTGAAATCAATGACACTAAGAGGCAAAGTTACAGGCAATTTGTCTCAAGCCTTGTCTCAAGACATGAAATACATCCTCGAAAAAGGTCTGATTGATTATAAAAACGTCTGTTTGATTAAAAATGTGAAGGACAAGGGAAGTGCATTACAAATACAACATCTTAAATACATCTTAAAAAAAGGTAATCTATTAACTACAAAAGGAGAAATAGCAAACAAGCTATATAGAAAATTGTCATCCTTATTTCTAAGCCATACAGGTGAAAGAAGACTGATAGATTTTTTTCTCAGATAATGCTGAGCCATAGATTTCATAGTGGAGAACTCTTGTGTTCCATAAGAAATTCCCATGATACCGCTGTGGGTCTGGATCAAGTGCATTATCAGTTCTTAAAACACTTACCTTCTAATACACTTACCAAAGTCCTGGCGTGAAACACTAATGATACATATTCCAAAACCAGGAAAGGACCATTCTGGTCCTAACAGTTATCGCCTAATAGCTGTGACAAGCTGTCTGTGTAAAACTATGGAGAGAATGGTGAACAGCCATCTTGTCTGGATACTTGAAGCAGAGGGGCATCTGAATAAATACCAATATGGTTTCAGATAAGAAAAGAGCGCCATGGACCATATCATCAGATTAGAGTCTTATGTACAAAATGGTTTTATAAGAAAAGAACACATAATTGCTCTCTTTTTTGAGCTAAAGAAAGCATATTACACAACATGGAGATGTGGTGTTTTAAAGGGTCTATAAATGATGGATTTCAGATCAGCAGCTGGGCAGTTTAAAATGGTTTTAAATTTTCTAAATCTAAAACTATATGCACACATTTTTGCCTTTTGCGATCTCTCCATCAGGACCTTACACTTCTTATGGATGGAGAAGCCATCAAAGTGGTAAAGGAGGCTAATTTCCTTGGCCTTGTCTTTGACAAGAAACTGTTTTTTATTCCCCGCATGAAATGTCTTAGGCACAGATGCTTTAAAGCTTTGATATTATAGAAGTATTGACCAAGACCAAATGGGGAGCAGAGTGCACTGCCCTTTTGAAGCTTTTGGGACTTCTCCAGTACAGAGCCTTTATGTGGAAGCAGGAGAACCTTCACTGCGATACCAGCACTTGAAATTTGGCCTTCAATATGCAGTAAAAATGGAAGCAAACAGAGATTATTCAGCCCACTCTGCAGTCTTTCAGCCCCAACATCTGCAGTTGTATATAAAGTAGCCTGGTGGATGTTTTTAGTAAGGCACCACCCCATAAAGTTCAAGAATATTAATCAAACGTTAATTTAAAGAATCTTATGTAAATTCTGTTTTTGTTTATCAAATTCCTGTTATAAATTACTTGTTGTAAATTATTTGTTATTTGTTTTACCTTTTTGCCATGATATAGCCATTGTTGCTGATTTGGCATCAAACTTAAGCCCACCCACTGACCTTGCTTTGTGCACTGGAGTGCAGTAATGTTAGAACAGGAAGGGGCCAGCCCCAACTGTTCCCACAAAGATTGGAACATGAAATTGTCCAAAATGGCTTTGAATGCTGCACCATTAAGAGTTCCTTTCACTGGAAGCCTGACCCCTGTAAAACAATTCCATACCATAATCACCCCTTCACCAAACTTTACATGTGGCACAATGCAGTCAGGCAAGTACTGTTCTCCTGGCAACTGCCAAACCCAAACTCGTTCATCGGTTTGCAAGACAAAGAAGCGTGATTTGTCTCCACTGCCCTAGAGTCTAGGAGGTGTGCTTTGCACCACTACATCTGACGCTTTGCATTGCACTTGGTGATGTAAGGCTTGGATGCAGTTGCCCATTCCATGAAGTTCTGTACACACTGTTCTTCAGCTAATCTGAAGGCCACACGAAGTCTGTAGCTATTGACTCTGCAGATAGTTGGTGACTTCTGCACACCATGCAGAATGCGTTGTCCCACTCTGTGATTTTTACATGACCTGCCACTTTGTGGCTGAGTTGCAGTTGTTCCTAATTGCTTCCACTTAGTTATAATATCACTAACAATTGACTGTGGAGTATTTAGTAGTATGGAAATTTCACAAATGGTTCGAATTGACTGATCTCCAGATGAGAGCGAACCATTCTTTTGCAAATGTTTGTAGAAGCAGTCTGCATGCCTAGGTGCTTGATTTTATGCACCTGTGGCTATGGAGTTAGAACAAATGAAATCAATGATTTGGAGGGGTATCCCAATACTTTTGGCAATATAGCATACTTTTAGGAATACATCAAACATTTTTCTGGGATGTGTCTTTCTTGTGTATGTTGAAGGTTAATAAGGTAATCTCTTCTCTTTCAGATGACAGTTCTGCTACCTATGTATGTGAGGATGATGGTAGGTGTATGACACCGGCCGACATTTTTAAATTATTTGTTAGGTGATTTAACAAAAACACATGCATGCTTTACAGTTTTTCATGTAGTTTCAGAATATGGCTTCCAATTTGCCACCACACGTCTGGTTTTGTCACAATTTACAATTAAAGTTCAACATACTGTAAAATCATAGCAAATGTTACATTAAAGAAACAGTTCATCATGTCTTTGCTGGTCACTTAGTACTGTGAAACTGTTTCAGGTATGATTTTCTTTTGTACGAATCATCAGGATTTTGTCTGTACATACTCCAACAATAATCAGCCATCACATTTCCATTCCAATGTCCTTGGTATCTTCGCTCCATTTCACTAATATTTTGGCGAAATCTCTAACCTTGCTCCTCATTATACTCACCCAAATTTTCAGGTGCAAGTCTAGGAAATGCATCTTGACACTCATTCTACATCCAAGATCTTGAAAACGACTTATCACATCCTTGACGTAAATCTCATAGTCAGATGACTCCTTGTTTCCGCGAAATCCATCAATGACTTTACCGAATTCTTCCCAGGCTTGGCTCTCCACTATCACCATTTTGGCTGCAATTACACTGTCCTTCAGCAACCTTCTTATCTGTGGTCCGCCTTCCGGTACTGAGTGACCACAGTTCTGCATACAAAGGTTGGCATCAGTGGACCTGCAGCAGCATACCTGCAAGTTTACATAACTGAAAGCTGCCTGTAAACCCTGCTGACTAGTTTGTACAAAAAATTAGTCTATGACAGGTTACTAGTGATTTTTATATGACTGGTATCAAAATTACATTATTAAGTACTGTATACAATGCATTGTATATGAACAAAAAGTCGAAATCACAGAACGTGCTGAAGCAAAACTAAATATACTAAAAATGTTTGTTTATGAAGGGTGTTTGAAAAATGTAATTTGATATAATTCACCAAATTTGATGTCAGTGTCATGGTGCGTGCGGCAGACGAGCGGAAAACAGGCGAGCGAAGCCAAGGAGTCCCAAAAAACGAGGCTTTAATAAGCACAGGTGGGCAATCAGGGCAGGATCAGGTACAGCACAGGACAACATCAATGACAGATCTGACATACTGGGGAAAGACACATACTAAATACACAGGCTAGGCAGGGATTAACAGGATGCAGGTGATCACAATCGGGGCAGGAACACGAGGTAACGAGGTGGGCGTGGCACACAGGAGGATCGGACGGGCTGATCATGACAGTCAGCAAGTGTTATAGTTCATTTTAATTTATATTTTGGCAGACTTTTTGTACATAGGCTTTGAAGATTAAATGGAAAAGTGGAGATTGTATTTTCACTTTATTATTTTCATTTTATTTCTTGCAGAAAATACCTCCCGTATTAATTCTTAGGTAGTAACATACTGTAGCTTACAAAACAAAAAATATATTTAAATATGTGGAAATTTTAATATACTTTTTGTCAGAAGTGTATGCTCTAGTAATATATAAGCAAAATGTAATGTAAATTATATTACAATAAAGTCAATCTTGCTACAATCTGTGATATCACACTATGAATCTGTTCTAATACAACTGGCATATTACTACTCAAGGCCAATGTTATGTAATTAGAGAGAGAAGCATGGTATGGTCATAATGAGAAATACTAATTGCACGCAAAATCAGATTTCCCAGTGAATGATAGTTATGTCTGATTCACGATCAAATTGTTCTTTTGAACCTGTTCTTTTCAGCGAATTGGTTAAACCAATTTTCAAATCTAAAACAAACTTTTACTTCTGTGCACTGAACAGGTCTTGGATTCTAAAAATCTAAAAATATTTGATAAATTATATAAACATTGCATCGACTTAAGTCACTTACATTTGCTTTTATAGACTGTCTGTAGCCATTTCGCCTTCATTTTCCCCCGCATACAGTAATCTGTTGCATTTGTGCTGCATGCATGCCCAGACACCTGGTGGCTGTGGCTCACTAATCCCGACTAATGGTGGCCAAAACAGAAAATTGTCAGAAAATACAACAAATGGTTCAGGAAGCATCCTGAACCATTTGTTGTATTTTCTGACCACACTACATGGTGCACTCTGTTCAAAATATTACTCAAAGCATGTCCCAAAGTAAACCAAGAGCATCATCCCTACTTCCCCTACAATCTGCAATCGGCAAGTTAGCAAATTAGGCATATTCAATTGAAGCGATTGCTAGGCAACTCTTGCGAGACTCATAAGACCCATAGGAGATGTTTATGTTTATAATGTCATTTATTAATGTATTTCAGTAAAACCTCGGATTATGAGCATAATTCGTTCGGGAAACGTGCTTGTAATCCAAAGCACTCGTATATCATATACTCCAAAGCGAATTTTCCCATTAGAAATAATACAAAACTAAGATGATTAGTTCTACAACCCAAAAATATTCATATAATAATGATTAATACACAATATAAAGTAAAAATACATAAAACAAATTAACCTGCACCTTACCTTTGAAAAGTATCATGGATGGTGTGAGGGAGACGAGAGAGGACAAGAGGGGAGTTATTTTGTAGGACGACTTTCACTATAACTACCGGAATCACTACTATCTGTAGGCTCACTGGAATCTTTTTTTTTTTGTGCTACTTTAACAAGGAACCTACCCAATGACAGCTGCTTTTTCTTCTTTTTCGATTTTGCGGAAATGTGGACATTGCATTGTCTTTAAACAGATTCATCAGAATCAGAAAAACTTTATTGATCCCGGAGGAAATTGCTCCTTGCATCGTTTGCACTGCTACACCCTTATTCAAGTGGTGCTTTTCTACTAAATTTTGACTATACAAATGAGGCATGCCGACTGAGACCAAGCATGGGAGACAATTACCCACAATCCTGCAGCGAGAGAGAGAGAGAGAGA
>JAODKF010000068.1:16272188-16291115 GCA_026779585.1 Mormyrus proboscirostris
CAAATGAGGCATGCCGACTGAGACCAAGCATGGGAGACAATTACCCACAATCCTGCAGCGAGAGAGAGAGAGAGAGAGAGAGAGAGAGAAGAACCATCGGCACAGTTGTGATTACCTAACGCTAAACAGACAAAGCGTATATGTAATACTCATATTGCAAAACCTTGCTCATTTATCAAGTTAAAATGTATTAAAACATGTTGTAAAACACTTGCAAACCAAGTTACTCACATTCCAAGGCTTTACTGTATTATTATTTCTTATTTTAAATACATATAATTCCACTATTGGCTACTGCTATCACTGTTTTTGTTTGGTGTAATTTACTAAGTTTTGGAGTTGCATTACTCAACCCCATTTTTCCTATTGGATATTTGCATTTTAGTATGCAATTATAGTTAACACAAGGTTTTTCGGGAATGCCTTAGTCACATTGTAGTAGGACTGACTTTACATTGAAAATGTATATATTGTAAATTAATATATTTGTAAAAATATATTTGTGATTTTTTTATATAGAGCTCTGGAAAAAATTAAGAGACCACAGCAAAATTTTTTGTTTCACTCATTTCTCAATTTTCGAGTATGCGCCTCTGTAAAATGTACATTTTACCAGCATGGCTCTTCCCTACTTCTCATTGATGAAGGGCTTCTTATGTGATTTATGGATCTTCAGTCATGCTTCTAGGAGCTTCTTATGAATTGACCTACCAGCGCACTTCACACCACTTTTTGAAGGTCACTTTAGGTCATCCTCCGATTTATGAGGCACCGCCAGACAAGTCGACAGTCATCTCTGGCCTTAAAAAGTTGCGTCTGCCCCCTACCTGGCTGGTTTTTCGTTATTGCCAGTGTCTCCTGCTTCACCTTGTTCTTGTGCCTCTCAGTGTAGCCTTCTGCCAGCAGACCCAAGGTTAAACCAGGATTTGATGAAGATTTTTAAAAAAAATATATATATATATAGAATGGTCTCTTAGTTTTTCCACAGTTGTAGATTCTCACTTGAGGAATCATGCAGAGGGATCTTTTTGGCCATAGTAGTGTTATGGATGTCAAATGTGTCAATGCGGGCAGTGAACTGTGGCCTCATCTGCACCACTGACGTTTTTGTGGTTCTGGGCTTTGCAGCAAAAGGTGATCATCCTTCAAGAGGATCCCAGAACAACCGCACAGACTCTCAAAATGGCAGACTGGCCAAACTGCCGGTACCAGCCCGGTCATCCTCACTTCGAGCCTCCACTGAAAGGTCGGTCCAAGGGCGTGGGTGATTCCAACTCCTATAAATATCCAGTGTACTGAGGGTGGTGATCCTTCAGTGGAAACCCATTGAATTAATCCTCTCATGCGATTTCTGTAAATTTTCCACATAGCGAAGATGCAAGGCAGACAGCTGCTGGTCATCAGTCAGTCAATCAGTCACTCAAACCTTTATTAGAGACTCGTAGTCCAAATAAAAAACAAGACATCACACTGGATAAATCATATATATAAAATAGATACATATACGTACCTATTATATGCACATACAGAATATGTTCTACATGGAGACAAATATACCAATGTCTCCACATGTCCTTCACAGATGGCTCATTTAGAGGGAGATTAGGCCCTGGTCATGTTGGTGATCCACGGTGGTCTCTGATGAGCGGTATGGTGGCCTTCAGCTGCATCATGTGATTATTATGATGATGTCTCTACAAGCACCTGTGAGCCTCTAGCTTACCTTTCAGTCTTGCTGTGGATCCAGTGTTCATCCAAGAGAGACTCAGTAAATGAGACAATTTGGAATATAGCATAACTGGACAGTTTCAGCTTCTGTTACTATAATATACCATATTACTGGTTCAGCAATATCCATCATACTAATTAATGACTTTCTGTCTCATTATCTGACAATATCCTTTGTGTAGTACTGTGAGGCTGGTACCCTCTTGATGGCCTAATCTAACTGGTTGTGTAGTTATTGTTTGCTGTGCTAGTATCCCGTCATGAGCTTAGTCTGGAAAACCTCTGAAGAAGCAGGAGTTAGGTTCAAAAGCCCAAGGACATGCACACCTTAATATAATGCTTAGGGTCTGTTTCAGGCAGTTAGTGGAGATCCTATTAAGGCTTAGATCCCTTTAAGAAGTTGCAACAATAACCAGACACCCTGGAAATCTTTGTTTCACAAAATTCACTAAATAAGTTATGCTTTATTTCCATGTCCTGTTATTTTCAATGCTGCCTTCATACTTTTCCATGATACCACAGTAGGTTGACTGTTGACTATTCATGGGTACAACACCAAGCACTACATAAGAGGATTGTGCAATAAAAGCATAATTCAGTTAAAATAAATTTATTGAAGCTTCCAACTAGCAATTGGGAATGTAAAAACCACAATCCGTTTTGTGGGGCAGTATCAAGCTAATGAGACATAGCTAAGATGTAGCCAACTAGGGAATGACAACAGGAGAGGCAGAGTCAGTGTACTAGAGATTAACTGGTTGAGGTTTTACCCAAAATCTGCCAAGAATGTTGCCATGGAGACTGTCCTCTATTGTGATTCGTTCTCCCCCCCTTCCTCAGGAATGACTGGGAGCCCCCCGACAAGAAGGTAGACACCAGGAAATACCGTGCGGAGCCCAGGAGCATATTTGAATATGAGCCAGGGAAGTCATCAGTATTGAAACAGGAGAGAACGGTACTGTGATGATTTTTGCTGCTTATGTCTGGTCCATGTATCTGTTTTTCGAGTTCTGCCCTGCTCACGTCTGACCGCATTTGTCGAGGCCAGGGAAGCTGCTTAATCAGCTTACCCTCTGTTGGGGTTAATGCTGGTTATCATGTGGTCCGTGTTACTAGTTACTCAGTTTATTATATAGGCTGTACTGCTCAGTTTAACATGTATTCTGCATTTCTCTGTTTGCAACATATTCAGTGTTAGTTTAACAAATAGTGTGTGTTAATCAGCTTATTATGTACTCTGCATTAGTTTATGGTATAGCCTGTGTTTATTAAATTGCCCATTACACAGTTTATGGCAAATTCTGTATCAGTTTATTGTTTGGTCTGTGTTACGGAGTTTACGGTGTAGTCTGAATCATTTTA
The DNA here is from genome assembly GCA_026779585.1 of Mormyrus proboscirostris. Classification (NCBI taxonomy): domain Eukaryota; kingdom Metazoa; phylum Chordata; class Actinopteri; order Osteoglossiformes; family Mormyridae; genus Mormyrus; species Mormyrus proboscirostris. Next base: position 16,275,279 of record JAODKF010000068.1, read on the forward strand.
TTAGGTGGTCTGTGTTACTCAGTTTATGGTGTAGTTTGCATCGGTTTATTATTTGGTCTGTCTCATTCAGTTTGTGGTGAAATCTACATCAGTTTGTTATGTGTTCTGTATTACTTGGTTTATGGTGTAGTCTGCATCAGTTTTATTATGTGGTCTGTGTTACTTTATAGGATAGTCTGCATCACTGGGCTCTGTTACTATGTTTATGGGATAGTTAGCATCAGTTTATTATGTGGTCTGTGTTATTCTGTTTATGGTTTAGTCTGCCTCAGTAAACTGATTATTTTCTGGTAGTTTTCTCACCTTTTTTCCTCCATTCACCCATCGTCTTTCCAGGCACTAATGGTATATCTCTTTGAGACTCCTCTTCTCTTTGGCATCCTGCTGCAGAGCTGTTTCACTGTTCTGTAGAACTGACACAGAACAACAGGCTGCCTTCTGTCTCTCCTTATAAAACCCTTTTGCACTCTCTTTTCTGCTGTAACATATTTCAGACTATTTTCAGTTTCTTATATGTTTAATGTTGTCTGTGCTTTTCCCCTGTTCTCCCCTCTTTCTATTAGTCTCAATTGAGATTGCATCTGTCTTAAGGCTGGGTGATAAAACAATAACAATAATTATCATGATATAAATTCCCCTCAATATAGATCTAACAGATGCTCAATTAAAGTTTTATATAATTTACGGCCCAACATGTTTCTAGTGACATTTTTTACAACATAATAATATGAAATCACTTTTTCTGTGACTATTTGTCAGGACCAGCAGTGGAGCACAAGCATAAATAAGATAATGAAAATGGGAGATTTATTGAGCAAATAACAGAATGCAAAAGGTCAGGTAGGCAGACAACAGACATAACCATAAAAACAACAGAGAAACTCCGTGAGCAATTAAGTCCAAAACAACCAGTTCAATAACAGTAATCCAGCAATCCGGCAGCATTTTCTCTGCGAGGAGTGTTAAATTTATGGTGTTAAATCACCAGAAGTAGATTCCCTCAGTAATCAACAAGAGAGTCAGGATGTAGCTTTTTTGCTACTTGTTGCAGAGCATGTTGATATGGCAGAGAAGAGTAAAACTGAAATACTAGAAATGTGGAAACTAGAGCATGAGATATGTAAACATATTTCTAAGGCATTGTGTAAGTTACATAATTATGCTCAGAACATACAGAAATCGACAATTTGTCGTTAAAAGTTAAGGTACAGAACATGTCAGCCAGTAAATATCACTCAGCAATTAAGAGTAACTGAATACAAACACAAACATCCCATTGACAGTAAATGTCCTTACTAAATGCTTACTAAATACTAAAATATAAATCTGTAAACAATAAAAAGGTGCTTACAGGTAATTCCCAATGATGGGCCAAATCAATGGACTGTAACAGATTGAAAAGCGCTGTATTGGAACCTCCTTGCACCTAACACATGGCACCAATTCCTGCTTCCTGTACAATTGCAGTACCACCTTTTACTAGGGGCCATGCTAGAATGATTAAACATTAAACAGACTGCCTTGGGGGCAGACACTCCTCACCTGGTGTCGGTGACCCCACTATCAAACATACACACTGACTTTTAATAAGCTGACTATCCTCTATCAGTCCTCTATCAGTAGCAGAAGAACACCTTCCGAGACAGGTCTTATGAATGTCCACAGACTTCCTTGGCATCCCATCCTGGCTCTGAAACTTAGAAGTTACCAATGCCATGGGCCACACATTCCGTCCTGCGTGACTGTCTTTCAGCAGTACTACATCACCTTCCTGCAGGTAATGGTGATGCTCAGTCCACTCCCGACGTCTCTGGAGTGTTGGTAGTTATTTGCATTTTCATTGGGTCCAAAATGTGTGCACAACAGCTAGTACCTGTCTCCATTGGCTGTGGTGGTGGTCCTTGCCAGAACGACCTCCTGGTGGAGGGGGAACACCAGTCTTCTACATGAGCAACATTGTGGATGTCAAGTTGAAGGGGACATCGGAGTCGGTAGAAACCAGAATGAGAGGTCTGGCGTTGATGATAGGAGGAACTTCTGCAATGGATAGAACATCATGGGGAAGGAGGATATGAGTCTGTAGCAGCATGGAATCGAGAATTCTCTCCCAATGGCCTTCCATATGCAAAGAAAGAGGAGGGTTGAACTCCGAGGAGCAACCTTGCTTGCACAGGCATCTCTGGATCCTCAATTCATCTAGCTACTTTCAACCCAAGCTTATTGTTGTTAGGTAAAGAGGCGGCCTTGGTGGTGCTGTACCAACAGGGTGGAGATGTGACTGCCTGTAGGTAGCACTAAAGGGCTCTTCTTTATATGTACGACTAGTGCATATTTGAGCCTACCTCCAATATTGATGAGGCCTTTTTCCAGCTCTGGACCGAGAATTGGCTTCTCTTAGGCAAGGCTTTACCATTGATCAGAATATAGATTTTCATTTAGAAGGCTTCCATTTGGATTGTGCCTATGATGACATCTGTGGCTTGAGAAAGTTCATCAGGGCTGCGAGGTTTTATGCATTAATGCCATCACCTACACTTTTCAGTCAGTAGACTTGTAGGATCAGGCCACTTGGATGATGAACAGCTTTCAAAAATGACTTTCATGCAGAAAGTGTCACGGTTGGGGTCGCGTGAATAAGGAGGACGCTGCTGCAGATCAGGCAGGTTGAAAGGATTTTAATATTCTGCTTGTAATCCATAAGAAAAAAAAAATCAAAAACGTAGTTCCAGAATCATGGTCGAGGTACAGGCAACAGTCGGGCAAGCTTCGTCGGTAATCCAGGGGACAGGGCTGAGCTCAGGATCCGGGGAGAGGTGGATGTTCAGACAATCTTCATCAGTACTCAGAGGGCTAGGCTAGATTCATCATTGGGAAAGCATAACAGGGTCAGGGCACCAGGGAGACAGAGACCTGTACAGACAGGTAAAAGGGTATAATGTAACAGAATTGCTCAAACGCGCAAAAGTATATTGAAGATCTCGCATCTGACTGGTGACGTGAATAAGTAGGATCTTTCATTAACCCCGATGGACATCAGCTGTCAGAGGGAGGTGTATAGTAACCAGTTCTACCGGTTCCAGGGGCAGGCGGGGAGGGAGCACACCGGCTGCGGTTACACTCCGGTAGGGGCTTCCTTGGAGTGGTCCATGATAGAAAAGTGTGAAAACCAACCCATGGTAAGATTCTACCTTTGAACTTGTATGGGGAAGCTTGTTACCTCAGACTTCACTTCACCATCCAGTTCAGGACTGGTGACAGAGAAGGACTCCAGTTTTATTAAGTTCTCCCCAAACGAGCTTGATGGGCTGAATGGCCTCCTCTCGTTTGTAAATTTCTTATGTTCTTATGGTCTATGGAGGAAAGCTGATCCACCGAACCACACTGTTCTTGTAAGGTATGATGCCGGAACCCCCTGGACACATTATCTGCTGTATTGTCTTCTATTAACACAAAGACCCATTGCTCTGGCTTAATCAACTGACGTATTTGCTGTACGCTATTGTGGACATACACATAGAAGTGCTTCACCCCATTGTGGATGTACCCGAGAACCGTCTTACTATCACAGCAGAACTACACTGCATGCATCTTGAGATTGATCTTGTCCTGGATGAGCTCTGCCACTTCTACTGATACTGTAAGACTGCAGTTCAAGCCTGGGAATGGTGGGCTTGAGCAGAGGAGCTAGCATAGCTTTCCCTATGATGAAGTCAACATTGCTGTTCCCATTTTCATGGATGGCCCAGAGGTAAGCCATTGCCCCAATAGCTTGAGTTGATGCATTGGAAAACATTCACAACTCCATGCACCTTGCCTTGGAGAGGGAATTCAATGTAGCTATGTGGAAAATGTAACTGCCCTAACTCCTAAAGCGAGTCACACCAGACTACCTATTCATTCCATTTCATTTCTGGAAGTGGAGCATTCCAGTCAGCCTTGTTATTGGTGAATTCCCAAGATTAGAGCTCTTCCTTGTATAGTAACAGAAGAGGCTAAACCGAGGATGTCAAAGACACTTTTTATGATTCAGGCAATTCAGATTACAAGGTAAAGGAAGATCAGCCTGTTATAGGAGAGCACTTTCTGTGTTTAAATTAATTCAAAGACATCAACCCCCCCTCCATTCCAGAGGAGTCATACATAAGTTATTTTGGTGCATTCTTTTTTTTCTTACATTCGTCCACCCCTTACATTGAATGAATGAATGAATATGCGAGTCACTCCTCGGCTTCTTTCAGAAGAGGGGCTGGTTCAGCATGATCATCCTCAAAGATCTTCCCCATAAAGGTCAAGGACTGTTGCTTCATCACAGGTTTCCTGTCCAGGGTGTGACACAGTGAACTAAGACATGTGAGCACTTGCTTGCAGTTGTTCAGAAGACGTCTCTGTGGTATCTTGAAAGGCATTGGGACCACCCAGCTATTTTCATCATCCCTGCATGTACGCCTTTTTGAAGTCCATGATCTTCAAAAAGGCAGTATTTTCAATGGACAGAGTAAGCTTGTTGTTTCAGTTATGAAACATGCCATGACCAATTATGCTTTGTAACCCTCCTCGCATTATGTTTGGACGTGCTGATGAGGCCATTCCTTTGCTTCCTGCCATAACACACTGTCTCCTTCAGGTCCATGAAGCTGTTACAGGGCACCAGGTAGGAAGGGCACCCATTCTCTAACACATGGGTCTTGAACATGTTCACACTGGGCTTATGGACATTCCCAAGACATATGTCTCCAACCACGATCTTCCCCAGGTCCAGTCTTTGAGCAAAGGGGGCTTGTGTGGGCCTATAATCTGCTGTCTCACCTTATGCACTCTCACAAGAAGAAGAAGAATTTGAGCATTTAGATCAAGCTCTGGAATGCATCTTGTCACAGATTTCAGGAGAGGATGGAAGAGTAGTATTTCTGGAGTCGGTATTTATGCATTGCTTGGGATTCTGATTACTCTTGATAAATGGTTGTAGTGCAAGGGTAATGCCTCCATTTACTGGTTCAGTCTGAAAACCTTCTTCCTTCCTGCTAGACATGATGACGAGTTCTTAGTGAGGTGAGCAGTGACTCTTAACATCAAATAACTTGAAGAAATCCGACCTTGCCAATGAATGATTACTCTGTTCATCGAGTATGGTGTACAGGTTAATTGCCTTGTCACACTGGGGAACATGCAGACCAAACATATTTTGGAGCAGGATACTAGGGACTTTGTGATAAACTTCTGTGCAGTGTGAGGTGACAGTAGGTGGAGATGTAGGTTCTTCTACCTCCGCATTGTGATCTGGTATCAAAGTTGGAGCTTTGGGTCCCGGTTTTAGGGGTGATGCACCGAAATACATGGCTGCGATATGGCAATTGCTCTCCCACTCACTGCATTTCAGAGACCCTGCAGTCCTTTGCTTAATAGAAAACTAAGGCACAACACCTTGTAACATATCCAATTTTTTGTAAGGAAAGCCTTTGTCTCAATTTCACTCTGAATCCACAACACTTTCATAAGGGGTGTGGTTTGTGCTAAAGAGGACAGTTCTTTCTCGGTTCTCAAATTGCTTCGGAGAGACATTCGTGTCACATTCTATGTCTGGGGAGATGTCCATCTTGTAGACTGATACTGGGATTCTCCCGGTCCGGTAGGCTATCTTTATGAGGGGGCTGCAGTTGCATTTTTGGCATGCAGCTCATGGGAGGCAAAACTGGCAAAGAAGGAGAAAAGGGAAAGAGGATATTATGCTCATCTTTGAACTGGGAGCCTTCATACAACCACTTCTCCAATAGGGCATGTGGGAGTTTTTCCACTATGGGGTTGATGCACTCCATGAAGAGGTCTCCCAGTTTTGCATTGCCTTTACTGGAGATTCTGGGAAATATGTCTAGTTTGTTGAAAAGAGCATTCACTGTTGCCTCAGGTTTATCATAGCTCCAACCATGCTTTCATCAGTGCTGCTTCAGGACCATGAACATGTACTTGCCAAACTTGCCTCTGATGGCATTGCAGAAGGAAGACTGCCATGACCTGAAGCTCTCATGTCGGTCGTCATACTGGCTGAACCCTGTAGTTACAGTACCAGCTCTCGACATGCAAGGAACTTAACAAAGTCTTTAATGGCAGATGGTGTGCAGGGAAGCATGAAGTCAGAGAACAGGATGTGTTCTCCAGACCCTTGACAGGTTTCTGGCTGTTTAATTTTGACTCTTGCAGAGCGTGTTGATATGGTAGAGAAGAGTAAAACTGAAATTACCAAAATGTTGAAAAAAGAATATAAGATATGTTAATGTATATATTCTTTAAGACATCACATGTAAAGTCAGAGTTACAAAATTACAGCACATACAGGAAGTGAAAATTTGTCACTAAAAGTTAAGGTACAGAATATTACATATCACTCAGCAATTAAGATTCACTGAATACAAACACAAACATCTGTAAACAAAAAGGTACTTACAGGCAATGCTCATGATGGCCAAATCAATGAATTGTAACAGATTGAAAAGCTCTGTATCAGCGCCTCCTTGCTCCTAACACATGGCACCACTTCCTTCATTCTGTACAAATGTAGTACCATGTTTTATAAGGGGCAGTGCTAAAATGACTAAACATTAAACAGACTGCCCTGGGGGCAAAACTTAATAATTTGACATTTATCACGATAATTATCAGTATCGGCTGACGTGAAAAATTTTATCACAATAACAATTTGGCCATATTGCCCAACTCTCTGCTAGTCTCTCTGCTAATTATGCTGTTGTATAGAAATACAGCTCTGTTGTGTGAAAGTTACGTATACTGTAGTCTACATTCTGAAAGGAAATCTTTTCCAACTAATGGTTTGCAGAGTCCTTATACTTTTTATTTTGCTTGCTGTTATATCGATTTCGGCTTTGTTTAAAGAAGACAGAAAATTCATGGATGGGTGGATGGATGGATGTGTTCTGTATTCTGTATGCTTCTTTAGATATACAAGCTCCACACAAGATTAAAAGTTTATGGTCTTATAGATTCTGCATTATCCTAAGCACTAAGCACTATTAGAAAGCCACATCCCAGTTAAAAATACTTTATATGTTTTTAATCTTTCATTTTATATTCAGTTTTATTTAATAATTAACATTCAAAAATTAAACATATGAGATAAATATTTAATGATGAAATTTGCTGCCACAGTGAATGTGACCCTCACATGGTCCCTCTCTTTCACTTGTTGAAATTTGTTTCCCAAATCTGATCAATTTATAAACTCCATAGCTCCACCATGTTATGCCTGTTGTGTATCAGCAGAGGTGATCTGGGCTCCATTAGCTAATCATCCACAAAAGAGTTACTTGTTATAGTTTTTGGTCCATTCAGAGAGGAACGTAGCTCATTTTACACTGAAGCTGTCACTAAAAGTATCTGAACATCACTAGTTTGGCTGGTCTGTCATGCTGATTGAAATGCTTGAGTTAGCAGTGTCATAGTGCCTTGTGGGAATGCATGTGTCTGCTGTTCTTGGTTGCTTTCATTTTGTCATTGATCTCTTGTTTCCCCCAAATTAAGACCTACCCCAAAAATAAGTCCTAGCATGATTTTTCAGGATGCTTGTAATATAAGCCCTACTCCAGAAATAAGCCCTAGTTACTATCCCATGGATTGTACGGTAGAATGAGATGCAATTATATGTAAACAGGAAACAGGAAATAATATTTATTTATGTAATATTTGAATAAATGTATACACATTTGGGAATATTTGTTCATGAATAAATGTACCGTTAGATTGTTTACATGGAAAGATACGGTTAGAAGATGACATGATGTCTGCATTTGAATAAATGTGGATTTTTGTTCATGAATGCTAGTAAATGTTCTGTAGTTTGTTGTACATGGGAAAATAAGACATCCCCTGAAAATAAGCTCTAACGCATCTTTTGGAGCAACAATTAATAAAACACCCTGTCTTATTTCCAGGGAAACACTGTAGTATGTTTTACCAAACAAACATTATGAATCTCTTTTAAGTAAAATATGAAGCCTAAATTGAAAAATTTGTTCTTGGAGGTACAGTACAGATATTACAGCATATCTTACTTGACTGTGTTGCCCCCTCACCAAGCTCTGTGGCTGGAATGGAAATAAAGATGCTAGTGATGAAGCCTGTTAACTAGACAGGAAGGGGCTGCAACAGCATACACATCAGATGTGCTGTAATAGCACATACCTATCCCTTGATTTGACATGCTTTGGTACTTTGAAGGGGAGATCTAGGAGAAATGGCGCAACTGGTCCTACAGACCTGGAAAATGGTGGAGAGAAATTTGGATTGAAGAAATAAATACTGTATCTAGATATCCAGTGAAAACGTCAGATAGCAGTAACCTCTCAGCCGTGTTTGTCATATTGATTTTAATGTGTTCCTGTTCAGATATGATTAGGCCTCTATCAGTGTGCCAGAAGTTACTCCAAATTCATAGGTAACAATGATGTGATCTCTGAGGCTCCCTATCCCAGGGTAGCCCTTATTTTCACAGCATGATGTGTTCAGGTTTCACTCTGGTCAAAGTCAGACTCATTGTAACTATGCATGAGTGTTTGTCCTTATTCTGTGCTCAATTCTGCTTTGTTCTCTCTTTGTCCTTCTTCTCCTTGTTACCATGCCCTTGTAGACTCAGCATATAAGTCCAGAAGATGTAGATTTAGAGAATGAACCTTGGTATAAATTCTTTTCAGAGATGGAGTTTGGAAAACCGGTAAGTTGCACAGCTAAACTTTAATTCTCCGTTAAAACATTAAAAATGTGCCTATTTGCCTTAACACAGTGTTCAGTTGTATGGTCTTTTTTGTGCAGCCTAATCACTTTAAACTTGCAGGTTGTTCTGAGACTAGGATATCATCTCATGCTTCTCTTTGCTGTATGTCTGTCATATCATTTATGTGTTTGATTTTTTTAATAAAGCAAAAATAATATAAGTGCTGTGCCATAAAGGAGAGCTTGAATAACCTTACTCCTTTGGAGCAAACTTTACACCTTGGTTTGTTGTGGAGCTGTGCTTTTCAGTATTATTTGTGGAATAATGTCTTCATTAGCTTTTTGGGTGTCTAGTGGTAAACATGGCCATTGGGATTTGGGTTAGGGGTTAGGGGCTTAGGGGGGTTAGCACATGTGTTGCGATGCGTGCAGACAGGCGAGCAGGGAAGCAAGGGGCGAGCGGGGAAGCAGGTGAGCAGAGCTGGTGATATGGGTAATCGGGGTTTATTTGGCACACAAGGGCAGACATCCATGAAACTCACCAACACTACACTGAACTATCCTTGACTAATCTGGATAAACTAACTCATGACGCGGACTAAATACACAAGACAGGCTCAACATAACGGGCAACAGGTGATTACAATCGGGAAGTAACACAAGGTAACGAGGGGGGCGTGGCACACACGAGGATCGGACGAGCCAGGCGTGACAACATGTCTTAATAGTCTTGTGGATATAGGGACTTGGGTGAGACACAAACTTCAGGCTTCTTGCAGAGACAGACACACAGATGTGACCTCATGATTACTATGTTGACCTTGGAATGGAATCTGAGCATAACACAGTGTAACACTACTACCTAAACAAATCAAATATTTTGTAGGCCACTTTCATGCATTGCACTTGTTAAAGTCCTAGATTCTAAAAATCTAAAAAGAAAATGTTTTTATTATTTAATTCATTTTGTATGGCATAAGTTACTGCGTTTTACAGTTGTATTCCCCTAACCCTATTTTTCCCATTGAATCTGTGATTTTGAATCTTGAGGTTTTTCAGGAATGCATTAGTCACATTGCATAAGGACTGACTGCATTGAAATAAGCTGCATGATCAGTGAGTGAATGATCAGGACCCAGATTGACCATTAGTTAGGGGTGCAGCAGGAATTCTGGGTAATTTTCTGAAGCTGGTTTGTGGAAGCCATTGCCAAACATCATTTGGGTTATATGAAGTGACCTTCATCCCATGAGAAACAGGCTGTTCATATCCAGCGAAAACTTGCATGGAAACAATACACAGGTGCTGTTTACAAGCCACGCCGGTGGAGAGGGTCACTTTCATGAGCGTCAGTGGGTTGCCTGGCCTATTTTTGACATGGAAAGAAGGTGCACAGCTCAACCATGTCTGCTTATTTATAGCGGCAGTGGCACCTGCCTGGATACATAGTTATCACATCAATATGGGAATCGTTGTCATATTTTGATGCTCTATTAATAAAAATTATCCACATTACAGCCACGGCCCAAAAAAAGGTCAGTGGACCACCTAAGGGTCTCCTTCACCACTTAGTTGTAGCACAGTGAATAACTCCTATTATTTTCATTTGTTCATTTTGGTTAACAGCACATAAATGTTTCATTTTTATTTTTAGGTTTATATTAATCTCTTTGGAAAGCTGACACTGTGATGCCTCCATCCATTCACTTCCCATAGCTGACATTAACTGATAGCAGGCATGGCTGCTGAGTAGAGAGCACTGTTAGGCATCAGGCTGCTGTTGAATCTCTTCACTGTTAGCTGATGTCACTGGAGGCTCGTTCCTGGCCTTTTTCAGCGACTGGCGTGTGGATGCAGTCTCGCAGCTTTAATCTTCAGTCAGAAGATAGTCGGAAAGTGACGCCTTGACATGCGTACTCTCTGACAGCTGTGGCAAATATGAATCATCCGACTGTTCTGTCATGACAAACCTGTGCATAGAACATCCCTTCTTCCATTCTTGAGCACTTCTGACCCACTAAACACGCACGACAGCTCTGTGCTTTAGTTTTGGCCATTGGACAATCCCTGGAAGATGAGGCAGTGGAAACAGACTTTCTCACACTGCGGCTGTTCACCATCGAGCCCCATGTGCAATGCAGCTGCACTAATCCTTTTTCATTAAGTGAGATGTTCATTTTGAAAGGTCATTAATGATTTCCCTTCCCCTAGCAACCCCCAGCCACCCCTCCCAAAAAAAATGCGGCTACATAAGTGGCGCGCCACTGGGGCCCAGTGTCGCCAAGAGCCACACTGATTGTGCAACATTTATTTGCAAACATAGCTTGGCCCTCATTCACAGCCCCCCGCTACACCTGTTATTTTTGGCCCATGTGACGCAAGCAGGAAGAAAATGAATAGTAACAGGGCCTAAATTTAGCGCCCGCTGAGCAGGCAGAGCCTCTGCATGACGATGGGCTTCATTAATGTGCTAATCACCTACTTCCTTATTTGTTACACTCCTTAATTCCTGTCCCCTCAAAGCTGCCTCAGCATCTGCTATCAGGTAAAAACTCCCTGAAATGTGGACTTTGTCCAGCAGGCATTGACACAAGTTAGTGTCATACGTGCTTTACGGTAGGCAGCCTGGAGCATGTGGCTGAGTGAGTGAGTGAGTGCGTGTGTGTGTGTGTGTGTGTGTGTGTGTGAGCGTGGTTCACCAGCTGGCTGCCTGTGAGCTTTCCTGTGCGGTCATGAGTGTGACTCACTCCCAGACAAAAGAATGGGTCCCCATGGGTCGCCATCATCCATTGGCTCAGAGGCAAGGAGACTCCTCCCCCTCCAGGCACCCCTGACCGACAAACACTCCCCCTCCTTGTCGTGCTTGCTTTTCCTCAACTTACGTGTGGGCCAAAACACACCGTTATTCCTCCATGTAGTGCCTGCTCTATAAGAACAGACAATCCTAGGCTTCAGAAGACTGGAGGATCCTTCCCAATTGATGGTCCGTGGGCTCTTTCTGCTAGAGACAGTACCCCTGCGGATTTATCAATGACTTCTTTGTTTGGCTTGTTGCAGAGTGCCCCCTCCTTCAGCCCCCTGGAAACACCCTCCGACCTCCATCAATAGTAAGTCTGCTGTTCTTTTCTTTCTGTCTGGGTTGTCATTCTTCCTGTTTTCCTGCCCTGTCTCATTCTCTGTGTCAGAATTTTCCCTTATGCTGATGCTGGGTTTGAGTTTATAGCGAAAGACCCTGATGAGATTCGCCCCGATGGGGACCCCAGCTTCCTGCCTGCAGTTCCGTTAGCCTAACAGTGCCGCCTGCTCCGCTCTGCGTACGCTACCTTTCGGACAAAAACCCCAGGATAATGTGGGCAATCTGGTGGTTAGCGCACCTCCACGTAATGGGAAACATGTTCCAGATGGGACCTGTAGTGTATCGCATGGCTGGGGAAGAAGAGGGTGCTGGGTGACAGGGGGCTAAGTAAAGGCCCTGAGCAAATGCTTTGTTTATGTTTCTGAAAAGAATGTGAGGAATGTTTGGGGGGGTGCATTGTGTGTAGGGAGGAGAGTATGTGTGCATGGGGAGGGGTTTGCATAGATCACATTTGGGGACCAAAATGTCCCATAAGTGTGGTAAAACCTAAGACTTTTGGGGACATTTTTTAGGTCGTCATTTGGATAACCTCAATTTTAAAAAATAAAACTTAAATTTAAATAAAAATCAGTGAATGTAGAAATGCTAAAAGTCTTGTATTTTGTTTGGTTACTTAGGGCTAAGGTTAGGGCTGTAGAGGTTAAGGTTGTTGTGATTAGGGTTTTCCTACAGAAATGAATGGAAGGTCCCCATTTAGATAGGTACGCCAATGTGTGTCTGTGTCAGCATTACGCTGGTGGAGGATCTACAGTAAGTACCTTGACTATGGTGGCTTTGGCCTCTTCATGGCCTCCTTTTTTGTTATAATATCCTGCCATTATTCTTAATGCTACAGTTCTGTTTACCCACCTTCACTCCTTTAGTGAGACCATAAAAACTCAGTATAAAGTGAAAAATGAGCTGTGCCACTTTCCAACACTTCATTCTGTGTTTATTTATTTTCTTAACTTGGATTTCTGTACTGTTAAACTCTTTTGTCATGAGGTGTAAATATTGTTCTTGTGCTATGGATAGAGATATGAAAAATACTGAATAAATTCAGGTTTGGTACACTTAAATGTTTAATGTGTCCATTTTCACACTCCCCTGTAAGAACAGTGGCTCATTATACTGAGATTCTAGTAATATCCCTGAATACCCACATGGTAAACTCTGTATTTCTGTTGTACATTTCTGAATGCAGTTTCTATGCTCCTGGCTCTTTAACGTGTTTTATTAGCTGGAGGGATGGACCGGTGGCTTGCCAAGGTTTCCTGCTTTTTAACAGCTGCTGCGGTGGGCGGGGTGGGTGTTGAGTTAACTGGTGCTAAGCTGGTGCATGTGGAGATGCACAGTGTTCACTCTCAGTTTTTGTGTTAACTGGACACTGAGGTGACAGGGTCATGACGTGCTGAATGGTGTGTAGGAATGTCCCATGTTATATTTACCCTGCTAATGTGCTGCTTAGGGTTATCATAGCATGTGCTGTCATACTCCTTGAATCACATTCCCTGTGTAACCCCCTGTGAGATGGACTCTCCCCATCTCAAGCCCTCGGTGATAGGTGTTATTTCCTGTTAGTGGTATGATGCCTCAGTCCCCAGCACTAAAAGCCCCTTAGCGTTGTTGGCATTGTTAGCATTATTAGTGTTATCACGTGTTTGCGGCCCGGGAGTCCACTTTTTTTTGTGATGTGTCTCTGGCAACGCTGCACCCACTTGTAGGGCACATTGTCCTGATCCTGTCCTGCCTGATGCCATCAACAATGGCCTCACAGCAGGAGTGGGACAGGTGAAGCACCTCAGTCAAGCCAAGCCATCCTGTCACATGTCACACCTGGTATAGGGCAGACAGATGTTACTCTGCCCCTGATTGGGTGCTTGCCTTGTGGTGCTGTTGATCAGCACCCGTCAGAAAGCACAGTCTGTCATTTTTGCCTGACTCCTGACAGCTGTCATCTCCTCCCACCAGTTCACCATATAGACCCTCCCAAAATGAGACAGGGAAGGGCACCACAGCCGCTGCTGAGCCAGGAGACCGCCACGTTTACAAGAGCGTCCTGGAGGGTGGGGATATTCCCCTGCAGGGCCTACATGCCCTGAACAAGCGCAGCCCCAGCTCCTCCTCATCTAAAGGTAAGAGCCACCACCAGCCCCCAAGGTGGTGCTCTGCACACCATCCTGCTGTCATCACTTCTCTTTCTTCTGTTCTTGCTTCCATCTGAATCATTTGTCTATGTTCCCAATTATGCAGTTTTGATATTTTCTCACCTGCCAATTCAGTGCATAATCTTTTGTGTAAAAGTCTGTTTCCAGTCAGTGAAAAAGCAGATCTGTTAAAGACAGATGAACTGCTAAACAATGCTGAATGTAATATTCATACTAAGACACTTACAGTTTGTTTGGTCCTATTTGAACATTTGGACATAGAGGTCAGTGGATGGAAGATGAGACGTTGCATTTTGTGAGTAGCATGGATCAAAGAGATGAGTGGTGGAAGATGAGGAGTTGAGTGGTTTGGCAACAGAAGTATCAGAGGGATCAGTGGTGGAGGATAAGGAGTCGACTGTTTTGGGAGCAACATGGATCAAACCTATATCCTGGCTTCTCAGTTCAGCTTGATGTCCATTGTTAAGTGTTAAGTGTTGAGCTCACAACTCAAAAGGTACTTTACCACTGCAGTAATGTTTATCAGGAACCTGAACCTTTTTCAGAAACCAGGAATTTCTCTCAAGTTACCTCTGTGGGAATTCTGTAGTTCCTGAACCTGTTTTAGTTCCTTCATTGGGGTACTTCTCAAAGAACTAGGTGGGGCTTATAACGATGAACTTTGCTGATTGGTTCACCACAAACACCAGCACTAGCTTGGACGTTGTGTGGAAGTGCGGTGAAAAGGATGATGGAAAAGAGTGGAGCAAAAAATGAGCAGATGGAGTTATTTTTGTATCCCAGTTACATAAAATTTATGAATCAATTTGGGTTGTATCTAGATATTTCCGCTTCAGAAAATTCAGTCCATAACCCACATATTTTTGTCTAATATGGCTGGTGTGGACAGTGAGACTTGCCAGCACTTATTAGTGGAATGACATTATTTTTTAATGAAAAACAAGATTGATTTGCTGGCCAGTTTTAATAATGAATTCTAAACATGTCATGGGCTTTATAATAAAATACAAATAATAAATATAAATACATCCCTTATATTTGAATACATGATCAATCCCCCTAGTAACTAACATATCTAACAAAATGACTTGTTCATCCTCCGTTGTTTTGGTGTGGTGGTGTTGTTTCATGTGAAATTATGTGTGAAGTTTAACCTACAAGCTTTTTGTATCTCCCATGCATATTTAATATAAAGGGCACAGTTCCTATTATGGGGTGGGAAACAATACACAAAAAAGGCCAGGAAGTAAAAATAAAAATGGTTTCTAGGTGAGATAGCCCAACTTTTGGGGGAAGACACCTAAAGATGTATTTATTCTGGCTTAGGGCAAAGGTCATCCAGCAGGCACAGAAAGGAAATGAAGAAATGAGGGGAGGTAAACAAGAAGTGCATCTAGGACTGAGCTGATATGAGGAAGTCACCAGTTTGAGTGGGTCAGAGGTCGGAGGTTGGAATGCTTGCACACATACCCATAAGGAGCTGTGTGCTTTTGGCTTGGCCATTACCATGTCATATGCCCAGGCTAAGACAGAATCTAACATCTGAAGGCATTGCACATATGATTATTTTTTACATATAACTATAGTGTACCTGCGATCATTGTGGGGTACCGCAGGGTTATATTTTAGGACCACCATTGTTCCTAATTTACATAAATGATATAGACACCAATATATACAGTAAACTATTGAAATTTGCAGAGGACACTAAGGTGGGTGGGGTAGCAGATACTGAACTAGCGGCTCAGCGGCTACAGTAGGATCTTAATTTAATTAGTGACTGGGCCGATACCTGGCAGATGAAATTTAACATAGACAAATGTAAGGTGCTCCATG
>JAODKF010000068.1:16291215-16319865 GCA_026779585.1 Mormyrus proboscirostris
TCAGCCTCAAGCAAAGGAGACTGAGGGGGGACATGATCCAGGTCTATAAGCTTCTAACAGGTTTGGATGCTGTTCAATCAAATAGTTACTTCAGCATTAGTTCAAATGCAAGAATTCATGGCCATAGGTGGAAATTAGCTGGAGAACATTTCAAACTAAATTTAAGGAAGCACTTCTTTACACAGTGTGTAGTCAGAGTACGGAATAGTCATCCTTATAACGTGGTGCAAGCTGAATCCTTTGGTTTCTTTACATCAGAGCTAGATAAGATTTTAACAACTCTGAGCTATTAGTTAAGTTCTCCCCAAGCAAGCTTGATGGACTGAATGGCCTCCTCTCGTTTGTATAGTTCTTTCTGTAACTACTTTCCCTTTAGTTATCTTCTGTATCAACTTTTGCTGCATTCTATTCTTTAATGGTAAATTCTAGCTGTTATGCTCTTCCCTGTAAACATACTTGAGTTTTTTTGTATAGAATATTAGAACTAAGGCCAGCTTTTTGTCCCTGATGGCTTAACTGATGAATTGCTTATTTCCTTATACATCCTTATCTGAAGTTATTCAATAAGTTTTGGAAGTGCTCAGCTTTTGAAGCAGCTCTCTACTGCCTCCTTCTGGGATAAAATTAATGTGCCAAATTTAACATGTTCAAAATGAAGAGTAACAGGCGGTGGTAGCAGCAAACTGCTAGCTTGTTTAGCCTTGTTGCTCTACATATTGTCATATGGAGGCTGGTTCCCACTCGTGATATGGGACAGGCATGCAAAATGTGTCATTTTCTTGAAGAAATACATAGAATTCTGAAATTTAGTCTTCTACATGTAGATTGTGGGACCTCAAAAATGCAGTTAAATCACAGTGTATCAAGTGAGTGTTTTTAGTTGCTTTACATTCAATTTTCACCTGATGTAATTGTTCCTTTAGCAACTGGAAAACAACTTGAGTATCAATGAATGCCTGTGCATTTGTAAGATGCCTTTGATGAGACTGGTACAGGCCTTGAACTAACTGTTCGAAGGCATGTGATCCATTTATGTGCCTGGGTGATTTTCATTTTATTTTTTGTCATTCTGGCAACTTTTATTTCAGTATTTAATTTTATGTTTTTGTGCGGAGTACATTGGCTCATTGCATTTGGTCTGAGGAGAACACTTTCTTTTATTCTCAGATTGTACTGTCTGTATTTTCAGTCTTCCAGAAGTAAATATGCAGCTCCGTCACTGTAGCAGGCCTCATTGGAGTGCCACTGAATTGTGTCCATAGAGAAAACTCTCTGCCATCATGTGCAGGGGGTGTGTGTCGCTGTGTGTTTGCCCACTCCCCCACCCTGGTTCTCCCCACTAACATTCTGTTTATTCTGTTGTCCTGCATGCCTGCCAGTGGATTATAAAGGTGGGAATGGCTACATAATTTCACCTTCCTCCTCCTCCTCCTCTGTAACTAGCCACTCCACTCGTCCCAATAGCACTGTAGCTTCACACTGTAAGAGTAACAGGCCCCTGTCTGCCGCCAAAGCTTGCATCCCACAAATTCTGCCCTCCAAGTTCAAGCCCAAGCTGTTGCCCCCACCCAATGAGCAGGTGGAGAAGAGGGCCCTTCCCACTATGCACCCTAAGGCCCACAGCTGTGAGGACCTGCAGGACACCAGCATGGAGCGACGGGCAACCAGTCCTAGGAGCCCTGCCGATCGCCTGCCCAGTCGGAAGGGCGTGGCTGAGTTTGCATTGCTGTACCGGGACATGCATGTTATCCGCCGCCCTGGGTCGGAGGGTTGCAGCCCTCTGGGTAGTGTGCGTAGTCTGGCCTCACTCTTTGAGGGGGAGGTTGGTGCCCAGGGGGACTGCCAATCTGAAGGGGAGAGGCCAAAGGGCATCCCGCGGCAGGCTGTATCCTCGAGGGTGACTGAATTTGAGCAGATCATCCAGCGCTCCTGCTCCCTGCCCACCCTGGCAGCTGACTCTGGCCACACCCCCTGCCAAATTGCATCTGCAACCTCTGCAGAGTCTCTGCTTACCATCGATGACAACAAGAAGGACTGGCTGCTTCAGCCAGAGTTGACAGTATCCTCAATGATGAGAGACACCGGTGAGGCTGAGATGTCCTTTAAGAACTTCTCTGGAGACCATACCAAAGTGGTCCACTGTTCTGGGCAACAGACTGAAGTGAACCACAGTTCTGGACAACAGATCAAAATGAACCACTACTCTGGGCACAAAGTTGAGGAGCATCACTTCTTTGAACAAGACACCACCATAGACCACTGCTCCAGGCTAAAGGCTGAAGTGAACCACAGTTCCAGAGAAAAGGATGAAGTGGACTGTTGCTCTGGACACAAGACTGACGTGGACCAGAGTTCTGGAGAAAAGACCAAAGTTGACCTCTGCTGTGCACATAAGAGTGGTGCAGGCACCAGCTTAGAGGCCACGCCCAATGGCTTGCCACTGTTCCCTCCCACAATAAAGTCCAATAAGTGCAAGGGGACCTGTCCTGCCTCGTATACCCGCTTCACCACCATCAGGCGGCATGAGAAGCAGCGGGTGGCCACAGAGCTGGACCTGCCAGGCCCCCAGGAGTCGAGGGTTGCCTATCCCGGCAACCTGCACTTTATGAGCCCAGCCCCTTTCCGCCTCCGGAGGGTGCCACCTGGATCCCAAGCCAAAAAGACTACTGTATTCTTGGGCACCAAAGCCATGGCTGGCTCCCTAAACCTGGACCTCCTAGAAGTTCCCATGCCTGGTGTCAGGCCCATCATTCCACTGCGAATGTCCTCCCTGGAGGTATTGGAGAGGCTGAGTAATGTTGAGGGCAT
Source organism: Mormyrus proboscirostris (assembly GCA_026779585.1). NCBI lineage: Eukaryota > Metazoa > Chordata > Actinopteri > Osteoglossiformes > Mormyridae > Mormyrus > Mormyrus proboscirostris. The sequence continues at coordinate 16,294,024 of JAODKF010000068.1, forward strand.
CTCCCCAACACCAGTGGGCAACTGCGACAGCCTTCTTAATGGCAGCCATGTTGAGTTGAGTCAGGAGAACTTGGACTCCAACAAAAACTCACTGAAGCTGAGGGCAGCGCCCCCCAGAGGTGGCTATTTTCATCATTGTGCCACGTTGTCTCTTCATCTCTCTGGCCACTCATCCCTCCCTGTTTCCTCTCCCTGTCCATCTGCCCCGAGCGAGTCCGGGGTCCTCATTTCAGTCTGTGTGATGGGTCACTTGTCACCATTGCTGGACGTAGTTTTATAGAAACACAGGTGACAAATCAGCTGAGTCAATCTGTTCGTTAGCTTGCTTTGTCAATGATGAATGAAGAGGTGCAGCCAGACATGGTGAGGGCCAGCATACAGAATGGGCTTCCTACTCCAGTCACCATGTCCAGCCTCATTACATGAACCTGATGGCTCTGTGATAGTGACATGGTGCTCTCAGTCACTCAGCTTGTATATCACCAATATTGTCATAATGTGGAAAATCTTATTTGAATTATTTTGTTTTTTGTAGCAACAGCAATTTAACACTCTTTAACACATAGACATGCATGTTTTGAGATCAAAAATTCTGTTAAAGGTATCATCCAGTCCTGTTTGAAGTGGTTTATTTTGGGCTGGCCCTTATGTTGTATCTGTTTCCCCTTCTATCTTTTGCTACACTAATTGGCCTTTATGGAGAGAGTCAGTGTCCTGATGCTGATCCGCGTGGCTTTCGCTCTGATGCCCTGTATCTCTGCCCCCCTCCACTACATTAAGGTCTGTTGCCAGTAACTTTCAGCAGTCAGCCCTACAGCAGTTCATGCATCACAGACTTTGATATCAGACATTTTGGTTATTCTAAAAACAGTGTTTAATGGAAAGTGCTAAATTGTTGTGCATTACTATTACCCACATATTTCAAAGTGCTAAGTAACATCACTGAAGTGTTTGGATATTTCCATGTCAAACGCTCCTTCATTCTGCTGTATCAGATTATTCTTACACCTGACTGACTCTCTGACTGCTTCTTGGACTCTTATTCTCTGACTCTTTCAGTTATTGGTTTGCTCTCCTTCTTCCTTCCCTCTGCCAATTTTTTCACTCCTTGTTGTTGTTTCTGCACTGCATTTCAAATACAGATTGAAAATGGAAAGTTATGCAAATCAACCAGTTGTGGAAATACTATTCACATTATTATTCAAATGTGAATTTTTTGTTGCAACACTAAGGTATTATGTGGGTCCGTCTATAATTATTACACACAGTGGCTATCCTAAAGAAATTATTTACACTAATTGTAAGTGGTTATTATAAAATATATAATTTTGGCAGTGCCTTTACCACCGTATAAGCATTCATACCTTGGATAAGCAAGAGTTCTGTTATATTACTGGCTGCTGGATTGCACATCTGAAAGCCATTAAATGTAGTAAAAATGAGAAAACAGGACAGAATGACTACAGCATGCTCGATCAAGCCTGTCCAGCGATATGGTCGACACCCTATGACATTCTGAAATGTGGATAATTCACACATGTAATGTTTCGTGTGTGTGTGTGTGTGTGTGTGTGTGTGTGTGTGACTTATGTCATCTATTTTCAATAGTTTTCTTTTTCTGTATATAATGTATATAAATACTGTAGTTATAAATCATATATCTCGTGGTGTGTAGTAATCTCTGTATTTTCCCTTTACCATACAAAGAACTTTTGCCTGTACATGCATAGGTTTGTGTGTTTCTCTGTACTCAAGTGTGTCATGTATGTCTGTCTACACGCTCATATTTCTTTATATAGCTAAAGCTATGTAATGCTTAGCTTCACCTGCACTCCAACTTCTCATTAACCTGCCCTCATATCGTTGCTAATAACCCCTCCATAATACTTTTCTCCGTCTTTCCATTTTTCACTCTACCTCCCTATAAGCATATCAGTCTCCTTCCTTACATTCACAGTCTCTATGCAATGACATTCCTGTGTCCCAAACTTTCTGAATCTGTTAGCAGATTTGCTGGTGTCTGCATTTCTGTCTAAGCATGAAATAACCCTGTACTCTGGAAGACCTGAATGCACATTTGTCATGATTGACTGAATCTCAGTTCTGACTGTTTCTCAAGTAGATTCTGATTCTCCACGACATTTCGCCCCTGGGGAGGCCCTGGACACCTCTGAGGATCTTGTTCGAAGACGCTACAGTGACAAAGAAGTAATATTTTGTTTCACTCTCAAACTTTTCACCAAATTGATCTGATAGAAAATAGGCAGCAGAAGGGTACCTTTCAAATAATTTCAGATAGCGATGTTACGAGTTCTTTGTTTAAAAATATTGTAAAAATGTATAAATAAGAAAAAAGAACTCATTTCTGATCTGGTCTCAATGCAAGATATTTGGGAAACCTTATGAACCTAAGATAAGTGTGTGAGCCAGTGTAAGATGTTCCCAGTCCCTGGTTTCCTGCAGGGACATTATGGTGGCAGATTAGTACTGTTGCTTTATACCTCTGGGACCAGGGTTTGAGTCTATGTGTGTTCTGTGAGTTCCACATGTGTGGAGTTCACATTTTCTCCCCATGTCATCATGGTATTTCTTCTGAATCCTAAGGTTTCTCTCCACAGTCCAAAAACATGCCGAGGTGAACTGGAGTTATCAAATTCTCCTTAGGTGTAAAAGTCCCCCACAATGTAATAAAAACCTGTTGTTGTTGTTGTGGTGGGGGCCATTTTGTCTACAAAAATCTGTAAATGCAATCAAAAATGTAAAAATGCCATAAGTCTCATATTTTGATGGGCTGCTTATGGTTATGGTTATGGTTATGGTTGTGGGTGGATTGGTCGCTCTGAGACTAGGGATCTGTGCCAGCAATTGGAAGGTTGCTGGTTTGAATCCTGTGAATGCCATGAGTGATCCAACTCTGTTGAGCCCTTGAGCAAGGCCCTTAACCTGCAATTGCTTCATCCTGGGTATGAGGTAAATCTACATCCAGTCCTGCAAGCAGACCCTTCGACTTACAGTGAAGAACTTGGGGGTTGGTGATAGGATTGGCACTCCAGCCACTGGAAAATACTCACACTGTTCCATCCAGGCTAGTGTAGTGCTGAGATATCACCTGCTGCACAGCTGCACTCAGGTTCCCATCCTTGAGGTGGTTTGTTGTATGGTGGGTGCAGCAACATGCTGTCATCAATGCATGCTCCTTACCCCTATCTCCTTATGGTTATGGTTAGGGCTGGGTAAGGGATTAGGTCTTCATGTTTTGAGTACAGTTTTCTCCATAAAAATGAGTGGAGAGTCTAATTACAAACCTGTGAGAGAGAGAGAGAGAGCGAGAGAGAGAGTGATGCATTGGTGCCCCACCCTGGGTAATCCCCTGCCTTGTGCCCGTTGCTTCCGGGAAAGGCTCCAGACCCCCTAGACCCAGCAAAGGATAAGTGTGTATGGAAAATTAATTGATGGTTTCCTGGGTTTAAACACTGATTAATCCCCTTGTGAGAAGTTTTCAAGGTCTCTCTCCCTGCTAGAAAATTCTGGAGGAGCAGCGGCGTCTGAAGCGAGAGCAGGAAGAGGCAGATGCAGCATCCCGCCGCCATACGGGGCTGGTGCTCTCACACCATCAATTCATCACAAACGAGCGTTTTGGGGACTTGCTTAACATCACCGACACAGAGAAGAGGAAGTCTGGGGCCATGGTCTGTACCATGTCAGCTACTGCGTTCAAAATATTGTCTGTTTTGTTTGCTTGAGTGTTATAAACAATGTACTGGTAACAAAACACTTCTCAGGAATTTCATTTTTGGCCTGCTTCTGGCCTCCTCGCCCACCCAGGGACCACAGGCCTCCCCTCATGACTGTGCACATCTCTGCCCTGGCTGCCTTCCCCTCTGGAGTTTCATTGTTTGACAATACGACATTTTTCTTTTAAACAGAAGGAATCTGTGCCTTCTTGAAATTTCTGCTTGTAATGTAGTCATTACAGACCTGGAAATGTGGCACATGAAGCCAGTACTGTTAAGATAAGATGTCACCGTTAGTCAAGTGGGATGGTTTTCCTGGTGACTGCACCAAGTCCAGCGGCTGGCTGGCGTGTGTCCAGAACTGCCTATGGGTGAAAAAACAACATGCTAAGACAAAGATGTCTGAACAATTTCAGTGCATTTACATAAATGCTTTTATATGGTGCATGTTACTACAGTAATTATAAGTGTCTGACATCAAAATGTGCACGGGTTCAAGGAGCTTGACTGCAGTGTTGCTAACGGTATAAACACAGTCCCAGTGAACAAAAATGCCAAAGCCATTACTTTTGGCATTCTTTAGTAGAAATAAAAAGGTAATTACAGTATCATGATTACTGAAGTTACTAAAGTATAAAGTATGGCACTAGACAGGTACTATGGGTGAATGTTATGAATTATGGGTAAAGATGATATTTTTAAGAATAGCAGATGAATGGTTGGTGAGAAATGATGTGTGGAACTGTGTCCTGCTCTGACATTTTTATTTTTCCTGCAGAGAACTCCAGCTCTTGCAAAGTTTGACTTCAGAGCAGAAACACTGAAGTGAGTTTTTACATTACAGCTTGGAGAAAGCTCATGCAATGTCATACCTATATTTTAAAGGAAAACAAAAGTATACAGCTCAGGGGTAGTTTGGTAGACACTATTATGCAAAATAAACATGGTTCAAGTAAAGATTGGTTTTTATTATGTGAGGATGTGTTTGGACCTTGTTAAATTACAGTACTTAGTGACGTTGGTGTGATGGTGCAGTGGCCCTTCTGTTCTTGTCCCTCAGAGAACTCCCCTTCCACAAGGGAGACATTGTGTACATCTGTCGTCAGATCGATCAGAACTGGGTTGAAGGCGAGCATCATGGCCGGGTGGGCATTTTCCCCCGCAGTTACGTGGAGGTAAGATGTTTTTATGATCGTGTTGCTCATCATTCCTGAATGGGGTAAATTGAGCAGCCAAGTTTAAACGGTACCACTTCTCCTTAGCATACAAGATTACTGACTTTGTTTTCAGCAGACTTCGATAGCTGGTTACTGACTTTGTTTTCAGCAGACTTCGATAGCTGGTGACCTGCTTTAGCTCCCATATTGAATGTGTTTGGTACATGCTGGTTCTTTTCAGCTCCTCCCTCCAACAGAGAAGGCCCAACCTAAAAAGCAGGCTCCGGTCCAGGTACTTGAGTATGGAGAAGCCATGGCCAGGTTCACCTTCACGGGGGACACGGCTGTCGAGATGTCCTTCAGAAAGGTCAGTGGTCAACTGAAAAATTACACCCAGGACCTGAAGAATAAAATATGTTCACTCAGCCACACCTCTCCAAATGATGCTGGACCTCCAAACGACAGTGGGGATCACATAAGCTTTTGAAGGAAGAAATATGAAAAATGGACCACAGGCCAGTGGTGGGGTGGTTCTGCAAGGGCCACTGTGCTCACAGAACCAACAAGCATCTCTGTCAACCCCCCCCACTTCGATGTTCCTTGTACAGGGGGAGCGAATCACCCTCATCCGCAGAGTGGACGAGAACTGGTATGAGGGCAAGATCTCCGGCACTAACCGGCAGGGAATCTTCCCTGTGACCTATGTGGAGGTGCACAAGCGTCCCCGTGTTAAAAATGGTGTGGATTACCCAGACCCTCCCCTGAGTCAGTCACCTAGTCGCAGCAGCAACGCCTCTCCACAGGTAAGGCAGAGATGGGGTGTGGCTGCTTCAGCCAATCAGACGCCTGGTTACGGCAAGCCTATCCTGACAGAGGATGAGTGTCTCTGTTTATAGCAAATTGTTGCAGATATCCTGTACATTTCCACTCATGTTGATATCCCTCTTCTTTTCTCCCATGTATCTTGTTTCTTCATCTGTCTGTCAATTTTGCTATCTCAAAGCCCCTCCGTAATTATTTGGCCACTGCCCCTCTCCCCCTCCCACGCTCCGACCGCCGGTCAGTCTCTCCTGAGGTGCACGCTGTCTCCTCTGAATGGATCGCCTTGACGATGGGAGTGGGCTGCAGCCCTCCTATAGCTGCCACGCCCCCCCTGCCCCCTCCTCCCAGTGTATCATACCGCTGGGGCGAGTACTTGCCCCCCTCCTTGTCCGCCAGCCCCATTCCACCTGTCGGGGGCAGTCCCTACTGCGCCTCACCTTCCACCTCCCCATCTGTTTCACCGCTCCCTCCTCCACGCCCCCCGCCCCGCCCCGGCTCCGCCACACCCTTTCTCACCTTCACCCCACCCCAGGGGGAGGATTTCCTGCTCTGCCCACCTTCTCCCCGCCTCTCACGCAGCCTTAGCCCCTGTGGGGGTGCGGGCCTGGAGAGCTGGCTGAGTGGGAGCAGCCCCCTAAGGACCCTGGAGGCGGAGCTTCAAGGAGAAGGGGTGGGGCTTTACCAAGGAGAGACAGGGCTGGAGAGCCGACTGAGTAGGGGGAACCAAGAGGCGGGTCTTCAGCAGGGGGAGGGGGCATGGCTAGACAAAGGAAACGTTCTGAGTGACTGGCAGAATAGTCCAGAGGTACCGTCTGCATGGTGTACAGTGCATTATGGCCTGAGTGAAACAGCAGCGTGCACAGCTTTAACTGAATTCTTCCTGTATGTGTGGAGAATGTCCACCTGCATGGTGTGCAGTGCTGTTTGGGTTGACCCAGGAAAACATCTCACTAAAACATGAAATTAATTTGTACCAGGTTCTAATGGGTTCTTTTACTTGCTTTTGATCTATTGTGTTTTTGTGCAAGGTCTTGAATGGTCACCTGTATGGAACACTGCTTTGGCCGTTTTGGTCTAGTTTTCACCAATTTAATCATGTCTGATACTGTTTTTGTTAATTCTGACACTTAAGAACATAGAACATAAGAAATTTACCAATGAGAGGAGGTCATTTGATCCATCAAGCTTGTTTGATGAGAATTCAACTAATAGCTCAGAGTTGTTAAAATCTTTTCCAGCTCTGATTTAAAGGAACCCAAGGTTTTATCTTGCACTACACTAACAGGAAGACTATTCCATAATAAGAACATAAGAAAGGAAGAGAGGAAGAACTTCTGTAAGAACTCATGGCATCACTTTATGACTTAGATATATCACTCACATTTTCCCAGTTATTTTACCTAACACTGTCTTCTATTAACATCTTTCCACACCTCATCAGCAAATAGTAGTGATGTATGGAGTAAAATTTGGAAATACCCGGGTATATTGTCACAAGTTTTATACACATATGTATGGTTTTACATGTTTGTGAATCCACACATACAGTTTTGTTCCTATCCAAAGAGGCCTGCTGATCTAGCCGGGCCTCTGTGCATGCCCATGATCTTGCTTACTCCATGCCCTGTCTACACGGGGGCCACAATTCCAGTATCTGAGTTCCTGGCAGTGTTTCCAATATTTTATCCAGCACATTCACTGCTCGACACCCCAAGTCCTCCCTGTGCTGTTTGAAGTAAAGCTGTTCTCTTGTTCCCAGCTGGTGAAAAGTGAAGCTGATTACCAAGGCAGATTGTCCAGAAGCCCAGTACTGCCAGTTGACAGCCAGGAAAATGTTATAAATGCCAACTCGTTTGCGGTAAGAAGCATTTGTTTTTTGAAGTGTGATCTCTGTAGCAGGATAAAAGCATCATCATTTATTGTTTTAGAGAAGTGACATCATGCATGTCCTGTGCCAGGCAACTCAAGAAATGGAATTGTATTTCCTTTTAGTGCTAGGCAATGAAAGAGGTACTTTACAATTAAATAACCAGTTTAGAAACCAGCTGAATGTAGCATATCTTGTTTTGACCTGATGACGTAAATGGTTCTGTCTCCTGGTCTCCCGGTGATTGGACAGCATACTCATCTTGTCTACTTAAGGTTTCTTTAAGTAGTGCTCAGTACTCAATAGTACTATCTGAATTTAACCCTTAAACATTAACAGCTGTGAAAACATCAATTAAGTCTGTTCTTTCTTCACCAGTGTAATATTAAAGTGTACACAGGCACACTTATGGTTGTGTCTTGCTTTTCCATGCTTTCCTCTGGATCCCACCTCCTTCCATCTTTCCTGGTTTTCCTGCCTTTAACGGACTCCTTTCCACCTCCCTACTCACTGGAATGGACTCTGACCCTCACCCTGTCTGCTAACCCACCACTGCCATCTGAATGGCTATCCTGACGGGTTGGGCGGGGCTGGGGAGGGACTGTTGGCACCCGTGTCTTACGGGTTTGCCACTAGGAGGCAGTCTGCAATGAGATTATGGACATTGCTGAGAGGTCTGTGCGTTACTGCAGCAACCTGTCCCACCCCTTTGACTCTGTGCACAGACCAGTGGCCCACACCAGTAAACAATCTTTCATCATTTCCCAGCAACCCCAGCGGCAGAGTAACAGTCCTGACCTCAGCCATATGGGCTATGGCATGTGAGTATGTCCTAGAGTATACTCAAAGAGTGTGAGTATGTATTAATGATTACATGCAGTGTTAGCATACCGAATGTGAGTATATCCTCATAAGTACATAGAGTATGAGTATGAAGTCATGAGTACCTGGAGTGTCAGTATTTGTTTATAAGTATATGGAGTGTGAGTACTTTTTCATGAATACGTGTAGTGTGAGTATTTGTTCGTGAATACATGGAGTGAGCACAGTACAAAGAGTTGTGTCCCCCCACAGTTTCCAGGCCCTCTACAGCTATGTACCACAAAATGAGGATGAGCTGGAGCTGAGAGAGGGAGACCTGGTCCACGTGATGGAGAAGTGTGATGATGGCTGGTTTGTTGGTACGTCCCAGCATTCATGGCACAGGCCACCCACAACAGATTAACCGCAACAGCTTCCTATGCTGTGTATTAGTGATTCTGGGTCATGTACTCACTCTACTGTTTACCTCTTTGTTTACAGGCACATCCAGGCGAACAAAGCAGTTTGGCACTTTCCCAGGGAATTACGTTAAACCTGCCAGCCTATAAACGCTGTAAATGACTACGCCATGTTCCACAGTTTCACTTGGCTGTATGTTGAGTTTGTAAAGCAATGACTTTCTGTTATACCTGAGCTTTTTGGCAGGTGGGTTCTTGGCCAGGTCAAAGCAAGTGTCGGGGATGTGATCAGTGGGCTCCATGTGGAAGGAGCTGTAGTGTGGTTCACATGAAAGCCTGAGGTAAAGAGAGAGCAAGAGAAAGAGAGGTCCACAGATTCACCACAGAGCTGCCCTGGTTCTGTCACTACCCAGCCGACAGATTTGACGTTTTCACAACGATAAGGGAATGTTTTAGCTGCTTACCAGCTACAGTCATAATCACACTCTCCAAAAAAGCACTTCCACAAGAGAAATGCTGAAGTCCTGTTTTAACTTGCACATACTTCACAGTCTGGTATTGTTATTTTAATTGCTAGATCAGCCTAACACTGCTCATAGAAAACACTATATAAATACTATAAAGTAAGAGTTACACGCACAGTGTGGGGTGTCAGCACACCAGAAATCCCAGTATATTTCACCAGGAGTTTTATATAAAATGGACCTCTCAGTGTGGCACTTTGTTTTGAATAAGTGCTGCATTTTAGAAGTTACCATGGTGACTCATGTAAAGCACTAACATCACTTCAGTCTGCTCACACCTTCACACAATACAGCTTACCTCAGCACCCCCTGATTGGTTCCTCTGTAAATATTTGCTTCAATATCATTGGCTTGGCAGCTAACTGAACACTAAGCTGAAGAGTCATTTTGCACGTTAACAGTTCTCATGTGCTTTGTGAAAATAAGCTAGAATGCCATTGACCTGATATAGTAAAGAATGCCTTCAGTATGACCGGATGTGCAATCCAGTGACACCCGAGTGAGCGTGTATGTGTGCACACAAGTGTGAGTCTGCCTGCTCTGATGTCAGCTTGTAACTTAGTGCAGTTACTGCACATTCCTGACTTCAGTTTATGTATTCATATTCATTTGCTAGCAATAAGGTAACCTCTGCTGTGAGTTATTTATTTTTTTAGCCTGTTTAATTTTATATGACAGTAATTGTAATATTATTTTAGGCTGCAGTTTTAGGGTCTGTAATTTCATAACATATCCTGAAAAACAATGAATAAGCACTATGGTTTCTTAATGTGATGATATGTTAACGATGAATGCCGTTTAGCATCAGTCATCGCTGTATTTGTAGTTACAGTTATCTTAGTATTATCATCAATACAATATGATCCAACACTGTCTCCTTATTTGTATTTATTGAGTAAAATTGTTATTTATTTTACAGTATTTGTCCTGGTTGAAAATGTTATAACTGGGATTGACTTTATTTGTGTGCAGAACTGTACATATTATATTAGAAATGTTTCCTCCGTATAATGAAAAGAGACACATATTTTTACAAAAAAGTACTTTTAGTAAAGTATGTATGACTATATTTTAATAAGAAGTTTATACAGAAACGATATTAAAAGTATAATTCATATGGAGACAGACAGTGTTACCAGATTTACTGGTGGTGTGTTTAAAACTGTTTTTCCCATCATATTTTTGTTTATAGTAAGAATTTGAATTTTGTCGTTATGGTGAAAGAAGCCATGTGCTCTACATATTACTTTGAGTGATATGTCATGAAATTACAGTTGAAAGCATAAAAGTGTCTCACTTCTCTCTTGGGTCTCAGGATCCCATCAAGCTCAACTTTAAAAAATACTGTATAAGGTGCCACCCTTCTGTGACTTCACATCTCATTACCTCACTTTGTGTTACTTACAGAGTGAAAGGAAACAGTGAGCACTATTCTAGTGTTTCTTTTTATAGGTATTTAAAGGATTCCCAGGAACTGAATTGAACCTGGGGATGATGGTTGGCTTTTGTTACTTTTTAACACATATTAGTCTATGGCATGCATTTTTGTAGGATTCACCTGAAAGCATGAGAAGCCTTAAAATGTCCTGAGTTCTGCCTGTTACAAACTTCTCCATTCGGGAAGCAGGCCAGAGGCAGTTTGCTGTGTTTCTTTGTTGAATCCTCAGTGAGATGCATTCGTAATCTGGGGATTAAACTACAAATGCAAGTGATGCTCCTGCTTTAACTTTGGCTCTTTTGAGTTTGTATTCCTATCGTTTGTGTGCCTTGTAATATACACTCATTTAAATGGCTCTGCTATGTAAATTTGATGGGGGGTGATTTGCTTGTACTTACAGTATCTCATCATTTAACATGGGAACACAGTTAAAACATGGACACAGTTGAAACTAAAAAAGGCAAGTAGGACATAATAGATGTTGAAAATAGACATAATATATCTCCTGATAACATGTGAAAAATTTAATGACATTTGTTTAAATAATGTAATAAGTTTTAGCTTCCAGTGACTCTTTTGCATTTGAGGTTTTCTCAAGTGGGCTGCACTGCGGCTACAGCTTTGTGGCTTAACTGAATGAAAACACCAAGGTCCTGTCTCTGTTGCACACTTAAGGCATGTCATTAGCGATTTGGGGCTTGATATGTTCAGTCCTGCCACCTACTATTTGCCAAAGGGAAACTGTCTATTTGCCCCCAAGCACCTATGAACTGGGCCATATATGCAGCCTAAGATATGCCCATCTTGGTCAACTTTCAAATGTGATTTGGACTGTCTTGTTCTGACAGCTCATTGATGGGACTACTTTTTTTTGGTTTACCAAAAAGTGAATGTCCTTTATGTTCACTACATCCTGTGGTGCTTGTACCACCTTAAAACACAAACAAGGGTCAGTTGCTGACCACCAGAGCTGGTCTGTGTGGAATGTGTGACATCTGGTTTTCCCTTTATCTAGTCAATCAGAGGATGGCATGAGTCGCATGACTGGCTGGCAGCCTCCTTGTTCACTAGGATGTAAAAGCATATGAACACTTACTCATGCATGGTGCTGCATGAGTTTACACACACACACACACACACACACACACACACACACACACACACACAGAGAAACATGAGCTCAACTTGTACCAGGTTTTAATGGGTTCTTTTACTTGTGTGTATGTGTGTGTACGTGACACAAGAGCAGGTCACAGCAGGAGACGTCACTGACCATGTTGGCGATAATGAGCATTTTTCATGTATAAGACAGTTTCGTGCTGTCACATGAGATTACACATATGTCTTATTTTTATTGGGAATTGCATGCATGCTTTTCATTATGGATTCAATGTATGCCTTATGATAATTTATTTTGGGATTACATGCAAGGCTCATCATTTCTCACAGATTATATTTATGCTGCATTTTTCATTGTGGGATTACATGCTATCTACATCACCTTTCATTGTGGGATTACATGCAGTCTGCATTATGCTTCATTTTGGGATTACAGGCAATCTGCATCATGTTTTTGTGGGATTCCATGCATTCTGCATCATTTTTCATTGTAAGATTACATATGATTTGCACCATCTTTCGCTGTGGGATTACATGCAATCTGCATTAACTTTCATTGTGGGATTATAACAATGCCTTTTCATGATTTATTCAATTGTCAGCCTTGTTCATTTATCTTAATTATTTTTAAGTTTGTACCTGCATAAGGTGTCACTCCTTTTGTTTTAAAGTATGTGACAGGAGAATGATAATTACAAGTATGGGGATTACATTATAACATAAAGCATCTACTGTAATATGTTATGAGGGTTATGATCTTGTAATTAATGTAATACTCATCCTGGAAAATGGGCTAATGTGTTTGCTACTATCTGCAGTGTTGTTACAGTTACAATACTAAATTAAAATAAGAAGTTGCTGTGATTTCAGTATTATGCAATATTTAATAAACCATATTAAAGCATATAACTGAACTGGTGTCTGTCCTGTATTCACTATGCTACTGAGAAAACTTTTTTGAAAATAATGGAATGATTCATGTTATTACAGCAGCCTGCATGTTCAGTGCGTATATGATTTAGCATTGAAGAGAAAGTACATCATCTCACAGGTGCTCCCCTTACAGAATTGGGACACATTAGTGGGCATTACTGCTTTCTTTTCATTTCAGTTACTAAATGTGAGGCAATTTTAAGCATGGGGTACCAATGTGGGGACGGAGCTGGTATACACATACATTTTCCAGCCTTTTTCAGACATCTAATGATGTGTTATTTCATTCAAGCTGCTAAAGGAAAAATGGAAATCTGTGTATAGTCTCCAGTCTACTAAGATCAGCGATCAACTGTAGTTAACTATGTTAGTAGCATTTGAATGGATAAATTAAGTGTATTTAGATTTTACTACAGTATATGAACTCATAGATAGCCTATTCTTTGTATTTCATAGTTGTAAGGTGGTGTGGTTTCTTCAGTAATGTGAAAACATGTTGTTAGGCTAACTTCTATCTCTAAATTGCACATACAGTAATGCATGTGTCCTGTGATGGATTGGCATGTAGTCCAGGATGTCCCCTCTCTCTGCCAATCCACCATATACAGGGTGTCCCCTTCCTGCATCTTGTGATGGACTGGCATCCCGTCTAGGGTGCTCCTTACTGTGTCCTCTGGTGGACTGGCATCCTCGTAAGCTGGTTGTTAGATGGATGACTTATGCATTTGTGTGAGGCCTTTTGATTTTATTCAAGAGAAATGCTCAGATATAAATGTTTTTGTTTTAATGAGAAATTACTACTGCTTATTAAAGGGCCAAGTCTGAGAGAGAGGCAGGGCCTGCAGCTGATTAAAAGTGTCTACAAGCAAAAACCAGTGAATGACTGGAGAAATGCAAAGTTTATAGTTAGTCTAATTGTTTGTAAAATTACTTTAGTTAAACGTTTAATAATGTCATTGATTTCGCTGATGCCATCTAGATATTATGTTTTTTCTGCGATGGAGCATATAAATTAATTTGTTCCGCTGTTACACTAGTAAATTGTTCAGCTAATTACTTTAGCGTTGCATTAGTAAATTGTTCCGCAGTTACTTTATTATTACATTATCAATTTTTCCCGTGGTCACTTTGTTTTATTAGTATATTGTTCCGCGGTTACTTTATTGTATTGTAACATTCAGTCATATACAGGAACACACGTAACACACCAGCCGATGTCTGGCCTCCACCCTTGGAAAACCGCCAGGATCCCCGGCGCTGGGAGCGGCATCTTCCGCAGCCGGGAAAGTCGATCTACCTTAAAAGGAAGAATCCGTGAGTTTATGCTGCTTTCAAGTCCTACTAGGAAGATCCGACTAGGAACTTGGGAAATCGTAATTACGACGTGACGCGTATTCAACGGGTTAAGTCGGGGCAAAATCGAGGCGATAAGAAAGCCGCTTCTTGTTTTTCTGTAGTTTTTGTTCCTTCAACGCCAAAACTCACTTGTAGCGATAATTGAACTTTTCGTAATCCCTTACTTAAACATTAGGTAGTTGATCCGCTAAATTTAAAATATTAAGACAATCACCTATCAATTTTCCCCACCATTTAATGATCTCCTCGACATTCAAAATAATTCAGTTTTGCAATGACATGCTACATAAAATTTATTGCTTTCAAAATAATTTGCCTTTCACAGTGGAGCTATGCGTGGCTTCCGCCATGATTGTTGTAATGACACGCCCCCAACTCAGCAACTCGGGTCTTAAAGAAAATCCCTAGTTTCCCACTGGTAAATATGACTTCGTAGTGGCGCTCATGTGCTCTCATCTCGTATTTACGATTTTTCCGACATTACTTAAAGGCAAGATAAGGACGCCATGGGACATCCCATAGCAAACAGGGAAACAGCTCCTATCAGGCCGGGAAGGCGGTGGGAACGGCAGATGTGGATCCGCCCCCGGCTTCTGCATGGAAACCCCCTCCACCCGCATTCTCTCTCTACCTCTACACTCAGTTGCTTTCTCTACCCAGCCTCGCGCACATTATTCGTTTCTTGCCGAAACATCCGAAAAGATGCCGCTGCGAGTCGCCATGAAGGGGCCAGGGCCGTGGGGGTTCCGTCTGGTCGGTGGAAAGGACTTCGAGCAGCCACTTACTATATCCAGGGTGAGTACAGGTGCTTCCTGCCTGCTCCGCATTTAACCTCAGTTAAAAGTGTGTTAAATTGCCGAAAAGCTGCAGCTGGGCGTCTTGGCGCAGCTAGCAGCGTTTCGGAATCTGCGCAGGGCGTCGGACCTGGGCAGCAGTAAACCCCCGCAGGGCACCTCAGCTTCGATCTCAGTGAACATCATTTTAAAACATTTTTCCGTTAGGAAATACTGTAATTCAGGCTTAATTCCCTTTTGAGTCCCGTATCGCGCTGTATCTGGAGCAGTCATTTGCAGCGGTTTATAAGTTCATGGTGGTGCTTGGTGCTCACTTTGTGTGCGTGTGTGTTTTAACCTTTGCTGAGTGACTGTGTGCTATTGAGTCCTGTGATGCTAAACTAAAGTGACGTGCTGCGCTATGTTTCAGACACGGCAGATTTGGACAAGTAAAACGATCATAAATCGGCTCTCTTTTCCCCACTCTGGAGGACTATCTCTCTCCAGGTTTAAGTAAACTTGCACTAACAGGTCCTGTGATAAATGTCTCAACAAGCTTTCACTGACCTTTTAACCTCAACTTGGATTCAATATAGGATACTGGGGACAAAATAAATATCCATAAATGATATTTGTTCAACCTCGATCCCCCAGTAGCTCTTTTGTAAAATGTGAGCCTTATCTTAGCTAGCAGCCTCTTTAAATGTCCTCATTACTACCTGCTTAGGGTTAACTCTTAGCATAAATTCCTGTGAGTCGTGTCATGTTGTGAAGGAATGATGAAAAAAAGTTTTACAGGAAAAAAGAAGTGTTTTGAGCACAGTCTCTGAGGAAAGACATGTAATCAGCAGCATATGGCAGCAGGGGGCACTCCGCCCAGCAGGATGTCATGCCAAAACAGAGCAGGAATGCAAGAATAGTCCACAGGAGCTAGTCACGCCTAGAGCAGCACCTTCAGGCAGCAGGAGCAGCAGAATCATGGCCACATCCCAGTGACAGTTATTTAGCAGATATTTGCATCCAAAGTGGCATGTGAGGTCATTGAAGGGCCTTGCTCAGGGGCCCAGCAGTGTCAGGGCATGTCCAGAGCCATTGGGCAGCAGTGGTACCATATGTACAACAGGAAGCGGCCTTATCTGTTCCTCCCAAACCACCACCACCAGCACAATTACTGTCTGCTTATTATCTGTTTGCACACTGGCATTTGACCACAATACAGCCGGCATTTCACTGTGGTAAGACACTTTTGTTTGATTGCCAGGTGACCCCCGGGAGCAAGGCTGCCCAGGCCAACTTGTGTGTCGGTGACATGATCCTGGCAATCGACGGGGAGCCAACAGAGGGCATGACCCACCTGGAGGCTCAGAACAAAATCAAGGGCTGCATGGAGGAGATGGTCCTGGCAATCGACAGGTAGGCTACTGCCCTCCCAGTACTGACCCATGCCTGTCACGTCATCTGACCCGTCCCAGCATAGTGCCCATGTGAGTTCTGGGACAGGGGCGGCCTTTAGGTGACTACAGCACCTCCACCTCGCTGACCTTGAATTCAGCCGTCATTCAGAGAACAAAATGGCCTCTGTGCACAGTGAGAGCGTTAATGATGTCCTATTCATCATTAGAATAATAAATGGCAATTTTATTTTCAAACAACACATTACACCAGTTTCTGGCACTGCCTTCTAGTGATGCTGGTGTCAACCACTCTTATGGGTGTTGCTGCATTCCGTAGCCACACATCGCCATAGTAACTGCATAACAGCTTACTAATTAAATCAGTAAAATAATTACAGCCATGGGACTGTCAGTCTTCTCTTCCTTTCTTTCATCGTTGTAACTTGAATGGACCAAATAATCACCTTTATTGCAGGTGATGAAATGACGTAAAGGCTTGTTCATATTTCTCTGCACAAGTGCAACACTCACATATTAACTTAAGCATTTGCATACATGGAAACGTTCATATTTCTCCGGTCAAGCTGTGTACTTTGCACATGCACACAAAACATACAATACATATGAATACAAACAGTGTTGTATTTATATTTTTCTTAATGATGATAATAATATAAATTATTATTCTGATATTCCCTGCACACGTACCGCAAACAGCGAGGTTTGTGTCCGTTTCTTTGTTTTACAAATTCACAAAGCCAGCTCATAGGGTTACCAACTTTGGTCAGCTGGCTGGAGTGAAATTTTCAATTCAAGTCAAGTTTGCACATACATTTGAATGTCTGTAACAGTTTTGTTAGCTTGTAAACATTATTGTAAATTTTGGGGTTTGTGAACTAGCCCAACGCTCATCAAAAGCATCCATGTTGGTGTTTAAAGTGGATGCTAACAAATGGATCATGTGCAGTGTGTCCAGAGCTGCGCGGACACAAATTTGGATTGCAACAGGTGTTCATCCGTGGAGGCGCACAATGAAGTCAAATGCATCATAAACGTTCGAGTGGACACATTTGCTAATATGTATGCTGAGAAGTATGAACCAGCCTTAATTGGGAGGTGGTAGAATGTTGTTACCATAACAGGAATTACTGTTCCACTCTTTTACTTAATTAGGTGATCGTGGATTCATTTGTCCTTGTGTAAGTGTATGTAAGCAAACATGCATGAGTGAGACTGTGTGTGTGTGCGCGCATGGCATGTGAGCTAGATAAGATTTTAACAACTTTGAGCTATTACTTGAGTTCTCCCCAAACAAGCTTATTGGACCCAGTGGCCTCCTCTCATTTGTAAATTTATGTTTTTA
This sequence comes from Mormyrus proboscirostris, assembly GCA_026779585.1. NCBI lineage: Eukaryota > Metazoa > Chordata > Actinopteri > Osteoglossiformes > Mormyridae > Mormyrus > Mormyrus proboscirostris. The sequence goes on from JAODKF010000068.1 coordinate 16,311,724, forward strand.
TGTGAGACTCTTTGTGTGCATATGGTGTGTGTGTGTGTGAGAGAGACACTGTGAGTGTTTGTGTGGGTGACTTTGTGTTTGAGTGCTTATCAATTTGTGTGAGTGTTTGTGACCTGTGTTACTATGTTTGTTTGAGTGTGTGTGGGTATGTGTGAGTGTTTCCCGTGGTCTGTGCCCACCCCTAGCCCCTTTTCTTCCTGCATTCCCCAACAATCATTTCCTTAGTTTTGCTGACATCCATGGTTTTTCTGTCCATCTGATGTATTTATATGAGCTGGAGAAGGTTGGGTAGGGTGGAGGGCAGAGAGGGTTGGGTGTGTCAGGCAGGGTGGAGTGCGGAGAGGGTTAGGTTGTGTCAGATTGGGAGTCCTAGGGTACAATAGTCATTCTGTCTTTTCTGGGATGATGATGCGGATGGAAATCACATGGGGATAGTGGTCTTTGTGTTTGAGCTTGAAGATGGTTGCAAGGACCTCTGCTAGGCACTCTGCACAGACTGAGATGTCGTCTGCTCTGGGGTTTTACAAGCATTTTTCGGGTTCAACATTGAATATACTTCCCTGGGTAAGAGCAGCCCTGGGAGCAATGGAAAGTGGCCCTGGTCAATGTGTCCCAGTCATATGTAGCGCATATCCTTACTGTGTAATTTGGATTCCACTATTTCTTTGTATTTTCCCTTTTATGGGCTTGAATTTTCATAGCTCATAGGTTTTTTTTTTTTTTTTTTCTTTGTCGTTGGAATTTAGTTCTAGTGTTTGCTGAAATGTGTGTGTATATGTGCCCTGCAATGGATTGGCATTTCATCCAGTTTCCTGACCCTCCCCAGCCATGACTGTTTGCCTCAGAGAGCCTTAAGAGTGCAGTGCACCGCCACCTGGCTGGTGTCTCTGACAGTCACATGTGTTTTGCACAGTAATACTACTGACAGTGTGACAGTGTCACTGAGAGACTGCTCCTCCCACCTTTACTTTGTAACAGTTATCAAAGTGATCTGTTTAACTGCCACGGTGATGACCTCTAACTATGTGAATAATCCTTTTTTGTGTGTTGGTTCGGGGGGGGCTCTGCACACCAAAGATGTCTGTATTAATTATTGCTCTCTCAGTACTACCAGCTTCTCTGTGTCACCTGTTTTTCTAGTATCTGAGCATTGAAGATAGTGATTGCTGACATAATCTGTTACCCACTATAGTATACTTAACAGTGCTTTTCCATTATTAACTAGGTCGGAATCTAAAATGTGGTCTCCACTTGCATCTGAGGAGGGAAAGAGCAACCCATACAAGATGAACCTGGCGTCGGAACCACAGGTAGCGGATAGAACCTTAAAAGTTTTTCCAAACTCTGCTCATTAATATTTCTTGCCTGACAAGGTCACGTGGGAAAGGCTGTGCCGTTCTTCACAAATGCAGTCACCTGACCACTGTGTAAATAGTGTTGGCTTGTGAGTGCTGTTTACACAAAAACAGTGTGTATCCAGGGCAACAGCGTTTTATCACCTTAAGTGTGAGTGCAATGTATGATGGGACGATGTGCAAAGTTTAAGTCTGATTAAGGTAAACATTTGACAAAAATGAATAAGCAGACTTGCTGCTCGGTTCTGATTACTGGGTTTTAGGTTTTTTGTTTCAGTTGGCAAGCGATGACCTCATATTGGAAACTATGCCCTGTCGTCATATTTATGTGTGTGGGAAGTGTTAAAGGACAGCTCTCCTTTGGAGGCTGAGCCCTCTGTTGGGAATGGTATGCTTGGAATGTGGAGTGCTCCATTTTCATTTATCACAGGCATCCACATGGGGACTGAATCTTAAGGCTTTATCAAAAGGTCATCAGTTGAAATCCTGTGAGCGCAAGAGTGCTCATATCACTATTGGGCCCTTGAGTAAGGCCCTTAATCTTGAAAAGGGCTACAGGGGCTCTCGTGTCTGTGTCTTATAGAGGCTATAGGGATAACCCCATGTCACCCCATTCAAATTCCAAATGCTTTATAGTGTCAGTGCTCACCCCCTGTCTGTTGATATGGCACCTGGGGGCACCAGTCCAAGAACTGCCTTTCCATGTGAAAATGTACAGATTTACTTGGAGAAGCTGCGGGTGATGCTGCCACTCTGATCTATAATAATCATGTCTAGCTCTTATGCTGTCTGTCTGTCTCCTCTCCCTCCAATCCCCCCAGGAAGTTCGTCACATTGGGTCTGCTCACAATCGTAGTGCTTCACCATTCTCAGGCCCTGGTTCTGGTTCTAAGGTGGTAACCAATCAGTACAACAACCCAGCCAAGCTTTACTCCACCGACAACATCAAGAGCTTCAACAGTGCTGTGGACGAGGTGAAGAATGGCAGTGGTGGTGGCAGTGGGGCTGTGGAGCATGACAAACTGTAAGCAGGACCTCTCAACTCCCCCATCCCTAACCCAAACTATTATGCCAGTCTCTGTCTGGGATTAAACTTTCCTGCACCGTGAGTGATCTTGTTTGTCTTTTTGGTTTATTTACCAACTCCAACCAAACTGCTGACTTAAACTTGAATCTTACTAATGTAATAAAAATGGATGCAGAGTTTCCTGTAATCAGGAATAACAAGTGATCTCTGCATGGAGATGCTCTGGATCGGATGGAAGACTAAAGAGCTTTGATGCAAGGGATAAAAGGAATTGTTTGATAGCATACGGATATGACTGAATTCCTGGCCTGGAGTGGGTGAGTGAGTGCCTGGAACAGTGCTTTGGAAATCAGACACAAAACATTCCGGAAGAGGATGTGACCTATTATGCAGAGCTAAACACGTAATGTGCATGTAGGAATTGCTGGGCTCCTTTTGGAAAGTGAGATTGAGTCCAATATCTTCTTAAGAAACACAGTAATAGGACAACTTTGTTGTCCATGTTGGCATTTGAACTCATTGGCACTCATCATTCCAGTACTTACTGAATCTGTACATCTTCTATTTTTAAAAATCCCTTAACGTTGTCTATAAATTGTAAAACAATTATCTTAGTGTAGTCTATGTAACAATTCTATGTGTTTCATGTTTTCCACTAATCATCCTGTTTGGTAATGAGTCCACTTTTACAACAATGTATGTTTACCAGTACAGGTATTATGCTAAACTTTGAATATATTTCTGTCGCCCTCTAGTGGCCAATTCAGTAATTTGTCGTTCCGTACACATCAAATTCTTCATTTTAATTCTGCATTTTACTATGTGTCTGAAAGTGTGAGAACAACTGGACCTGAAGCTTTTGTTGTATAGTGATATATTATGGATGCACCATTCATTGACCATTACAAATGCATATCCAACAGGCTCGACTCTACCAAGCCAATGGCTGGACGGCCAGTGATCTCCACCGATTCGGAGGTTTACAAAATGCTCCAGGAGAATCAGGAGTCCAAAGAACCACCTCGGCAGTCCGCATCTTTCAACGTCCTGCAGGAGATTCTGGAAACTGGTACCAATGGCACTACACAGGGACCTGTTATCAGAATAGGAGTAATAGGATGTCAGTCATCTGAATTAACCATATGGCAGGGTTCTGGAGAAGCTCAGGCCCATGTTGTTCTGTAGGGTTAGGGTTAGGGTCAGCTTATTACTGCAATCAAAACCCTTAAAAGACCCCTGTCTATTAGCGTTACAATTAGTCAAAGTTAAAAGTAAAGAATTTCCTTTACATAGACCATTAGCATTATGATTATTCTTTATGCTTACCATTAATGATTCTCTTTACATTCACTAGTATTTAGTTAGTATTACGACTGTCTTTATATTTATCATTAGCATTATGATTATTCTTTACATTAATTGTTAGCATTAGCCCTCACATTAACCTGGTTTGTCTCTCCCTATAGGAGACACTGATAAACCAGCTGGATTCAGGAGTGTTAAAGCCCCAACTACGAAGATTGGCTCCTCCGTTGGTAATGCAGAAAAGTTGGCCATATGTGATAAATGTGGATCAGGAATTGTGTAAGTATAACTTTTACTATCATGAAATTGGGGGGGGGGGATAACCTTAAAAAAACAATCTGTCCTCCTATACTGAGACTAAGTGCTCCAGTCTTTCTACTCCTCAGAAGAGAGTCAGCATGTTCTGAAACATTCAGAGGCAAAAATGAGTGGCATGACTCAATACTTACTGGGGATATCGGAAACGTACAACTTAGGAGAAAGTCAAGTATTTATACTCCCTAGGTAATGAGGATTTTCAGCAGGGCTGTGCACAATTGAGAATGGCCCCCGAAATTCCAATTGAATGAATGAATTTGAGTTGTGGTTGAATGCAGGATGCAGAATCACATTTCTTTGCCTGTGTGTTTGGGTCACCATTAAGTTATCCTGTTAAGCATAACCTGTGTGTCTCTGGTCTAGGGGCATGGTGGTGAAGCTGAGGGACAAGCTGAGGCACCCAGAGTGTTACGTCTGTACCGACTGTGACGTCAACCTCAAGCAGAAAGGCCACTTCTTTGTGGGGGACAAGATCTTCTGCGAGAAGCATGCCCGTGAGCATGTGACTCCACCCGAGGGCTATGATGTTGTCACGGTCTTTCCCAAGTAGATGCATGTCATGGGGTGCTCACTCTCTTTCTCTGGTTCTGTGTCTTTAAGGCCTATCTGAACTTCACACATTCCTTTTTTTATAGAGATACTTTTTCTAACAAAGACCAATGGCTGCATCATAAGTCCTCTGTGAGAATCCCTCCAAAACCACCAGCTAGCTTGGCTATAAGTTACTGTAATGAGTGAGAAATGCTGGATAATACTTAAAAGTGGATTTTTCATATTAGTGTAAAAAATCGGCTTTGGCTGTAAGATTAATGAACATGTACTTCTGACTTTATGAATGTATTAGTAGTATACTTTTATATGGGACCGTTACCAGTTGCAGAAACCAGTTAATGTCAAATCTACATTCCATCATTTAAAATGTCTTTGTCACAGCTTTGTTTTTTTACTGCAATGTTTTGTAAAATCTGTCAACATGAAACACTTTAATAAATTAATTTTAACACACATTTCAGGTTTTTTTTTTTTGTCTGAGCCTCTGATTTCTCAATTTATTTGCCTCTGACAGAAAAAGTTAATAGATTTCAAAAGTGAACAGTCATTGGCCACTAATAGGTTCACCTGTTCAACTGCTTGTTGAAGCGAATATCTAATTAGCAGCACAGTGTCCATAAAATCATGTAGATACAGGTCAGGAGCTTTGGTTAATGTTCACATCAAATCCCAGAACAGAGATCCAACCATCTCTAGGGTTAACAGAAAATGAGCTGATAAAGAAAAAAAAACTGAGTGGTGGTTCTCTGGGTGAAAATGTTTTCTTGATGGTTGAAGCCAGAGAAGAATGATCTGACTGGTTCAAGTTGATAGAAAGGCAACAATAACCCAAATAGCCACTCATTACAAAGAAGGTATGCAGACAGACAAGTCAAACCTTGAAGCAAATGTGCTACAGCAGCAGAAGACCACATTGGGTGCCACTCCTGTCAGCAAAGAATAGGATAATGAGGAAGTGGGCACAAGCTCACTAAATTTGGGCAATGGAATATTGAAGAAACATTGCATGGTCAGATGAATCTTGATTAATGCTGCAACATTCAGATCTGAGGGGGTCAATTTGGCGTAAACAACATGAAAGCATAGATCCATCTGGCCTTGTACTGATAATTCAGTCTGGTGATGGTGGTGTTTTCGTGTGAGGGATATTTTCTTGGCAAGCTTTGGGCTCCATAGTACCAACTGAGCCACAGCCTGCCTGAGTCTTATTGCTGCCCATGTTCATCCCTTTATGGCCACAGTGTACCCAGCTTCCAATGGTTACTTCCAGCAGAATAATGCACCATGTCACAAAGCTCAAATCATGTCTGACTGGTTTCTTGAACATGACAATGAATTTACTGTACTCAAATGGCCTCCACAGTCACCAGATCTCAATCCAATAGAGCATCTATGGGATGTGGTAGAACAGGAGATTCACATCATGAAGGTGCAACTGACAAATCTGCGGCAACTCTGTGATGCTATCTTGTCAATATAGACCAAAGTTTCTGAGGAATGTTTCAAGCTCCTTCAATCTGTGCCACAAAGAATTTAAGGTAGTTCTGAAGGCAAAAGGGGGTCTAACCCAAAACTAGCAAGGTGTACTTAATAAAGGTATTTGTGAGAGTATGTGGCCAGTTTCAGCCAGGTGCCCTGTTTACTTTCATCCATTCATTTTCCAACCCACTTTATCCTATTGAGTCCAAGGGGGTCTGGAGCATATCCCAGAAGCATTGGGTATGAGGCAAAGAACAACCCTGGACAGGGGGCCAGCCCATCACAGGGCACACTCACACACTGTTACGATTTACTCACACACATACAGGCAGGCAATTTATTAACTCCAATTAGCCTCAGCATGTCTTTGGACTGTGGAGGGAAACCCCACGACCCAAGTAACCCAGGTGGACGCTCGAACCCAGGTCCCAGAGGTGTGAGGCAACAATGACCACTGCACCACCGTGTCACCCCCTACTTTCATCCTTTTACCATAATTATATTTATATTCATTCTTCAGGTCTTTTACTCCTTTAGATCCATTTTCTACATTTAACTTTTTAAGCTGTCAATTTTTAATAGCTGATGTCATGTCTTCAGTCTAACATTGTTCTGCACAATGTATTGACCTGGGACTTTTATCACAAAGCTGGATTTCTGGTTTAATCTGATAACTTGTCAGATTTATGGCACCTTAAATCTAACTAGTTAAATGGCTAAACAAGAAATCCTGCATTGTGATACATTCCCCTGAGATGGCAAGGGATTCTGTTAGTGCGATTCAAATACCCTCTTTGGCTATTCATGTGTTTCCCTGAATAAAGCAAGTCCAATTTCATATATCTTTGCCCTAAGAAGCTTTTTAACAAACTCTTCTCATTCCAAATGCATTTTGGTAAATGTTTATACTGAACATTTCTTAACATAACTTGTACATTTGTTTATAATAACAGAATATGTCAGAATATGAATTGCTTGATGTTTCATGCTTTCTATGGGTGGCACTGGCTCAGTGGGCAGCACCACTGCTATAAACCTTCAGGTTTAGGGGTTTGAGTCCCACCTCCATGCCATGTGTGGGGTTTGCATGTCTCTGCATCATATGGGTTTCTTCTGGGTATTGCCATTTCCTGCAATTAAACAGATTTTTACGTCTAACTTCTCCATGGTGTGTGATTGTGTGTCTGATGGGCTGGTGTCCTGTCCAGTGTGTTCCCTGCCTCATGCCCTGTGATGAACAGGGGTTCCTAAAAATTTTTAACATAGTGTAATTGGATTGCCCTGTGTTAGGGACTCGATATGATATGCCAGGGGTTTTCATGTTGGATATGCTGGTTAGGTTGGTTGGCTAGGTTATATTAGGCTGTGATTGTGCAACTTAAATATTCAACTTCATTCAACAAATAAGAAACAACTGAAATGAAGTTGTCTTTGGTGACTTTCCCTATACAGTTAGCATTGTTCAACTTAGCTAGCTAGCTAATACTCATAGCCTTGTGGTTTGTAAACAGAATATAAATCATTTTGCCATCCATAGTTAGCTGCTCACTGAAGCACCAGACTGCGCCTGCACTGCACTGTTCCTCAAGCACAGTGAGGAAATTATCAACTGAAATCCTTCGAAATAGTGGGAAGCAATGCATATGTCAGTGTTAAAATCATGCAGGAACGATACTGGCATGAATTGAAGTTCTGCTTTCCATTATGTTAACATGTGCACTATGGGAAAGGAAACACATAATAGTTAACACTGAGGTTTATCTACGCTTGAATGATGGCATTTTTTGAGGTATAAAACTGAAATGTACTTCTTGGTCAAGATGCAGTTGTACATCATGAAAGCAACTAAATGTGCTAAACTATTTGTAAGAAACTTTAAAAAAAAAATGGCTATTAATGAATGAAGAATAATTATGCAGTGCTTATAGTAGGTAGAGTACATTTAATTTAGCATTTAACCTAAGGCTGGCTGATAAGTAAAATATTTTATTATGATAATTTCAATTCTATATTATTCAATTGAATTTTATGTCATGGATCACTCCGGGGAAGCCCCTGTGACATCACGCAGGGTTCTCCCGCCACGCCCTCAGGGTTTCCCTAGAC
>JAODKF010000068.1:16388640-16405878 GCA_026779585.1 Mormyrus proboscirostris
TCTCTCTCTCTCTCTCTCTCTCTCTCTCTCTCTCTCTCTCTCTCTCTCTCTCTCTCTCTCTCTCTCTCTCTCTCTCGGAGGCAATGACCTCGGGCAGCCCTCTTCATTTAATGTCTTATGCATGACTGGGCCTCATTTTACTGTGGCTGATTAGCTAATGGTGTTAAGACTTCAGGGGATGTTCAGGAAGACGGTGCACTTGGCTTCATCTCCTCAGTCCTGCACAGTTGTGGTGGAGCCCCACCCCATGCTGCCTGTGGAATGCTGTGGTTATTTAGGTTGATTTCATTGCCGAACAGGCAATGAGAAGATTCATCTCCAGGAACACAGCCATGCTGGTATGTTCAGCTCCTCAGTTTCCTCATGGAATTATGGACCCTGTGGAAGAGGTGGCGCAGGTAAGGGTGTCTGGGTCACACCTTGTGGGTGCTTTTAATGGACTCGTATTGGAATCCCTCATTAAAGATGATACTTCTGTTCCAGCTGGCTTTGAGGTACCGTGTGCCGTTTCATGTGGATGCATGCCTGGGTGGCTTCCTCATCGCCTTCATGGCCAAGGCGAAATTTCCTCTGGCTCCCTTTGACTTCCGGGTCAAAGGAGTCACAAGCATCTCAGCTGACACACACAAGGTGAAACTGAATGGTGATATCCTTCATATAATAATATGATACACCTATGGACCAATGAGCAAAATATTATGACCACCCCCACGTGACATGAATAACGTGAATATCTTGTAAAAATGTCACATGATAAAGTCTGGGATATATTAGACAGTATCCTAATATTTGGTATAGTCAACATGTTGAATGCAGAGGAAATGGACAAGGATAAAGACCCAAGTGACCCAAGGGCCATATCATTATTGGCAGATGATCTTGTCACAGCATCTCTTAAATGACAAGGCTTGTGTGCTGCTCATGATCATCTGTGGTAAGTAGCTGCTGAGAGTGGTCCAGGGAAGGAAAAAACCATGATATGCCGACAGGGTGCCGGGTGCCCAATTATTGTCAATGCAGGATGTGAATGGAAGTTATCCTGTGCTGTATGAACTAACTGGCACAAATTACAGATGAATTTAATGATGGTCATAGGGGTAATGTGTAGCTATGCTGTGTATCAAACCCTGCTGCATATGGCATTACATAGCCATGGATTTGATTTGCTGGTTCAATGCATCACATACAGGCTTGACATGTACCCATCCACATGATGCAACAGATAAGGGGATTTGTTGGAGCAGGGGACTCATTTATTATAACAAGGTTCAGTTCCAGTGCTTGTATGTGCTTTTGATGAACAGAGGTAATTAATGGCGCTCTCTGCAGACTATGACACATCATTTTTACAAGATGGTCAACATTATTTGCTTCAGATGGGGGTGGTCATAATGGATGCTATTGCAGTGACGTTTCGGAACCTGATCCATGGTTACAAGTTCCTGGTGTCTTGACTGGGGACTTTTGATGCTCTACCTTCTTGTGTCACTGTCACACTGCACAAAACAATTGAGACCTTTATGCTAAATATGCATGGGAGACTCAAAACGGTCGCAGGTTAAACTTCAAACATAAATCGAAACTACACTGCCACCCCAAAACGGGACACAGACATATATTTTATTCATATGACCCGCAACATGTTTGATTTGCTGACCAGATTTAATAATAAATCTGTTTCACAAAATAACAGTGTGACATATTCCGTTAATAAATACTGGCAAGTTTACAGCACAGGCGATAGTAGACAAAAGTATAATAGTTATGGATGGAATTTTTTCTGATGCACAAATATGGAGACACAAGCAAAAAATGCAACTAACTCAAGTACAAAAACAATTCCCGCTGTTCAATTTCTGCTCCACTAATATCTGTCTTCCTCGGACTTCTGTGTAACTTCCAAGTTAGCGGTGCTGCTCGTGGTCAACCAATCATCAAGCTGTCACTGTAAGCACCTCCCCAGTAGTTTGTATTTGAACAATTGGTGCCTAGACTAGAGTAGGTACTAATAAGGGTTTGAGAACTGCCTCCAAGGAACTGCAATTGGGCTGAGTTCCTGCGGTGTGACCACAACAACAGTTTCTGGTTCTGAAAAAACGTTATGATTCTAGGAAAAAGTTACTGTGAAAGTGCCTAATATTTTTGCTCATTCGTGTATTCATGCATATATTCTTTCATGTATTAATGTGACTGCATTATCAGTGACTAATGAACCACTCTCTCTGCTTCCCTTTCAGTATGGCTATGCCCCCAAAGGTTCATCTGTCATCCTCTACAGGGAGCAGAAGTACCGTCATTACCAGTACTTTGTGGCCCCCGACTGGCAGGGGGGCATTTATGCCTCACCTTCAGTGGCCGGCTCTCGTCCAGGGGGCATTATTGCTGCCTGTTGGGCTACTATGATGCATATTGGGGAGGACGGATATGTGGAAGCAACCAGGAAGGTCATTGAAATAGCACGCTTCATTGAGGCCGAGTAAGTGTCCTTTAGGGGTGAATGGACTTATCCAGGGAAGGCTAAAATCCATATACCCTATATCATTAACTCTTACCCCATTGTGTGTGGAAGGATAGTGTGGCCTATCTTCTACTGTGTTTATTTATCTTCCATAGGATCCGGAAAGTGGATGGTGTATTTGTCTTTGGAAAGCCGGAGGTCTCTGTTGTGGCTCTTGGTTCAAAGGTCTTTGACATATTTCGGTTGTCCAATGCTCTCACCTCCAAAGGGTGGAACCTTAACACCCTGCAGTTTCCTTCCAGGTAACATCCAGGACTTTTTGCCATACTTTAACTCAGCTTGGGTATAAATGCATTAATTAGTTATTGAGTTAATGGTGAAATAATTAGTATTCGATATAGGTTGAACTAGTCAGACCATTTACTAATTCACTGAAGTTCTATGTCCATGCCACACTTTTGTCTACAGTATCCATATTTGTGTGACATTACTGCACACTAAACCAGGGGTGGCTACACAGTTTATCAGGGATGTCAAAGAACAAGTGGCAATCATCATGAAGAACCCCAAGGAAAAGACCACAGGCATGGTGAGCAGAGGGGAGGACTCATGGGGATGCTTCTGAGATGGGGGTGGGGTGGGAGTGGGAGTATGGGGGTGTTGCATTCATTTAATGTGATAAAAACAGAATAAAACATATAGATAAATGTCTTGGAAGGTCCTAAATGTCACTGTTGATATTGTGACATATGGCACATTTTACTCATGTTACGGATAGTTGGGGCTGATCTCAATGTAGGACCTTGGTACAGCATCAGGTGCTGGGGGACTGGCCAATTCCTATCCTGCAGTACAATGTGCACACACATGTACAAGTGATCTGAGCTGAAGCTCCATTTGCTGCTCCTTTCCATTTGAATCAAAGTCATGATAGCTGTAAAAATTGGTTAAATAATCAGTGTGTGGCAATGTTGTCGTGGGAACAGTGCATGGGATGATTAACCTCCGGGTGTTTCTTCCAGGGTGCCATCTATGGCATGGCCCAGTCCATACCTGACAGGTCCATGGTGACTGAGGTCTCCCATGGCTTCCTCGACTGCCTGTACAGCACAAACGTCCATTCATCAGAGCAGAGACATTTGAATGGCATCTCCAAGGCCCAGTGAGCAATTCTGTGTGGCACCAGGCCAACCTCTCGCTCCAAAATCCTCATCCGATCAATGCCTTATGCTACCTTAGATTCACCTTGTCCTGTAATGTGTGGAAGTTCAAACTCCAGTACTGTGTCATAGACACCTGCCTGCCTTGAAGAGGAGAGCTGTGAGGTTTTTCTTTTGGCTGCCCTCCCCTCCAGCAATTTGGGTGTGTTTGGCCTGCTTTACTATGGCTTTTAACATGGAGTGGGGGGGATGGCCAGACTATCGTCCACAATGATCTTTGAGCACAATTTTCATGTAAAACAGACTCAACAGACAATATCTTTTAAATCCCGGTTCTGTAGTTATTTGCTTGTAACATAATCAGGATGGTGCAACCTGAACAGGGTCAGCGAGCTCTGTGTGCTGAGAGCAAGTAGCCATTTTGTCTTGGGCTCCTAACTTCTGAGCTCCCAACAAGAAACAAGGGCTCTGGACTTTTCTGCCTGTTTAGAGATAGATAATTTCACTGTGCTGAATGCCTTATTCAATACTCTGCTAGTTTTCATCTAGTTTGGATCATTTTATGTCTCTGAAGCTTCATGAAACGTGAGACTACAAAGCAAAGTGAGCCTAGGGTCTGTAGCCATGTTCACTGCAGAAACTGATCAGCGCCTTAAATGTAGAGCATGGCGTCATGCCATGCGTTTGTTCTAAAATCATTTGCTAAATTGCCCTTTGAAATGTGCTGTTATGAAGTAAAGTCAATATCAGATGTCTTAAAGATTTAGGAGGATGAGAGAGATTTTCCAGTTTTCTGAAAGATGAATGAATGAATTACTTTCCAGTTTCAATTACAATTGAATGTAATATATTGATATTAAAATATTTACAATATTGTTTACTGGAGCAAAATAACTTCCACAAATGCAAGGATTGAGGAGCTCAGCAGAAAAAGAATCTTGAAGCAGATGGTGAGACTTTGTGAAAATGGTCATTTTTATGCCGTACGTCATTCTAAATGTCAGGGTACACAAATGTTTGATTTTAAAATGCTGCATTTTGGAGTCCTGTCTTTGTAGAAGTGCCTTTCAAAATGGCTTTAGGGCTGATCAGTTCTCAGGAATGAAGAGGACAGTCACTATCAGGAAAACAGTCCTTCTGTCTTAGGAGAGGCATTTGTAGTATGGGGAGTACAGCAGAAGGGCTTTAATATGCCTGAAACCTGAACGACTTGCAGGGCCTTTAACTAATGAATTTCAAGTTAGTCAAACTGGGGTTTCCCAAACTTTAATTACATAACTTTCTTTCATTGTTAAATAAAAGTGAAAACTTGCTTCCCCACATGTAAATGCAATAACAGCAAAGCAAACTATGTTGAAAGCTTGTCTCTCTTATGGGACGACGCAGCAGATTTTCTCTGGCTTCTGATTGGCTGATAAATGTTAAGACGACAACTCATAGGTTGGATGTCATTATCTTTTTAAAATTTTTGGTGGAATTTCTTACTAGATTTGGATTATATAAATTGCTAGATAATTCTCTATACTGTGTTTGATTCTGGCTCATATAACGGTGAATAGCGCCCCCTCACCCCCACCGCATTATTGCTTGTGATGTTTTTTTTTTTTTCGTGCAACTCTGTAATTCCTGAATGTGAAACCTGTGTGTAACCACTATGTGTCAAGGATGAATAACACACATAATGTCTAATATTTCAATATGTACTTTTTGTTTTGAAAATTTATGACAATATGGCGGTTGGAAAGAACTGTTTTTCTTTAACTAATTTTTTTAATTGTTACTGAAATTAGGGGACCAGGAAATGGATGCGTTAATGACACTTTTTGCTGTTTTAACATTTTAAACAGTTAAAACGCAAGAAGAGATTTCTTCCACGTATTTGATGAAATCATATGGAAGTATATAAATGTTTTCAAAATCCTGAAACAGCTTAACTGAATTTTAACTTGAAATTGAAATTACCCTGATGATGGTGGCAAGCCTGTCTAATGGCGCTGTGATCTCAGAGTGACTGACACAGAGACTCTCCAATCACCTCCACACATTAAACATCAGGTACTTCCTGTGGTCTCTTAGTGACGAAGTAGCATTCACCCATATGCCTTCAGTGTTTAATCATTTAGCAAACAAGATAGTTTTGCCTCAGGGAGTCTGGCAGCAAATCCTGAATGGCCAGGTCCTGTAAATAGGCGTGGCTTACATAAACTAGAAAGTTTTGTACGAATTGTTGTCCATGGTGGGGAAGAATAAAAATTTAATTACAAGTATGTCCTTCAAGTCAGTGTGGCTTATTCTAACAGGGCACCTGCTGTGGTTGCTATAGCCTACTGTTGAAATTAGAGAAAGAGTAACAAAACATGAATATATTGAAAGAAAACTGATGCTGCTATAGACAAAAACAGAAGAACAGAAGTTCAACAGACATGAAGAGCAGAAAACCTTCCAGTACATTCACACTGCTCTGTCTATCAGCCTTCTAAGAATAGGCCCTCGATCTATTATCTGTGGTCCAGCTTGGGGTGTGATGCTGAAATTCCACATGGCCATTAGCTAAAGAGAAAGAATGAAACTTAGCTTGGGGTCCCATGTGAAGCTGGAATGAGGAATGAAGGTGGAGCATAATATGAGTCTGGTTTTATTTCCCACAAGCACTGCACACATTATCAGGGATGCAATTAAGAAAACAGTTTGAGGCATTTGCATGAAGCAGCACAGTGGACACCAGCATGACGTCTTCAAAGAAAGCAATGGAACATCCTACATGCCAAGGCCTAAGCTCTGCCCACCGCTGACTGTTTCTGGAAAGTGCAGTAACAGTTGTTAGTTTTTGTAAATAACTTTGACCTTTGACGCCAGCAGGTACCTCCTTCCTATATGGTTGGCACCATTTGACTTAGATGATTGTAGCCCAGGAATTTAACCAGATAGCATGTTTTAGCCTAAACATGACAGGGTAGGAACCAGATGGATTTGAGCTTTTGAGGATTTTCTTGCTAGTTGGAATTGCCCACAACATTAGACAATTGATTAATGAGCCCAGCAGATGGCTCAGACGACAGACGCCTGATCGATGAAGGTGGCCAGTGTGATGTCCCTCTGCGAGAGGCCTCCACATTCATGTGTGCTCAGAGTGATCTGAACCTGAGGGAACAGATACATGGTATCAAAAATAGGGAGTGTATTTCAGTAGGAGACCAGCCAGCATGTTCTGCTACTTTGATACTCTATTGATCCCTGTGGGGAAATTCTATTTTCACCTCCGCCAACTTGCTCTCTGTAGGTGAGAGCAGGCTGGTTGAGTAGGGCAGCCACCTGCTGCGGCATCCACGGAGCTGGGGACTAAGGGCCTTGCTCAAGAACTCGCACATGTGGTGAGGCTGGGCTCAAACCGGCAACCTTCTGATCACAGATACAAAGGCTTAGCCCCCTTGGGACTGGGTTAAGAGGCAGGTTTCTACAAGAGGTCCCATAAGGTATTGTTTATATTGCCAGAAGGACCAGTTGGGCTGTTCTCTAAACCAAAATTTTGCTTGAATGGTAGAAGTCCAAAAACTTTTTTTTCCACAAGCATAACAACATAGTTAAGTAATTTATAATGTTTGTCTTATTCAGACATTCCCTGCCTTGTGCCTATAACATCTAGGACAGGCTCCAGACCCCTCACGACCCTGAATAGGACAAGTGGTTTCAGAAAATGAATGGATGGATGGGTCTTATTCAGATTGCAGTACAATCAGGTGCTACTTTAAACAGAGGAAACACTAATTCATTATGTTTGTCTTATTCAAACACAGTGCTTCTTTAAACCGACGAAACCCCAATTTGCTGATTTTCAGATGAGAGCGAGTTCCTGGGCTCTTTTCAAAATATTTCTGCCAATCTGATGCCCACCATGTTACCTTGTTATAGACGTTAAACCACTCAGGGTGGTGGTCCATCTTCTCTGCCTGCAAGGCCACTCTGGACATGAAGCCAAAGGCCTGGAGGGGGAAGAAGGGAGGGAGGGAAGGAGACTCAGGCCTGAGTCTCAATGGTGTGCCATTCATTTGGGGGAGGACCTAGTTATCTAATGACTGAATCAATTAGCTTATAACTTATACACAGTTCCAAGGGGATAAACCTGTAACCATCTGTGAACAGATAACAGGTCCACAGAGACAATAAAATAACTTGGAAAGCACCAGGTACAATGACTGACCTTATGTGTGTATTATTAAATGTGTACTGCTCTGGCTACCACTAGCTCTTCATACCTGGTTGAAGTCTTTGAAGATGAACTCTTTGTAAATGGCATCTCTCCCCCCCACCTCCACCCACTGTGCATTCCTCAGCAGTGGGAGAAGATGGCCCCGCTCCTCCTCCGTCAGCGTCTGGATCTTTCCAGCCTGGGACAGAGCCGACACACTCCTGAGCAGCTGCTGCATCCCCAGTGAGCCAACACCTCACAGAGGCAGCCAGGAGTCTCCTTACTTATACTGTATTCACAGTTTTCTGTCAGAAATCCTTAAATTCTTGCTGTTTTTAAGGTGGCAGTAGGCTGATTTTTATGTGGCTGTTGAAATTAAGGTCCAAGTCCACTAAAACCTACAAATCAAACCAGAAATCTTGGTGCAGTTCTGGACTTGGACCTTACAACATTTGCTGTACTTTTTCAATAAATTAAATCCGTTAAGTCATACAGTATAACTTGTTTTCAGTTAAACGTTTGGCTTTTAGGTTTTTTAATTTTATCATTATTATTATTAATAATAATAATAATATTTTTTGTTTTAAATATGATTTGAATGTCTTTTATTTAAATGTGCCTTTGTAGAGCACTTTGAATTGCCATGTGTCTGAATTGTGCTATATAAATAAACCTGGCTTGTTTTCTTGCTTTGCCTAGTGTCTACAAGCACTGCTTATGGATGGAGCTTGGATTTAAGGGTGGGAACCACATTTCACCTCATAACAAATATCCTAAGTGCTGTGTGCTCAAACATCCCATTAAAACTTTGTTTCTCCACTACCATCCATAAGGTCACCTGTGGTTCAGTTATGACACCAGGGGAATATGGGTTTGTAGCCTTACTGTCCAGACCAATCGGCTTGCACAAAGTGGTGATTGCTTATTGGTAAAACGCCACAGATAGATTTCACAAGGACGACAAACAACAAAGGTCAACATGATGGGCACTGACATTGTCACATTATCATACTAATCAACAGGAAGGATTCCTGGGGGCTGTTTGTGGAAAAACTTCATTAAATAACCAGCAAGCTAACTCTGGATGCCATGTCTATCTGCCTGTCACTTTCTCTGCTCAGCAGCTACATCTCCAGTTTAGCAGCATTTGAGCTCTTCTTTGTTTACTAAAAGCCTGGGGTGTTCTGGTGAGCAGGACTCTGTATCCAATCCAAAGGGGAGGTCTCTGAAGCAAGTGCTCTGATTGGTTGTAGTAGACTGTGTCTGTTAGCAATTACAGTACATGCCGCACTGCTGATTTTATTGGAGAAGCTTCCTTCAGCTATTCTGAATGCATACACAATGTGATGAGCTCTACCTCTCCCTTGTAATTATTGCAGGTTAAAAAATAATCTACATTGAAGGCACCAGACTCAATCTTATGGAAGACTGAAAGATAAATACTAAATGCCCACTATATAGCTGTACAAAGTGCTCTTAACAGAGCAAACACACATCACAGCAAGGTCAGATGGTCTGATTCACCAATGAGCCCATGGACGTGCATAATGTATGGAGCCATAGCAACCAGGCTGAGTGCCTTTTCAGCTTGAACACGTTAGGTTCATGCTGCTGTGGCAAAGCAGAATGACCGCAGGTTCAAATCATGCAGTCATGCATATAAACATATTTGCTTACGATCTTGATGATTGGGACCACAATCATAACTATATCAAACATTCATAACTGCCATTATAGAACATTAAAACAAACTGTAACACTGGAAGGTGAAGCAACCAGAGAATTACTGTGAATTGTTGCATGTTTTCTCAAAACAGACAACTGAGTTTTATTCTTAAATGGTAAATTGATTGCATTTATATAGCATTTTTCTACTCCTACAAGTACTAAAAGTGCTTTACAATATATGCCTCACATTCACACACCAGTGGCAAAGAGCTGCCAGGCAACCTGCACACTGGGAGCAATTTGGGGTTAAGTGTCTTGCTCAAGGACACTTTGATGGGGTCAGAAGAAACCAAGGCTCGAACCTGCAACCCTCTGGTTGCTAAACGATAGCACTACCTCCTGCACCACTATCTTCCCCATGGTGCTCTTTTAAGGTTAAAAGAGCAGTGAAATGCCCCACCTCTTCAACAAGTGCATCGGGCACTGTCTCTAAATCTCTCCATCGACAGAAAATATTTCACCATAAATTTCACAAGAAAAAGGGAGCAGGCAGACACACTTACCATCCTGGAATCACACATCTGTGTTTATGTGTATTCTCAGCTCAGCCGTTCACACCTCTGCCACTGCCTGAGTCACAAAAGCACCGACAGCCTGTTCAGCAGCTGGATTTGATCATGAGGCCCCGCATGGCTGCCTCTGCAGAAGCCTGAGCAAAAATGCATGTGACAAAGATACGTTAAACAGGCAATCTTCAGGGCAGTTGCAGGAGCCCAAAGCTGCATTTCAGACATTAGGATCCTGAGGGAGAGATTTCTGTGACAATCCTTCAATTTAAATACCAAAACTTAATTGTTAAGTAATCAGTTATTTAAGTGAGGACATTTACTAAGAACATTCTTGTGTTCTGTGAACCATAAACATAGTCTGAATTTTTATTAAATAATACCTCATGTAACTTGGCCAAGTGTTCAAAGCAAAAAGCCATGAAAAATTTTATCTGGTCATCCTCTGTAGTTTGTTACAGTGTTACAATTCAGTACAGACACAAGAAAATTACTAGTTAATGAAATGGAAAAACAGAATGAACTAATGAATGAAAGGGACAGTAATGACGAATTAATACTGCATATACTGTAGTGTGAGAAAGAAGAGGCAGATAATCTGATAAGCTGTAAATAGGGAGGGCAACCTGTCAGAGTCACACACTTAGGAGCAGAGTGAGGCGACATGCTTAGCTGTTCTCAGACTTCAGACTAATTGCATAATGAAGCAAAGAATTGGTAGAAAAAGGCAGGGTTTCCTTTGATCCAGCACCTTACAAACACTAAGCCATTGCTGTATGTGATAATATTCTGCTAGTGTCATCTTTGTTCCTGCCTCACTTAATTTTATTACCCAGATAAAAGCACGCTCTGCATAGATATAATGACCAAGGTCTCTGAAAATAGCAAGCTATATCCTGTCATTACGTCTGAGAACAGGAACTTAAATGATTGTAAATTCCACCTGTTGGCTGATGAATCAGCTTCATTGGGGGGGATGACATATTGTGTACTGTCAAAATGTAGTGAAAAACTTGGCCACCTGTATTAGCGATTACATATTACATTGACATTAAAGTACAATTGGAAATGTTCTGAAAGAGGGATAGATGTGAGGCTGTAATAATCATATGTAGTAATTTTCCTGCCAAATGGAGTGGATCATTTTCCCTAACTGTCTAATGTTTTACATCATACACAGTCATTAATATTCTCTCTAATGAGTAAACTTCCATTCTGTGTGTTAAATATTAGTGAAGTGACACAGAGCACATGCTATGCCTCTGAGATGAAGAATGGTGCCCTTTGAACTTTGATCATTAGTGCAGCTATTAAGTAGGAAATATCCCCCCAGCACCATTTCAATTGCAAATGGAGCCTGAAGTTGTGAAATTCCTTGCTCCGCTTCTTCTCCTTGTTCTTACAAACGGGACTGAAGGAGGACCATCAAACACAGGTAGGACATCTGCAGGAGCATCTTCTGCTGGATGAAACCTAGTAGAGGTCTTACTGACATCAATACAGGCCAGGCTGGTAGCTGATGTAGACCTTTATGGGGTTTGAGAATCACTTTCTGGCTTATCTTTGTATTGTTACTGTTACATCTACTAGATCATCGGGCCTTTTGAGTATTAAATGAACTGAATTGAATACTGAGACCATAAACACCAGTGCTACATATCACAGTGATTTATATTGTAGACCTTGACCACGCTATTGAATGTCCAAATCTTGTGTTTGTGTTGTAGACCATGACCACTCTGTTGAACGTTCAGATCTTGCTCTGAGCGTTGATGAGGCTCTTCTTACAGTTCACAATCAGCTGCCAAGTGGACTCGAAGTTTCCTATGTCTCTGATTACTGCTATAAGGTACTGATCAAATATGTACTGAACAGGTGGGATGGGACTATTCATTTAGCCTAATAAAATGACATTTTGTTGCACTCCTTTTATGTATCTTGTTTAACGGACAAGAGTCAGGGTTAGAGCTAAGGGAAAGGGGATACATACACAACAATAATGCACTCTTAATTACTTAAACATGTAAAAAATGTAATGTTTTTTATCGACAGCTGTTAGTTACATCACAGAGTTAAACTTAGAAAATGCTTGTGCATATACGAGGATTTTCTAAAATAAACTCAGTAATATATAATACATATTTAAGTTAATTTCTAGGCAAAGCATTCTCGGCAAAGCAGTAATCAATGACAGATTATAAAGTTTGCTGGACTTTATAAGGGCTGAGAGAAAGTGAGAGCTCCCCTAGTGGCTATAGAAGAGCATTTCACGAGAGCAGATATAATGGATGCCAGCTTCATTGCTTTTAGACCACAATTTGGGATAGAAGGAAAAATCAAATCATTTTGCTCAATTAATATTTAGATTTTCATTAGGCTTTTCATAAGCCGTGTTTAATATTTAGAAACCCACTGCAATTGAGGATGGAATGCCAAGGACATTAGCCTCTACCATTTTTTGTTGTTAATTACCCTTTAGGGAACTTTTGCTTGCCTGAGGTAATTGGTAAATGCCAATTGATCCTTTGCCTTTAGTAAAATAGTGGTACTTATAACTTTGTTACCACAATGGAATCCTGAAGGATTCTCTTCAATAGGTTGGAATATCAAGGGTTAGTATGAATATGTCTTGAAATATTTTTCTTGAGTCCAGTTTTTCCATTCCATCCATGGCTTATTTCCATAGGTAAACCTTATTGGCCTCTCACACAGGAATCCCACCAGGAAAGTCAAAGTCTCTCAACCAGTCACTGACCAGTACACAAGAGCAGATTCCACCAAAATCCATATCTGTATCATTCACAGTGGATGCATGACAGCTGGAAACCCTGTTATCAGCATTAATTACTGTAGCTGGTTAACAATTTCAGTTATTACAATGGAATATATTTCTCTAATTATAAACAAGCATTTAACGTTTTAAAAGTTTACATCAGAACACTATCATGCCTGAGGTTTTGTAATTACCAAAGTATACATAACAGTAGACACACTTGTCGCTTGCCATGTTATTGAGTTGTATCTGAACTACAATTTCAAGTATTTTCACTTTAATACTTATTTACATGCAGTAGAAAGGCCAATGGGTCTTCAACATTTAAGAGTACATTTTTGTTTGTTTATCTGTACTTTTACTTAAGTTAGTTGTTACCATATACATGAATGTATAATTCATCACCTGTGATTCTCTCCTAGTGTCTCCAGCAGCCATTGATTATCATTGATGATGGTAACAGCAATTCGTCGGTAGTCATCAGCACCCGTTATGCGCTGACTCTGTTTGTGAAGGTGGAAACTGCACTCGTCTGCAGGTAGTGTAGCTCCAGCCTCCCCCTCCCCCCCACCCCTGAAATATCATTTTGTCCTAGACTGAAAGCTTGTTGAAGATTTATTTAAGGGGTTAAAGAAAGCTGCCACACTGTGATGGTGAAACGCTTCCCTTTAGATATTGAATGAGGCCTCTATAGTAATCTAGAGGTTGTGTTCCTGGAGCTGTACAAGGCACATGAAACTGGGGCTTGAGGTTTCAATTGGAGCACTTCCTTAACCAGCTCAGCAGGATCTGATTTCTCAGGAGAGTGCTGCTTCTTCCACCTGGATGTGGTGGATGACTTCTTCAGATCAATGTCGAGGTTCCTTAGCAGGCGACTATTGATCAGGCCCTTAGAGCACTCTAAGTGATAGCATGATATGTCTGCCCTGCTCAGTCAATATGGCTGCCTGATGTACCTTTTGGCGGAATGAGGCCAGAGCTGCTGAGGCTGCAGTGAGCGGTTGCATGGCTCTCACATGGCCTCTAGGTGTCACTGCTGAGCTTGTTAAACCACAGAGTTAGATTGCAAGAAAAAAGGCATAGAATAGCTTAACCCGTGAGTTGAAATCCCAAATTTGGGTAACAGCAAGTTCTGAAAGGGTCGTGAGGCAGAATTTGAAATGGAAGCGTTTTAAAACATTTGCGAATTCCATGATCAGTTTTCCTCTTCCCAGTCCTAGAATTAACCTAAGCCAATATAAATGAGCCTTGGGTCTGCAACTGCTTAGCGCAAAACTAGTGCTAAGCTTGCTCATTTGAATTCCTCTCCTGGCCCCTGGAGGATGGGCTCCCCCTGAGTTTGGTTCCTCCCAAGGTTTCTTCCTTCTAGGGAGTTTTTCTTTGCCACTGTCGCCTCTGGGTTGCTCACTGGGGGCTCAGGGTGAGGATAATGTAAAGCACTCTGAGACAATGTAATGATAGGAAAATGTGCTATACAAATAAAATTGAATTGAATTGAACACTCAATTAGTCCAAGAAGCAAACCACAGATGCTTAATTTAAAATTTGCTGACATCCAGATTTGTGCGATAGGCATTGATTGGCATAAATTGCAGAGTGCACTGCACGCTTGATCATAGGGTTCATTTAGACCTATACTTGATAAAGGGTTGTGACTGAGTTTGCATGGCAAAACTTGGGTCGTGGTGCAAAAAGGTTGAGAACCACTGGAATAGAACATGGTTCAGTCTGTTGGGCTCCTTGGAAGGACCCGTTTCATCCTGATGCTGTCTTGATAAATACTTAGATCTGTGATGCCATTTTGAGGTAAGTATTGGGGGTCAAAGGAAGGTGGATGCAAGGAGTTTTACAGCGAGGTTGAGCTATTACTGGTGGCTGTTATCCTGATGACAGATTATTTTGTCTGCATCAGCTGGACTGAGTTGTATGGAGAAGCAGGACATTATGCAGTATGGGTGCAGCAAAGGAGGGACCCAAACATCACCTGCTTTGTGACCGTGGACAAGGAACCCATTAACAGTTATATCCGTGAGTGATTTTTCTATTGAATGGCAGACATAGCAATGTGTGAATTACTCTGATTTACTGTTACTATGTTTTAAATGCTGAGCTTTGCTACTTGCTCATCAAAGTATTGATTTAAACCCCTTCACTGCTCTGACCCTAACCTTAACCATTTATTGCTCTGACCATATCCCTATCCCTTTACTGCTCTGACTGTAACCTCAACCCTAACCCTCTGCTGCTCTGACAGGGATGATAAAAAGGATAATACACTTTCATTTAAACATTTTCATAAAAGTATTAAGTATCAAATGTTTCATTCCTCCATCCTCCAAATGCTGATCCAGGTCAAGGTCGTTGTTGGGTGGGGTGGGGAAGGGCTGCAAGTCGATAGCTGAGGCTGGCGCTCATAAACGGGGGAGTCATGGTGACCATCCATCCGGAACAGTTCAGCGTGTTGTCTGCCAAAGCTGTAATGCATCAATTAACATGCTGGGTTTTCAGGCAGCCTGATTTAAGTCATGACTGAGCTGGCGGTGTGCTGATTTACAGTGGGTCTTGCCTGAGTACAAAAGCAATGATGCCATAAAGAGGTGCTGCAGAGCATGCTGGGTATGGGCGTGGTAGCGGTGTAACATCACACGTTTAAAATTAGGTGGCAGTGACAGGCCCCCAATAACAGATAATTACGGAAACCATCACCCATTGTTTAGCTGCTTCTGCCCTTACATGAACTGGGGTCTCCAAGGGGGTATGGCTGAGTATAAAGCACTTTATATGCCATAATGTAATGAAGGAATAATTAACACTGCCTGCATTGTATGGCTGTGTGAGGGTGGCCGCTACCTGGTGCTCTGGGGTGGATCCCAAGCTCACACTGCCAGCCGCTACTCACTGTGTCATGCATTTAAAATATACCCTAGTTTCACAAAGATAATTGTAATTTAACACAAAATCGCAGCTCATATAAAAGGGTTTGTATGATTAATGAAGGGCATGCCTAGAACAGCGGCATTGCATATTGCAGAGGCACATGACTGCCCTGGTCCACAGTAAAGATTGGGGACGTCTGTCTGTGGTCGGTGGTCATCCCTCTTAGGGGAGGGCAGTTGGGAAGCACCCTGCATGAAGTGATGATGGAGAGAGACTTCTGTCTCTCTGATATAGAGTGAGGGTGTAGAGTGTGCTTACCACAATCCAAATTGGCTAAAGGAAAATGTGTGGAGGCTGGGGTGAAGCTCCCAGCACATGGCAGAGTGCATGGGGGTGAGACCTGTATCACTGTGGATTCCCCACAGGGGAAGAGAGCAGTTGTACTGTGGCCTGTGGCCAACACAGGGTCCCTTCCTGTACAGTACTTAGCTAAGCTGCTCTGCTAAAACCTATATAATCTATATAAGCAGTTAAAATTGTAGCATAATGATGGTTTTGTTAGATCATGTGGTCCAATCTGCAGTTTCTCTGCTCTTAGCTCTAGTTTTATGGCTAGTAAAAAAATTATCACAGTTGACCAAGGATTTCAAAGTTTAGGATATTTGAACGTTTTCTTAAGTACATTGTTCAAAAGCAAATTTAGAGCAAAGATGTCATGTGTCTTTATAGCCATGTTGCAAGTGATTTGCTGTCCTCCCAGGGGAGTGGCCAGTATTTACAAGATTTGCAGATTTAATCCTGGAAACAGCTGAACAAAGCTTTTTGTTTGTTTTGCAAGTTGCAAGAATAGGAATTGTGGAAGATACATTAGAGCCACGGGGGTTAAGAGGTAATGGCACTTTGAAAGCTCTTGCTCTCATAACGTGGCTATACTTGTGAGAGATTATGCTGTACAGCAGATCAACCTTTTAGGACCAAGAAGCCATTATCTTAGAGTGATGTGCATTCATTGTGAATAAAGCCCACTGTGTCTGATGAGCTTCCATTATCTATGGTGTTTAATGACCTTTCAAAGGTTAAATGACAAGTTGAGAAAGATGTGTAATGGTCCACTGTGGTCTTTGGAGGTCAGTGTCTTGTAGGGTTTGCAGGAAGTTCAAGGCATTTCTAGGAAGACACTGGTTTCTATCTTTATTGAATGAAATGGGACAGAACAATGAAGAGTTTTTGCCAATTCTGCCACTTTTCCCAGCTATGTATTTCTACTTGCACAGTAGAAGAATGAATCAACAAAATGATGGAGAGGCCTGAACTCCCTGTGTAGTGCTCTACCTGAACCCAGAACCTTTGCTGCACAGTATTCTACCTGGTCCAAGAACTTTCTCCGCTGTACTCTACCTCAACCCAGAATCTTCTCTGCATAGTGCTACACCTACTGCTCATAGCATTCTAAATTGGTGTTTGGCCAGACCCAAGGTTCAAGGTTCAAGGTTGCTTTATTGTCATTTCAACAATATACATGGTACAGTACACAGTGAAATGAGATAATG
>JAODKF010000068.1:16412626-16429469 GCA_026779585.1 Mormyrus proboscirostris
CCAACCAGTTGAGTACTCTGTGACTGTGACTTTTTGTACTTAACTGGTTGGTTGAAACAAAATCCTGGTCTGGATTTATACTTTCTGGACCTGAAATCTCCACCTCTGGTTTTTAGACCTCTCTAGCGACTCGTTTGTAAAAAAAAAAAGCGATTAGCGACAAATCTAGCAACTTTTTCTGGGGTTACTGGAGACTTTTGGAGACTCGTATTGTTCTTACTCTTATCAACGAGCAGGAGGTGATGCCGTGGGCTCCTCTCCCGTCCCAAAGCACTCACAGGTACAGTAGATAGTACTCGCGCAGCAGCCCCGCCCAGCTGCAGTCAGAGCAGGAGATGTTCATCCCTCCGCTTCCAGACTGCGAATGAATTGCGCATGCGCGAATCCGAGGGTTAATCCTACAGTGGCTTCAAAAATAAGTACAATGATCTCCCGCTATATCGCGGATTTTTCTCCGACGCATCACAGTTCTCTGCGATCTGGGTATATACATACATATACATTACATATTATTATTATTATTATTATTATTATTATTATTATACTCATATCCTTAACCCGACATCCACATATGTGTTTACAAAGTGTGTTTTTAATAAGTTTACATGTGTTTAAAGCATGTGGGAGGGGAATTTTAAGGCTCAAATTATATATTTAAAAGTGTTCATGTATATGGTCTTTCTATATCGCGGATTTCCCCTATCGCTGATGGGTATGGAGCGTATCTTCTGCGATAAGCGGGGAATCACTCTGCCGGAGTGTCTCTTTGGGGTCACTTTTGCTGGTCCAAAATCCGAATAAAGGAGGAGGGTTGGAATTTTGATATATATAAAAACAAGAATCGACAGAAGAAAGTTCAACCACTTCTTTGCAGGGCTGCTTTTAAGGTTCTGTAGATGTCGGTGCAAGAATTTGTCATAAGCGCCCGGCTGACCATTTTGAACCGTTCGAATCTTTAGCTAAACAACTATCCATTCGCGACTCGCTGCAGGGTAATCAGGCATTGCACCGATTGCACCTGTGTTAAACAGATCTTACTTAAAATTCAGAAATACTTACCACTTGTGTGTGGTCACTCTGGGTAATATTAGCAATATCCTCATAATCAAATCAAAAACTGTATTAATATGTACATGTCCTTTTCTCCTGATGAGTGAGATAATGTTGCCTCTTCAAATTACATTTAAATGTAATAAAAAGAGAAGAACATAGCAAGGCTTATGCAGGACTTATGAAATGGATGGGCTTGGATTTAAAAGCTGAAGCTATTTGTAATGTGGCTCTAGCAACATCTGTATCACTGTGTCCTACAGCCCCCTGTCATGTGGCCATTATGAGGCCATGGACTTGTTGACTAGCCGTAAGATGCAGACAACCCTGTTTGAACAGCTGTATCTGTGTGCAGTCAAGCAGGCCTTTCAGTGTATGAAGTCAGATGGTTGTGTGTCATCAGATCTGTATGTTGAGATCCTGTGAATAATGTAATTTAAACGTGCCTCCCTGTTTAACTTTTAGGAACTTACAGCAAATTCTACTACACAAGCTGATTGCAACAAACCCCTACCTACACGTGTGAAGTCTCTGGATGCATTCAGGGGGTATGTAGGCCTACACCCTGCCACTCTCTGATCCTAACCCTTATCATTGCAGGTGAAGTCTCTGGTCACTTTCAGAGAGTGCAGAAGGAAATTAATTTGATGACATGGTCCAGCTGGGGTTCTCTACCTGTGTGGCTTTTCGGGACTGTCTGCTTGTGCGTAACTAAGGATTAACGTAGAAGCTCATTTCAGTGATCCTGATGGACAGTATTTCCAGCATTTTCCAAGATAGCACATTCTGCCTGGTTTTTTGGGCTTGGCACAGCTGAGGTGTTGAATGCACCGTTTGAGGCCTGTCCTTTGCTGGCTGGGAAAATCCGTGTCATATATTCGTTTTTCCATTCAAAACCAAAAAACAAGAGTTTTTTCCAATATTGGTTTTGAAAACCAAAATCAAAAAATGGATAAAACAGCTCGTTATCTGTTTTTTGATTTTGGTTTTGAGTGGAAAAACAAATGAACAAATCATACACAGATTTAGGAAGCACTCATTTCCTCCTGATTCATTATTGGCACTAGGATGTAAGGGAGATGTATTGGTGCTGATACACACTGTGTAATGGATGCTGACAGGGGTCACTGACTGGTTAGAGACCCATTTGTGCCTCAGTGGCTTCAGGCATGGTTACTAATATCTTTTGCCTCTCTGGTATGGAACAATGAAATCCTGTTGAACAGGAGCAGTGTGATTTAATCTTGCATCTCAGTTCGGCTTAATTGTGGCCTGGGGGTTTGGGCTTGGGACTCGTCCTGGTACAGGAAAGCACCCCCCCACACCACCCCAGCAGACTAGCTGATGCAATAAAACAAGGCATCAGCGTCTATTGACAGGGCAGCAAACAATTAATCTGTCCTTTTTGTTGCAGTGATGGATACGGAAGTGCCACTGTTAAGGCCCATCACCGGCTGTTTGTGTGTTGAAAGTGCAGATGCTATTGCTGGCATGGTGTTTGCAAAAAGAGTCATAAAAATGCCCTGATAATTCACCATAGAAACACAGAGAAGTGCACCGGTGCTGTGCTGATAATTCTCCATATAGAGAATTACACAGATTAGCACCCTGGCCCTTAATGCTTCTGTTTCGGTGTTTTGGGACCTTCCCTAGATCCCTGGTGTGGAAAAGATCCATACTAGAACTGTCATTTTCAAAATGTAACATAATTAAAGAATGATAGTAGAAATCTTTTAATAAAGAGCTGGATTTTGTCTTGTGTCTGCAGCTACAAGGTCGTATTTCCGCGGGGACAGGGTCATGTTTCCACAGCAACTAGCTTATGTTTCCACAGCAACCTGGTTGTGTTGCAGCAGGGACCAGGACACATTTCCGCAGTGACCCATCATGTTTCAGCAGGGACTGAGCTATGTTTCCGCAGTGACTAGGCCATGTTTCTGCAGATACCTATTGTGTTCCATTAGTGACTGCATAGTGTATCTGCAGTGACCGCATCATGTTTCCACAGCAACTGGGACATGTTTCCGCATTGAAGGGGTCCTGTTTTCATCAGTGACTGGGTCGTGTTTCAGCAGTGACCACATCGTGTTTCCACAGAGATCAGGTCATGTTTCGCAGCGATGGGGTCCTGTTTCTGAAGCAATCAAGTTGTGTTCCCACAGCAACTGGATTGTGTTTCTGCATGGACCGGGCTAAGTTTCTGCGGTGATTAGGTTGTGTTTCCATACCAACCAGGTTGTCTTTCCTAGGATGACCAGGTAATCCATGTCAGGGAGGACAGTCTGAGCTAGGACAGGATTTGTAAATTACCATTTCAATTAAAAGAACCCGGATTTCACTTGAGCACTGAGCTCTTGCAGTGTGCTGATTGGTCAGTCTCCTATAATCATGCTTGTGTCACTAATGCTAATGTGAAACAGCTGGATGTGTCTTTCAGTCAAGGAAGCAAACCAGTCAAGCACAAGAAGACCTGAACTATTTAGCCAAATACAGGAACCTTTCAGTTTGAAAGTAGTATGTAAAACCCGAAGTACCTCAAAGTGTCCTCCCTGACATGGATTATCTGGTCACCCTATCTTTTTCCACAGTGACCGTTTGTATTGCTGTAGCGATTGGGTCATGTTTCAACAGCAAACAAGTTGTCATTCCACAGCAACTAGGCCCTGTTTCCACTGCACCCAAGCCGTGCTTCCACCACGACCGGGTTGTGTATCTGCACCTACCAGGTTGTGTTTCCATAGGTAGAGTCTCTTCACTATTTCTGCTTTCTCTGACCTTTTTTGACCTACATGGAATTTTCTTTGGTGAATCTGCCATTTTGTAGAGGATTGACAAAACAACAGAATGAAACAGTTTGCCACGAACATAGAGCATTCCTGTTTAATACTCCTCCCATGTATTTTAAAGAAGCAGATTATCATCTCATTGTTTTTAATCACTATTTAAGGAGCAGTCAGTCGCTAGACAATGCAGAGCTGGTGTGAAGTGCTGATATTTGGCTGATGTGAAACACTGGTGCATGGTGGCAGTGGTGTGCTGCACCAGTGTGAGCCACTGGTGTGTTGAGGTGCTGGTGAAAGGTGCTGGTGTGAGGCACTGCCATGAGGTGCTGGTGTGTGGCACTGGTGTGAGATGGTGGAGTGAAGCACTGGTATGCAGTACCAGTGTGTGGCACGTGTTTGTGGTGCTGGTGTGTGACAGCAAGCTGCAGAGTTGGTGTGAGGTGCTGGTGTGGGGCGGCGGTATGAGGCGCTGTTGTGAGGCAATGATGTGAGACACTGGTATCCAGTGTAGGTGTGGGGCAGTGGTGTGAGGTACTGATATAAAGCATTTACGTTAGGTACTAGTGTGTGGTGGTGAGGTAAGACACATATGCATGTTCAGATTGTGTGATCAGGGTTACAAGCCATGCGGTGTTTGGTTGTCTTCAGGAACACAGGTTGTCTTTTCATTAATGTACAGGTATTAATATAACCGCACTTTGTGTTATTTATCTTTTGGAGAACATTAATCAGCTTTTAATAATAATAATAATAAATGAAAGACTTTGTGGAATATATGTCATTTGTTTGTGTAAAAATGTTCATGGATCAGCGTCTCACAGCAAAGAGAAGTGATTCAGATCAAAGAGATACAGTACAGGGGCTGAACCCACATGGCAGGTGGGTTAATCTGCCTCAAGTCACTACCAGTTACAGGTTCGATGAGCTCAGGTGGGCAGCTAGTTAAAAAGAGAATAGATAGCTTCATGTAAACACCCTATATAGTGTATTTCATGACAGTAAATACAAGACCCAAAGCATGATCAAACCTTTTTCTAATTGAATTTGTTGTATTGATTTGTCTTGTGTTACTGGCTGAGATACAACTTTTTGTTTGCCCATTAAGATTCTGGCCCAGTTCTGAGGATAAATGCTCCTGTCCCTAAAATTTACTTTCAACCATCAATAATAAGGACCTCCTCTCATTCAGAGATTTCTGCCCATCTTGTGGCTGCAGTTCTATTCAGCTCAGAGACTGTAACTATACAGGTTCTGAAGCCCTGTCCTTTTTACTATTTGTAAACCCTTAAAATGAAGTTTGCACTTAATTGAACACACCAAACCCAATGAAATCATGTGTCTATAAGCCCTTCAGTGGTTTCTTGGTTACTCAGTTTCTATAACATCTCCATGAACAAAAACTTTTGTATTCCAAGGAAAGTATCTGAGGACAGATTTATGTCTCCCAGTCTTCATGATGCCCTTGGTACAGGTGACATTGTGTTTCTGAGTGACTGAAATCAGCCACTGCTGGCCAATGCAAATCCACTTTGCCCTCCTGCCAATGTTGCAAGGATGATGTAGTCAAATTGTCCTTCATCATATCAGAGACAGAGCATTCTGTGACTTTTCTTGTAAGTTTCCTTTGCCTGTTCTCAAAATAGCACTGATACATGAGTCATGAATGATAAACATACCATAAAGTCCTCAGTGAGGTACTGCTTGCTCTGTATTTGGCAATTGAGTATAATCCAAATGTTTTTCAAGAGGTCTCTGAAATTATATTTTAATCTTTCCAAAATACTGCTTTCTGTGATAGACCAAGTCAAATAAAGGTTTTAATTAAAAAGATTGGCAATATTCTGGTATATACAATAATTTGCACTGAGCCTAATCAGAAAAATGAGTTAACCTTTGTCTTTGTTGTCATGGAGACTAATGGATGCATTTTAAGAGGTCTGGATGAGTGTGCATGTGTTCAAGGATTTGTACAGCTTTAATAGATCTTCTGAGATGATGGTGCATGATTAAAATCTTGTATCAGCAGGTTAGGGCTAAAAGGAACATAATGCTTTGTGTTGTATCTCTTAATTGGATTTTCTCAAGAAAACAAGAAACAGCATGAGATACAGATACTGCAGTATGTTCACAGTGGCTTTGCAGTGGAATGTTTTAATTAGAGATGCACTGATTGCAATTTTCTTTGCGAATTCCGATTTCCGATTTTTTTGCAAGTGTGACCGGCTGATACCGATTTTCTTTCTAAGAACTATAATTGACAACAAATACAGACAAAAATCAGCATGTGGCGGCAGTACAGCCACAACGGGAACCGCTTCCTGATTGCAATATGAAATAGTATTCTTAATAATTTTTACATTTAACTAAAGATTTGTTCTTTGCACTATTTAGAATGGATGCGTGTCCGCGTCACCAAATACACCAATACAAAAATGTTTTAGAACTTAGAAGCGCCAACAATTTAGTAATTATATAAATAGTCATCAGCATGTTGCCAGACTTTGCAATGAACAAAATAGATTAACAAAATGAACCAAACATTTTATCCTGTAGTATGCTTAATTGGCAGATCCGGTGTTCTGACGAGTTGAGCTACTTATCTAGATGTGATATCGAGCCTTTTTGCACATGTGCAGTTCCACCGTTTTGGGGTTAGGGTTAGGGAAAGGGTTTTAAGGGTTTCTTGGGGGGTTAGGGTAAGGTTTATGGTTAGGGCTATTGATTAGCTATACGATAGCCTAACTCGACAAAGTAGCTCAACTCGACAGAACACCGGCACAGCCCATTTCTTCCATGTAAGAATTAAGTATTGTAAAACTCAAACTGCAAGTAGCCTGCGCATAGCATGGGGAGTGCTGTAAGAAAAACCAGCTCCGCTATCGGGTATATTTAATGTCCCTAATTAATGATCAACCTAAGTGTATATTTTTTTCCCTCTCTGTTATATGCATCTACCAAACTGCACATTTTTAACATTGTTTTTTATTAACCAGTCAACTTATAGCATCAATCGATTGAAGTTCTTCTACCAGTTAACGGTGAATTATGAATACATGTAACAGTTTATTAAACTTGCCTCCTCCTCCTAAATACTATAAACCCCTGTTCATTTAGTAGTAGCGTTTAATGTAGTTTTCTTGAGGATAAAACAATTCTCATGACTATATCAAAGTAATTTCCCTGGGATATGACGTGAATATTGAACAGCACAGCTAACTAGCATGAAGTCTATCTGTTTATCTGGCATTAATTCTGTGTTTTTATTATTATTATTATTATTATTATTGTTGTTGTTATTATTATTATTATTATTATTATTATTAGTCATTCCAGAAGTTATAAAAGAACCAAGCGAAGGTTGCACTTGCATTCTCATGGCATGGTGCAGATATGTACTACAACCTGTTTGTACATCTCAGGCCCGATAACAGTTATATTGCTGTAATTCATTACCCAGAATCCTTTGGTCACTGCTTCAGTCTGAGGAGATTCAGAGGACAACTTCTCATTTGCTAAGTAATTCGTGTCGCCTCTGTTTCATTTGCTTGCACTGCAAAGAAAAAGTAGCACCTCATTTTCACATTTTAAACATTTTTAAAACTGCGAAAAAATTACATTCTAAACTTCATTACATTATTAATTAATAAATGACTCCAAATACCCAGATTATTTTGTGACAGAAATGCATATGTGGGATTTATAGCTATTATGATACATATATTTTATTTCCACATATGTTCAAAATGCATTTAAATTTCAGTGACCAAAAATGGGTTTCAGTTCACATGCCAATTGCTGTCCCTATAGGCCCTAATATGTTACACATACTGGTTAGCTGGTAAGAATGCTAGCCAGCTAAGGTGCTAGTCAACAAAAATGTCTGTGATTGCTGATGCAGTTCTTTGATATACTGACTGGTGTTACGGTGATTGCTGGGATTGCTCATACAGGTCTGCAGTTTACTGACCAGTGTTGTGATGATTGCTAGTATTGCTCATGCAAGTCTTCAATTTGCTGACCGGTGCTGTAGTGATTGCTGGGTTTGCTCATGCTGGGATTGCTCCTGCAGGTCTTAGATTAACTGACCAGTGTTATGGTGATTTCTGGCATTGCTCATGCAGGTCTTTGCTGACTGGTCTTTTGTGGTCATTTCTGGGATTTCTGAGCTCAGAAAAATGGGACACGATAGTAATTGCATTGTAATTGCTTTCCAGCAATGCCACAGTGTTGCTACAAGCTGAATATTGACAGAAAGGGTGAGGCAGAAAATCATGTCCTTGGTGAAAGATGGTTTGGGAATAAATATCACATAAAGGATAATACTTTACATTTATGTACCTCCATAATGCCTTTATAACGCTTACATGGTACATCCAGTGCTCCTTCATAATGCATTCGTAAAGCAGTCGAGGAACATTCAGTGCACCTTTAGAATGGATTCATAGAACATTCATAAGCAGTATGTAAGTATACCTTATTGGCTTTAATATACATTAATAAGATTATAAATGCATTAGTAAGGTGCACTGAATATGGAAGACTAAACATGGCGTACGTATAAATAAATGTACAAACAAATCATGAAATTTATAAATAAATACACAGTAGATTTATTGTGTTTTTTTAGAGGACAATGACTAATTTGTATCTTTCTGCTACAGACTCACTCTGACCATCTTACTTTTTACCAACAATGGAGGAGGGGGTTACTGGTTCTTTCAGCATGCCCCTTGGAACGGTAAGGTACAAACACCCAAGAAACCCTCTTTAAAATGCCATCAGAGATGCTGTCCATGTGCATGAGAAACTAGAGAGAGTCTATTTCACATTTACAGTTTGGGAAAAAATGGCCTTAATCACATAAACTAGGCCCTGAAGGTGGTGAGATGTGTGCAGACCATTACACTGCTGTCAGTACTTGCAGTACTGCAAGCCGCCAGCTGCAGTTTTCATTTGCTGTTTTTCACTGTTGTGCAGCACTGACCTGTTTTGCCCATACCTGATGCTTAAGATGTGAATGCTGCCTTATTGTAATGTATCCTCCCAAACTAAAGATCCAGGCCTGATGTAAGCCATAATTAACACATTGGAGATTTGTTATGGGGTAAAATGAACTACAGTTCCACTTTTACACTAATGGAGTACTGTTAAAGGTAGAACTGATTTGCCATCATTGAGGCCTAGATGTGGTGGCTGGTCGCAATAGAGGAGACAGACCCCAGAATGCAGTGTGCAACAGATTTAATATGCCAGCAAGTTAAGGGGAGCAGGTGAAGTTGTGGTTGTAAAGCAGGCAAAGGGTCGATGTCCAGGAAAGTCAGTCCTACATGGAGTGTTGGGACAAGGCGACGAAGGGAAGGGACACACAAAGCCGATGGAGGAGACGGGCAGGACTGAGCAGGCAGGTAGGAGAAGGCGGGTGGATGGAAGAGTCAAGACAGGCAGGGCAGGTGGAACAGCAGGGCAGGACATAGCAGGCAGGGGGGCGATGAGGGAAGACAATAGACAAAGAATCGCTTTGTATGGCACATCAGAACAATGGCAACAATACTTCGCAAGGAACCTGGGTCATAGACAGCTTTAAGAAGTGGAACAATTAGCTGACGATCGTCTGCCGGTGCTCGGTCCTGCCCTAGTAGGCATGACACAGGAGTATGTTACTTCATAAAAGTCTAATTAAAGAAATTAAGTGCATTTTAATTAATATGATCATAATTTACTCAGAAAGCTTTAGAATGAACATTTTTTCATTAATGATTTATTCTAATGACATTGTGAATTATTGAGCATCCAGTTTACATCTATACAGTCAGTAATAACTGCATTAAGTTTAACAAATAAGCAGGCATGTGGCACAATTTCTTTGTCCTTCCAACCATATCAAAGGTCCTCCAAGCAAATCGATAAAGGTACTGAGTGTTAGAAAAGAAAAATGCCAAGGGTGGCATTTTAAAATTTTAATAGAGACCATTACAAACTGCTTGTGCTGGAGTATTTAAGGGTAAGCTCAATTTACTGATAACAGGCCGCTGATCACATCAGCAGACCTGTATTGATTGCAGAGGGCCCTGCTGTATCTTGATATTAGTGCAGGGCCTCACTGCCCTGGTCTGCCCTGCCCTATAAATCATTCACTGCCTCAAAAACACATCGAGGCAAATATTTTATGTCAAATGTATAGAAAAAGTCCTAGATTAAAAACATTTATTAAGTTTGCAGCTGAAGGTAGGTGGACTGTAAAAGTATATTGCCGACAGAAATAATTATAGCTAGTGTGAAGCTGGAAGGATGAGCAGTGGAATGTATACATTTAATGCACCTTCATTTTGGTGTAGTACTGCAGAGTAAATAAGTCTGCCCCTATATGCCGTAATGTGCTTATAATCTCTATCATTTTTACATACAGGTCTTACAGTGGCTGACACAGTCATGCCGTGGTGAGTCCACTTCTATTCTTTTATTTATTTTTAAGCATTTTATGTATACTTTATCAGGTACACATTGCTAGCACTGGATTAGACCCCCTTTTACTAGCCTTCAGAGCTGCCTTAATTCTTTGTGGCAGTGATTCAACAAGGTGCTTGAAACATTTCTCAGAGACTTTGGTCCATGTTGCCATAATAGCATGATACAGTTGCTGCAGATTTGTCAGCTACACTTTAATGATGTGAATCACCTATTCCACCACATCCCATCGGTGTTCTATTGGGTATGATGACTGTGAAGGCCATTTGAGTATAGTGAACTTATTGTCATGTTCAAGAAACCAGTCTAAGGTGATATGAGTTTTGTGAAATGGCGTGTTATCCTGCTAGAAGCTGGGTGCAATGTGGTCATAAAGGGATAAACATGGTCAGCAACCATACCACAGGTATTTTTAATTGCTACTAATGGACCTAAAGTGAGCCAAGAAAATGTCCCCCACACCATTACACCACCAACAACTGCCTGAATTGTTGCTATAAGGCAAGACGGATCCATGCTTTTGTGATTTTTACATCAAATTCTGACCCTACCATCTGAATGTCGCAGCATAAATCAAGACTCATCTGATCAGGCAACTTTTTTCTAATCTTCTATTGTCCAGTTTTGGTCAACCCATGCCTGCTATAGCTGAAGTTTCCTGTTCTTAGCTGACATGAAGAACACGCAGTGTGGTCTTCTGCTGCTGTAGCCCATGTGCTTCAAGGTTTAATGTGTTTATAGATGCCCTTCTGCATTTCTTGGTTGTAACAAGTGGTTCTTTGTGTTACTTTTGCCTTTATACCAGCTTGAACCAGTCTGACCATTCTTTTCTGACCTCTGAAATTAACAAAGCATTTCTTGAGAGCTGCTGCACAGTGGAAGTTTTTTATGTTTCTTCTCTTTCATGATTTAAGTGGACAGTTGGGCCAAGACATTCATTCTCCAAGCTTTTATTGCTTTCATTACATGTGGGGTTACAGGTTACATTTTGTAGTTTTGTATACAATCTTAAAAGAATAGGAAAATACTATGAATATTTAGAGTTATTCTCTGTAAAATAACTTTTTTACAATATGTGTTATACTTTTTTACATTGTAATGGAGAAAATTGTTTAATTTAAGAAGTATAATTAGCTGACAGGAATAGGTGTAAAAAACCTCCAGTTTAAACAGCCTCTTCCTGCTATTGGTACTGCTGTTGATTTTTCAAAGAAACATTTTACTTGGAATGCATGTAATGCATCTGTTTATAGTAATTGGGATGTACACTGGGTGACAACATCAGACACACTTTGCACTCATCTGCAGGTAAAACATACAAGCCCTAGTTCACCTTTGCTATGTGATTAAGGCATTATGTACATGTTCAGTAGAGTGACCTGTGCATTTACACAGTTGCTCTCTAGGCCAGCTTTGGTGTTACCTCAAGCTTTGATTTCCACTTCAGTTTTCTTACACTAACCTGTTTCATGTTAATGACAGGTTACTGCATGTGGATGGCTGGCAAATAGATTTGGCATAGCGTCTCTGTATCTGAAATGGCAGATCCCATCAGCAGCAGTGTGCCTGTATAGCCAAAGTGGCAGATCCTATGAGCAACACCACGTATGTGTAGAGGCAGACATCATCAGAAACATGACGGATCCCATCAACAGCACAGTGTCTGTGTCACTGAAGCAGCAGATCCCATCAGCAACACCATGTCTGCATAATCGAAGCTGCAGATCCCATCAGCAACACCGCGTCTGTGTACCCAAAGTGGTAGATCCCATCAGCCACACCACATCTGCGTAGCTAAAGTGATAGGTCCCATTAGCAAAGCCACATCTGCGTAGCCAAATTGGCAGATCCCATCAGCAGCACCGCATCTGCATAACTGAAATGTCAGATCCGATAAGCAGCACCACATCTGTATAGTGAAAACCATTCTGTGTCTTCCAAATCGGCATGACTGCTTGGTGTTTTTAGGTTTTTTGCTTCTGGAGGTTGAATCTCATTTGTTTGTAGATTGCAGTTCTCTGTATTTATCTCTGCTGCAGGTTTCTCCTGGTGTCCTGAAACGAGATGGTAAATGGTAGCGGACCTCAACCCTTTATCATAATCCCTCTAAAACTAAAATATCATTGGTTTCTTCTTGGACTCACCATCTCATATCACCAGATCTATGTGATGAGTGTGGTCTGCGCAATATGTGTAATCTGTATGATCTGCATAATATGTATAATCTGTGTGATCTGCGTGATGTGTGTGGTTTGCGTGATGCATGTGATCATCATGCATGTTAAAGCTGTTAAAGTATGTTAGGATGTTCAGGAATACTTAAATGCTGCTGGTGAATGTTCTATGAATGCATTTTGAAGGCGCACTGAATGTTCTATGAATGCATTATGAAGGTACACTGAATGTTCTATTAATGCATTATAAAGGTATTGCTGAGGTGGACAGGAGGTGGTGTATCAAGTGAGATACAGCCTCATCATTACTTTATCAGCACACGCACAGAGAGACTCCTGATGTACGTCATGCAACTTTTTATGCAAAATCCTGGATTTATCAGACAAAACTTGACAGGGAAAAAAATTGTATATTTACTAAAACTCAGAAAGAGATGTACGCAACATTTTGGATAAATTGAGAAAAAGGCAACACCCATTTTAAAGCAGGGAACTGCAGGTAAACTGATCAATCAGATCTTTTTGTGTATATGTATTTTTTCACAAAGAACTTTACACAGAGTTTGATGAATGAGGCCCCTGGTTCTTATCATTCACATGGAGATTGGCACACCACAAGCTGCGTATAAGGTTCTCGTAATAAATGCCTGCTTTATGATGGCCTCTTTGGAACAACAATATTAGTGTACCGCACTGTTAAACCCCAGCAGAAGATCTGTGTCTCCTTGGCTAACACCTCACCTGGTGGCCTTCAGATGGACTGCAGTTGATTCATGTCGTGTGTCACCAGGTTTGTGTTCATGATTGGGACTTCGATCATCTTCACATTCCACAGCATGTGGAAAAGAGGTGTGTCCCGTCTGCAGATGCTCCGCAAGATATTTAACAGAAGTTTGAAACTTATCCTCATTGGCTTCTGCTTCCTGAACTACACCCCAAAGGATGGACTGTGTGGGTATAACAGGCAAACCTCATTATATGTACATCCTGCATATGACAAAATGACCCCTGTTTTATTATGTTTCAGACAAATATTTCAAAATTTTCATTTCTCTGAACCATTTGAAGAACCATTGAGATTTTCCTCTTTCTCTTCATCCTCTTGCTGATGATTCTGGTCAGGGATGCAGGACATGATGCTCTTCAGTGACTTCAGATCCACTAGTGAAGAACCACTGAAAGATGCTTTGGAGATACAATTGCTGTCCATTTTCCAGTTGACACGGTGTGAGGATAATAAAGGCAGACAGAGAGTGAGAACAGCAGCCCCCAGACAGACAGAGAGAGATAAGAGAATGGGTATGGAAAGGCAGGTGAAGTGACCAGCCTGTGGATGCTGTTTGTCATTTCTGGCACTCCAGAGGCACCAGTCTGTGATGCAGAGAGAGGGATTGATCCATGAGAATCACTTCCATGCCCCACTTTCCTGGAAATGTTTCCATAATCATATTTACAAAAATATTGTACTTTCAAGAGCAAACATTTTATTGGGAGAAAAGATCAAAAGCAAGGCCAGTTTAATGGACACTTACAGCAGATACAGTTACAGGGTGGCAGCTGTGAGCTGCTGTAATGGAATTGCTCATTCTGTTTGGGTGGGTGGGGGGGGTGGCAAAGTGCCTTTTTATGCAGTATTAGGCACAAAAGATATAAGGCCATGTTTGAACATTTGAACTCAGATAAGCTTCAGTCCTAAGAGTTTATATGCATCGTGTGAAAACATATCAACATTGACTTGCTAGAGTTCAGCTAGCCACCCACAACAGTTACGCATTTGTGTGCTGCTCTTTTACAGTAACACGTTCACATTTTCAATATCATTTTATTATCTGTAACCCATCCATGCTTTTTTGATTTTAGAGTAATTAATCTTTTAAATGTTTTGGTGAAACTGCATGCTTTAGTACTCACATTTAATACTGCAGAAATTACACATTTACCTCATCACTGCTTAGTGTGCATATATGCTTGTTTTTTGATGCTGTGATATTGATTATTTTTCAGCGGATGAATGAATGGTACATTTATATAGAGCTTTTCAAGTCACCTAAAGCACTTTACAGAACCATCAGGGAGCCACTTGAACTACCACCACTATGTAGTACCCACCAGGATGATGCAATGGCAGCCATTCTGTGCCAGTTTGCTCATCCCAAAGTAGCTAATTATATTCAGGGGATGATTAGGAGGCCAGATTTGGAAAGGGCCACCAAGGGCTATTAACTCTATATACTCTTGAATTGAAAGATGCACATGGATCATTTATGACTTCAGAGAGTCATGACCTTGGTTTTATGTTTCATTCAAAGGCCGGGATCATTTTTAAAGCACAGTGTTCCCATCACTGCACTGGAGCATTGAGATCCATACAGACCATACAATGGGCTAACTTGTTGGCCACACCAACACCTCTTCCAGCAACAACCCAGCTGTCCTAGTTGATCTCCCCTCCATATACTGGCCAGGCCAAAACCTGCTTAGCTGCAGGTGGGTCACTGAATCTGAACTGCAGGTGGTCTGGCTGCCTCACACCTCTAGGGTTGAGGGTGTACCCCTATCCCTCCCCTGTGAAGGTGTATCCCTATCTCCCCCTATGTAGGTATACTCCCATCTCCACCCTGTGACTGTGTAGCCCAGCCTTGTGCCCTATTCTGCCAGAGACAGTCTCCACACTCATCGCCTGATCAAGACACATAGATGGATGGATGGATGGAATTTTTTTCTGAATTTTTTTCTACAAGCCCTAACATGCCAGCAATATAAAATTTATATTGTTTAATTTCCATTGCGGAGGTAATAGCATGTATGATTAATTACCTTGCTGAGACCTTGGCACGAATGGCTTTGTCATTAACTTATGATCGATTATGAAGACAGGGTAGAAGACAGAGGTCTGCTAGCAGGAAGAGGCATTTTAGCCAAAGCATGATTCATTAAAAATCACGCTTCACGGCCTGTCTTGGTTCCTGTGAGTTACCCATTTGATCTGATTTCCTCTGGATCAATGGAGTATGTGTTGGCTCACAGTGCTGCATGCACTAAAGAGGTTTTCACTTATGTCTGGATGGTGATCAGTATTTCTCTGCACACACACCTCATGATGTCTTCCGGTTTGGCTCTGTTTGCAGTCTCCTGGTCCTGGGCCCGCATCCCAGGGGTCCTTCAGCGCCTGGCTGTCAGCTACTCTGTTCTCTCATTGCTGCACCTGACCTGCTTGAGGAGAGAAATCCCGCTCAGCGAGGTGGGCAGCCTGTTTGCTGGGAAAGGGCCCCTGGGAGGGTGGAGAGCCTTGGTTGAATGTGTGACTTTCAGAGGTCCATTTTCCAAGGTGCGCATAGAGGTGAAGAAGGGTTAGGGTTACAGGATTAGGTTTAGAAGGTTAGGGTTGGAATTAATGGATTAGTGGATTAGATGTAGGTGGAGAAGGTCTCACCATCTTTATAATTCCACCCACTGAGATAATTACAGCTCCCTTTGCTCAATCTTAAATAAAGAGTAAAAAATAACTTGGTCTCGTAGAACTTGCTCTTTCTTGCTTTGAAGGGGATGGGTGGCAAAGATACATCTGAAAGTTGGTAAGACAAATCACTACTGCATCACAAGTCAAAGTAAGGTTACCACACAGCTGCAGGGGCGTCAAGTTAATGTGCTGGGAGACAGGGCCTTTTGTTTTGTGCCATCAAGGCCACAGGGTGTCCTGCAGATGGAATACCTCCAAGACAGCAGGAGATCTTCTCTTGGATGTTCTTGTACCCCTTTCACAGTCATCACATCCAAGAAATCTGAATCCATTAACCTGAAAGCAAAAGGCTGCATCAATGAAGACACATTGCCCAGTACAGATGAATGTAATTTTGACATCTGTTTTGTGTATTTGACAGCATCACTGGTGGTATCCCATCCAAGACCTGGTCCTGTATTGGCCGGAGTGGGTCATCATCATCCTCATGGAGACGCTCTGGTTGTGCCTCACATTCCTCCTTCCTGTTCCTGGCTGTCCCACGTGAGGCCTGGCCCACCTGGATCACATATATCGCACAAATCACACAAATTATGCATATCACACAGATCACAAATAGTACACAGATCACCCAGATTATACATATCACACAGATCATGTAGAAAACATCATGCAGACCATACATGTCATACATATTACATAGATAACACAGCTCACACATAACATACAGATCAAATAGATCACACATATCACACTGATCACATATTACTCAGATCATGCAAATCACACACACACACGTCTGGTGTACCTATCCATAGTTTTTTCATAGCAGTCTGTTGGAGGGGAAAGCGCTGTCGCTTTGACCCCTTCCGTACCTCCCTACGTGTAGAGGAAGCGCAATAGCTTACCAC
>JAODKF010000068.1:16441027-16453051 GCA_026779585.1 Mormyrus proboscirostris
CTTGAGAGTGGCTGACCTCACATGTCTCTGTGAGTACATGGGGAGAAAGACAAAACCTCCTAGCGGACAGAGAAGCATGAGTGTGTCCTTGGGAAGGTTTCTGTGTTTTGGATCTCAACCAGCTGCCCAGGAAAGGTACTTGAGAAGTGTGGCTCCCTCAGGAAAACTCAGGAAATGTGAAATCAAATCTTGGTTTCTTTGTAGTGGCCACATTAAACAAGCTTGTTGGGCACACAGAACTCCAGAAGAGTACTGGAACATTCTCAAAAATGAGAGAAAGCTGGAAACTACCCAACTCACCTGGCCTCACACTTAGGTTTTCTTATAAAGCTTAAACATCGTCAGTGTGAGCAATGATATGTATCTCACAGCTGCTGTCAGCGGCTGTGCTGGTCTGAAGGCCACAATTCGCAGCCTGGTGACAGAGCAGGAGAGTCTGGCTGGGGTCTTACTGCTGGGAGGGTGGGTCAACACTGAAGAGTAGGTCCTGCTAGAAAATCCCCAAAACATGGTAATGCATTTCAGAGCTGAGAACTGTCTAACCTGAGGCTAACTTTGGCTGCCAGGAATTATATTTCATTGAACGTTAAAAATGTTTCACTTTCGGTAACTTCGTTATAGGAGTTAGAGATGTTCTGAGTTTTAATTTCTCAGTCTCAAATGGCGATTTTATGAATGATTCACAATACAGACGCTCCTCTACTTATGAACTTTCAACTTACGAACTTTCAAACATATGAACGAAGAGGACCGTAAGTCTGAATTGTGTTCATTGGGCTCCTGTTTCCTGTCCGCAGCATCATTTTTTTTTCTGCACGCCAATTCCGTGTAGTACGACTTCTGGCCGCTACTTCCACCGTGCAGCAGCATAGTGTGTGTACTCCCAACATCCTAGTTGTTTGTACTTGTGTATACCCTTAAAATGATGTTGAATAACAGCTTACAAACATTTCAAGCTGCGAATGGCAATTTGGAACAAATGAATTTTCAAGCACATTGGCAGCACTGTGTCATCTCCGGTCTGGCTAGTTTTACTAGATATCTATTAAAGATGGAACATTTGCAATATGCAACATATGCACAAAAGCAGTTGTTCATAGAGGATCACCTCCTAAAGCATTCAACACCATGAACCTCATTAGACATTTGCACCTCAACCAAGAGGAGTATGACAAATATGAGCATCCAAGTTTATCTTTGTGCTCTGTATAGAAGTGTGGAGAGTGAGCGGCTGTTCAGTACAGCTGCACAAATTTTGAATAAGAGGAATAGACTCTCCAAAAAATGCAGAAATGCTTATATTTCGTTAAAAAAATCTTCCTCTGTTTCTTGGAAAATCACCGACCACAAGCAATATTCTGACTCATTTTTCCTGGTATTAAGTGGCTGTTGAGTGGGGTATAATTTCAGTTTATCTTTATATAGCGCCTTTCACAACAGAGTCGCCCAAGGTGCTTTACATGACTCTGTTGTGATACAATGCAAAATCATAGAGAGAGAACAATACAAAAACTGGGAAATGGAAACATAAAGAAATAAATGAAAGCCAGATGACAATAGAGGAGAGGTACCAAAAATCTAGTAGGGAGAAAAAAAACCTCTGGGGGACCAAGGTCAACTGGCTGCCAAAGCTCCTGAGTATGCTAACATTATAAGAAAAAAAAGAGTGAGCTTGCTTGCTAATCAAGTCAAGCCAACCAATGAGTCGATTTCTACACTGGCTTGT
The DNA here is from genome assembly GCA_026779585.1 of Mormyrus proboscirostris. Lineage (NCBI taxonomy): Eukaryota > Metazoa > Chordata > Actinopteri > Osteoglossiformes > Mormyridae > Mormyrus > Mormyrus proboscirostris. Next base: position 16,442,754 of record JAODKF010000068.1, read on the forward strand.
GCAGGGTGCAGACTGAAGCCTGTTTCCACGATGTTACAGTTTGTCAGTCACATCCACAATGTCACCCTTCCATGTGACTGAAGCAGGACTTTAGCTCAAATGGGGCCCATCTGGACATGTGGGAAGGAAGGCAGAGAGCATGGGTGGTCAAAATATGCAATGACACAATAATGGATGAGCATAGTAGATAAAAATGACATGTACAGCAACACCAGCAGCCATAGTTATGATGTGCTAATGATGTCCAGCAGTTTCGGGGGTTCCCGCAAAGTCTCAGGATGTCCCACAGGGTAACTCAGATGCTTCACAAAAAGTCAAACGCTTCACGAAAATCAACAAAGCCTGCAAAGAACCTCTGCCGATATTCACCCTTCCGCTCAATGAGAACCCTCATTGCCAGGATGTGATCGATGGTAGACTTCTTAGACATAAAAATAGACTGCTCTGGTCACTGTTAGGTGAGCAAGTTGAGGATGACTCTAGCAAGGACCTAATCCACCACTGAGAGTAGTGTTATCCTTCCTGTTACTGAAATGGACAACGAGTCCCATTTTTCAGTCACTTGGTATGACGACCATCTCCAAAATAGAAGCAAATATTGCTAGCAATGCTGGCCTGGAGAAGTTCACCATGGAAGGAACCCAGATTCCTGCAACTCCTCTAACCCCAGCTGGTTTACCACCTGTATAATCTCAGTGAGATTGGGTTGTTCCCAGATAATCGGAGGATCAGCTTTAAGATCTGTAGATCCAGAGATGTCCAACATCCTACCCAGAAGATCAGCTTTAAACAGCTGCTCAAAGTAGCTGGGTCAGTGAGTCATGACTGCAGTATCATCCGTAAGGACCGTTCATTCGCTCGCCCTGACTGTGACTTTACTAGAAAAAGATTTGGATGTGTGTAATGTTTCAATTTCTCTGTAAGCAGAACATGGGTTGCTAGTCACTTGTTCATCTAAGAAAGTCTCCTTATCTGCCCTCAGGGCCCTCATAGCCATCCTTCTCAGTTCTCAGTACAGACTAGGAACTATCAAGCCGTGCACTGCACTGTAACTTCTCTTGATAATATCCAGGGTACAAGATATCCAGGGTACTTTGCGAGATGAAACAGCTCGTGGTATTTTTACTTGCCCAAAAATGTTCTGAGAGAGGTTCAGAGAGAGAACCAATCAAATTGAAGAGGAGGTGGGTCTAAGCAACTAGAGGAGATAGGACCAAGAACGCTGATTGGTCAGTCCCACTTTCTCTGTGTCCTAGGGCCCACATGAATATAAGAAAGCACAGCATAAATCATAACTAATAATAAAAACAATACTTGTAATAAACAGAAAGAATGTAATCTCAAGATTAAATATACAATAAACCACAGCATCATAACAACAACAAACATAATAATAATTCCCAAACAGACCGAATAGACACGTAAAGGACAATGGAACCACTCAAAGTAGTGTTCACTGAGGTGTATCACCTCTTCTGTGTCACTCTGTTGTCCTGGATGAGAGCTTCACCCCTCTGCTGCCATGATGGCATTTTACTTAGCAGAAGGACACTCCTAATCACTCCCATTCCAGGTTGCTTACCCTCCTTTCATCCCCTACCTCATTCCTCCCCAGGCTCAGGAAGAAAGGAAGAACCCCCAGCCCCCTCCCACGCCCACCTGGGCCTCAGTGACTCACTGTGCGCAGGTTAATGCTGTCAATGTGACAGTATGTCATCACGGCAACTGTAATTTGGTGCACTTCCCAAGCTGCCATTTTGGCATCTTTTTGGGGTTTTAAATGTTTTGTTTGCTCCCTTGTGGCAAATCAGTATCTTCGCTCTGTGTGACTCATATAGCGGATTCTGCTGCTGTGGAAATAAATGGCATCTATTACATTGAGCCTTCAGGCAGCACGCTATGAAGGAGAGGCAGAAATGGCCAGAAACAATGCTGATTATGGTGGTTGCATGCGTTATGTTGCGGTCCCCTGCATGTCCCCAGTGCCACTAGGACCAGCTTGGGACATGTCCCTAGAGATGGGCACAAATACATCAAAATGTTACAAGTTACAAATACTTGCTCATGAAATGTAACAAAATACCAGTGTAAGAAAATGTAGTTAATTAAAATACAAGTAAAGTACAAAACACATATAAAATATATCAATGAATTTATGTACCATTACAATACTAGTAATGTGTAATATTTACACAATGTAAAGCTTGCCCTAACTTTAAATAGAATAATCATTTTGTGATATATGTGTTATAGTGTTAATTGTAAAATGAAAAATGACTTTTGTAGCATTAGTAATGTAATGAGAGCTCAACATGATGCACCTGCAGCAGTGGGTTGTAGTTGGGGGGTGTCGCAATTCAGTGTTCTGGACCTACAGTACAAGATCTTAAATTTTTGTATCTCAGTTTCAGAACTGTTTCAGTCCTAATTTATACCCAATGTTTTGTTAAACAGCTTTACTAACCAGAATATAACTAAACACCTTAACTAATCAGAACATAACTAAACAGGTTTACTAAACCAAATACCTACAGCAGTGTACAAGTAAGGCAGACAGTACATTGCAAATATACATGATGTTGACTAGGCGTAAGTGCAGCTAGGCTGAGCTTCCAGTGAATGCCCAGGTACAAGCAAGTATAAGCAATTTTCAAGAAGGAACTACACAAGAAACTAATAAGACTATTCAAAAATCAAAAGTGCAACATAAATACATTCAGGGATTGTAAAAAAAGCATCAGGCTAATAGAGGAATTCTTGGATCAAATGGGTCTTGAGGCATTTCTTGAAGGTACAGAGGGAATCTGATGACCGGATGTGGTTCAGGGAATCACACAAGAGAACCTTCTGGAGTGACTCTTCTTACATGGTGGAGGGGGATCCAAGCAGTGTTGGTTTGCTGACTAAAGGGGGCAAGATGGGACACAGATCTTGATGGAGGCCTCTGGGTGCCTGTCCATTGATGGTCCTGCAAGCTACTTGAACTTGATGTGAGTGTCAATAGGAATTCAGTGAAGAGAGACAAGGAATATCAGACTTTGTGGGGCAGCATGTAGCTCGGTGGGCTAAGCCTGTGTGCCTGTCATCAGACAGTTGGTGGTTCAAACCTGGCCTCTGCACATCTGCAGGTCCTTGAGCAAGGCCCTTAACCCCTAGCTCCCTGGGTGCCACTGTAGGCAGCTGCCCTTTGCAGACAACCTACTACCAAAAAAAAAGAACAAGTTGAGGGAGGAGTAAAGACCATTTCCCCACAGGGATCAAGAAAGTATCAATAATTATTATTATTATTATATGCTGCTAGACACCCTGGCTAACCAGGAGTTTGGCTTCTGCCCTGGTAGGAGTTTTAACAAATTGAGTAAAAAAGCAATCCTTTACCAATTCCACCATCTCAAGTTAATTTTCAGTCAATGTCCCACTGTATCCCAGGTAAGATAAAATCACCCATAAATACCACATCGTTTTTATTACTCATAATTCTGATATCATTGTATAACATTCTGCTTTCCTCTGCAAGTAGACTGGGTGCCCTATAACAAACACCAAGAATTAGGCCATTTGAGTTTTTAGCATCTACCCTTATATCTTTTGTACTTTTATTTTTATCAGTGAGTTCCCTTGGCTGCAAGTTTTATATTACGTACACAGCAACACCACCTTCCTTCTTGCCTATCTGGTCCCCACGGAACAAGGTGTAAGGTGTAACCATCCATATTATATTCCTATAATGTCGTAAGAGTCTGATGAAATAAAGGCCTAATGTTCCTAGCATTTAAGTACAAACAGCCAAGGGTGGGCCTTTTATAGTGCTTATTTTCATTATTATTTGGGGCTTTCCGTCTCCCCCAACCTATATTTTAACTAACCTCCCTGTACCCCCAATCCCTAATTTAAACACTCCTCAACTACTGGTTGCATAGATTCTTGTCAGGTATACCTTCGCCATAGTGGGTAGGAAGGTGGGGCACACTTATTCCAGAATATCTCTTTATACATGTTCATATACTATAAGTTGGCATCTGTAAGCTTGTTATCCATAAATAGGGTTTTTTGACAATGCCCATGTCTTTCATAAGGCCCTGCAGCTTACTCATCTCTCTTACCTTCCTTTTTTCTGCTGTGCTGCTGCTCCGGTATTGTTGGCTTAATTACTCTGCATTGACCCGAATTTTGCTTCTTCTCAACCCCAGGGAATCCTCGCAGCAATTCTCTGTAAGTGCTCACGAGACGAAGGATTTATACCTGTCAATAAAAACCTATGGTAAATGCTTCCTGACTCCTAAATCCAGTCACTTTCCAAAAGAGAAAAGAATGGGCTTCCAAAAATCACAAATCACTGCCTCCTAAGACATGCATTTTCATACCACTAATGACAAACACTGATGTGAATAATGGCAGCAGTGCAGGCCTGATTGATTCACCCAGCACATCACTTCTCTGTGTGCCAGGAAAGAGGGTAATTTGTTTTGGGTTACAGTGGGTGCACCCCCTGTTCACCATCAGGAAACACAGTAACTCCAGAAAACTGATCTGACTGAAAGAGAGAGTAATTCAAAAGAAGTCCAGCTGGACACAGTAGTGTGTTTCCAGGTTTTCGAGGAGAGGCACAGCTTCCAGGTTTTGTACAGTAAACAGCAATCTTTCACCTTGTAAAGATTTTTGCATGATTTGTTTTATGTTCCTAATATAGCTCTTTTAGTTTGTACTTTCTGGTTTTTAGCTCTTTTAGGTCTTTTAGTTTTAGGGTGTTATTGTGGGTGAATCATAATTAATGTATTTTTTTGTTTAGCTATGCTTGGTAACACTGGAATACTGGAGTCCACAGTGTGCTGTATCACTGACCTGACATTGTGGTCCACAGTATCCTGTATCACTGACCTGACACTGTTGTCCACAGTATACTGGGAGACAAGAAAGTCCCGTGCTTGTCCTCTTACTGACTCGCCTGCTTCTGTCCCCAAGGTCCCTGTCCTTCATTGCTTGCACAAGCTGCTTTGCCTTCATCATGATGGGATTAATGTATTTCATCATTGACATCAAGGGCTGGTGGGAGGGGAAGCCCTTCATTTACCCAGGTGAGCTCAGTGTGAGGTGCTGGTGTGTGTGTGCCACCTGCTAGACTTAGTACAGGAAGCTTCCTATCAAAAATATACGACAGGGTGCCTCTTTTCCTCGATGCACACTCAGCCGGTTGAATACTCACACTGAGCACAGATGAGCCGGTCTTACAGTGACAGCTGGCATTTTCTGCAGACACCAGGAGTAGGCATCTGCCGGTGGGGGGGGACCAGCAAAAGGAAGAGGGCGGAGCAGCAGGGCACTTACAGAAGCTGTGGAGAAAATTTAAAGTCATCCACACATGAACCTTTGTCCCTCTCAGCTCGTAAATAATACATTATCAAGAGTTACTTTTAATCTTATCAGCATCTGTAATTCACCAACAGTAATGTAAATAACAGCAATGCTTTTGCTGGTTCATCTTGCTGTCTTAGGTTTAGGCTGCTGATTGTTGGTGTTTTTACTTCTAAAATATTTACTCATTATTCATACATACAGAACTCAGTACAAATTTTTGTTGGCGACAATTGTGCTTATTGACATAATCCACTAGTTAGAGCTGCAAAACGTCCAGCTATGATGAAAAGGAATGAAAAGGTGCAGAATGCTGTTACAGTGAAGTGGGAGAGGATCCTTAAGTTCGTGAGATTCCAACAAAGCCTATCAGCAGTCAGTGTTACTGCACCTTTCCAAAATCAGTCAAACTACAAACGATCCCCCTGTATCACCACTGACTTGTGAACTTGTCTTTGGTGGTTTCCAGCAATTCAGAGCAGCCTGCATACAAGCACAGCACATTTCCTGTGATAGCTGTCGTATTCTCGTGACCAAGTCATGCCCTATGACTGGCCTTTCTGAAGGTGATATCAGCTGTTGATTTGGTGCTTTCTTTTGCAGGAATGAACTCCATTTTTGTGTATGCAGGCCAGAGTATCCTGGGGTTCTATTTGCCATTCAGTTGGGAGCCGGCTAAACTGAGTCATGGAGAGCTCCTTCTGCAGAGTTTGTTGGATATCATTCTGTGGGTTTACATTGCTTACCTGCTGTACAGGAAGAGGGTCTTCATCAAATTATAATGGTTCTTCATCAGCTAAGTTACTCACACTACAAATGGCAAGACCACTAACATGAGCTACATTACCAGTCAAAAGCTTTGAAACTCCACAGATTTCTACTACTTTTCCAAAGATGTAGACATCGTTTTTATTATTGTCAAGCATTGGAAAATTGAACACCTATAAATGAAAATATAAGTCAAATAAAACAAGTTTCCTTTATAACATGGAAAGAGTATGTCACAGTACATGTCTGGCATCCTATTAACTGGTTGTGTGGTGTAGAGTTGAAGATCTCTGCCGTTGGGACCCGACGGGTTCGGTCGGGTTCGGGCTTGATTTCTATCATTTTACACGGGCTCGGGCCGGGCTCGGGCTTACGCAGTAAATGAGTGGTCAGGTGATGCATTTCGATTAGCACGAGAAAGATGCGAAAATGGATGCTGAGGAGGTGAAATGGAGACTAGCCTCTGGAATAAATTATGTTTAAAAAAATGTATCAATGACACATTCTTGACACGTGAGCTGTGTGCGTGCGCACATTTGAATAATGTCGGGCTGTAAACAGGTTCGGGCTTTTAAAAAGCTGTCAATCAATATGTACTAGTCGGGCTCGGGCCGAATTCTGTCGGGTTCAGGCCTTGTCGGGCCTAACTTTTAAGGCCCGATTACAGCTCTAGTGTGGTGACGGTATAGTCAAATTCTAGGCTGCCCTTTAACTTTAGATGTGCTTCTTAACCATTTCATCCCATGAAATAGAGCAGTATTTAATATCCCTTGCAGCAAGAATGCCTCAAATTTTCTCTACGCTTATAACTGCTAGAGGGGGTTAATTTGATGAATGAAAGATATGACATTTTGAAAGTACTCAAATTGTGAACATACTGTAAATGTATTTATTAGCAAAGAATATTCATTGTGTTCATTGTAAATGTTAAGTGAGTAACATGCAAGAAAATCGTATGTAGAAAATTTCAGTGCTTGCAAAAACTTTTGACTGGTAGTGTATACTGCACTCTACCGTTAACCATTAACATGAATTGTACTCTACCTCTATCCACTAATATAACCTGTATTCCACTCTGTCACTAACTGCTAACATGAACTGTACTCTACCACTGTCCACTAATATAAGCTGTGTTGTGTTCTGTCCCTAACTGGTAATGTGACCTTTATTCTACCACTAACATGACCAGTGCTCTACCCTACCACTAACTGTTAATATGACCTGTATTGTACTCTACCAATACCCACTAACATGCTAGACTGAGCTTGTACCAATGTACCACAACAACATAATTTCCAAAAGCTGAGGTTACCAAAGCATTACAGTGATGGGCTGAAATGTGCAGTAAAATCAGAGCATCATCACCTTGGAAACAGAATGTGGTATATACCTTCTTGATGACTGTCTTCACTGTGTTCTATGGGATATTCTAATTCTGTGGAATTTTTTCTACTCTTTTTGCAGCTTTCTGGAAATCATGGCTGTAGGATGCAACTGAGTAAATGTTAGGAAAATCCTACTAGAACAGCTCAGCTTTATTTAGGGTTAATCAGAGTCACTTTAATTGATGGCAGGTGTCTACCCAAAATGATTGAATGCTATAATTAAATCAAAGGTAATTCAACAAAGTATTAGTCTTTAGGGTGTACACACTTATGCAACCAGCTAATTTTATGATATTTTTCCCTAAGAGATTTGTTTGTTTTTCAGTTTACGTTCAGTTTTCAGTAAAGGTCATGAGTCACATTAAAGGTGGGAAAAATTTTGATGGTCTTAGTTTTTTTAAATCACAAAAACTTGTCATTTTAAGAGGGATGTGTACACTTTTTATATTCACTGTATGCAATATACACCTTATATGTGGTGTATGCTTTACACTCGGTATATACCTCACAAGGCTTACATGCAGTATACCCCTTGCACACCTTACATGTGGTATACAACTGTACACACTGTATCCTTATTCATTCCATTCGGATCCCTCAAGGTCTCTGCCATTTAGCAGAAAGGGTGGCACGATTTAAACTGGAGCTCTGATTTATTGCCTTGAAAACACAAAGAATGTTTTATTTGGTGTCAGTTGTGTAAGAATTGAATGGAGTGTTTGAATCAATTATTCTGAAGTGGTACTTAACAAATTAGAACAAGCGATTCCCCCATGCAGAAGCTTTAACTGTCACTGGGTCTTCTCTCTGTCTGGGTTGTTCAGCAAATTGGTACCACTTCAGGGGTCAAACATCTGTGTGGGAGAGACCACCAACATTTCCTTTGTGAATCTTAGTCATACAGATGAGAACAAACTGAAATGATCCACTTGTGTCCTTCTCAAAACAGAAATGTCTTTTATATAAATATATACATATGGGTTTGTGTCTATGCAAACGTTTTTTTTCTGTTGGTCTCTATCTCCACCTATTTCCTAATTTTCATTTTACAAAAATAGTTGTAATAGAAATGTTTCTTCTTATTATTTAGTTAATGAAACAATAATAAGCCTTGATTACATGACTAAAAAATTAGAAATGTTTGACTGTATTCTGTGCTTATTAATGTTGTTTAGAATTATAGCAAAAATGATTTACACAGTTTGCATGTTCTCCCTGTGTTGTCGTGGGGTTTCCTCCGGGTACTCTGGTTTCCTCCCACAGTCCACAAGTTAATAAATTGCCCGTAGGTGTGCATGTGTGAGTGAATGATAACTGTGTGAGTGTGCCCTGCGATGGGCTCACCCCCTGTCCAGAGTTGTTCCCTGCCTCGTGCCCATTGCTTCCAAGATAGGCTCTGGTTCCCCCGCAACCCAATAGGATAAAGTGGGTTGGAAAATGAATGAATGAATGAATGAATGATTTACACACCTGTTTTGTTACTTTTTCACCAGTCAACAGCTCCCCATTTTCACGCATACATTTTCCAAGTCAGTGAACCTTTTGCAGATGACAGTGGATCTAGGTTTTGCCTTCTTTGGGTCATGAGATGGGTATGTCAGCATGGCCAGGCTGAGATCATCGACAGCTGGCTGGTAGAAAATAATAGTGGAAACACAGAGAAAGAAAGCAGGTATGTAAGTGATTGTGTCAGCTGTTATCTAGAGAGCAGGCTGTCTAGAGTCTGTTCTTGAGTAGAGAGACTCCTAGGCAAGAATTGATTTTATTTACACCAAATCATAAAAAAACAGAAACATCTCTCACGGTAAAGAAGGATTAATGTGGGCTGCTTATTTTCCCTCATGTACAGTGAATATTTATATTGTACACAAGAGAAGATGCTCCATTAACTGGAGTTATCCTCATCTCTGCGTGACTGAAGGAATAGCCACATATATAATGCATGTTTAGTATTTTCTGTTTTTTAACCTTCCAGCATGTGTAATGATAACAAAAATCTAATTAATAATGAATTAATAATTGATTTATTACCAGCTGATAATGAACATCTATGAATTATTTACAAGTCATATTTATTATCTCAGGCCCCTTCATGTTTCTGTGGAGAGCTCATGAGTGCTACAGAGCAGACTCATCCTAAAAGGTTTTCCTCTATACAGGTGTGACAATGTAGCTCACATGAGGTACCGTTGTGTGCAGAATTGAAAGGAGATGGAGGGCTGCAAAGATGTAGAAAAAGTTTATGCATTTCCACGGTGGCTCTGGGAGCAGTTTTCACCTTTAGAATGAAAACATCACCTGTGTAGATGATTTAACCAAATGGCAGGCAGTTTGTAAGCAGCTGGGGAGCTGTAGAAAGAAGCAGCACAGTCACACATGCAGCAGTGTATTAGCCTGACCCGCTAATCCCATCACCAGCACAGTATATTGTGGAAAAATGAGGGGCATTTTGTAAAGTGTCTGTCACATGACAAAACTATAAGCATCACAGATCACAGGTCTGTCCATGTTTGCCAGGGGACACCTCAGGACTTCCAGCTGAGTACCATACTGCTGGGTGCTTAATCCATGCCTCATCTTTCCTTCATGATATCTAATTCAGACTTTAAGTAACACTTGCCCCTAATGAATAAAATCTCTATTGCCATGACTTTTTTATGAAGCCCTGTATAGTCTAGCTCTATATAAGTTTTTATGTACCGGAACTAGGGGGTTTATTAATATTACATATTGTCAGAGAAGTGGTGTGTTCCTGAACTTCACCCCATTCTCTCTCTCTATCTATCTATCCAT
>JAODKF010000068.1:16453151-16482087 GCA_026779585.1 Mormyrus proboscirostris
GGAGCGTCGGCACCGGCTTGTCATCTGCCCCCTGCTCCCCGTTTGTGTCTCAAACTTTATTGTATTTGACTTTCCCTGCCAGCACCTGGAGGATGGGCTCCCCTTTTGAGTCTGGTCCCCCCCCAAGGTTTCTTCCTTCTCAGGAGTTTTTCCTTGCCACAGTCGCCTATGGCTTACTCACTGGGGGCTTTGGGTGGGGATGCTGTAAAGCGCTTTGAGACAATGTAATGTGATAATGTGCTATACAAAAATAAATTTGTTTGTTGTTTTCATTCATTCATTTTCCAACCCACTCAATCCAATTGGGTCGCAGGGGGTCCGGAGCTTCTCCCGGAAGCAATGGGCACAAGGCAGGGAACAACCCGAGCCAGCCTATCGCAGGGCACACTCACACACTGGTACCATTCACTCACACATGCAATTTATTAACTCCAATTAGCCTCAGCATGTCTTTGGACTGTGGGGGGAAACTGGAGTACCTGGAGGAAACCCCATGATGACACAGGGAGAACATGCACACTCCATACACATAACCCAGGCGGTGACTCGAACCTGGGTCCCAGAGGTGTAAGGCAACAGTGCTAACCACTGCAACACCATGTCACCCCTGTTTGTTCTGGTTTGTTTGTTAATTTCTTAAAATCTATATTATATCAAATTGCTCATATGGGTCGGACCTTAGTTTTTAATCTGCAGTTTCTCATTCAATGGTAACTGTATGGGAGTTCTATCTACATTCAAAATGATTGACAAACTGTAAAAGTCTAACCTTATTACTAAAAGCAGGTATTTAATTGCTACAAACATGAGTAGCTATAAAAACAGGTGCATCAACCCAGGTCCTTCCAGATCAGCCTGTGTCATTCACCTGGGTTCCCTGTTCTTCCTCACTAGACTGACAAAAGTGTCAATCTCAGCTGCGGTGATGTGCTTCTCCAGCAGCTTGCGGTTGTTATGCAGCAGGGCCGTGATGGTATCCTCAGCCAGCACATCGTACCCGATCTGCTTCTGCATGAACCGGAACTGTTTCGCTATGTATTCCTGCACAGGCACAAACAGATGCGATGCATGATTCCAGCTGATCGCATGACATTTTCACAGAAAGTGCGGCAATTTGTTTTTTTTTTTTTTTTTTTTTAAAATCAGATGCTGTGCTATGTACTTCTACCTAAAGAAAAACCTGCTGGGCAGGTGAGGACAGCAAAAAGACCAGCAGATATCAATTTACATAAGCCATAAAAGGGTTAGAAAACTTGAAACAAAATCAAACTATGGGCAAAATGCCTCAGTAAATTTTCTTTTTGTTACATTTTACTTCCAGCTACTGTATGACTAGAGGATTTAGACAATAAGGAAAAGCGACAGTGGAGTTTCTGACGCTAGCCCTACAGTATCTATCACAACTCTATAGAGTCCATCTAACCAACCTGGTTCTTCCGGTAGTCTTGCTGAGAGTGGCGTAGCACGCGGTAGCAGAGGCGGCAGATGTGCCGGAAGGGGGCATGGCGCTGGTCAGCCAGCTCCTCCAATCGCAACATTGGACCATCCCCGCTATCTGTGAAGGGGGCCTGCAGCAGCTTGAAGATCTGAAATAAGCAAGCGTGGAAGCCATTAATGGGCAATAACTATAACACTGGATTTCACTCAGAGGTACATACAACTTTTCTTTACCCAACTGAACATATTGCTTTGTCTGAAACTCGGATGGAGATGTTTAGTATTGCAAAGAGGACATGTGGCAGTGGAGACCACATGCATTCATCATGGCGCAATAAGCTACTAAACAGCTGAAGTTGGTAAAATGACCCACTTATGGTGTTAAATAAATTCTACCAATCAACTACCAACATTTGTCACAGTTCCTGTACCACCAGTTATGCAGCGCTTGGAAGCTCTCTGTACCATACGTCAAATACCAGGTGTGGATGTCAACATCTACCCACCTGCTTGAGGATGTTCTGCTCCCTCATGAGCTTCTGCCGCTCTCGGTTTGGCTTGTTGACCATGATCTCCAGCACATCCTGGCCATTGTTGGGAATGTCCACCACAAAGAACACCAAGTCCTCTAACAGTTTAGTGACAAACCTACAGTGAGAAAAAAGTTGGGTGCAGAGTACCTTTAGTCACCATACTGAGATCACAGGTTTCAACCAATGAAAATGTTTCACAAAATTTATAAGCTCATATATATCTGAATAAGTTAGACTCACACAAGTATTAACTGAGAAAGAGGCTTTCTGTATTTACTCATGTGTAATATTTAGTTTGCAATTCTGCTTTATTCTACCACAGTCTAGACATGGGTAGAAAATTGCGTGATCCCACCTCCTCTCATTCTGTGTAATAGTTCCTTTCTCCAATTTTCCAGCAATGGATGCCAACACTTTGCTGGCATCATTAGCAAAGTCCAAGTCACGTACTTCAGCTGGGGAAACGGGTACTATGGCAAACGCCTCCTTATCCTCTTTAAGAGCAGATGTGCCAATCTGAAAGAATAACAGTAAAATTCTCTGTTCGTTTATAATCTCACACAAAACCACCACCACAGTCAGAAACGAAACTCCAGGGCCACATGTGAAAGAAAAGACCTTTAGCAATGAGTGCTTCACTTACGCGAAGCATCACTGGCTTCTCCTCCTCCTTGTCAATCGGGTTGTTGGTGCTGTGGACCCACGTGTTGGTGCACAGGTGCCTGAGCCTGACGTAGGAGTTCCTACAGGAACACAGAATCAATGCAACACAAACCACATCCAGTAGTCTCAGAGAGGACACAGGACAAAGGTCAAGCAGGAATACTCTTCATAATAGAAATTAAGAATATAATTCCTGCATGGTTGTGTAAGGAATCATTTATGTAAACTTAACAAGATAGGCTAGAAAAGGAAATACCCAATCTACCACAGAGACAACGTGAGAGTAAGTACATCTCACAAAGAAAGAGCATTCACAAAAATATTCTATCCATACATTTCAAAAGCATAAACACCAAACAGAACACATGAATTTTATAGAACTACTTTACAGGTAGGGGTGACATGGTGGTGTAGTGGTTAGCACTGTTGCCTCACACCTCTGAGATCCGGGGTCGAGTCTCCGCCTGGGTTACATGTGTGTAGAGTTTGCATATTCTCCCTGTGTTGTTGTGGGGTTTCCTCCGGGTACTCCGGTTTCTCCCCCACCAGTCCAAAGACATGCTGAGTCTAATTGGAGTTAATAAATTGCCCGTAGGTGTGCATGTGTGAGTGAATGGTGTGTGGTTGTTCCCTGCCTCGTGCCCATTGCTTCCGGGATAGGCTTCGGACCCCCCGTGACCCAATAGGAAAATGAATGAATGAATGTTGTAAACTAATTATAGTACTGTGTGGCCACTGGATATTTTCATGGAGCATACATACCTTTGGCACCAGTAGACGTTCTGAAAGCCAGGATAAATTAAGGGTCTTGATAGGCTACAGTTGACTGCACGTTAGCATTTCCTGTAGGGCCTAATGTGCCACTAAATCATTGTCATTGTTTGAGCTGATAATCTGAGACCCAAATCGGATAAAACGGGTTGGAAAATGAATGAATGAATACTTCATAGGCAGAATGATCAGAGTTTGGAAAATTAGGGGGATGTGGAACAAACTGTACATGCTGGCCAAACACCTGACATTAGTTGTGCCTTGATGTCTCACACACACACTTCCCTGGAATATACATTAAGGCTGCAGTGGGTGACTGCCTGGCTTCATAAGTAAAACGCTTAGAACTTTGAACATATGCAAACAAGTCAACAGAAGTCAGAGTGTATTTGGCGCCCAGCTAGCAACAAACCCACTTTTCTAAAAGGTATGATTCACACAAAAATGCCTCTCGCTACCAAAGAAAAAGCTTCAGCAGGCTTCCCTAAAGGAAAAAGCAGCCCATTGTTCGATCACAGCCTCTCATGCCCTGATGAATTGGAAATGCCAGACTTTGATTGTGATAAAGGTATATTCCCCTGTTGTTACACTGCCCTCCATAATTTTTGGCACCAATAGTTAAGATGTGTTCTTTAGCTTCTAATAAAGTCAGTTGTTTTCTAAATAATACAGGACCACAATGAAAAAAAGAGGAAAATCCAACCTTTAATTCAAGTGCATTTATTCAGTGGGAAAAAAAATCCCACATTAATTCAATTCAATTTTATTTATGTAGCGCTTTTAACAACAAGTCACTGTCACAAAGCACTTTACATTCAACCGGCCAGAACCCCACCAAGCAAGCCTGTGGCGACAGTGGTAAGGAAAAACTCCCTCTAGTAGGAAGAAACCTTGAGAGGAACCTAGACTCGGAAGGGGACCCCATCCTCCTCTGGGCGACCGGGTACCATGAAACTGTATTTACAATCACATTAATTTGAAGTTAAGAAATAATTATTTTACATCAAATCATGTGTGCCACAACTATTAGCACCCCTGATATTAATACTTTGTACAACCCACTTTTGCCAACAAAACTGCACCTGATCTTCTCCTATAATGTTTCACAAGATGGGAGAACACAGAAAGAGGGATCTTCGACCATTCCTCTTTGCACAATCTCTCTAAATCATCCAGCGACCTGGGTCCTCTCCTCTGCACTCTCCTCTTCAGCTCACTCCACAGGTTTTCAATGGGGTTGAGGTCTGGGGCCTGAGATGGCCATGGGAGGAGCTTGATTCTGTGTCTGGTGAACCATTTCTAGATTTGGCCACATGTTTAGGGTCATTTACTTGCTGAAATACCCAGTGACGACCCATTTTCAGCTTTCGGGCAGAGGCCACCAGATTTTGATTTAAAATGTCCTGGTATTTCAAAGCATTCATGATGCCATGCACCCTAGCAAGATTCCCAGGGCCTCTGGAAGAGAAACAGTCCAACAGCATCACCAGTCCTCCCCCATACTTCACAGTGGGCATGAGGTGCTTTTCTGCATACTCATCTTTTGTGTTCTGCCAGATGCACTTAGAGTGTTTGGCAGCTTGTTGGCAAGTACTGTAGATAGCGCCTGATGGTTGTTTTGGAGACTTTGTGACCCCAAGATGCTACCATTTGTTGCAATTCTGTTGTTCCAGTTGTTTTAAACTTCTTAATGATTCCTCTGACCGTAGATATGGGCAGGTGATTTTATGAAAAATAAATATTTTAATTATTACTTAGTTAGGGATTTTTTTTCCCCTTAAAATTCACTTGAGTTGAAGGTTACATTTTTCTACAATTTTCAGTGTGAGAGTATGTTTCTGCAATAAAAATTGAATTTATTTTTAAGGATTTAAACACATCTTAACCATCTTAATCTTAGCCAATAATTTTCGAGGGCAGTGTATATCTCGCTGGCTGGTATATAGACAGATACTGAAATATCAGTTCTTTCGATCGGAATGTTCCATTGTGAGAATTGATTTGAATGCTAAAATACAAAATTTCACCTGGTGATTTAAATGTTTATATTATTATAGAGAGCAGTGGCCTGTACTAAGAAGCGGGGTTACTGACTTTTTGGGGTAATTTGTCAGATTTAAGGTAGTCTGGGCAAAATGTAAGTGAACGAATATGAAGTCCATTTAAACTGTGGTACCTTAAATCCGACAAGCCAGGAACCCCCGTTTCGTAGTACAGACCACTGGACATGAATTACTACCAGAACTCAAACATCAGTGTTAAGACAGGAGCTGCTGCAGCTTCTCTCTGCTCTTCTGAAGAGGTGACTTGAAAGGATTCACCTGAAAAATGTGTGTGTCAAAAGTGGTTGCCCTTGTGTCGCTGCTTCACAGGGCAATAGCACCCGTTGTGCCTTTGTCACACGACACGAGGCACATGAGCACGGTTAGTGGCCCCGGTGCTGTTTCAGTTATAAGAAAAGCTGTCCACCTTCATGGTGATGTTGTTAAGATGGTGTGGGGGGGGGCGCTTACATTAAAGCACTTCTGCGGACAAGTGGCACTACAATGTCAGCACCGATTCCTGCGACCACCATCTTGGACATAAGGTTTAAAAATCGCGTGCTTCTTGACACGAATAACACTGAAACCATAAAAAAAAGACGACTCCACGCTAACACACAGGAAGCTTATCAGATGGCAGAGTCACCACCAGGCTCCACCACAGCACCTACGTCACGCACCACCTCTCCACAGATCCTGCACTTGACTAAAGATCTTTAACAGCCATGACGAACGGGGAGGCTTATAGAAATATTTTGACACTCATGTTATATCAGGGCAACAGCACTGTTCATCAGGCACTGATATTAATTTTAATTTTAAGACTTGTTGAACAAATTTTGTAAACATGAACAAAATTTGCAAATGCTATTAATAAAACATAATATCTATTGTACCATCTACTGTATAAAGTTGCATGACCCATTTTTTTGGTTAGTTAGCATAAAGAAGTGATGTACCTAATTATGCATGTAAGCCAATATACGCTGTAGTCTACTATGTTGTTCTGCAGGCTACAGTCTGAAATAGATAATATGGATTTTCCATTTAAAGCACACAAGACGACTTAAGAATAAGGATACCGACCTTGGCAATACTTGGTATCAGATCATTAAAAAAAGTGAAAAACTGTGGTATCACCCATCCCTAATGACTATATTACAGCTTTTCCTAGTCCACCAATCCATACTTTGAGAAACACTGTGGTGAAGCTGGGATGTCCTACCTCGGTACAAGGGAGTCCCCACCTCTCAGAGTGGTAGGGTCCAGCTCAAAGATGGACGAGATGTCATTGCCATCGGGGACTGAGACCAGCGTATACATGACCTTCTCCTGGGTTGTGCGAAGCCGTGCTCGGAGGGCTTCCTGGTCGGAATCCAGCTGGGATTGCAGGAGGAATGTATTAGACAGGCAGCCAGGGCCCATCAATGGCGAAAAGCCCAGCAAAGTATGGTCTACACATGGCAGTCCAAGTGCGGACTGACAGCCTGACTATTTTTACGGTCAGTTTCATTAGCACTGAACATGACTGTGGTCAATTATTGTCAATAGTTTATAAAAAAATTAAAAAAAAAAAGTAAAATTATTACGAGCATTTATGAGCAAACATTTCATAAAAACTATTAATCACAAATACTACCCAGAAAGAATCTGGGGAAGCACTTCTACTAAATAAGTCAGCAACAGTGACAACAGTAACCTTCATATTATACTGCGTTTGCTGGAATTATTTCCTCATTCCATAAACATCACATTTTTGGGTGATTCACATAATTGCCTGAATGTAAAGTCCTCGTCTTGGTGAAACTCAATAAAACTTAGTTAAAAATGGTTAAAGTTGGTTACATGAATTTTTCAGAGTTGAAGAATAAAGCGTATAATTTTTAATCCATTGTTTCATTATGTAAATCAGATTAAAATAATCATATACCACTAAATTAATCAGCTAGTTTGTGAATCTATATCTGAAACATACAAAAAATGCTCGTCACCCTGCAAAAGGGACACTAGTCAGTTTCATTCACAATAATTCCACAGAATATGCAGTCATCACAGAAATAATACTGTTTCATTAGCATAATGACTGAATGACTACAGATTTTAATTTTATATATTTAACTGTATATTATTTTTATTAAACATTAACTATATATTTGAATATGCAACTTTGTGTATACTGTTTTAAAAAAATCTAACAGAAGGACATTTAAAGGAGAATTTAATGCAGAATTGCATTATGTTTCAGTATGCTAAGAAGCTTACATTTGTGATAGAAACCAAAACAAAGAAAATGCTGTTAAGTGCAACTTGAATTCATTATAACATCTGAATGCCCTGTTATTGTTATGTAAAAAAATGATAAAACAATACTTATGTATCCCTCACTTTCTGGAATTTTTTTAAATTAACATATCCTACATCCTGTATTGCTTTCATTTTTTTCCCGCCAAAACCCAAAACAAAGCTGATGTAGCACATCAAAACCAGAAAACGACATCCGTATTTCCGCATCTTCCAGCCTAGAAGAGCAGGCTGCGCCAAGCCAAAGAATTAAAAATTGCAAGAGCGACATCTTGTGGTCAGTGCAGGCATTTGCTGTCAAGTTATACAAAATATTAAAGATCATTATATTATGCTGCTATATTTACTTAACATGTGGCCTACATTTTTTGTATTAAGTATTAATTGTTTATATTAACTACAACATATATATATACACACACACACACACACACACACACACACACACACACACACATACGCCTCTTGGGGGGGACAACATTAAAAGCCTTTTGAAAATCTAAGTAGAGGACATCATAGGCCATCTTATCGACTTCCTGAGTAGCTTCCTCAAAATATTCCAACAGATTTGTCAAACAGGATCTACCTCTCCTAAATCCATGCTGGCTATCCCTCATAATGTTCTGAAAATCTACCATTTTCTAATATTATATTATATATATATATACACACATACACATATATATACACATATATACATGTTCATATATATATACACACACACATATATACATATATATGGATAGATAGAGAGAGAGGATGGGGTGGGATGGGTTCAGGAACACACCACTTCTCTGACAATATATAATATAACATGGTTATTTCTAATAAAATTGTGTTTTAAGTTCTCTCTCGATGTTTTGTATCGGTATGCTCACAGAGGTAATATTTTCTGAAAGTTGATTGATTGAGGCTGAAATAAATGTAATAAGAAACCTTTCGTTTCCGTCCTGTTTGATTTCCTCTAAATCGCTATTTATGTGACCCCGTTACGCATCTGTTTCAGTCAGACTGCTAACCTTGAAAAGGAGCTCCGATGACCGCGTCCTGTTTACGGACCCTTCAGATAAATGCCAGACCGGCTGTAAGACCGCATTGTCCTCCTTTTACTTATAAAGTGACTTTACATGTTACCTGACATCTGTCCTCTACGAAAATGAAG
The DNA here is from genome assembly GCA_026779585.1 of Mormyrus proboscirostris. NCBI lineage: Eukaryota > Metazoa > Chordata > Actinopteri > Osteoglossiformes > Mormyridae > Mormyrus > Mormyrus proboscirostris. The sequence continues at coordinate 16,462,061 of JAODKF010000068.1, forward strand.
TTGACAGGATATAATATTCCTACCCTTGTACATTACGGTATGATAAAAATGTCTGTTTTAAGACAATTTGATCCTTTATCCGACAAAACTAATTTAAATGTATCCCACTTGTAAAAGCTAAAAAGGGGTATCGATCACGCGTAGCTTTATAAATAGCGACTATGATATTTTAAAAACTAAGAATTAAGAATACATGCATTGCTTTTAGGTGACGTGTAGCAAATAGGGTTACCTTTCTCTCTTCCCTGATTAATTAAGAGGACGCAGCATTCAAGACTGTTTTTGCTTATTGTAGCCCAGGATGTTGGTAATAAATGATAGATAATCGGAATGAGCTTGATAATAGCGGACTAAAGGCGAGGTGCTTTGGTAGCGCTCCAGATCCCCTCTCCTCCACACACAGCTCCACCAGCGGAGCTCCACCAACTGGAGCCTAGGACATACGGCAGCGCAAGAGCTCCGGCTGAACCTCCCCCTGCGTCGCAGTCACAGCCCGCCTGGCTGCCGATGGGACGTCCAGACTGAGGAGCGCCTCAGTGCACAGCGATCAGCTCACATCCCTCGAAGTCTGCCCGCGGCGCGGATCCACTCCTTCCTGCGCCTTTTGTCGGATTGGGAGCGTACGAGCATGGGCTCGACATTTGGGTTCCAGCTGCTGAAACGCTTCTGTCTGCTCATTTTCCTGTTATATGAAGGTAAGCCTGTGTGCTCCTCCGTGACCGCACGGTGCGTTTCCTTTTGACGGCTAATTAGAATGTGCACCTTTAGCGAATCTTTTCTTTGATATTAGTGAAATGATTTTCACCAAAGCACCCAGCCTAAATTATGTGATTCCACACGTTTGTCACTAAAGTGGAGACACATGGAATCGTGCGAAAGGAAAGGGAACTTTATCAAGTTCAAATGTGATTTATATTGCAAATGTTATAAAGCAAAATAATTTAACTTCCCCACGCCCAGTGAAGGTGAATTATGGCATTTTTTCGGCGCGTCTTTTGTGTATATGTCCCTCATATGAGCCGCCTGGTGAAGGTGCTGAAGTTTCTCTTCGATTAATTTCGTGCTGGGGAAAATTAGGGAAGAACAATAGTACTCAATTTAAATTCAAAAATAAAAAATAAGTTGAAGAGTTGTTTAGAAGGGGTTGCGATTATCTGCTGAAACTTTTCGTGCTATAAGGATATATATGTATTGTATGATTTGTATCATGAATTGCTGAATTTGAATATTGATGTGTAAACAGGTTGTGTACCCGATTCCTGATTAACCTATATTGAGATATTGACGAATTTCGATTTTACTGTCACTCGTTGTCCCTAGTGGCAATAGGAAATTTCATTAACCATCTCTCTTGACATTTAAAAAGTCATATCAGTCCGTAAAGTGCAAGTTTTTTTTTGCACTGGAGAAGACAACAAAAATAATTGATCTCATATGCTGACACTGTCTAGTGGCCTATTTATAAAACAATTTAAGGAAATTAAAGCTTTCTCAAACGCAGACCCTGTACATAAAACACTGAGATCTGGCGAGGTCATTTTTTTCATACAACAGCAGGGTGTGGTTATAAAAACAAGATGGGAGTGATTCTAATGATGATGATGGCGTGAAGTCACCCCGTTGGGTCATGAAGTCCCAGCTGAGTGGGAGTCAACAATGCCAATTCTCCAGCATTGACCCCAGGGTTGTCTGCTTATCCTTGAGTAAGATATCACCTACATGGCTGGAGAAATACACACCTCTATATGGTAATATAACTATGATCTGGCAGTAAAAACGAGTCCAACTGCAGCAGTGCCTATATTTACAGGCTTACTCATTGCTCGGAAGTCCGCGACCTGCAGCTGCGGTAATGAGAATAGCGACTCAACATGCATTAAAATCATGACACACTATGTCCTTTAAATGAGCCGATATGTACGCACAGCTACGGGAAAAGGTGCAAAATACTGATTCTCTAATTGCACCGTTCGACCATAAATGTGTTTTTGACGTTACAATGTTTTAGCGTAGTGATAATGGATACATGAAGACTGAAGGTTAATTTGTTCATTATAAGAAACTATTTGTACTAAAATATGATGAGGATTAATTCAGGATTTTTAAATCTCTTGCTTGAAGTCTTTAAGGGCCACTTATGTTAATCGCCTTATACTGTAACAGTGAATTACACTTGAGTATAAGGGACACATAATATAAATTGTGGTATTTTGTGCAGAATCTTTTTCATTCTGTATGGGGCTATGATGCAACGATCTTCACCCTGTCCGTACACAGACAACACTCGTCTATAGCAAAATGTTTTGATTGAGGGAAAAATATGTAGTCTTCATTTTTAAATACCATTGCCGTGGTTAAAAAGTGTTTTGGAGTCATTGTCAGTGTGTTTAGCTGCTGCTGTATCCTGACAATGGTAATTTAAAAGGTGCATCTAACAAAGTGCAGGAAGCAGGACTCAGCTTTTCTTATTTCTTTTGTGATGAATTGTTGAAAGGCGTGCTGAAAGGTGGTGTGCCAATCCCCTGAGCCTTTCTTTCAGCACGGATAGACATGACGCTTTAATGCATCACGCCTGCGGACAGGTGCTGGCCAGGTGCAGCCAAGGCTAAGCAAACACCAGTGTTTGTCTTCGCAGGGAAAGCGCCGTCGGTTAAACGGGCGGACACTCACCCCAATTACCACTGCTTACGCTGCTTGGGTCTATCCGTATAGCAAGGGGCACGTTCTAAAGAGCCCGTAACTGTTGTTTTTAAAAGCCTATGCGCTGAAAAGTTAAGTTAAAATTGGTTTGATCACAGTGAGGCAGCAGGATTCAGTCTTTAAAATCGCATAAAACTCCGTAAATTCCGTGTTCTACCGATTTGTTATATCTTGTCAACTTGTCCTACCGTAGCGTGTTTCGACAGATGTATCTATCGATCGGTGTTACTATATCGAAAAATGCTACCGTCAATTTTATGAGCTGAAACTGAAAGCGATATTCCTAAAAATAGGGGGAGAGCGGGGACAGTTGCTCCACTTTTTGCATTTCTTTCAGTATCTCAGAGACCATTTGCAATAGAAAGACAAAATTTTAATATATTAAACCCACATCTGTCATCTATCAACCCATGCTTCTACAGCATGTGTAAATATTCTAACATTAAAGTAAATAACATTTTAATGGAGAGACAAATGTTGCAACCATCCCCACATAGGGTGACGGTTGCAACAGTCCTGAGGGGCAGTTGCATCACTTATTAAAATGTAATAAAAATCATTCTTGACAAACAGGGTTCACTTTTTTTTGCTTAATTTGATGTGACAGTGTTCATTGAGTTCACTGAGTTGATAACAAAGTTGAGAAGGCAATAACTGGTATTTACCATAGACATATGTAACATTCTTACAAAAACAATATGATAGACTACTATATACTTCTTAATGAAATTGTGATTTTAAGCAAATGATAATGGAAATCCATTTAACTTCCTAAAATGACTTAGATCTACACACTATACATATTGACTGACTGAGAATTAGTGTTACATTCATTAAAATGATGTGAAAACATATTTGGTTTTTTTGATACAACACAACTGGCATTACACTCACAACTCTTGAGTTAGCCTTAAGTTGCATTGTCTCTGGAGCTAAGTTGAGGATGTGTAGAGGGACACCCCTATCTGTTTTTCTCTTCCTGTCTCCTGTCTTACTGAAATCAGGACATATAATTTGGAAAATATTGAAGCCAAGTCTGACTTTTTCAAAGAGCAAGTTATTGATATACAGGAAGGAACATCTGACTATTGTCAGATAGTATTCATTATCAAGCCAATAAAAGCACATTTTATATACATTTTATCTAATTTTAATTATTATTGTCATGAGGGACACACAGTGTGGGGGCAGTTGCAACAAAACGTTGCAACTGACCCCACATGACCATCCATTTTTAAACCAGCTATACTAGCTTAGTGCATTCACTTTCAAACATGGTAGGTAAGTCTGTTAAAAGTTAACAAACTGCAGATTCAAATGATGCAACTTTACAATACTTCATACAAACAGTTTAGACAATATGAGAAAAATTCTGATCATAAAAAATTTACTTTCTTGCCTTGCGTTTTGGTTCTCCCAGAAGAGCTGATCAAAACTGGCTGCAATTTTGCGGAAACACAGAGGGTGCAACTGAACATGTGCTGTGTGAGTGTCATAACTCTAGCTTGTTTCTGATTGGAGAAATCTGCAGTGTAGCAACTGCCACATGTTGGAACTGTCCCCACTCTCCCCCTAATAAAGTAACTAGAGTAAAAACTAACTAATGTAATTAAGTAGCGCATCTCGATAGTCTGGCATACCTTAGCAGATTGTATTACCAGTGTTAAAATGACAGGTATCACTTTTTGATTGACTGAAATAATTTATCAGAGCATCCTACCTTTATAAAATACATAGGTTGCACATCTCGATGGAAGGAAACGCTTCATCAGAACATCCTTCCTCCGTAAAATAGGTGAGTAGCACATCTCGATAGAGTGAAATACTTTAGCAGAGCATCGCACCTTTATAAAATATATGGGAAGCACAACCCGATAGACTCGTTTATTCAGAACGTCTGGATAGGATTTCACAGTAGACTAAAATACTTTATAAAGTGCTGCCATAAATATGTGAGAAATACTGACACATTATATACAGACCTCATGTCAGATAATTCGATATACAACATGTAAAACACGGATAGTAAACCAGAATCTCGGTGCAGAACCCAATTGTAGGATGTTTCAATAGGTAGGATGTGCTATAAGTGCCTGTATGGTTTTTTTGAACAATTAAAATTATACTTAGAGGAGAGTAACGACCATCTAAGATTTTATACATCAGTACAAATCCACTAATATCCATTCAAAAAGTTAGCATTAAAAATGATCAATGAAGCTTCCTTACTTGAGCTTTGAGCCTTTTCCCTGATATACTTGAAAAGCAAGGGGATATGGACAGACATAGCTTCAGGGTTGACCCTTCCATGCCCCCTGTTATTACTGGTCAGACCTATAAGAAAAGTTTAATCAAATCATGCATTGTACATTTCACATAATTGGTATTGTACCATACAGTCTGACACACGCACAGAATGTCAGTGTCTATGATATGTCATATGATATGATGTCATATGATAAGATACTTTAGTGTCAGACTTGAGTCTGAAATTTTTCTTGCATTACTGCAGCTCTATTTCTGATACCACAAAAAGACTTAAAGTCACAAATACATACATTTAGCATATCATTCCAATAACAAATTCAGTATACATTCAGTCTTGAATTAAGTTCAATATTCACTTTTAGGATTGACTGATGCACAAATGAGTGCTTCAGTCTAATCTTATTAAATCGTGGAACTATGAATTTCTGATTTAATGGTAACAATGTGTATTCAATAATCTAGTCAGTGCTGGTGACAATTAGTGCTTTTTTTAATAACCTTTATTGGAACTTAGAAAATGCAAAAGGCAACAATCAACACTTGTCTGCATGTAGGTGGTTGTATGATTCAAGGTTCTGGGGATGTGCAAAGATTTCCGGCGGGATGGGACTGTGGCTGTTTGTTTGGCCCAACAGAGCCACTTGTCAAGTTTCCTAAGACCTTTCTCTCTGAACAGCAAAATTTATGTAATAGAATTACCCAGCTATGCCTGTACTCCATTAACAAACATGTCTCTCTCCCTCTCTCTCTCTCTCTCTCTCTCTCACACACACACACACACACACACACACACACACCGTCCTTTGAAATGCTTCCCAAACCTCGATATGTAATGGGAATAGGGTTATCCCATTCCTATGTAATGCCACACATATATCAGCTGGAAATGGAACTTGACCACCTTTAAAGTGACCCAAGTGAACATGCCATGACCCTGCACAGAATGATACTCTTTCCTCAATCATCATTTGTTTGCAGAGGGGTTTTCGTTGGTGTCCTGATTGAAATTGAAATTACAGGTTCAAGATTAGACAGTCCCCATTTAGATAGGAAGACCAACTTGTGTGTGTGTGCATTACTGATGGCATAGCCTTTCTGTGTGTGTGTGTGTGTGTGTGTATGTGTGTGGATTTGGTTTATATTACATTGTGGGGACCATTTTTTAGGTCCCCACAAAGATTTATGAATGCATTCAAAAAAGTAAAAATTCCAAAAGTCTCCTGTTTTGTTTGGTTACTTATGGTTAGAGCTTGATGGGGTTAAGGTCATTGTGTTGAGATCGGAGTTTTCCCCATAGAAATGAATCGAGAGTTCCCACATTGATGCCCCCACAAAACCTGTGTGTGTGTGTGTGGTCCAGGTAGGCCTTACCATGTAGGGACAAAATGTCCTCACAATATGATGAATACCATTTTTTACCTATGGGAAAACTATTTTATAAATATCCGAAGACTGCAATGAAAAAACTAAAAATGCAACAAATTTTGCTTGGTTACTTAGGGTTATGGTTAGGGCTGGGTAGGGGTTAAGGTTGTCATAGCTAGCATAAGCATTTTTCCCATAGAAATGAATGAGTGGTCCCCAAAAAGCTATGATTACATGACTCTGTATGTGTATGTGTGGGTTTGCATACAGTAGATCACATTTGGACATGAGGACCAAATTGTCCCCAAAGTGTAGTAAAACCTGAAATTTCCCTACTATTGGGGACATCTTTTGAGGTCCCCATTTGGATTTTTTAAAAATTTACTTTTATAAAACTTTGCGAATGCAATCAAAAAAGTAAAACTGCCAAAAGTCTTGTATTTGGGTTGGTTTCTTATGGTTCTTATTCTTAAGGTTAGGGATGGGTTGGGGTTAAGGATGTTGGGATTGGGATTAGGGTTTTTCCCATAGAAATGAATGGACAGTCCCCATTTAGATAGGAATATTCAAACAGAATACAGAGAATAATCCAGTTTGTCATACATTGCACATGGCACAATGACCTATTTGTACCAAATTTTCTATGGGAAAATTATTATTATTATTATTATTATTATTATTATTATTGCTCTTGTTGTTTGTGATTAATAACATTTAAAACCTAGTGTTGCCATCAAATCTGTATCTTACTGAATCGTCCCATATTGAAAAATGAAATGTGTTTTGTGCCCTACCTCAGACTATGTTAATCTTTGTCCATGTCTGGCTTGCAAAAAAACAGCCGTGGAAAAAATTGAGAGACCACAGATTGTTTTGTTTCACTCATTTCTCAATTTATGGGTGGACATCTGTGAATAATATATTTTTTCTTTGTCAAACTGCAGCCTGGTTCTGAGACAAATTGTGCTAGCAGTGCACCTCACACCTGCACCTTAATGTTTCTCATTCCTTTTGAGAGTGACTTGATGTCATTCATTAGAAACTGTCGGATAAGTTAACGGTCATCTCTGGCATTACAGAGTTGTTTCTGGCCTTTATCTGGTTGGTTTCTGGTCATTCCCAATGTCTCCTGTTTCACCTTATTCTTGTGTAGTGCTGTCTTAGAAATTTAGAACCTGGAAGCAATCTGCTGCTCAGTGTAGCCTTCTGCCAGCAGAACGACAATTAAACCTGGATTTAAAAGTGCAGATTTGTTTAACAATATAGGGTGGTCTCCTGATTTTTCTACAGCTGTATGTTTAATTAATCTTTAGTTAACTTGGTAATAGTGTTGGAAAGAAGTGATAATATTTGTGGCCTTCCTTATATTTTGGTGACTGTGATGTCACATTCGCCAACGTGCTGGAGCAGCAGATCACACTGGCCTGTCTGTGACCTCATGACCCTGACCTCTGACCTAGACCTTTAGTCTGACCAAAGTCATCCTCAGTCAACAGCTCTTATTTAGATGACACGTATCAGCCATTAATGCTTTGGGGTTTTTTCTAGTGTGCCCACTTATTTATCAGAAATCAACAAGACCACTGCAATAAATCTGCCACAGTAGCTGGCACTCTGTTTTTAGTTTTGTATTTAATTTAGCCGTTTGATGCATTTCATTTTGAGGTCTGCTTGCTTACAGATGCCCTATAAATCTTCTCGTATTCCCTTTTTGCTGCGACGGAATATCCTTTAACATAATTGAAAATGCAGTCCCCTATTTCCTAAAGTGTTTCCACTAGAAATGACTCAATCTCACTGGTCGCCTCACACTGCACATTTATCGTCACTCACAGGTTGCTTTTTAACATGCATTAGTGGTGAACGGTGAACTGGCTTCTCTCTCCTGTGTGCTGTCAGGCTGAAGCCCTCAACACGACATGCATCGGCTGAAATAAGGAGCAACACTGAGGCCATTTGCTTGCCTAATTAAATGCCAATGGCAATATAGATTCTAGACTGTCTGTTCTCTTAACGCTCCCACGTGAGACACCAGTATATAAATCACACCTTGTCCACAAGGGCAGCTCCCACAGCACCACACATAGCGTCCACACAGTGGGGCTTCCCATTTATATTTCATGTCCTTGCTACTGTAATGTGTTTGCCTTAATATCCACCTGCTCCCCTCTGATGACACTCACATACAGTAATCGCTGTGTGCTCAACGTTAATATTTTAACAATATATGTTTGATATTATGCTGGTGGTCCTTCATGAAGGTATTCTAATTGGGTCCTGTAAAGAGAGATTTTACCTCCCTCACAAAACACCTTAGTCCCTTTTATTTCCTTTTTAATTATTGCTCCTCCTGAGCCTGAACAGGGAGGTCTACTGCAGTCTGTTTTCTGTCTGTCAGCTGCCTGAAAGGCTTCCTGAAATTATAATAAATCCAGTACTTCTTCACCATTCGGGGCATCTCTGGCTCCACTCTACATGAGGCTGTGTTTGTGGTTTCCTTCTGACCTAATTTTGGTTAGTCAGGTGTTTGTGGTTTCATTCGGATCTGTTCTAGGTAGGCTGGGTGTCTGCAGTTTCATTCGGACCTGTTCTTGGCGGGCTGGTTGTTTATGGTTTCATTTGGACCCGTTTTAAGTAGGCCGGGTGTTTGCAATTTCATTCAAATGCATTCTAGGCAGACCAGGTGTAGGGTTGCAGTGGTATACTGATTTCATAGACCTTGGGAACCCCGCTTTTCATGGGGACCCTGCCCCCACTTTGGCTACTCAGACCACATTTCTGTTATGTTGATCCCAGCATATAGACTGCTTATCAGACGTACCAATTTCGTTCTGAAGCAGATTTTACCTGGCTCCCCAGAGCCATCTCTGCACTTTAAAACTGTTTAGTATACTGACTGAGACATGTTTAGGGAAGCTGCAACCTACAGTGGCTCTACCAACCTGGAGGAGTACACAGCATCAGTGACTGGCTACATCAGCAAGTGCATTGATGATGTTAGTATTTCCAAGACCATTGTCACATGCCCCAACCAGAAACCATGGACGACCGCAGAGGTAAGCATGCTGCTGAGAACCTGAGACACCCAGATCCGATGATAAGGCTGCCCTGAGAACAGCCAGGGCCAACCAGTCCCTGGCCATCAGAGTGACAAAATGTGCACATGCTCAGAAAATCCACAGTCACTTCCAATACACTAGGGACGTATGACGCATGTGGCAGGGCATCCAGGCCATTACCAACTACAGAGTCAACCCAAGGAACATTCTTGGTCTAGTGCTCAGGGAATATGCAGACCAGCTAGCAGATGCCCCCACAGATATCTTCAATATGTCTCTGAGCACCATTGTCATTCCAACGTGCTTCAAAACCACCACCATCATCCCCATGCCAAAGAAGTCTAGGATGGTAATCAGTGTCTTCACCAATTACCATCCCATCGCACTCACCAATCATCATGAATTGCTTCAAGTGGCTCGTCAGTTGACACCTTTACTGGAAGCCCTGTAGTTTGCATATTGTCCCAACTATTCAGCAGATGATGCCATCACCAGCACCCTCCACTTGGCCCTCACCCACCTGGACAAAAAGGAAACTTATGTGAGAATGCTGTTCATAGATTTCAGTTCAGCATTCAACACAATCATACCTCAGCCTCTGACAGGAAAGCTGAGACTACTGGGCCTGAACACTTTCCAACTGTATCCTGGACATCCTGACTGGGAGACCTCAGTCAGTCAGGATCAGCAGGAACATCTCCAGTACCACCAAGCTGAGCACAGGGGCCACCCAGGGCTATGTGTTCAGCCCTCTGCTGTTCATACTGATGACCCTACCCATGCAGTCCAACACTCTGGAAATGGCCATCCATCTGCCGCAGCCATTCGGTTGATGGTAGATTTTTAGAGGTAAAACCAGATTGCTCCAGTTGCTGATAGACAAGCAAGTGATCATGGATCCTGTTAAGCATGACCCTAGCAAGGACCTTACCTGGCACTGAGAGCAGTGTTATCCCCATGTAGTCACGCTGATCACCCTTTTCTTCCTGGATATGGACTACAAGTCCCGTTTTCCAGTCAGTTGGGATGACGCCTGACTCCAAAGTGGAAGCAAAGATTGCCAGCAATGCCAGGAGGACAGCCTTACCACTAGCCTAGAGAAGTTTACCCCAGATACCACAAATCCCTGTGGCCTTCCCTAACCCCAGTTGATTCACCACCCATGCAATCTCAGTGAGATTGGGTGGTTCACACTGTGGACCCAGAGATGTCCAACATCCTAGCCAGAGGATCACCGATAAACAACTGCTTAAAGTAGCTGACCCCACAACTGTAGTGTCATCTACAAACACCGTTCCATCAACCGTCCTGACTGCAAGTCTCTGAGGAACAGGTTCAGATGTGCATAATGCTTTAATTCCTCTATAAGCAGGACATGGGTCACTAAACCACAGATGATGTGTCACCTGCTCACAGATTCATCTAACAAACACCTCCTTTTCTCCCCTCAGAGCCCTCATAGAGTTCCTCCACAGTTCCTGGTACAGACTGGAACAGCCACCAAGTCATGCACTGCGACTCCTCTTGGTAATATTTAGGGTGACCTGCGAGATGAAACACGTCCTTCTAGGGACACTGGCAACACATTTCTTGGCAACCTTCAGGGTCTTTTCACGGAAGATCTCCCACATCACATTAGTCAGCAGTCACACCCTAGTCTGCAAGTACCTTACACAAACTGTGTGCAAACTTATCAGAAACATTTTGATCTTGGAGTCTGGCTAAGTCCAGCCTCATTCTCCAAGTCGGTGCTAGCCCACTGGATCTAAGCTGGATCTTCAGAGTAGGAACAACAAGTTTGCAGTCAGAATTCACAAACTGGGCACTTCTGTAGACCCTGCACTTCTGCAGGAGCCTCCAGCATCTGCCCATGAGGATATGATCAATCTTGTTCACCAGCTGAGATGCAGCTCAGGGCGTTGGAACCATGACCCAGCGACCAGCAGCCCCTGACCTTCCGCAAAGTCAAGGAATGTGGCACCACTCTCACACCAGTCTCTGGACTCACTGGGAAGGACACAATCCTCAAAGCTAGCTCAGTCAGTGCCAGTGGCTGCATTGAAGTCACCCATGACCAGAGGATTGTCACCTCCACCAAATGAAGTTGCGAACAAAATGTCTCCCTCATCACAGTTATAGCATACCTGTACAATGAAACAACAGACAAGACACCCTTAACCTGAGTCTCATAATACACTTGTTGAAAGGAGTGATATCAGACACCATTGGTAGAAGCCAATCCTCTACAGCAACAGGTACTGCCACTGTATGGCAGTCATCAGACCAACCAGACCAAAAGTAGATATACCCACCTACAGAGATCAGGCCACTCCCCAGTCTGCGTAACTCAGAGAATGCCGCCACAGAAATGTGGAGTTTACAAAGCTCCCCTGACAGCAGATGAAAATGGTCATCTTGCCAGAGAGACTTTCCATGCACCTACCTGGATGGGCTGCATCAAGCTGGGACCAAAGTGTCACCATGCAGCAGGTGATGCCTCAGTACTGCACCAGCCCCTATGCCCAATCCCCAACAGGCCTGACCCTATAAGCTCTTCAAAGTTTTCGATTCTTCCAGGGAAGAGACTCCTAAAGGCTTTCCCTTTTCCCCTTTATAATGCATGCAGCCTTCCTGTGGGTGGCTGCAGCAGAGCTACTCCTACTGAAAGCAGAAGGGTATAGTGTCTGTTTAGACCGAGCTGTTGTGAGTTGTTTTACGGTAGCTGGAATGCCAATCCCACCACCAACCTCCAAAATTTTTCCATGCAAGTTGGAAGACCGCCTGCAGGGCCAGATGCAGTTTAATGTTATACCCAATGTTATCAACAGATCTCCAGTAGAGACTGCCCAGAGTACCAAGCTCCTTGATGTTCACATCACGGAGAACTTCACATGGACCCTTAACACCAGCTCCATCGCCGAGAAAGCCCAGCAGCATCTCTATTTCCTTCCTAACTTTTAACTCTTAACCCTAGAACTACCATATTTGGTGAGACGAAAAAGAGGACATGTCCAGGGATCAGAATATTAATGAGTTTTCGCATTCACCAACCAATCAGGTATCACGCGAAAATTGATTTATCACGTTCACTGGCCAATCAAGTAGGACGTCTCTTATGAGTATTAATTAGTTTTCGCAAACTACCCTGTTAAATGAAAACTCGTGTCTGGGGAATCCTGAACGTATGGTAACCTTACAATTAACTCTTGTTTTACAGTCTACTCACAATTGACATAATTTTTTTTCAAAAAAGTTACAAAACATTAAGTTAAAGTTTGTAAAGCAATTGATGCGATTCACTGTTCACACAAAAACAAAAATTAAATGTCAAAGTGCCAATGGTTTCTGGAACCTGATGTTACTCGTGAGCTGCATGACATGCAGGGATGTGTACTGTATGTTGTTTAATTTTTAAAGTTAAGATGTGCACAAGCCTTGCAAACACTGTGTGATGATACTAAGTGACTTGTATATTGAAACTTGGTGCCTTTTCCTTCGGTATTATACTTGGACAAACCACTGATTTTTGAAAATCCACCCAGACGGCTAGACAGAGACCCAAACAATGGATGTAAAGTGCTGAGTAGGGTGTTGAGTAGCGTGTTGAATAAAGTGTGAGCCCCACATGCTGTCTCTGCCACACTGCCAAGCCCTTCCAGCAGAAGGGATAGTGGAAAGTCAGAAACTCCTGAGTTATCTTCGAACTTGTGCCACTTTCAACTGTGCTACACATCATCCTCATGACCAAGAGAAGAACTTGAGACATAATTGAATGAAACATTATGATTTGAAATGATATCAGTACAATTCTCATATCAGGTGACTAATCCATTTTGTCATGTGGTCTGTGCTGCTTGTGGTATGGATCAGCATTCTTGGAAATTCTGTGAGTATCTTTTTTCTTAATGGTGCAGTTGGGGCTGCTCTAGTGTTGCCTACAGTACATCTGAAAGTCACAAGATTAAAACAAGATTTACTGTAATGCGTTGGTGTATGTTTGAAAAATAACATACATACAAACATAAACAGACATACAAACATAAAAAAAGCAAACTATACTGGGATTATTATGTCTGTGGTATATCTCTGTTGCCTTGCATCGCTAAAGTATATATGTTCTATGCTCCTTCAATGAAGTTAAAGCCAAATAAAACTGAGATTATAATTGATGGTTGCTAGGCTTCCAGTTTTCTTAATCCATTAACCGGATTAGGATGGACAAAAATGTTCCTGCAGTTGTTTAATCAAGACATCAGTGCAGTGATTGTGGTGGCTGCTCGAGCCTGAATGAGCCACCATGTGTTTTTACTACAGCAGGTCACTGTAATACATCTCCCAAAAAACACTTTTTACTTTTCTAGTGCAGAACTGCTGTATGCTATACTACACCACGTCAGCCTCCTTTAATCAGATGCTGCGCTGTAGCCAGTTAAAAATCAATGTCCTGCTTCTAAGTTAAAAATGAGGAATACTGATATTGATTGGCCAGCTGCCAGAGTTTCCAGTGGATGGTTACTGAGCAGCTCCTCACGAAGACTGTCTTTAGTTCAAAGGCCACCAGCTTCCTTTTCACTATTGATTCTGCATTCTTGGGTTTATCGAGAGAAACCTGAACATCTTTTATGGAAGTGCCCAAGTTCGGCTGCAGACAGCAGCACTTACTTTAAAGATAATGGGCTTCCCAGGCTTGATGCAGGACCGAGGCAGGGATATCTGAAAGGCTGAGAGCACCATCTTTGTTCATCCCAGGTACTGCTCCTCCCAGCTCACAGGTTCTTGATTTCTGCAACTACTTGTGTTACCTTCCCTGCTTCATAAACGGACCCATATTCCATGTTCTGAAGTTGAAGGTAGCTCTGTTTCATTTAGCTCAAGTCTGGTTAATTAAGAGAATTCCACTGACCCACTTAGTAAATATTACCACATTACATTTGTTGTCTTGAATTGTTAAGCATATGCCTTGCCCCTGTTCAAGCACCTGTGCACAGCACCAGTTAGCCATTTGAGTGTGTGTGGACTGTTTGTAGACTGGCTTAGTTGGAGGATGTGTCCCCCTCTCCTGGCGAGTCTTTGTGCGTTCAGCACCCAAAAGGCTGAAAACTATTTCTCCCTTTTTACCTTAATCACAATATTCTGATTCACAGACAGTTGAATAGTGGGATGCCCTATGCGTAAATCAATGTTTTTAATCATATGTATCACTTTTACTTATCTGCTGAATTAATAGTTATTTCTGTTTAGTTGAAGAACCATGTACAGTCATAATGTTTTTCAGTATGTTTATGAGAAATATATGAGATCCTTGTACAGCCTTAAGGCATTGTAACATAATTTAATATATTGCTGGTACCAAAAGTCTCTGCTAGCCAGTTCCTCTTGCATCTTTTAATAAACAGCGAGGTTTTGAATGCGACTGTAGCAGAGAAAAGCATGTGAACAGTGTTCATATTTCAGACACGGTGGATAGATTTTTGTCATCCAAAGCACAGCTAAATTCAATCAATGTTTGAAACAGGACCCAAGCCACAACTGCAACAACAGAAATAGAAAATCTTGTTTTGCTCTCTGGTAATGACATTAGTGCGTTCCCTAAATGGCTGCCCCCTGGCCCAAGGAGGGATGCAATAAGGGTCTCATTACTGTATGCCTGCACACATCTCCACTTTCCAGTAAAACAGCGTGATGGATCGCCCCCTGGCCTCAGCAGGTAATGATTCATTTGTGTGCTGTATTATGGTCGGTAATTAAACTTGCCAAGGTGAACTCAAGGGGAAACACAAACCATTTTATTGAGCATTTTGGTAATCGATTCAGGGAGGCAGGCCGATGTCATCTGTCATGCATGAACCAGTGTGACAAGTTAACATTATAATGAATGTGGCCTAGATGCCGACTTCTTTAAAGGACGCTCATTGACTTTTCTTCTGATGTGAGAAGCAGACCCTTGTGTTTGTGTGTCAACCTTACTAGCTGGGTCCATGAACTCTGCAGGTTCATCTTCTGTGAGAAACCATCAAATGGTCCAGTAACCGTATAGATTCACAGGGAGGATGGGCAGAGAAAGAGTGCTTCAGAGGTTCCTCACGCATCCTTGTCCCAAAGCTGTGTTGACAAAACGTTTCTCTCGGCAGGTTCTTCCGCTCTGTACTTCCCACAGAAAGAGTACTTTGAGAACGTGTACGTGGGCCAGGCAGCTGGCTCCGCCCTGCTGCAGCTGCATGGCTTGCGCGAGACCGACACAGAGAGGCCCCACTTCTACCTGTGCCCTAACAGCCCACTGAATAAAGATCCCTACAAGTCCTGGTTTCACTTGGATGAGAGAACCGGCATCCTGTCACTAAACAAGACGTTGGACTCCAGTGACTTCAGTGTGCCATGTGAGTTGGATGTGAAATTGTCCTCTCTGTCAGACACAGACATCATGCTGGTCTCGAACAGAGCATTAGCAGCTCAGGTATGGCAAGCAGCTCCTATAGAGTTTGTAAGTTACTCTGATGTGCAAATCAGTCTATTTAGATGTTTAACTTCAATGTTATTAGAGACAACCAACTGGTCAGTAATAGTGATTCCAATTCAAGGATTAAAACCATCTCTGTTCACACTTTTGCCTGCCTGATGTTTCCTGCAGAGGTGGGTAACTCAGGTCCACAGAGTAAAAGTTTCAACCAAAGATTTAAGTTTAAAGAGTCACGGTCACTGAGTACTCAATTGGGTGGTTGAAACAAAATCTTGGTCTTGACTTTTATTTTATGGACCTGAACTACCCACCTCTGGTTGCCTCTCTGGGGATGTTACTGATTCTGCTGTTGCTTCATTAGCAAGCAGCCTCATCGTGTCCCTGAAGCGGCTCAGTTTGAAAGCAACGGTCACCCTTGAGCCCCAACAAAACTTGAGCTGCTTCTGGAGCCCCACTGTGAACATCATCCTCACCTTCATCAGCACAGCGCCCCCTTGTGACCATCAGAATCTGATAAAGATGTGCTTCCCTGAGAAAGATGCCAGCCCCCACATCAAAGAGAACCGGTGGTCCGGGCCCTTCCGGCAGCTCAGACGCCTGACCTTTCAAGATCTCTGTCCTAATTTTACCATCACATACAGCCTGGAAGCAGGTATTCCATCATGCATCATCTCTGTGTAATGTGACTAGTAACTGGAGGAGATTATTTATTGATGAACAATCAATATGTAAGACAGAGGAAGCTGTCATTTATGGCCTGTTTATGTTCATTTTTGGTTGTTTTATTATATTGTAGTAATCTCAAAACCTTTACTGAGTTACTTTAATACAAAATGTTTAGTTGAAGTACTGCTCTGATTAAGAGGAATGAAACTGTAAAGAGGGAAATTGGTAAAAAAAAAAAAACAAGTGATTCGTTGTGTGCTGTCATTCCGTGGTATAGATATTTCCGCCCCATTTCTCATCAATGAGAACACTTCTGAGCTGGTGGTGACCAGGTCACTGGACCGCGAGGAGAAGGAGGTGCACGAGCTGCTGTTAGTCTGCACAGTGACCACAGAGTCCAAGGTGCATGAGATGTCCATGCCAATCCTGGTGAATGTGTATGACGAAGATGATAGTGCCCCCTATGTGAATGGCACAGACACAGAGGATGTGCGGATTGAGTTTAATCGCATGGAGGTCAGTTGGTCCCTTGTGCTGTCCTCCTGTCCTCCAAGATGCATACTTTTGGGACACGCAGATTATACTTTGTGCCAAATGGAAACCAGCGCTACACACTGTCCCTTTAATTATGACTCTTCAAAAAGTATTACCTTCCTGTCGTTGCATCACATTATCATACCAAAGTGTATTGTCATCATTTTGATGCTTTACATGAAGAGGTTGTCCTGATTAGAGACCTGAAATGAGCTGCAGATGAGCCACAGACTTGCTGTCGCATGCTGTGATGCTGACATTCCTACTCAGACTCTTCAAACGCAGAAGTTACAAAGGACATAAATCATTTTCTGTTTTTCTACGATACGCTTCTGGCATTTCAGTTACTGTTACTTTCTCTGATGGACCAATGAAATGTTTTTTCAGGGCTCCCAGTTTGGTAATTTATTGGTTTATGATAAAGACACAACACCAATATACCCCAAAGACCAGAGTCACAACAAATTTGTTGGAAGTATGAAGACAAATGACTCCTGGATTAAGGAAATGTTTTCTGTGGAGCATTCTTTCATTGAGGAAAAAGCAATCTTTGGCAACGTACGTGGGACTATTCATAAATACCGTGAGTGAATCGCCTGTCACATTTCAATTTACCAGATTATTTAGCACTACATATTTACAGTAACTCACTTTCATGTAAACATTACAGCCATTTGTAAAAAATATATCTTTGCTTGGATAAAGGTTAATCTGCAGAAGGTTGTTCTTTCTATACCTTCATTGCTAATGCAGAGATTTCCTTTTTAAACCAAACCCATGTTTTCATCAATACCATCTCCAGGCCTGGCTCTAAATAAGAACATTCCAGTACCAGAGAAGCGTTCCTTCCTGCTGGATTATCTAGTCAATGACACTACCTTTCCTGGTTCAGAGGGAACTGTGATGCTTCACTTCAATGTTACCATCCTACCGGTGTCCATACGGTTTACCAACCCCCTGTATCAGTTTCATGTATCCCGTAGATCTGCCCCTTATGCACAGGTAATACGTCATGGAAAATTTGCATTTTTTTGTGAGCAACACAAGAAATTCAGTTTTTGTTTACATATTTTAAACACACATACCATTAAAATCCACCCCCTGTTTGATGTAATTTAGCAGAATAACGTTCCTGAATCAGGCTATGCTACCTGGCAATAGTGCAGAATACAGTATAAGTTCTGAATTATTACAGACACAGGCGAGAGGCTTTTGATTGTCCTTATCTCACATGAAGCTCCCAGAACCTCTTAGCATTTCTTGTTTCAAATCATCACCTTCTTCCCCAGATTGGTAGAGTCTGCGTTGACAACTGCCTGAAATTCCAAGGGATCAACATCACTTACCGGCTCACCATGGCGGATGTTAATGTCTCGTCTGTGGAAAGAGTATGCCATTCCATAGTCAGCATTGCACAGAGCCTGACAGACATCTGGGGAGTGCTGTACGTCAACCATACGGAGGCACTGTGGCAGCCACAGTGCCAAAGCCTGCAGTACATGGTGGTGGCCAAGGAGCAGCTAAGTCAGCTGCAGGCTGAAGTCAGGCTCCAAGTGGAGTTCTACGATAAAGGCAGGTGCCTGCCCCATTATTATTGTGCTGCCCTGGGTGACCACCTGCCACGTGACATCTCTGTTTACTCAGGTTTCATACAGAGCTGGTGAGACCTGACAGGACGAGGGTCTCTAATGGAAATGTATTGGTGTTTGCCCCGCTCAGGACTGCTATCCAATTGATGTTGTGGTTTTTGTTCTGCACACAGCTTGGCCGTTGATGCTTCTAACCATCCATGTTCATTCCATGTTGGCATCCAGGAGAAAAGCAGAGCCTGGAACATGACTGTCCGCTGTCTTGTGCCAAGCAGCGGCGCCGGGGGGCGTGTGAAGCCTGCAGTGGCTTGGGGGCAACCACCGGGAGGTGTCAGTGGAGACAAAGCGTTGACAAAGGTCCAAAAGTGGGCTGGGCTTTCATTTAAGTACACAGCATGGTGTCCACAGAGACCCTATGAACCTGTAAAACACATGCAGTCCAGCATGCACTGGTGTTAGACTGTCGCCTCTCATATGCATGTTTTCATACCCCAGTAATATCCATGAACTACTCCACCTGCTCTCCGGACCTCAGCACCTGCCCAGATGGGTACTGTGACATCGTCGAAAGCAAAGACTTGGCAATATGCCCCCAGGACTGCACAGGTGAGATCAGATGTACCTGGTCTGCAAGGTTCTGATGCATTTAAGTTGCATTTTGAACTCAGCAATGGATGTGTTGCACTTGAAAACCAACACAATCATGTTTAATGATTATTCAGATTATTATTATTTTAACTGATGCTTTGGTGCATGGACCTTTTGTTCGCGACCAGACGGTGAAGTTTTGCATGGTGTATACTGATGGTCTCCTGTCTGTGCTTCACTCATCACGGAGCTCAGATAAGCCCATCGTTGGAGGCCATGAACGAGGGCTGCTGTACGGCATTAAGGCTGGTCATGGAACCTGTTACTGCGCAGACAACTGCTTTTGTGAGATGGACAATGTAGAAGGTAAAAGAACTAATTAAATGTTACTGACTGCCAGAGAATTAATTAAATGTTATTTACATTCCATAAACTAATTAAATATTACTAACTAGAAATGCATTACCTATTAAACAGTATATTATTAATCAGTCATCATTAAAGCATGCTTATCGGCCTTGCCTTGTAGATTTGTGAAGTGTTCGGTAAATGTGTGCTGTGTATAAGGTATGCCTGTGCCTTCTGTTAGGTATGCATGTGCTATGTGTAAGATAAACCTATGCCACATGTTAGGTAAATCTGGCCTGTGTGTTAGTTAGGCGTGTGGCATATGTTAGGCATGCATGTGCCATGTCTTAGGTAAGCATGAATTGTACGTAACGTTTTAAGAATAAAGTCAGGAGGAAAAGGGCTCTGTTCCACAAATGGAAAATAACTAATGATTTCAAAATTAAGCAGGAG
>JAODKF010000068.1:16482187-16493265 GCA_026779585.1 Mormyrus proboscirostris
GTCTTATGAGGAGAGGTTAGCTGAGCTGAATCTGTTTAGCCTCGAGCAAAGGAGACTAAGGGGGGACATGATCCAGGGATATAATATTCTAACAGGCCTGGATGCTGTTCGGCCAAATGGCTATTTCAGTATTAGTTTAAATACTATAACTTGTGGCCATAAGTGAAAATTAGCAGGAGAACATTTTAAAACAAATTTGAGGAAGCACTTCTTTGCAAAGTGTGTAGTTAGAGTATTGAATAGTCCTCCTGCTAGTGAAGCTAAAACCCTGGGTTCCTTTAAATCAGAGCTAGATACGATTTTAACAACTCTTGACTATTAAAGTTCTCCCCAAATGAACTTGATGGGCTGAATGGCCTCCTCTCATTTGTAAATTTCTTATGTTCTTTTGTTCTTACGTGTTGTGGGCTCTCACCCTCAGCCTCTGTTTGGTTCCATGCAGAGTCCATGTGTGATGATGTTTGCAAGACAGTGGTTGCCACAGCACTTCTCCTCTCCTTCATCATCTCCGTGCTGCTGTCCTCTTACTTCATCAACCGCCACCATAAAAGCTCCCCAAAGTCACCAAAGCCCTCTGCTGAAATGTCCTTCCGGCGGCCCGCCCAGGCGTACCCTATCAGTTTTTCAGCCAACAATGTCCGACGGCCTTCTCTGGAATCTATGGAAAACCAGGTGGCCATTGATGCCTTCAAGATACCGGTAAGATGTACACAACTTCTCGCTGCTTGATCCCTCAATCAGTCAACCAATTTGCTACCCTGGAACAGTTGATAAGCATTGCCTGACATCACAGATTGTAGGTATTTCAATGTTTAGAAACACCCAGTGGAAATTTGTGAAAATGTCAAAATACAGAATGGTTTTTCTACAGAATATACAAACTTTGTGAGCTAAGATGCTAACTAGATGACTATATAATATGGCTACAGGAAGATCCAAAGTGGGAATTCCCACGAAAGAACTTAGTCCTGGGTAAAACCCTGGGAGAAGGGGAGTTTGGTAAAGTCGTCAAGGGAACAGCATTCCGGCTGAAGGGAAAAGCTGGGTACACCACAGTGGCTGTGAAGATGCTGAAAGGTAGGAGAGTCCAGGCCCGGAATGACATTATGACATTCCCTTATGCTGCTGGTATTTGTACATACTGTAATATTGTTTTCAAAAACTATCAAGTAAATCATACAAAGTACATAATCCAGTTAAATAACATCTCTTTTCTCCTGGCACAAATAGTGCCCGTAGAGTGACGTGCATTTTGCTGATTTGTTTGTAAATGATATTTAATATTTTAATATTTAGGAAATTTCATATTGAATGTATCACCCTGATAACATAATGATAATAATGACTTTTCCATTGGTCCACCTTGCTTGAAACAGAAAATGCCTCGCAAAGTGAGCTTCGAGACCTTCTGTCAGAGTTCACCCTGCTGAAGCAGGTCAACCACCCACACGTCATTAAAATGTACGGAGCCTGCAGCCAAGATGGTGAGGTCCCCTACGTGTGATGTCACGTTTAATCTAAATCATGTGGGCATGAGTGAATTAGTATAGTAAGCTACTTGCTGCTCTAAGACCTTCACTGGTGTGTAATCCAGTGTGTTTTATGTATCTGTGAGGATTCGTCCTGGGGTTGCATATAAACATGGAGATTACAGAAACTCATATAAAGTGATCCCCACTTTGGGTCATTCAGTTGGTCCTCTAGGAGCTCACGTGCAAGTGTGTATGACAGGGAGGGCCGGAGTCCTGTGTAGCTTAGCTCTTTCCCTGTTCCACCACAAATGATTCAGCTGAAGAGCTGTGTGGTAATCTGCACAAGGAGTTGAATCAGGTGTGTTAAATGAGGGTGAACCAAAAACTGTGTACGGCTCTGGCCCTCCAGGACTGGAGTTTGAGACCTCTGGTGTATGACATCTGGACTTGTTACTCTTTCATGCCAGGCCCGCTCTACCTCATTGTGGAGTATGCCAAGTATGGTTCTCTGAGGAACTTCCTGCGCGAGAGCCGCAAGGTGGGCTCAAGCTACGTGGGTGGCGACGGCAACCGCAACTCCAGCTACCTGGAGAACCCAGACGAGCGGGCGCTCACCATGGGTGACCTCATTTCCTTCGCCTGGCAGACCTCCAGGGGCATGGCATACCTGGCCGAGATGAAGGTACTGTGAGATGGGGTGGACTTGCTCTAGAACAAGGAGCCCCAGCCTGCTTCGTGACCCTACCCCATCCCACCTCCAACCTATCATAACTTAACTCTTTATGTCTGTTCCTTGTGTCTGCTCCCCATTTCTGTTCCTCAAGTATGCTCCTCATGTCTGTTCCCTACGGTCAGCTTCTCAAGGTCTGCTTCCCATATCACCTCCTCATGTCCTCTAACCTCTCTTTTACTTAAAACTGCTTATCCCTGATGCTTTGGCCTGATGCCCTTCTCCTTATTTGATTGCTCTGTATTTATCTCAAGCCACCAGCTGAGACTTCCGTCCCTCAGTGTGACCCCCTGGCAGGTCTATAACATGACTAGCTGCATATTACTCCTGTACAGCTTGTCCACCGAGACTTGGCAGCACGGAATGTTCTGGTGGCAGAGGGACGCAAGATGAAGATTTCTGACTTTGGCTTGTCACGGGATGTGTATGAGGAAGACTCCTATGTGAAGAGGAGTAAGGTGAGGTAACCTCCCCTGCATGGTCTGTGTTGGACACACCTGTGTTTTGTACCGTTCATTTAATGCATAGCATCAGTGCTTAGAGTGTAGTCCTTTGGACAAATAAATGGATGCAAAAATCTTCATTTCTTTTTGGACTTTCAAAATTCACAGCCAAAATCTCCACACAGAAATATATGAAACCAACCTGACGCTTGTCATCTGCAACCATACATTACCAGATTGTACAAATAAGACTGACAGTATGTAACTTGAAGTGTACAAATAAAGTGGATTTCAGAATGTTTTAGCTAACTGCTGTTCCCTTAGGAAACTGTCAACATTTATCAAAAGAATGGACAGATATGAGAGGGTGCACAGCAGAATGAACATTGTACTAGCATTCTAGGCTGCAACATTATACTTCCTATTTTTCCTGTTGTAAATTTTTCTTTTGATTAGGGTCGGATCCCAGTGAAATGGATGGCCATCGAGTCATTGTTTGACCATATTTATACCACACAGAGTGATGTGTAAGTGTCCCAAAAAAAGAGGAATATAATTAAGAGTAATGTACAAATCAAACACAATACCCTTTCGATACAAGAAGAGGAAATGCAGTTTTATTTAATTATGTTTACATTTGATTTCAAATCCTCTTAGTGAGGTGTCTAGGGATACTCGGCTAAACTATATACCTGTGAACAAGACTATACTGATAACTATAGTGTGTGTTCCTCAGTATCGCCACATGTCCCTGTGTATCACTGCATATCCGTTAGTATTCCTATGTGTCCCAGTATGTTCTTGTGTGACCCTGAGTGTCCCTGTCAGTCCTGTCTTACCTTGTGTGTCCCAAAGTGTCTCTGTGTATTCCTTAGTGTCCTCATATGTCCATGTGTGACCCTGTGTATCTCTGAGCGTTTCTGTGTGTGTCTGAGTGTTCCTATGTATTACTTAGTGCATTTGTACATCCTTGTGTGACCCCCTGTGCGTCCCTGAGTGTCACTGTGTCCACATCATGCAGGCTGCAGCAATGATTCTGTTTCTCATTCTCCTCTCAGCTGGTCCTTTGGGGTGTTGCTGTGGGAGATAGTGACCTTGGGGGGTAACCCATACCCTGGCATTGCCCCTGAACGACTCTTCAACCTCCTAAAGATGGGCTACAGGATGGAGAGACCTGAGAATTGCACAGAGGAGATGTAAGTTACACAATGGCTAACTGACACAGCTTTCACATTGCACTGACACAGTCCTCACGCAGTACTGGCACTGCCATTATGCACTACTGACACAGATCTCCTGCACCACGTGCTGACACAGCCTCACACAGTTCTCACACACCGCTGACACAGCCGTCACACACTTCTCATGTACCGCTGAGACAGCCCTCACTGAGTCCTCACGCATTGCTGCCAGAGTTCTCTGACAGTCCTCATGCACTGCTTACACAGCCCTCACGCAGCCCTCCCACACTGAGTGCTGACACAGCCATTATACACCAATGCTGACACAGCCCTCATGCACCGAGTGCTGTCATAGCCCTCACTAACACAGCGCTGACACAGCCCTCATACAATGAGTGCTTACAAAATCCTAACACAGCCCTTAAACAGTCCTACAGGATGAGACCTGAGACAGTGTACATGAGAAGCAGGCCCCTCAAACACCTCGTACAGCCCCCATACACTCACACCCAGCCATGCTCTTGCTGTAGCATTCAGTCTCACACACTTGTGTACCTGCAGGTACAGTCTGATGCTTCGGTGCTGGAAGCAGGAGCCAGACAAACGGCCGACTTTCTCAGATATCAGCAAGGAACTGGAAAAGATGATGGTGAAAAGCAGAGTAAGAGCAGAGCCTATGTTTGCAGACATGGGAGTGCCAAAGAACTAACATATGGTATAGATTGCAGAACCTGGCACTGCCAGTGGGTGCAGTAAAGTACACTGGTTTCCTATAAAAATGTAGAGACATATATACAACTCTACTCAGTTTCCTTCTACAGTGCAGTGCACTGCATGACCGGTCTCTCTTTCAATCTGGCAGGATTACTTGGACCTGGCAGCCTCGACGCCTGCTGACGCACTGCTGTACGACGATGCACTCTCTGAAGAGGACACTCCTTTGGTGGACTGTAATAACTCCCCACTACCCCGCACACTCCCCTCCACGTGGATTGAGAACAAGCTCTATGGTAGAATTTCCCATGCATTTACCCGATTTTAACACACAGGGGTGCTGCTCTGCTCTTGGCATTTGTGATTGACTTTTTATAGGGTTAGTGACTGTGGTCATGGCATGTTATTTGCAACTCTATGAACATTTATAAACAAGTTAATCAGTGATTGATTATGTAGAAAAAGGCTTTAATCTGGACCTGCTTCTCATGTAAACTGAAAATTTTGATTTAAATTTTTTTAATTTTCTATAACAAATCATTTTAGCAATTGTTTTAATTTCAATTACTAATGTAAAATGTTTGCTTTGTAGTAAAACTTAAGCTTTTGACAAAGAGCTATTTTGATAGTAATCCATCCATCCATATTAATTTAGTGGGAAAAACATGTGCAGCAGATCCCTGATCAATTAGTTTGGCCATTTGCTGCCGGGTTACACACTTTAAACAGTAAGGCTTTTCAATTAAACTCAAGCTTTGGTAACATTTTGTAGAATGCCATGAGACCCAGCTGGGGGTGTTACAAGTCTTTAATGAATATTAACTGAACCCTTATATGTTTACTGTGTAGCTCACATCTCGCATGCCCTGTAGGTTGTAGCAGAGAACCCTTCCAGTATTTTGGGTGGGGGATGTTTCTTAAACAGATCACCGACTTGAGGAATTTTCCTTGGAATGTATCACTCTGGCTTAGAAAGTTCTAGTGCCTGTCAGACAGCTAAAGAAATATCTGTGTATCTATGTAAATTAGGCTGAAATGTGCCCTTTATGTCACACATTCCTGGAAGGACATCGTTCATGAGAATAGGCATTTTTTTGTAGGGAAAGAACGAGTAATCTTTGTTTTACCTGCATGAGAAAAGACATTGAAATTAATCCAGCAGCGTGAAAACTGTACAAGTGTGTGAAAGATTTTTTTTGCTATTGAGATGTTTGTATCATCAAGCAATTTGCAGGCAGTTTGTTTGACCCACATTAGCATAGCGGTTTCGAGTGTCGAATCTTAAGCAGAAGGCACAGTGCTTGCATTTGAACACCAAAGCCAGGGTTTCCTTTGAGAGCCTTACTGTCTGCACTCTGCAGCGTGATTCCGCAGTGCAGGAAAAATTATGTGTTCTTGTTTTTAGGCATGTCATACCCCAACTGGCCGGAGAAGAGCCCAGTTCTGCTCACCAGGCTTGATGGCACTAACCCGGTTTTTACAAGATATGCAAATGATAGTGTTTATGCAAACTGGATGGTCTCGCCTTCAACGGCGAAATTTATGGACAAGTTTGACAGTTAAACCAAACCAAATTTAACATGTCTCCAATGTGTAGATGTATATATTTCTATATACAAATGTATATATGCTGTGTGGTGTTAAAGATGGTTCCATTTTATTTCTGAACCACGGGTACTTAGACAGAGAGCCCCGCCTGCTGCCAGGAAGGTTTGGCTTCGAGCACCTCATCACTGTCGATACCTCAATGCCTTCTTGTAATTCTGCATGATGTGGTGTGTCAATGCTACTGTGTTTCAGCCACCTGTGCGCTTTTGAAATGCCTACAGCAGCCAGCATTTGGCTCAGAAGTTCATGACTACTGTCAGGAATCAAAGGGAGCGCCTTTACCACCATGTGCAAATTTGTTTGCAAATGAAGTGCAAATTCAGCTTTTCTTTTAATCATGTTTCAAAAATTATATTTGCTGAAGAATCTGACAGAAGAAACTGAAAGTAGAAATGTTTTCATAACGTGAGCAATGTCAGATGTCTAACGAGTAATATTTTGAGGCCAAAGGAAATGTAGGTTACTAACATGTGCTGAGCAAAGCTGACTTCTGACCTTTTTGCAATCTTTTTTGCAATCCTCGTTTTTAATTACTTGCAGTGCTCTTTGGGGCTACAAGTGATAATAATAAATCAAGTTGGTGTATTAACTCATTATCTTGTTATAACTTTAGTTACAGTCAATAAAGAATGAAACATATGTATGGTGTTGGTATGTGCCATGAACAAACCAATGTACTGTCCCTTGGTATGTGCCTTGAACAATCATCACCTATATCAGCATGCTCCTTCTTGGTATGTGCCTTGAACAAGCATCACCTATGTTAGTGAACTCCTTCTTGGTATATACCTTAAACAAACGTCACTTATATTAGTGTACTCATCCTCGGTTAGTGTCTGTGTGTTCACTTTGTGTCATGAGGCAAAAACTTCGGGCTTCAGCCCTTCCCATTCCCTGCGGTACATTTTGAGGGCATCTTGGCTGGCCGTGACTCTCCAAATGCCATGGAGTAAACAAGAATGTGCAGTTGGAGCAGAGGAGTGAAAATGAAAAAGGGCAAAAACCAAGTGTGCTCACGATGACGTTTCACACAGAGGTACAGTGTGCTGTCTCACATCCTTCTACATACATACATTTTTACTTTAGTGTTTGCATTACATAACATTTAAATATACCTTACAGTCGTGGCCAAAAATTTGGAGAATGACACAAGTATTGGTTTTCATAAAGTCTGTTGCCTCAGTTTTATGATGCCAATTTGCATAATGTTATGTAGAGTAATCAGAAAAATTGCAGTCAATTGCAAAGTACCTCTTTGCCATGAAAATGAACTCCATCCCAAAAAACCCATTTCCACTATATTTCAGCTCTGCCACAAAAGGACCAGCTGACATCATTTCAGTGATTCTCTCGTTAGCACAGGTAAGAGTGTTGACGAGGACAAGGCTGGAGATCACTCTGTCATGTTGATTGAGTTAGAATAGCACACTGGATGCTTTAAAGGAGGGTGGTGCTTGAAATCGTTGTTCTTGCTCCGGTAACCATGGTTACCTGTAAGGAAACACTTGCAGTCATAATTGCTTTGCACAATAAGGGCTTCACAGACAAGTACATTACTGCTAGTAAGATTGCGCCTAAATTAACCATTTATCAGATCATCAAGAACTACCAGGAGAGGTTCAGATGTTGTAGTGAAGGCTTCAAGGCACCCAAGAAAGTCCAGCAAACACCAGGACCATTTCCTAAAGTTGATTCAGCTGCAGGATCGGGGCACCACCAGTGCAGAGCTTGCTCAGGAATAGCAGCAGGCAGGTGTGAGTGCATTTATATGCACAGTGAGGTAAAAACATTTGGAGGATGGCCTGGTGTCAAAAAGGGCAGCAAAGAAGCCACTTCTCTCCACGAAAAACATGGGACTGCTGATGACTGGGGTAAAGTAATTTTCTCTTATGAATGCCCTTTTTTTCTGGGGCATCCAAAAAAAATGATTGCCCAGAGAAGAAAAGGTGAAAGCTACCATCAGTCCTCTGTCATGCCAACAGTAAAGCATCCTGGGATCATTCATATGTGGGGTGGCTTCTCATCCAAGGGAGTGGGCTCACTCACAATTTTGCCTAAGAACACAGGCAGGAATGAAGAATAATACCAAAACATCTCCCAACCATCCAAGAACAGTTTGGTCAAAAACAATGCCTTTTCCAGCATGATGTGCCATAAGGCAAAAATGATAACTAAGTGGCTTGGGGAACAAAATATCTTAATCACATTGAGAAGTTGTGGTCAACCCACAAGAGGCAGGTGGACAAATAAAAACTCACAAATTCTGTCAAACTTCAAGCATTGATTTTGCAAGAATGGGCTGCCATCAGTCAGGAATTGGCCCAGAAGTTTATTGACAGCATGCCAGGACGAACTGCAGAGGTCTTGAAAAAGAAGGCCAACACTGCAAATATTAAATCTTTACATAAATGTAATGTAATTGTCAATAAAAGCCTTTGACACGTATGAAATGCTTGTAATTATACTTCAGTGTACCACAGAAACATCTGACAAAAAGACCTACAAACACTGAAGCAGCAAACTTTGTAAATACCAATTACTACTGTAATTCTCAAAACTTTTTGCCACGACTGTATACCGCTTTAGGTACAATTAGAGTCTTCTAGAATCCTCTGGTATCCTAATATATCCAGAAAAAAATATAGTAAGAGAAACCTGTCAGCCTCTTCATTGCATCCGTAACAGGTGTGTCTTGTAATAATGCCAAGCATTCAAAAATCTGCAGTTTTATGACCTGCTGTTGAAAATAACTTATCACGGCTGACTGGGAGCACCACACAAGCCTTGCCATTTTGGAGATGCTCTGACCCAGGTGCTAGGTCAAAAAGATTTAGGCCTTGTCAAAGTCACTCGGATCTTTATGGCATGGTACACTCTAAAACCTGCATCTATACCTCACATAGCAACATGGACACTGCTAGATTGTTAACACTCAAAAATGTTAGTCATTTTTCAGTACAGTCAATCTTGCAAGATCTCACATGGAGAATATGTTCTAATGCGACTAGTATTTTGGTATAAAATATAATGCGGAATTGCATTGCAAGTCAGAGAGAAAAGTACCATGCAAACTACAACGTGACATGGTCTTAGCGAGAAACACTACTTGCACACAAAGACACCTACCCAAGTGAATGATAGTGATTGTTCTTTTGAACCAGTTTTTTTAAATAAAAGAATCAAACTCTATGTAGATTCACATGTTGCACAGGTCAAATTCACAGATTCTATAAATATCTAACAAATTATCATTTAAAAACACAACCATTGTAAATTCACTTATATTTGCTTTTCACAGACTGTCTACAAGCATGCTGCCTTCAGTGCTCTTCCCTCTTCCACATGCCATAATCCGTTGTATTTGTGCTGTGTGCATGCGCAGCCACATGGTGACTGTACTCACTACTCATTTGCTGTATTTTCTGACCCCACTAGGTAGTGCTCAAAAAAGGGCTCAAAGCATGCTCCAAGGCAGGGGTCACCAACGTTTTTGAAATTGAGAGCTACTTCACGGGTACTGAGCCATACAAAGGGCTACCAACTTGGTCCTTGGGGTGAAAAAAATAGAATCTCTTTAGAAAACATGCAATTACATAGTTTACGTTCATTTGGAATAGAAGTACTACCTATTTACTGTGTGCATTAGATCGTGAATATGAAAACCTTAATTTTTTATCTGACCACTTATTCTGTATCATGAATACATGTTTGACATTCCAAACCAAAACCGCTTGAAAATTCGGTGATTTGTAGTCATTCTTATCAATTGCGGAAAGGCCTTTACTTCTAGACAGACAGGGATTAGGGAGCACGTAGGAGCTACCCCGTGCCAAGATGGCGGCTACATTTTATTATTATTATTGTACGAAAGGCTGACAGTTTTTGTAGCCGCACAAACTTTTTTTTTGAACGCACATCGAGGAAGTTGAACGTTTCGCGGAAGTTTAAGCGCAGAGTTAGTCCGTGTGCGTAAATGTCCAGATGTAAGTATAATGTCCTGCATTTAGATATGTGTTTGTATCGCTGTTATTTAGTTGTTTTAGTATCTGTTTAGTTTATTGTAATTAACCAGCGATGTTTATTGACGGGTATTTGCATTTGTTTAAAGTGTAAACGCGAGTCCGTTCTTATTATATAAGCTGTTTAGTACATTAGATAGTTATAACTTACAAGGGCTAACTATTTATGCAGCTATAATGGGGAGATATGTGTATTCTATATTCTATGTTGGTATATAGTGAAACTTGCGTTTGTATTAGTGGTGTTGTTTTAGCTTTCAGGATTTTAGTTTAATATTAATGTAATTCTTTACTGATGCGTGTTTTCGGGTAAGATTGTAATTGCGGTACTGTTCCCTTTGTTACAGACCACACATTCAATCATCCAACTCCATGTCCCCCACGTCCCTGCTCATAATCCATGCGATGTCCCACTTAAGTTTGTATCTGCTTCGCATGTCCTTCAGTAAAGCTCCCCTTCTCTCCACGTTGGTATGTTCCTTGTGCTCTGACCGGCGCCCCAGGGTGGACACAACCTAATTCTCGCCAGATATATACAGTCCTTCAAAGCATGTCCCAACAATTATTATTATTATTAGTAGTAGTAGCAGTATTGATATTAGTAATAATAATAATAATTAACAATATCATAACAAGGAACTGGCAATACATAAAGCAGTAACAAAGCCAGGGATGAGAAAAGAGAGACAAAAAAATGACCCAAGAAAACCAAATTCTTCCACAATTTTGCATATTTTGACAGCTTTCTTGTTTTTGCACTTAACTAAGGTTGTGCCGTACTGCTTAATTTCATTTTAAAAAATTGTATGAATGAGGAATTTTCCTTATGCAACAAATAAGAACATAAGAAATATACAAACGAGAGGAGGCCATTCGGCCCATCAAGCTCGCTTGGGGAGAACTTTAATAGC
>JAODKF010000068.1:16496823-16512432 GCA_026779585.1 Mormyrus proboscirostris
CCCCACCTAGAATATTGTGTGCAGGTTTGGTCACCCTACCTTAAGAAGGACATTGCTGCCTTAGAAAAGGTGCAACGGAGGTGCTACGAGAATGATTCCTGGTCTGAGAGGAATGTCTTACGAGGAGAGGTTAGCCAAGCTGAATCTGTTTAGCCTTCAGCAAAGGAAACTAAGGGGGGACATGATCCAGGTCTATAAGATTCTAACTGGTCTGGATGCTGTTCTTTCAATATTAGTTTAAATACTAGAACTCGTGGCCATAAGTGGAAATTAGCGGGATAACATTAAAACAAATTTGAGGAAGCACTTATTTACACAGCGTGTAGTTAGAGTATGGAATAGACTTCCAGCTAGTGTAGCAGAAGCTAAAACCCTGAGTTCCTTTAAATCGGAGCTAGATAAGATTTTAACAACTATGAGCTATTAGTTAAGTTCTCCACAAATGAGCTTGATAGGCTAAATGGCCTCCTCTCGTTTGTAAATTTCTTATGATCTTATATGACGTGTCACCCTGTTATTTTTACATGTATAACTATGTGATGTGTCACCCTGAAATTTGCTTTGTTTCAGTGTACCTTCAGAAGTGGCTCCACATACAAGATACAAACTGACATCTGTCATGACCTGCTCGTACGATCCATCTGTGTGCCACACCCCCTCATTAACCTCGTGTGAAACCCTGATTGTTCCCAGCTGTTTGATGTTATTTCCAACTTGTCCTGTGTATTTCAGTCCGTGTTCAAGTATGTTTTCCTAGGTCTGTCATTAATGTTGCCTGAGTGTTAATTTTATTCCCTGTCAATAAACCCTGTTTGCCCATATTTACGGCTCTGCTTGCCTGCTTGCCTGAAACGCGCCATGACAACATGTGATTCCAGCACAAGGAAAACAGAATTAAAACATCATTTTAGCTAAAAGAGCATTTATGGCCAATATTTTTATGTGCAATTACATATTTTATAGCTGGATTCACATCATATAGGAGGGTTCAGTTTAACTTTAATCAGCATGTTCATGCTCTATGAACATCTACATTTGACAGCAAAATACTATAAACAAAACTGCAATTGAGACACTAACTGAATTTGGAACATTTAAAATCTGTATATAAAATCATACGCAAGCTACAACAGACATTTATGTTAAAATTGAAAACTTCACATTACAGTATATGAGCTGAATATTGCACTGTTACTCCGATACCAACAGCAACTGGGCTGAAGACGAAACAGCAATTATATGGCGACACCATGAAAAATGTGCTCTATATGAATTTCTACTAGAAATGTTGTTATTATAACTTGTATTACAGTATACTCTATTTTAGGTCACCTTCTTTGAACAGTGTATATTGAAAATAGAAGGAAAAATATGAAGGAAACATACCTGTTGAGGCCACATATGGAGCCATAACAAACATCAGCAGGATAGTCAGCAGACTGACGGCAGTACAGGTAACAGCCTCTGCTGCAGAACCTGAGAAACAGCAGGCACACAAGATAACATTGAGGGAAAGTTTTGCAGTATTTAGGTGCAGTTGTCCAAATTAGATCCAAGTTTACACTGCAAAAAATGAAAATCTTTACTACTGTAGCTGTCCTAAATTATTAATATTAATTATAAAAATTTATCTTATTTCAATTTTAGAATTTGAATTATCCTACTCAGATGCTACAACTAAATATAAGCAAATGCGATAGTAAAACTGTCACAGTGCGAGCAGACAAGGAGGCGAGGGCAGTCGGATTGACGAGTGAACTGGGTTTATTAGACGGGTTGAACAGACAGGACGAGAACTCACACCAATCGTAAACAATGACAGATCTGGGGGAAACTGACCGAGATGTGGACTAAATACATGAGACAAGCTGAGTTTAACGGACAACAGGTGAGAACAATCAGGCATAAACACAAGGTAACAAGGTAGGCGTGGCACACAGGAGGATCGGACGGAGCTGGGCGTGACACTGGGTGCGCCCCGGGGGAGGTGACGGACGAGACGAGACTGGGGAAACAGAACCTGAAAGACAAAAGCAAAACCATTAACGAGAGACTGGGAACAGAACGGAGACACAGAACAGGCTCAGGGACAAGAAGTAAGACAAGACCTGACATAGAACAGGGAACGCAGACAGACAGACCAGGAAAGGAGACACAGGGGAAACACCGACAGGCAGAACAAAAGGGCCAGGAGTGAACATAGGACAACCGGAGGAGGAGTAGCAGAAACAGGAGGGACAAAGGGATGAGGAGCAGACAGGGGAGACCAGACAGGAATGGATGGGGGACAAAGGGGAGCCTTTGCGGGCGAGGGAAGGCAGCCGGAGGGGCCGCAGGCGACAAGGAGGCAGGAGCAGGAGGGGACCACGAAGGGGGCAAGGAGACAGACGGAGGAACAGACAGAGGGAATGAGGAAAGAGCAGGAGGGAACACCGGTGCAGGCAGGCAGGAGGGGGAAGCCGCAGCAGGCAATGGCACCGCCGGAGCCAGCGAAGGCGCCATCCGATGCCCAGCTGAAGCATGTGAGACACCCAGTGAGACATGCAGGACGGGCGGAGCAGGGAACTCGGTCGGAGCAACTGCAGGCGGAGCAGGGAGCTCGGGCGGAGCAACTGAGGGCGGAGCAGGGAGCTCGGGCGGAGCAGGGAGCTTGGGTTGGACAGGCGAGACGGGAGAGCCAGGCTGGACAGGCGAGACAAGCCAGAGGTCCTTGCCCTGCTGCGGTGCATCTTTTGGGAGATCTGTCATTCTGTCACAGTCCGAGCAGGCAAGGAGGCGAGAGCAGTCGGATTGACGGGTGAACTGGGTTTATTAGACGGGTCGAACAGACAGGACGATTACTCACACCAATTGTTTACAATGACAGATCTGGGGGAAACTGACCGAGACCCGTATTAAATACACGAGACAAGCTGAGTTTAACAAGCAACAGGTGAGAACAATCAGGCATAAACAGAGGTAATGAGGTGGGTGTGGCACACAGGAGGATCGGACGGAGCTGGGCGTGACAAAAACAAGCTACATAATTGAAATAAATGTATTTTCATGTAGACACATTTTATTAACTTGAGCTTAAGGATATTTTGTCTTGTTTCAAGGGTGTGTTTCCCCTTTAACGATGACTCTTAGCATCTCTCAGCAAAATATATCTTACGAAAGGTGTTTCTAACAAGCCATTTCGCAGTAACAACAGATTGTATAACCTTCACACCCAAAAGATCTCTAAGTTTATACTTATAGATAATCAATATTTACCACCTCTGAGACTGGCCCCAATTCTCTCTCATCTGCAAAAATTGGATGTTCAGTGCCCA
Organism: Mormyrus proboscirostris; assembly: GCA_026779585.1. Classification (NCBI taxonomy): domain Eukaryota; kingdom Metazoa; phylum Chordata; class Actinopteri; order Osteoglossiformes; family Mormyridae; genus Mormyrus; species Mormyrus proboscirostris. The sequence goes on from JAODKF010000068.1 coordinate 16,500,138, forward strand.
TTTCATTCTGACAGCATTCAAGTAGCTGATTTTGTTTTACAAATGATTTGCAAACATTTTTAAAGTCTAATTTAGGTGCCCATTTCTTAAAATAACAATGCTTTGCCTCAAATCGCATAAACATACTCCTTATTAAAGGACCAACAGATATGATTTGACTGGGAAGATGCAACATGTAATGTTGCTTGGGTATTACATTAGTTTCAGGAAAAAGTTGTTTAAACTGATACAGATGTTGCTCAATCATACCTTTGAGCCGTAATATGGTTTGTAAAGAAATAATGGGAGCAACAACTATCTGAACTACAGTATCTCAATCAACTGAATAATATATTTAAACATACTCATTGTCCACATCATTCAAAAGAAAAGGTAGTATTTTCAAAAGTATTAACATTTGCCCACAAGACTGTTTCAATTTGTCATTCGCTGCCAAGTGCTAATATTAAGAGGGTAAGGCTTATCCCATATATCCAGAGGTAAGGAAAATTCTGAATGGCTGAATTGATCATACAATATCTAATTCTATCTGTCCTGAAAGAATAAGGTGTTTTAATACAAGCTTAACTTCCAATGGTGCAACACTTTCAAAAATGACATGCATTATGTCATGTGGAGTTTGTTTGAATAGGTCAAATCAATCAACGAGTCTGCTTCTTCTGTTAATTCCATAAGTGGTTTTGAGGGATGCCTTTAAGGTATCTGTGCTTGTTTTGTCTATTTCAAGACACTGCCTAATGTGCTTCTCTAGAGTTCAACTTCATTGATCCCCATGGGGAAATTCTTTTTTTACGCCTCCCTCAACTTGCTTGTTGTAGAGCAAGCTACGGTTGTTACAGCACCAAACAAGTCCATTTCACCATTTGGTGTTTTAATTTTAATCCCATTATATAGCAAAATTAAATCTTCTAGAATTCTTTTTAAAACAACATCAACACCCCACTGATTTGCAATAGCAAGGAGTCATATTGCGATTGCGGCTAACTTTGACCTAAATTTTAATCAGCATGTCACATTCAAAGGTATTCTAAATCTGCTATACTTTCGTAATAGGTAATATGTCACAACATGTGTCCCGTGTATTTATTTATTTATTTTCTTTGCCTCCACATCTCCAATAGTGTGAGAATCCTACTGACCAAGACTGCAACAGCTGTAGTGGAAGTGGGATTGTGCCATCAACCAGTGCTATGCCGCCATCCCAGCCTCAGAGCTCCACCCCCATAAACGAAAATATGGCTAAAACAGTAAAATTGCGAGATCCACCAGAATATGTGGCGTACACAGATTCAGAATTGCACAGCCTGTATTTTGCATTGCGCCGCAATGGAAAGGAAAAGGACTGCAAGATGTCAAAGGAGCTTGGTTGCAGATTTATAAGAAACACAATCACCAACATGGTTGCAATACTTTGTGCTAGTCCTCTGGGAAAGGATGTGCCATATCCCTCCAAGCATGAACTGAGAGTAATGTCACAGAAGATCATTGAGTATTATCCTATGCTATGGGACGGTGGAGACATGCTGTATGTAAGTGTTAATTTTTTACGTTTAATTTTATAAAACCTAAGATTGGATAGGGGGTGTCAAAAATAAAATATATAACATTCTTTTTCCACAGCTGGCCGTCTACTGTAAAATGTACAAGTGACTCCAGAATATGAAGTCACCAAGGAAGAGGCAGGGCCCTGTGCCACAATGAGAGGTTGTAAAGCGGTCTCTCTTTGATACAGGTATAGAAGATCAGACAGATTTAGATTTAAGTGATTCAATTACACTGTAGTGCCCCCAGTCATAAGTTTCACCCGATATCTCCTGACCTGTTAGTCCTACAGTCAAAGTATTTTCTACAGCCTTGCCCCACCAACTTGCCATTTGGAATATTAAACCCCGCCTACTTAGATTTTTTGCTAATTTGCTAATCCTACTTTTGCCTACAAATCCTACCTCATCAGTCCAATCAGACCGCTGAGCTGATCAAGACATGTTAAAAAAAAGTTTGACATTTGTCTATCCCACAACCATTTGCCACGCCCAAACTCTACCCAAATTAGGGCTGTTTTGATCAGACTGCTTGGCCTTGCCTTGGCCTACCTTAACCAAATTTGAAATCATACCTCCCAACAACATTCTGGGGACACTATACAAGGCAGGCTGGCTGCATTATGTCAGTAGGGGGTGATACAATACCTACTTCCAATATTTGCTGAACTGCTACGCCAGATGTGTACTATGGCCAATCCTGAGGTCAGACCCATACTATGGTAGTCATAAAATGCTGGCCAAAATCAGCTAATTAAAATCAAGCAACTATTTGACAGACCTAGTGTAGCAGTGGAAATATTTGATTTCTTTTATATATATATATTTATATTTTATGAGTCAACTTCACTCAACTTTGAATGGCAATTAGTTATATAAATGAAGGAGTTAAATTGTTATGTGGAGGGCTCCATAGCTCCGGGTTGCAGGTGGGGCTTAGTTTGTAGTTACACCTTACGCACGCACTTTGTTGCACGCTTCTAAAACGAAGAATTGATCCCTCCATGCCTGGTTCCTGTCTCTGCCATTTCACATCTGCTACACTAGCAGTCACCAATATGAACTAAATCTGGACAATGCATTTGTCTACAGACCCTGAGCCCACCGTGGCAAGGGTACCCCAGTCTGCCAGATGGAGGCACTACAGTGACAACTTATGTGTTTCTGCCTATTTCTTTAGAACTGTCAAGCCTACAGTTGAAATTTATTGCCAGGGTAATTCATTATGTTATGCCGAGTCAAACAACATATAGAACTTGGTTCTCAATCCTTCCGTTTTGCATAATTTATATCGGTCTGCAAAACAGGTTTTTTCAAACACGTTTCATATCATTCAAATCAGGAGACAGTCCTTATAAGTAGTTAGTAAAAAAATCCTAAAATTTCTGTAAGATACGGACACCTGCTACACCCAGACTATACTGGTGCCATGCCCATTTCAATCAGACAACTATATCCCGAGCATGCTTCAGCCAATCATAAACAAACTTGTCCTGTACGACAGTAGTGGGTAAGGACCCTCCAAGTTTGATGTTGATCAATGAATAGGGGGGCTCTACGGCAAAGTAACATATGTCTCTGAACTTGCAAAACCAGTGCCATTTATAGTACATTTTTCTCATTCCTTTTCGAGTATCATATTACTGGTCAAAATCCTTTGTACTGTACATTCTGTACATTCTCAGTCATGCTTCATCCAATTTTGACCCAATAATGTATCACTGAACATCAGACAGACCGCCCAATTTTTGTGCCGATCAGTCAAACGGGGGCAGCTGCGGCCACTGTCCATATATGTCTAAGACCACCTTGGCAAATTCAGCTGAAATGTTCTTATTTGTCATAAAACCTTCAAAGGTTTATCACCTTTCCCTTCATCTAACACCATGTTTTTAGTTGCCTGTCATTTTCCTGCCATTTGACTCATAGACATTTATCAGATTTCAATGATACCTCAGCCTGTGCAGACAGAAAGAATTTCAATGTTTGAGAAAATTGGCCAGCAGGTGGAGTCAGTGCTCCATTTCATAAATGCCATTCAATACATTAAGGTCCTCTCATGTCTAAATGACCAGCCTAGAAAAGGACAAAGCATGATATTACTACTGTCCTATTTCTACCAACTATTCAAACCATTTGAGCCAAACTAGACCGCCAGTCGGGCTCAGACACTCCACCACAGGGTTCTACATTTTGTCCTATATCTGCTGACCTGTCAGACCGACACTCAACAATCTCCAACAATCTCTGAATTAGCGGCCCACTGCTATATCACATACTGTATGGGCTAAATGCAGAGAACACATTTCATTGTTGTGCACTGTGTGCTGTGGTGTGACAACAACGACAATTAATCTCTAATTCTAGGTTCTTGGCTGCCTTGGATTTAATGGTGCATTTGATTATTTCTCTCCAAGTAGGAACTCTGATGAAAACGTCACGAATTGTCACTTCCCGTCGGAAACACACCTCTTTTATGACATTGATGTCGGACAAGATTTTGTTGTCCAAGTTGCCCCGTGACGTAATTTCAACATGGCGGCTTACACATGCAACATTAATTCCTTTTTATAAATCTTTAAAAATGTTTATTTTGTTAAATGTACTAATAGTTAGAAATGCAATGGCACATGTTTGATTTAGAGAATACCATCTCATCATATCATGAACGTAAACAGTGTCCTAGCATGTCATATCAGATTTTTACTAGACTTTTTAGTGTCTTTAGTTTGTTTGTAATTTGTTTGGCTCTCGAGAAAAGAATATAGCTATGAATGTACTAAAATATTTTATAAACCTTTTAATGTGGTATGAATAGTTTGTGTTTTTTGTTTGTTAATGCAGGTAATTAGTGTGTTTGCACAACAAAAGCAGGAGGACAATGGAGCTGAAAGCCTGTGCAAATCTGCTTACAGAGCTTGATTATTATGTGATGACACAGGGTGGGCAAACATGACTCTGCTGCGGCAGTTTAGGAAGGGCCAAGGACTTTATTTATAGATACACTAGACATTACAGATTATGACAATGACCAAACTGAGGAACAGTATCTCCCTGTTTACTGGACGTGCCCGTGAGTGGGCAACTGCTTTGTGGGCAGATAATAGCCCACTTCTAAACTCTGGCAGAGAGTTTCACCGTGCCTTAATGGGGGTGTTCGACCATACGGCGGTGGGAAGTTTTCAATTGTTGGAGTGTCGCCAAGGCAACTGAACTGCCGCCGAGTTCTCCCTGGAGTTCCGGACCATCGCTGCTAACCTTAGATGGCCAGATGATTGCCTCCAAACGATCTTTCTACGAGCTTTGAATCCGGAGCTGCAGGATGAGCTTTCACATAAAGGAGAAGCTCCCTCTTTTGACGACCTGGTGCGACAAGCTGTTCGGCTCAAGTACACCGTGAGAGATTGGCGGCGGCGACGTCACCAAGCCAAAACTCCTTGAATGACAACCCATCAAGCGGTCAAAGCCCCAGAGCCGATGCAGGTTGGCAGATTCCCTCTGACTTCCGCTGAACGACGAAGACGTATTCATGGAGGTCTCTGCCTATACTGTGGAGGGGCTGGACACTCCATCTCTGCCTGTCCTGTCCGTCCCGACCGCAGTGATGCCTCTCTTCTGATAGGTGTGTCTTCCTTACCACCTTCTTTGATTTCTCAGGTAACGGTACCGGTGGTTTTAAAATGGGGAGGCAAACACCGTGAGGTAGAGGTACTTATTGATAGTGGGGTGGCTGGTAATTTCATTGATGCTGAACTACCTAACCAAATGAATTTACCCCTTCAGAAGCTCGCGTGTCCCATTTCTATACAAGGGGTAACCGGAGAACGGATGGTAGAGGGGACGATCAGTCATCGAACTTACCCGTTTGTGATGCAGGTCTACCTCAAGCTAAGGACCCACTGATACTGGGACTGCCGTGACTGAGAAGACATAATCCTCAGCTAGAGTGGCGGACCAGAGAGATTACTGCCTAGTCAAAGCGATGTCTGAATGAATGCATGTCTCTTCCTTGCAAAGATACAGGAATAGAGATTCCCGAACCAAAGAACTTAGAGGCCATACCTGCGGAGTATCAGGATTTCAAAGATGTGTTCAGCAAAGAGAAGGCATTCAGCCTCCCTCCTTAACGGGCTGTGATTGTTCCATCGACCTCCTGGAAGGAGCTACCTTACCCCGGGGCAGGTTGTACCCAGTCATTGGAAACATACATCCAGGAGGGACTCAAGCAGGGTATAATCCAGCCATCCACCTCACCTGTAACCACCGGCTTCTTCTTTATCAAGAAGGAGGACAGTGGACTACGCCTGGTGGTGGACTACCAGGCTCTGAACGCCATCGCTATTAAACAGAGAGAATCTCTCCCTTTAATCTGATCCACCTTAGAACAACTATGAGAAGCGGTGATCTTCACTAAGCTGGACCTACGCAGTGCGTATAACTAGGTGAGGATACGTGCTGGGGATGAGTGGAAGACTTCGTTTATTACCAGTAGGGGGCAGTTCAAGTACCTTGTTATGCCTTACAGGTTTGCTAATAGTCCCTCCATCTTTCAATCTTTCATGAAGAGTGTTTCGTGATATGTTGTATAAGTTTGTGGTGGTTTATATAGACGACATTTTAATATACTCACCTTCTAAGCAGGTTCATGTACAACATGTACGGCAAGTGTTACAGCGGCTGCGAGACCATCACCTCTATGTAAAGGGAGAAAAGTGTGAGTTTCAGAGCTCAGTGAAATTCTTGGGGTACGTCATCCAGCGGGGGACAGTGGCTATGGATGATCAGAAGATCATGGCGATCCAAGAGTGTCCACTGCCCAGAACCCTCAAGGACTTGCAACGCTTTCTCGGGTTTGCCAACTTTTACAGAAGATTCATCCGTAGCTACAGCCGGATAGCGGCACCTCTTACTTCGCTCACTCGGGGAAAGCCTACCCGCCTCCTCTGGACGGCTGAAGCCGGTCGAGCCTTCGCCTGATTAAAATGAGCTTTCTGCATGGCCCTTGTATTAACACAGCCACGACTTGAGCTCCCTTTCGAAGTTGAAGTGGACGTGTCTGAAGCAGGAGTTGGAGCTGTTCTGATCCAGCGAGACCCCGAAAGGGGAAGACACCACCCCTGTGCATACTTTTCTCGGAAGCTAACTTTGGCAGAATGGTACTATGAAGTGGCCGATCAGGAGATCCTTGCCATCAAGTTGGCCCTGGAGGAGTGGCGATATTGGTTGTAGGGGGCCCGGCACCCCTTCGTAGTTTTGACCAACCACCGCAATTTGGAATATCTCCAATCAGCTAAACGACTCACCTCTCACCAAGCTCATTGGGCGCAATGGTTCGCTCGCTTCTCTTTTCGGCAGGTAAGAAGAATGTGAAAGCCGACACTCTATGCCGGCAGTTCGACCCTCCTGAAAGTGAGTCGTCCACCTACCCTGTTCTGAATCCTTCCTGTTTTCATCCATTACCTGGGGGTTAGAAGAAAACATAAAATTGGAGAACGAGAACCGAGCTCCACCTGCTGGCTGCCCCTCTAATCTGCTGTATGTATCACCTTCCCATAGACAGGAGCTGCTTCGATGGACACATGCTCAACCAGGAACTGGGCATCTCGGGGTGTCTGCTACGCAACTCCTGGTCACTCGCCTGTATTAGTGGCCTGGTTGGCGGCAACAGGTCCAAGCCTTCGTAGATGGTTGTCCGGAATGTGCTAGATGTAAGTCCTCGACCTTGAGCCCCGCTGGTCTCCTTTAGCCTCTACCCGTTCCCTCCAGACTATGGTCGCATGTCGCAATGGACTTCATCACGGACCTTCCCTGATCCTTGGGTAAAACCGTGATTCTCACCATTGCCGACCGTTTTTCCAAGATGTGTCATCTAGTCGTTCTCCTGGAGCTCCTTTCCGTGATTGAACTTGCTGAGATCTTGATAAGTGAGCTCTTCCGTTTCACAGGCATTCCAGAAGACATTGTGTCTGATCGAGGACCTCAATTCGCTCCTAGAGTGTTTCCAGAGTTCTGCAACAAATTGCAGGTGTTGCTCAGTCTTACCTCTGCTTACCATCCCCAAGCTAATAGGCTGGCTAAGCGCACAAACAAGAAGGTGTCCAAGGCTCTCTGTCTGCTGTGCCGAACTGATCCTGCAGGCTGGTCCTCACATCTGATTTAGGGTGAATATTCCCTTAACGCTCGGGTGAGTCCGGTAATGAAACTGACTCTCTTTCAGTGAGTGCTGGGGTTTCAACCTCCCCTGTTCCCCTGAGATTCACCTCCTGGAGCTGTATCACGTGTGGAGACCTGGTACCAGAACAGAAACAGATCCAAACTGCCCTCCGTGCCCAGGCGGATCGACACAAGGCTCAAGCAGATCGCCACAGACGGCTGGGATTCCCCTACCGAGGTGTGGCTGTCAACGAAGAATCTTAGAATCCCAGGGTGTCGCAAACTCACTGCACGCTACATCGGACCCTTTCGGATCCTGAGGTGAGTGGGACCAGCGATGGTGAGCTTGCAATTGTCAAGCGTGTATAGGATATACCCCACATTTCATATCTCTCACCTCAAACCAGTCAAGTACACCCCGTTACACCGTGCTTCAGACATCGCCGACGACACGCTACCTCCTGTGGCAGAAGTAGGACCCTCTGCTCGAATCCACACCCTCCTGGACTCACAAAGGCGGCAGGGGAAACTACAATATCTCGTCAACTGGGAGGGGGATGGCCCTGATGAACGGAGTTGGGTTCCAGCCTCCACAGTAACAGACTCCGCTCTGAAATAGCACTGCCTAGCACATCAAGGGCGTGGTCACAAAGATAGTCTTTGTCAAACTGAGAAACAACAACACTAAATCTATAACTTTCTTGGACATCACCAAACAATTATTGTTATTTTTATTATTTATTTTTTTTTTTAAACAGTCCACTGTTTAAACACGAGAATAGTGCTAGCAGAGTCCACATTGCTACTCCTCAGTAAGTCTTCTGGGTTTGATTACAACTCAACCACTCAGTGTTCTGACAGGAAACTTTGACAGACTTGTCGGACTGACGTTCCTTCTCTTTGCTGTGTCTTGAAGATTCACTTCATGCCTCTCCTTTCACATGAGTTTGGTGGAGCCACATTTAGCTTGTGTATCTTTTGATGCATTGCGTCTTTCCTTTGACTGCAGTAGAAACTTTATGTTTCTTCTGTACTCCTTTCCATCAGGAGTCTGAACAATGTAGGATCTTGGGTGCTCAGAAGGTTTGGTTACCTGAGCTGTATTCCACACACCATCATTCCACATTCTGATGGTGTCACCAACCTCTAGTTTTGGAAGCGCCCTGGATCCACGGTCAAAGTACTCTTTCTGTTTTATTTGTTTGTGTTCTAAGCACTTCTTCACTGCACTATTTGCCATCATAGGCTTTAGTGATTGAGATGTAGCTGGAAGTCTTGTTTTTAACCTTCTACCCATTAGTAGTTGGGCCGGTGATGCTCCAATTTCTTCAATGGGGTGCTTCAGAGGTTCAACAGAGACAGAGAAGGATCTCTTCGATCATCCTTGGCCTTTTTTAGCACAAGCTTCACTGTCCGTACTCCTCATTCTGCCATTCCATTAGACTGTGCATGGTGAGGACTAGAAATTTTGTGAATGAACGCCCACTCTTTCGCGAAAGCTTGGAGTTCACTTGAGCAGAACTGCGGCCCATTGTCTGAAATTACAGTTTCAGGAATTCCATGTCTGGCAAACCGTCATTTCAGAAGAGAAGAAGTGCAACAGTATTTACTATCTGACTTTAGCCAGTCTACCTCAATGAACTTGGAAAAATAGTCCACTAAGAGTAGGTACTCCTGCCTGTCAAAGGTGAATAAATCAACATCTACCTTTTGCCAGGGTCTTTCAGGAACAGTGTGGATATAGTGGCTCTTTGGCTTGATGTTTTTTATATGTGTTGCATACATCACAATTGTCCACTATTTCTGTTATACTCTGTGACATTCCAGGCCAAAATAACACTTCTCTCGCTCTCCACCTACAGTTCTCACCCTCCTCCAGAACATTAGTGAGTGGGGAGCTGTGTGAGTTTTTGTGGCGTTGTGGAGTGTTACCAGCACGTACCAGTGGGAGTGCTGTATACTGTGTGCAAAACTTCTATTCTCGGAACTGAGAAATAAAGAATCCTTACTGGAGACTGGTGTCATCGTGTTCTCTATTTCACACTTGTCACAATATAGAATATATTCTGCCATATCCTGAATCCTGAACTTGCATCCAACCCTGTGAAATACTTTGCTTTGGAGAGTCTGCAATTTGATTTTACTACAATAAATTCCAATACATATGTTTTGTTCTTGTGCTTCACTGTCCAGTTGTACTTCCGTTTTACAGGTATCTGGTCTCCAGTGTATGTGGACAGTTTTACTATTGTGGATCTGAGTATGTTCTTTTTCCCCAAGTCTTTGCAGCAGGCTGTAAGGTATTACATTGGCTTGTGCTCTAGTGTCTAATTTAAATTTTACATTTTCACGTTTAAATTTTATTTCAGCTGTCCATTCATCTGTCTGGCTCTGCATTTGCACTACACCAAACAAACAGACTCTCTCTGTGACGTGTTACGTCATCGTCCTCAACTGTGGGAACTTTCCTTGATCTGCACATTTTAGTGAAGTGGTTTCCTGCAGTTCTTACACTGTTTGCCATATGCAGGGCATTTGCGTGAGGCGTGCTTCGTCCCACATCTTTTGCAATGAAACGTGCCTGTTTTAGCTTTTCAGTCACTTTACTTTCATTTTGTCGCTCTCTTTTGTTTGTCTGCTTCTGTTTCACTATATCTACTTGTTTGCCTTCGCGTGCTGAGTTTTGTGCATTACTGTCCTCATCGTGCATTTGTTTAATTTGCGCTTTTGTCGTTTCTGATGTGATGCACAACCAGATTGCTTTTTCAAGAGTAATGTCCATTTCCTTTAGCAGCCTCTCTCTCATTGTATCTGGCGTGATACCGCAAACGATTCTATCTCTGATAAGGGATTCTTGCAATTGGCCAAACTCACAATACTTTGCTTTCAGCTTTAGCTCGGTGATATACTGGCTTATGGACATGTCCCCTTGGATGCATGTGAAAACCTTATAACCTATGAGAGATATGTTCGTTTTTGGGTTACAGTACTCTTCAAATTTCTACATTAGTTTTGGTAGACTGTTTCTGACACCATCCACTTCAAATGTGAAGGTATTATATACTTCTACCGCTTCTGCACCGGCTACATAAAGAAATAGAGAGGACTGTACCTTAGCAGGCTTGCTCACTCCCCCAGTCGCATCAAGGTACAGATCAAATCTTTGCCAAAACCTCCTCCAGTTTTCCGACAAGCTACCATGCAGTAAATCAAGTTCAGGGGGCAGCTTGAGTCCTTCCATACAAAATTCGTCACTGCGCTTCTGATACCATGTTTTAATATTGCTTAATGAATAGACACGAGAGCGTTCTGTCTGATCTGTCAGCCATCTTTTATTTCCCATGATACAGCTGTGCATCAGGATAAGTATATATTGATTGTTCACATATCATGACATCTACACCTCTTCCCTTTCGGTTCTGGTGTGAATTGGTGGCATCATGGCGGTCTAAAGTGTACTTTAAAGTAATTGGACTGCTCAGATTCTTGGCTATGCTGTGGTAACTCCACCCAGCATCAAAATGGTCCTTTATTCGCTTATACCCATTCATCACTCGCTAGCTCCTTCTTAAGAGAAGATAAGATAATCTTTGTCATTGTCACTTGACAACGAAATTGTGAAATTTTCACCTCAGCCATATTCAGAGCAACAAGTCGTTTAAGATTACTTCTAGAGGCTTTGAATATATACCAACTGGTGGTGTGGCCTGTGAGAAAACCCTGATGTTACCAATCACTTAATGAGCAGGAAAGACCTTATATATTCAAAACAATCACACAGCTGTGCCTTAACACTCTTACAGTACAACGCCATCAATTTAACCATGATCACACCTGACATAGATTACACAAGTAATTTGAAAAGGGCAATAACATATCATATTCTGCCACAACAACACAGAGAGAGTGGACTGAAAGATTTGTCTGCCTACTTGCAGTCTGTTGGCATTGGCAGTGAATCAGATCCCCTGCAGTGGTGGAATGACCATGAGGAAATGTTTCCAGACCATAAAACATTGGTGAAAACCAATCCATGTGTGCCCACCAGCAGTTCACTACTGGAAAAGTATTTAGTACGGCACAAACAACTGAGATTACTTTGGTTAAAATCTAAAACATATGGGGGAGGGGGGACTCACACAAGTCAAGAGAAGCAGGTGATCAATCTAAATAAGTAGTAATATCTACAAACTGCACAAATTTACAGAATATATTTACATTGTCAATATAAATAATAAATAATGGGAAAATGGGATGCTTGACAAAATATAAGCAGCTACATTACATATAGTCATGAACATCTGACTTAACTTACATTCACCTGGACTGAAATAAAGCCTACTACATTAAAAATCCAAGTTAAATACAACAGTAATAATAAATGCATCCATTAATTTGTGACATTCATGAAAACATTGTGCAGCTTCAGTGGTTCATTAGCTTGAAGTACAGTAAAGTAACGTATACAGTTAGATATTTAATTATTATTGTTATTATTATTATTTAAGGCTGCAACAGCTAATCGATTTAATTGATTAAAATCGATTATTAAAATAGTTGCCAACTAATTTAATAATCGATTAGTTGGGTCTACGTTATTA
>JAODKF010000068.1:16531839-16549950 GCA_026779585.1 Mormyrus proboscirostris
CACTGTTTCCTACTATTCGACTATGAGGTTCATAGTCGAATCAGACGTCTACGAATCGAATCGTCGAATCCTCGACTGTTAGAAGTCAGCCCTAGCTATAAGCACTGTTTTTTCTAAGGATGGAATTGCTGGTTAAGTGGTATGGTCAGTTACCATTACATATATTCCAGATTGGTTGGCTTGTAAACAAAACAATTGTTCTATATCGTGGACTGTTATTCCTCCCAAAAATATTATGATGTCATGTTGGTCACATCATCCACCTCTAGGTTGTACTTTATCTTAGCCAGTGTTTTGCTATAAGTTAATTTGGCATGTACACAAAATCCTCTTTTTAGTAAATGGGTTCAGTGTGTGCAAATATATTCTTGGTGTTGTTAAGCTCCTCTTTGCTTTGCTACAGTCTGCCATGCTTCCCAATGACCTTGCACTCTTCTTTGCTGCACTCCACTATGCCTCCTGATCATGTCACTCTCATTCCAGGGAGGTCTGCATACAGCATGACAAGCGGGTGCATCTCACTGTCGTCTATTTTGGACAGAAAGGTCTTCAGGAGGTGAGGTCCTCCTTGGAGAAAGTGGCCAGGTTCGTGTTTAGAATGTTGTTACATTCTCTACATAGAATCTATAAAACATAAAACATAACCTTTTTAGGCTACGTTCACACTGCCATGCTGAAGTGACTCATTGGATTTTTTTGCTTTAATGTGACACATATCTGATCTTTTCAGGGTTGTGTGGACACACAAATCTTTTCAAATCAGATTTGTGTCAATTTCATATGTGGTTCTAAATGTCATACGTACCTGATTCTCGGCCATGCGACCTGAATGTGAACACTCAGATCGGAATTCATGTGGCTTTTTGCTTATACGCATGCGCTGACATCATCCACCTACACCGGCAGCGCTGTAAGGTAAAAATGGAGGAGAGCTGCAATAAGTCAGTGGAAGGATGGAGAAGTTGGGGATTTAATTGATATTTGGGGAAATGAATCTGTTCAAGCTAAACGGGAAGGAACCTCTTGTAATAGAGTAGTATTTGAAATAATTGCTAAAGAAATGGCACAGCGCAGACACAAATAAACGTGGCTACAATGCCAAAGAAAAATAAAGAGCCTGAAGTCAAAGTTTAAGGAGGCAAAAGACTCGAATCAGTGCAGCGGTCATGGCCACACAACGTGAGAATTTTATGACCAGCTTGTTACCCATGTAAAAACGTATCAATGTGCGCATGCGTGACGTTTTGGAGGACCGATGCGTTGACATTACAGTCAGATACAGGTCATTGGTAGTTATGAATGTGAACCGTCATGATAGACAAATCTGATCTGAGCAAAAAATCAGAATTGAACGATGTGGCTGGCAGTGTGAACTTCTGCATTACAATTTGTAGAGAAATTTTGCAGATAAATTTCTCTACATATTTCTTGAAATTTGTTTGTCTTGCCTTAGAGTGTTTGATGAGGCTTCCTGTCTTTATTTCATAGGCTGGAGAGCTTCTCCAACTACACCCTGATCCCTGTGGATGAGGAATTTTCACGGGGCCGGGGATTAAATATAGGGGCCCACGCATGGGGGAACAGTGACGTGCTGATGTTCTTTTGTGATGTTGACATTTACTTCAGCCCAGAGTTCCTGAACACGTGTCGGCTTAATACGTCTCCAGGTATCACTCCTGATTCTGTCAGTTTCTGCTCTGCTTTACAAATACATCTCTTTATTCCAATATGCTTGGTACATCTGTAGTTGTCTAAAAACATTACAAAATAAACTATTCCTTTATTTAGGTAAATGGCCTGCTTTACAGTACATGTGTAGGTCTTATTTGTATTTTGTGTATTTTAAGAGAACACTGCGTTTGAATCCCACTCCTGCTATACTTGTGTTCTTTACATGTTCTCTCTGAATTTCATCCATCCATCCATCCATCCATTCATTCTTTACTGCTCATCTGGGTCATGGGGGGAGCAGTCTAAGCAGAGGTGCCCAGACCTCAGTCTCCCTAGCTACCTCCTCCTCCTACTCTCCAGCCCAGCGTGCCCGGGGTCTGCCCCTAGGAGTTTCTTCCCACACTCCAAAAGCATGCATTTAGGCAAATTTTTGTCTCGGTAGTGCCTAAAGTGTGTGACCTTGTAGTGGAAATGTGCTTTGAAGAAGGATGTTTTGAGATGTATGTTGGTGTTTTCAATTTGAGGTGAATTACTGGCTCTGTTTTGTGTTAACATTCCTCTTTCTTCAGGCAGAAGAGTTTTTTATCCAGTGGTCTTCAGCCTGTACAATCCTGCCATCGTTTATGGGAACCTGGAGCTATCTCCCAGCATTGAACATCAGCTTGTGAGTATTTCCAGAAATATTATAAATCGCCTGACAATATTAAGTATTGTACCAGTTGGCCGATTCTTTATAAGCTTTCTGAAGATTGTAAGATTTTTTTGTACTTTCCAGGTTCATAAAAAAGATGCTGGTTTCTGGAGAGACTTTGGATTTGGGATGACCTGCCAGTATCGTTCAGACTTTCTCAGCATCGGTATGTGTGGAGACACCCACAGCAGAGAGAAGGCTTTTATTCCTTTCTTGAAGAGTCATGTTCCTGTTTACAAATTGTTGAATTTGTCCTTCTCTTCAGGAGGCTTTGATCTTGAAGTGAAAGGCTGGGGCGTGGAGGATGTTCACCTGTACAGAAAGTATCTAAGAAGCGAGTTTGTCGTCATGCGGACACCCGTCTCTGGCCTCTTCCACCTGTGGCACGAGAAGCTTTGTGCAGATGAGCTGACCCCAGAACAGTACCGCATGTGCATCCAGTCCAAGGCCATGAATGAGGCTTCACACTCTCACTTAGGCATGCTGGTATTCCGGGACGAGATCGAACAGCACCTTCGCAAGCAAGCCTACAAGGTCCAGAGCAAGCCTGATGAGTAGGCGGGGTCTGAGGATCATGCAGAGCAAGAAGAGCTGAAGTTCACTGCAGGAAAGGAAGAGAATGAACAAGGCTAGCTTGTTCTTGAAATGAAGCACAATACTGTCTTTGTCTTCCACAAATCAGTTTGAAATTAAGTCCATTTCTAACATTATTATATTGATTTGTCTAATGACGGAAAGGGAGTTTGAGTAAAATTTGTCTGTCCCTTTTACAGGCTGATGTCCAGTTTCCACTTTGTATCCTAAAATAACATTCAGAAGCTCAGTGTTTGAGTGGCTCTGCAAAAGAAATCCTGTTCATAAAGGCACCTCAATTTTACTAATTTTTCCCCACAAGTACTCATAAGTAAGAAGATATATTTGATATGTGGCAAACTCATAAGGAATAAATCAGGAGCAGCTGAGCTGAGGTACATGCGTGCCACATTGCTCTAATGGCCTCTCCTTAGACCATCCTGCTGCTGGACTCCCCTCCGCTTGGGTGTTATACTACCGTCTGTCCTGCAGTATACGCATGGCAGTCCTGCTATTGTCCTGCTAAAATAGCACTAAGAAGCACCCTGTAGTCCAATGGATAATGGATACAAAGTGTGCTTTTTACTGTCATTCATAAACATTTTGCTTTGGTTACATTTGTGTTGCCCATAAGTCCATTTTGGCTGAAATCATGAGGTGATGTCAGCTCTTGGCACAGAAACATTGCAGTGGCCTGTAAATGGTTGATGGATTTTCATGATTTTCTGGGATTTGTTTAATTTATCCCAGGTATATGCCTGTGATTTCAGAGGATAACATAGGATTTACTGCAGGCAGTGATCAATGTCGGAAAGTATCTGAAACCTCGTAATATTTGACAGCATCTAATAACCCTGTCCAGACCTTTCTCCCATTGGGATTTATGCATAAAGTTGTTAATTTTCTAATATCAACTTGATTTCACTTCTGTGCAGCTTTACTTCTACTGGATTGTTTTTGTCCTAACTTGAATAACTGACACTGAGCTTCCTTAAATTCACAGATTTGTTGCTGTTGTGTGTCTTATTCATGGGGACCTTTTAAAGTGCTTTAACTGCAGCATTGGTCTGGGTGGAGCTTTGCCTTTATCTTCTCTCTAACTGTTCTGGATTGTCATATGCTTCAGGAAGTTTAAGAAATTAATTAAACCCAGTTTTTATGGAAGCAGCCCACCCCACTTCCTGTGTTACTGGTGTGATGGGACAAAGTCTGCGTTGGCTGTTTGTAATCCTTGTAAATTACTTCCAGGTGTAAAACTTTATACAAGCAGATTAAATCTGAAGGTTGTTGACAGCATCCAGTACATTTTAAAAGCAAGCTGAAAGGAGGTGAACATTAAGCAGTTTGACCACATGTACAGCGTTTTTAATCGACTTCCACTTTCCTTTCAAGTGAGCAGTAGGTGAAAATTAGTTGAATTTATAAACATTTTTAGCAGTCCAGCTGAAGAAATGCATGATGGCTTTCATTGGCTTTAGCAACCAAAAAGGTATGAAAACTGAAAAGAAGACTTTGGTTTTGAATCACAAAATGGCAGCTATGTGCTAGATGGAGTCATTGTGTGTTGTGTATATACACATGTATATATTTTACAAAATCAATTGCCAAGAGGACAACAGTAAATGTTAACGCTAAACCTCTCCTTTATTTTCCTTGTAGAATGTTTCCTTGGATGCACCACCAATAAATTTGGTTGTGAGATGACTCCCATAAAACCCATCTAGCCATTAGTACTGCGAGCATTTAAAACTCTGCAAAGTTAAGAAAGCTCGTGCCAGAAGTGGCTGCAGTGCTCTGCTGCTGGGCAATGTGCTTTAACATCACCCATCTTAAGGGGCCTTCTGCTACAGTTCATAAGGGAATGTAAACAAACCAGTTGAAATGCAATGAAAGCAGGGATGTCTAATCAAGAGGCCTTTTTCACATTAATGTAATGTGGAGATTATGGATGGGCCCCTTGTTTATTACCACACTGCAGCTGTTACTGGACCAGAAACTCATATACAGTGTTGCATTCACAGTTCACATTATTCATTGGAAATAAATGCTAGTCTGTTAATGTTTTCACCACCAGTATATAAATGGGCAACAAGCAAACATCCCAGTCTCTATATAGTTTATAAAATATGGAGTATAGTTGAAACTCACTAGAAATTTCATTTCCGCTTATAATTTAAGACTCATGGCCATATACATGTGTTAATCCTATTACTTCCAATAGACCACAAAAAAGCAGAAAAAAAAATGTATCAAATTAAGCTCCCCCTCCCCCCTAATGCAAGGTCTGTTCTGGGTAGACGCCCATATTCTTGTAGATCTCCTTCAAGATCAGCAGGGCTGTGTCTTCAGACTCCCTGAAAAACAAAGGATCATAAACTACTGAAGAGCTTCTAGACTAAATGGCCTCAGTGCTGAAAATGCAGTCTTGCTCTAAGGATCTCTGTAGGCATGTAATTTGACAAAATTGAGTAGGAAAACAAAGGAAGGCTTGTGTGGAGACTCAGGCTGTCACTTTTTTCAAATTCAAACATATTTCATCTTAAACATATACATTTCATGTGTTTGTATTTATTAATAATTGAACTGTGTCTGTTCACCACCAGTAACTAGAGACAGCTGGATTACTGAACATGAAGTGTACATACATACATTGAAATATTAATTAAAATCTACCTGTAAAGAAATCTGGAAATCCAAGGAGTGATGCTTACTTTTGTTTAAAGATATTACAGCCAGGAAAAAAATGTAATGTTGAATTTGCCTGGAGTGTCATAGTCAAGGTTTAAACCCAAACCCATTTTCAGGTATCCCTCCCTCCTCCTTACAATTCTCATTTAGTGATGTGCGTGGGGATATGTGAATCTGTAATGAAATATTCCAGAAAGCGAGTTTGAGTTCAAACCTCAACTCCAAAACCATGGTAACGTTAGGTTTACAAAGTTTTCCAGATATAGTCAATGTTTATAATGTATTTCAGTGTTTGTGTGTGCACTTCATATTCAATAGCCCAGCTGTCTTGCTTAAAGTAACTGATGGTGAATGGACACAATGCAATTATTAATACATGTAAAAATGCATCATATTAAAGGTACACTGTATACATTGTCCCCCAAAGTTTAATGCTTAAAGCACACTTTACAGGACATGTCTGTCTTATTTAGGTTTATTCTTGCCGTCACATTGCAGCTAATAGCAAGTGGGCAAGTATAGCGAGAACGCAAAACTATTTAAAATTTTCCTAACCCTGACCTTTAGGGGCTCCGTAGATGGCAAACAAAATTAAAACAAATGGTCTAATTCACTTACAAGCTGCAGTGACAATTCGAATGGATTAATTATACCCTGAATAAGAACTTGTCACATCATGTTCAAATGAATGTTTGAATATTTGTTAAAAAGTGACAGCCCTACTGGAGCCACCTGCAGTAGAGAAGGCTTTTATTCCACCTGTCTGAACTTTGTTGTATTGAGAAGTGATCATATCAGGCTGAAGTCCCCAAACATACTGGTTGCCATGTCAGTATGTGGAGAGACTGAAGATCTCAGTCCAGATTCTTGTTCATTCATAGCAAATATTAACTACCTTTCCAATGTCTATTTCAAAGTCAGTGTTTCCATACCAGTAACACAGGTGGCTCTGCAGCGCAAACAGGTATTCATTAAAACTCTCAATGGGCTTCTCCTGCAGCACGTAGTCAATGCGACCACCCCCATTCAGCATCCCAATCTTCACTGGGGGGTCCTCCTCCTTGACAGCGTCTGGGTTCTCCACCAACCTGAGAACTATAGGAGGACATGCCAGGTAAACAGGTGACAGGGGTGTCAACGCTGACATTAGACAAATCCTGACATTGGTATCTGCTGACCTTCACTATCCTGCTTTTCCTCCTCCTCCTTGATCTGATTTGCCACCTTCTCCAGCTCTGCCTGCAGCTGGGGTGAGGAGGTATGGGCACGGGCAAAGTCATTTAGCGTCTGCCAGGCCGTCTTCAGGGAGCTGATGAAGCCGTGCTTCAGGTCAGAGCCCATGCGGCTCAGGCTCTCCTTCAGCTCTGTCAGGGTCACAGGGGTTAGCAAGCTTAGCTTCAATAAAACAAAACTCACTTAACAGCTGTATCAGCTAAGAAACCCCATGAGAATCACGCACCCAACATTTTGCTTTGCACATTACTTTAAAACACATTCAGTGTTCTGCCAGTGAATAGCAGAGACAGGAAACAGAAGTTAACTGCTTCATTCAATGTATGGGAAAGCAGCATTTCCAAGTTTACAGTGCAGTGTTTCTACATTTTACAAGTGAGAGATTTTTGGGTTGTAAGAGTATTTTTGAGGGTCTTAAATTTTTAGATTCTAAAAAAGGTGGTTTTGGATTTTCGCTGCAGTGTGTTCTAGGTGAGTTGTTTTGGGGTTCTAAATGCAGTGTTTTTAGGTTCTAATACAGTGCTGAATTTAAGAGTCAGTCCCATCTGAAAGGCTGTAGGGGTTTTGCCCATCACAAATGAATAGCCTAGGAAAGCAAAACCAGGCCTGATGGAGAAGGTCAGTACCCAAATGGAGCCTCTTTCTCCCTTTGTGGTGAGGAATGAGAACTGGTTTCAGTTCGATGTTTGGCAAAATCATTGGCTCGATCCTGTAAGCCACCGGGTCCAGCTATAATGGCACATGGGTAAAAATACTGCAGGTTAATCTATACATGTGGTCAATCTATACATGCTATGCAGTCCCACAAGCAGCCTGACTGACCGGGTGGTAGATGTTGAAAAAGCCCTTGCAGGTGGGCAGCTGGTAATTCTCCTCAATTGTCTCCAGGCCACGTACAGTCAGGAACATCCCGATTGGAGAGCCCAGGGCAAAGAAACTCACAGGCTCGAAGTCCAGAGTGTGGTAGACCACAGACACCTGAAGATCAATGTGGCAGAGACAGATTGAGTAAAGGAGGCATCATAGTAAAATATGTCTGACAGATGGCTATGTGGCTGTGTACTGATAACCGGTTACACAGTGGCCTGACAAAATCCTCACTTCTGCCTCTATACTAAATTCAACAAACCAAAGGCAGCTCAGATTCATCTCTATTAGAGCTAACACACACATACCTGCCCAGTACCCACTTCAAAGTAGTTATAGTCCACATGCACAGAGGACATCACGCCTCCACCAGGGACCTTCTGGGAAACAGGGTCAGCAACAGCATTTGCTAATTGGCTCTGTTGGGCTGTTGGATTCTCTGTATCCGGGGCCGACTGGCATTCGGATGACGCCTGTCTCACTGTCTGGTGATAAGGAGTGGGGGGCTAGGGTTGATACGATACTACACAGGAAACATTACTGTGGAGAAGGCTTGCTAATGGTTTACCTGCGTGGCCATCCACTCTTTCACAAATTTGGCTATCTTCTTCCGTGGCCCGAGTGGGATTCCCAGCTCCTTCATGTCCTCCATGGTACACATGAGCTTTGAGTTTGAACGAAAGAAGTTCACAAGAGATAATGAAAGGATCCTCAGCCCATCCTATGACCCTCTCAGAGGGGCTGGAACACATCTCTCACCAAGGACTCCATGTCAATCTTTTCCTGTTGAAAAGTGCTGAGGTATTCAGATAGGCCGAGATGCTCCAGCACAGCTGAAAGGTTGGCAAACTCCTCCCCTTCCTGCACAGGTCCCTCATCCACCACCTGCTGGGGGGTGGCATCACCTCCCTGTAGGAGAGGACCTGCAACCTACAGAAAGGCCAGAGAACATGATGAGAACAGGTCAGGTTTTTTTGGGTGAGAGCAAAATATTTAAAAATCACAGTGCCACAGTCCTTATGTTTATGCAACAAGCTGGATTTCTCAAATAAGGCTTAATAAAATCCACACCTGCTTACTCTCCTCCAGGTTTCTGCCGTCAGCAGCAGTGGGAGGCAGCAGCGGGAAAGCCATTTTCTGATTGGACAGCAAATCAAAGAGGATAAGAGAACCTGCAAACCAAAGATGGAGAAACATGAGAATCATGAGGTTCTTGAACAGAACGTAGCAGCATCATACCTCCATACAGACCTAAACTGTGTCCCACCACGGACACGCCCCCCTGGAAGCCAGGGTTCCTTTTCATGAAGAGGGTGAACAGCCGGTTCATCTCTAGGGCCACCTTATCCAGGATGGTCTGGCAATAGGTGGGGCTGTTGTAGAAGAGCACATCCAGCAGGGTTTCGTTGGTGAAGTGGCGTAAGCGGCCGATGCTAGGCAATGTGATCTTCTTCAGCCGCCTGAGAGGAAGCAGAGTGATGCTGTCATCATGCCAAGGGGGGGGCAACGAAGGAGGATGGTGCTCATGCCTCAGGCTCACCTGTCCACACCAGTGGCATCCCCATGGAGCGCTGTGTGCCACTGTACAGGCAGGAACTCCACACGGCTGATGACATGCTCCTCCTGGGCTCTCTGGAAGTGGCTCTGCAGTAGTTTCAGCGAGACGCTGCGGAAGTCATCCACTAATGGCCGAGACACAAGGGCTTTAACAACAGCGAGAGCACCTGCATGAGCCCTTGAGTTGGCCCCAACCCTGCAAGATACATACCGCACTCCACTACGCTCCTGAAGCGAAGGTCACACACAGGGCCGATTCCATGGACCATGAAAACCAGATGGTCCACCTGGGCCATCTCTCCTGCGGAAGAGCACAGGCTGTCAGAAAACATGAGCAGTGGAGGTGCATCCAAGAAGTCACTATAGTTGGACAGTAGAGTGAGACGGTGGGCATTACCGTCAGGGATGTCATCATGCTCATCGTCAGTTCCTCTCTTCACCACCCGGGGGCGCGTCTGGCCATCCTGAGTTGTTCCCCACTCATCTGGCACTGCGGATGGCTGGAACTGAACGATAACCTGAGGGCCAGAGGATGGGGGTATGGTGGTTAAGGACACTCCGGCCTCTGCAGTCACGAGCACAATCTGAGGCGCTTACCTTCGGGTTATGCATCACAATGGTCTCTCCTGTAGGAAATTCCAGCCTACGATGCCATTGGTTTGTGGAAACCGCTTTCTTATACTCAGCCTAAAGAGCAGAAGCACACATGACACATGTGTCAGGGATGATGTACTGACACGTGTGGGGGGAGGAACCCTTAGCCAATCACATGCTTATCACGGTGGGGGCTGGGACACCTCAAGCTTGTCGCTGAACTCCTCAGAGTAAGGCACAAAGCGGCTGTCTGCATCGCCTTTGTAGAACCAGGTGCAGCGCCGCACCTCCGTTGGGTCCTCCTCCCAGTAGATAGCGTTCCTGAGGCGCTCATACAGCTGCACATCATAGCGGCCACCATCTGTGCGCACCACCACACTCTCGGGGTCTGGCTGGACTAAATAGTGGAGACAGGAGCGTGGCATATTTATTCTTGAAGTCGCAGGTCACACAGGCAGCAGGACAGATGGGCACTGCCACTCACCTGAGTTGAATGTTTCCTCTAGCTGAATAGAGTCTAGGATGCTGAATGGAAGCCAGATCTTCTTTGACTCCACTTGTTTGCAGAAGAACCAGTGAGGCTGAATGGGCTCGTACACACTGTAGGAATAGGGCATCATGGGAGTCGCCAGCACCAGGGGACCAGCAGTGGGTGGGGCAGGCGGCAACTGTCCATGTGCCAGGGACGCCTGTATATGAAACACATGCACAGTCAATTAAGCAGTGTCTCACACACAAGAGGCAATAAACAGAGAGGGAACAATGACAAGCCCACCTGTGAAAAGAGGGGAGCCACACTCTGGTACATCTGGGGAGGCGAGGCCACAGGCACACTCTGAGAATACGCCACAGGCTGCGGCTGTACATGGTGCTGCTGGATTTCCGGGGGTGTCAGGTAGGGATTGGCCCGACTGCTCAAGGGGGTGTGGCGGTATGGATTGTACCCTTGCAGCTGAGCCTGTGGAGGGGGCAAGGCTGTAGTGTTTGAAGGCGGGATGCTCCTCGCCAGTGGGTTTGGGTACACCACATTTCCAAATTGGGAGACTGGAGCAGGCTGAGGAACTGAAGAGCTGGGGGGCTCGGTGGGGATAGACACAGGGGTTGAAGTTGCTGCAGGAGGTGCACAGGGCTGTCGGCCAATGGAGGCAAAGGGATCACTGCTATTTGTTGGGTTTGAGAAGTAGGTGAAGGTGGCAGGTTGTGAAACAGAGCTTTGGCCCAGAAAACTGTCCTCTTCTCCCACATCTGCAGAATCATCTAGACGCCAGAAACGAGCATCGTTATTGTTTCACTTTCACAGACGATTTACCAAGACATAATAATGAAGGTTTTAAAACATAAAGTCCGGAAATTTAAACGCACTGACAGCCGCTAAAGCCGCCTGTGCCAGGTGCCAGCGGGTGTTTAAATAAGTATTCGTCACCAGATTAGTGTCACTGACACTGTTTTATAGGAGAACAGTCCAGGACAGTGTCGTCTAGATTACTCTTTCACGATTAGGCTTTCACGTCATTCATCCGTACACCGTACCCGCTCCATACCGTTTACCCGCGCCATGAAAAATGGTTAGTAAGACCAGTAGGATAGATGGGGATGACCAAGGTAACTACACTCTTACTGATACCCAAACTAGACCGCTAGTTATATCTCAGCCAAGGGTTACAGCTGAGATACCGAAGCGGCTGAAGACGCGTCTTACCTGCTGGTAACACAGCCGGACCCGCGGCCTGACTCACAGGTATGAAGGGCACGTTTAAACTGAACTCTGGTGCTGTGGAGAACAGAAGGTTAGTGCTGGAGTTCGCTTTTTTCTCAGCCATTTTCAAGCAGAAACTACACGTAAACCAGAAGAGAAGAGACTCAGCGGACCGGAAGTCCGACGTCAAAGTTCACACATGGCATACGCCACGCCTTCTGCGTCAGGCGCCACGTATCATGTGCCGCCCGGGCCCCTAATCGAAACCGGAAGTGTTCGTGATTTGATAATTGTTTTTATATTTAAATCCTTTGTCGTGGTCTGATTTCTAGTACGATAACATCTATAGCCGGTCACATCTTATTCGTAACTTTATGAATTATTTTGTGGTTTAATACTTCTGCCGGTGCCTTCCCCGTTAGGGGAACTGTTGTGTGCAATGATTTTAAATTAAAAAAACCGTGTACAACATGCAAATACATGCAAAACATCCGGGAGTTACAAAAAGCATATGTTACAAAAGCAGCTCCGTTCATGTAAACCTAAACATTTTATGCTGTGTGTGTGTGTTTTTATGAAGAAAATCTGGTTGTTTTGGGCACATGATAGCTCAGTGGGTGGCACTATTGCAACACCCCTCCAGAGTTGAGGGTTCAAATGCATTGTATCTGGGGTTTTTCCATGTTCTCCGTCTTCAGTGTTTCTGTGCTGTGTAACGCTATGGCTTATTAGTTGTGCATCACTCAATACCCAACGTAATCGGTACACAGATCCTAAAAAGAATTACAGAAAATATTTTTTTAAATGACATTTATAATGTTGTTATAGAAATCAATTTTATGTGAATGGATATAACGTATATAATGTACTTGTGTTTGGATTAGAATAAAAGATGTAGGCCTATTTAAAATTCCGGAACCGTTTTTCAATTTACGATGTGCAATGGGGACGACATATGGTGACGAAATCCTGAAGGCGTGTATGTTGCCAACCCAGAACTGAAACACGTGAATATTTCAATAGCGCAGAAGTGTATCAGTTTGACGGGTACAAAGATTAAATGTAATGGCAGGGAACGAATGCCGTCAAAATAAATCTGAAACCGGGATTGTGCTGGGGTTTCCGGAAGAAGTGGAGCCTTGGCAGCTGAGGAGCTCTCAGTTCCCCAGCAAAGTCGGAGGAAAGCCTGCTTGGTTGAGTCAGTCTGATCTACCAAGCGGGTCGGAGTTAGAGTGTGAAACATGCCATCTGCCTACCGCCTTCCTCCTGCAAGTTTATGCCCCTATTGTGGGCCAGGACAGGAGTTTTCATAGAACGATCTTTGTTTTTTGTTGTAAAACTCCTTCGTGTTACTCTCGCAACGACAATCGCTGTTTCAAAGGTAACGGGAAACTTAAGCGTGGTTCATATTATGGCAATTATTTTACATGTGTCTGATGAAACTGCATTGTTCTCTCAGTCTTTAGGAGTCAGTTAGCAAGGAAAAATGATTTTTATCCATACGACCCTCCACCTGACGAGGACCCCAAGGAAAGTGAAAGCGATGCGCTGAAGTCCGGGATTAAGCTTTGCGGGTTATGCGGCTGTATTGGTCCAAAAGTTTGCTCCCGTTGTCATGCGGTCAATTACTGTAGTAAGGAACATCAGACAATTGACTGGAAGGCTGGTCATAAGAATGAATGCGCTGGTAAAGGTAAGGGGGCGATCGTATACACATTGTGTTTCTAATAAGCCATACACATTCAAACTCCGGTAAAACGAAACATTCGCTGTCTTGCCCTTTCGTATAGAACCATCCTGCTCAGATCACTTGAATACGTTTATATTCCCGGAGTTTGAATTGGTTACTGAACCCGAAGAGCTGCCAGCAAAAGATGAAAAGCCTGATAAGACACCAGAAGAGAGAAACAGCCTGGAACTTCACCCTTCCAACGACGGTAGCGGTAAGACAAAGTTAATGTCGTTTGTAGAATAAAATGAAAAATACTGCGCGATGGCATTACTGTAACTGTAAGCGTCCTCTACAGCTATGGAGGAGAAGGAGCTTCAGGATATGGCCATGCATGAAACTGAGGACAGCAACATTTTTCAGAAATTTAAACAAAGAACGGCGCCGGAACCTGAACAGGTGATCTCTTCCCCCCCCTTTTTTTGTTTGTTTTTTAAAGTACATCTTTCAAAATTACCAAAAGAACTTGCTGGTATGCAAGCAACACAATTCCCTTATTAAATAAATTGAGCTATTAATACGTTTTTCTATTGTGTAATTCTACTGCATGAAATATTAAAACAATGTGTGAGATTTTTATTTTTAAAAACCCACCAGGTTTTGCGCTACTGCAGAATGGGCTCTCCCCTCTGGGTATCCTCAGAGCACATTCCCAAAGACAAGGACATCCCAAAGTGCAGCTGCGGGGCGAGGCGACTGTTTGAATTGCAGGTGTTACACTTCTGCAGGGGGAATGCTAAACTTTCCAGACAGTTTCACATCCATATCCAGAGAATTCTCTCAGCCATGGTGTGATTCTGGTAATATGTGCATATTCTCTTTGCCCCAGGTTATGCCCCAGCTTCTTAACCACCTACATGTGGACAGCCCTGGAGACAGCATAGACTGGGGCACTCTCTTAGTCTACACATGTGAAGACAGCTGTGACCATGGCAACAAATACTCCCCAGAGTTCCTCTGGAAACAAGACATAGGTGATGATGGCACTTACTAAGGCAGACTACTCAAGTCACATGGCAATAAAACTGGAAGCCTAATGTTTGACATGCACTTGTGTGTGAGTAAATTGTATCTTCATCTTATGGAATGCACTGGGAGTTCTTCACACTAAGTTATTCCACAAAAGTCTGAAGTGAAGTACTATACTGGGATTTTTTTTTTCAAATTCTAATCTCTTAACCTTTGCCTTAAATTTAGTATGCTCACTTACTGTCAACCTGCATGCTAAAGTGCATTAAAAGTAATGAATGGCAAAGCTAAATGTGTTAACTTTTTGCGATTCCACACCAACACGACGTGGCTACAACACCATCACTAGCTGAAGACCTTTTTCAGTATTTATTCCTCATCATTTCAGTGAACAGTGGCTTGTGGCAGCTGGACAGGTGACTAGGAAGGTAACATTTATGTACAGCACTGACGTCACAGACACATCGGAAACCAAATAAATGAAAGTTGCAGCAATTGAAGTGCTTCTAAGGAGGGTGTTTTGTGGAAGACCCAGTATCTCAAGGGGATGTTTAGTAGAGGCAATTAAAATCAGCCCCTGGATGCTGCAGAACACATTAAAATCGAGAAGTCAGGTTTTAAACAACTGAGTTTTAGCTCGTAAAAATTTTTGAAAAGTTGACTTTATGCTATTTGCATAGGACATTGGTTTAACTTACCTTGAATGTTTATGCATTTCACTTCACATTTATGATGTTGATGCAAATTAAGGGCAAAACTGAGTGCATAATACAGATAGGCTGTAGTACATTAACTGTGCTTTGAGAAACATTTTAACTTGTATAAAAATTAGACATGTACATATGCAGAAAAATTAACTCTGAAACATTCAAAATATTTCCACTAATAAAGGAATGTGGGGGGAGGGGCCCTGATCTAAAATGCCTGGTGAATAAAAATGTAATGAATTCTACACCTAAAATTGTAGGCTAAATTAAAAACAAAAAACCTTCCAAGCAGGAGGGGGGAAAATGTCAAACCACATTTTCTGGGTCCAATAGACATTTAAAATCAAAATAAAAAAAACCAAAACAAGTCTCCCAAGAAATGAAACGCCATGAAGCCAAACAGGATGGATTGGTGACCTCATACTTCAGGTCCCACAGGCCCATTTGAAGTCCAGGAGACCAGAAAAAGCACAATGCAAGTTCATTGCGATAAGTAGTAACAGTCCAGTGCCCAGTAGATTATGTGGTCTTCCTGAACCCTTTCAAAATAGGATAGATGTTCTCAAAAGCTTCATAGATTTCTGCTCTGACCTTGGCACCTAGAAACAAAGGGTTGACATTTGTAATAAGAGAATTCACCTGACAGGTTTGCACACAAAGGTTTCAAGAAGCAAAGCAATGGCTTCTACATTTCCAACTATAAATGATTTCAGTCACGCTTCCCAGCCTTTTTCATGATATGCTGGAAAAGTTCTTACCTGTTAGCACAACTTTACCAGAAACAAATATTAAAAGAACAATGCGGGGCTTGATCATTCTGTAGATTAACCCTGGGAACAATTCAGGTTCATAGCTGAGAGAAAAAGAAAAAAAAAAGAAGACGACAGGACAAGATTCACTGGAGGAACAGAAGTGCCCACAAGATACATGTGAACAGTCATTGTGGTCAAATTTAGCAGCAGGACAGCCTCATGCAGGAGTACCTGCTGAACTGCTGGTGTGTAAGCACCAGGCCCTCCAGCCGGATGGGGAACTTGACATCACAACTTCCCACCATATTCTGGATCTTGAAGTCCAAAAACTTGGCAGGGAAACCCAGTTTCTGTACAACACGGGCGTACTTCCTGGCTGCCAGACGTGATTGCTCCTCACTGTGAAAGTCAGATGCAAGCAGACAGCTGAAATACCACCACAAAAATGAACTCTAAAAACACAAGGACACATACTTGAATCCACCATCTCACATAAAACACTGACATATAGGTTTTCGATCCAGTGTGTTGTGGTGACAGAAACAAAATCCTTCCTTTTTCTCTTTCGTGTTTAAGTATTCTTTTGCTTTTATTTGTTTTTTAGTTGTATTTTTATCTGTATGATGTACAGCACTTTGATCAGCCAAGTGGTTGTTTTTATAAGTGCTTTATAAATAAAAAGACATGGTATGGTATATTCTGTGAAATCGTTGGTTGAATGTGTCCAAAACAGACCTCTTGGCGCCAGTGCACACCATCTTCCCTGAACTGAAGATAAGGGCCGTCGTCCGAGGTTCTCGTATTCTCATGATAACAGCAGCAAAACGCTATGGCAGGAAGAGGTCAGAACAAGGAATGTGTCTCGGTGTGAGAAATAGACACATATAAGGGAGTCTCAAGAACCCCCAGACAATCCACATTTCCCAGCTACTTGCCAGAAAGTCCACATTTTTGCTCCCTCTCAGTTCACAGGCAACTTTTCTCCCCCAAAGAAACCAGTTTTCATGTTAGCCCAGCCCAAACCAGACTCTATTCTAAAGGAAATCTTACCTTCGGGTTATATTCAGCATTTCGGGCACGCAGTGCTATCGTTTTAAGGTCCAGTTTACAGCCCAAATTTACAGTCGACACAATATTTCTGCAGTAAGAGCAGAGAAACAGAACAGTTCAAAGAGTTTACTTGAGCTGCTCAAGTAACAAACATCAGCAACTGCCATGTATCCAAAAAGGGACAGGCGGATAAACCTGTAATCATGATAAACCAACCCACACTGTGCCAACATCGCCACTCATTTTCACATCACTCAGTCACCAAGAGGGCAGTTACATTTTAGGCATCTTAAGTCAGATTCTCTTACATCTCTATGTCCCACACACCCTCACCACAGACAGGGCTACCCAACCCCCTGGAGTCACTCACTGCAACTGAGGGACGATCCCAGAGCTCTCGGAGGCAGGCGTGGCTGGGGTGACAGGAGTCATGGGCGTGAGAGGAGTACTATACTGGGGGGTGTTTCCAGGCAGTGCAGTGGTGGTCATAACTGTCTGAGAGTGATACAGCTGGGGGGTCTGCCCCGAGCTCCCTGGGACGGCACCAGATTGTTGGGACGACACCTGCTGCTGTTGCTGCTGCCGTTGCTGCTGCTCCTCCAGCAGAGTGAGACTGTTGGTGTTCTGGACAGGCTGGGGGGTGAGCCCCGTACCATAGGGCATCATAGGGCTGAAGATGGGTATGCCTGGCGTCATGGCACCCTGGGGGAATGCGGAATTCGCTCAGTGGGTTTAACAGACTCATTGACTTAAACTGTTTACAAATTCAAGACAAACTATCACATACAAATTGCACAAACACTCAAATGCACAGACATTACAAAACACATTACAAGATTCATTAGACTTTGATGCACTCCTGTTTAAATTATTTCTCTACCTTATATATAAAATATTTAAGCAACAATTCAAAAGCCAGTCGATGCCGTGCATTACGTCCCAGCTGCCTTGCACCGTCAATTAAGCACATTGGCTGACTTCGCACGGAACCTGATGGGCACGGTGATGCTCACCTGCGGAGAGGCCAGTCCCTGGGCGAAGGGCGGTAGGCTGTTGTTATGTTCCATGGCAGAAGATGGAAATTGGCACTAACACCAGAAAGGTGGGTTTTCACTTTAACTTTATAACTAAGCACAGGCGCCAGTCATAGACCGCACCGCAGACCGTACTTCAGAGAACTGCTACAGGGCGGAGAGTAACATCATTAGACACACATTCAACAAGTAAACTGAAGAAAGCAGCAAATGAACTGAAACTGGCAGTAGTTATCGAGCGTTAATTTATCAATTTCACACTTTAACATTCAGGAAGTGTTAAGCGCAGCGATCTCCACA
>JAODKF010000068.1:16565830-16588144 GCA_026779585.1 Mormyrus proboscirostris
AGCTAAATAAAGTTAAAACTTGTTTTGAACCATTTATTTGTCATCTGTAGTTTGATTTTGAGTAGGGGAGGGGAAAAACGATTAAAAATCGTAAATCGGATTTTCTGTGAAAAAAATCAGAGATTTTATTTTTATGCCATATCGCCCAGCTGTATTGGATCGGTATTGGAGCCAATCCAGACCTATTTGACAGATCGGGTATCGGCCATGCATGACCGATACACGTCCTATGCTTATTTAGTTTTTGGCAATCAATCGCATGACAGCTCTGTCCCATTTTACAAGTGTTGTTTTTTTTGCGGCATTCAAATCGAACGCTATCACTACGCCTCAGTCTTTTTTGCTACTCAGTGGGTGTGAATACAGTGACTTCCGCCTGCTGTGACATCATGCGCATACCCTTCACAGTACGAGGAGCATAAGATCTGGGAGTATTTTACACTTTTAACAGAAACCAGTAGCACAGCGATTTGCAATCCATGTAAAATAAAGTTTTGAGGTGGGAATAGTGTTTAATGGACAATTCCATTTAACATAGCGCATGCAACTGCGAGACGAAGCAAAGCAATGGATCATTTGGGAGTCGCTAACTGTTTTGCGAACTCGCTGCAGCTTGTTATACAAGACAGGCTGCCATTGCAACAAAGTGTAACTGAGCTGACGCCAATGGGAGAAAAATTGTTAACATTTTAAGCATTCGCCACTTGTGTATACTTGCTTTGAAGATCGGATTTGAATATATTGAACTGCAAATGCCTCAAAAACGCTTAAAGGAAGACGTACAAACGAGGTGGAACAGTACGTTATGTATGCTTGTAGCAGCCTAATTAAATATTTTTTGTCATACATTTTTTCCATCTGTATTTACTAGCTTAAAAATTAATATATAAAGTAAAGAGCTCTTTTTAGAATTTAGTGATTGTCATTGTTGACACACCACAGCACACAGTGCACAACAACAAAATGTGTTCTCTGCTTAACCCATATGTGCCAATGTGACATGGCAGGGGGCAGCTAATTCAGCACCCGGGGAGCAGTGCTTAGGGGCGGTACCTCAGAGGTGCCTTGCTGGTCAGGGATTCGAACCCGCAAAATTTAAATTACGAGTGCAATACGAGTGCAACAAGCTACCACTGCCCACAATCGGAAGCTGTATCAGTATCTGCAGTTGTGTATTGGAATCGGATCGAAGCTGAAAAAATGTGGATCGCCCATCTCTAGTATTTACCAATTTGAACAAACTGGAAGCTTTACTGACTTTAGTGTATTTAGTACTGCAAAGGACTACACTGGGTAAGGACCAACCCCTAACTTGGGATTGTAGTTCTACTTTGAGCAAAGTAATGTACTCTACCCCCGTGTTCAGTAAAACCATCTGGTCAACAACAAAATTAAAAGTTTAATTACCTGATTGTCCAGAAGTGGCTGTAGCATGGCACTGGCTGAGCCACCGGCCTTGTAGGAGTCTCTCTGGTAGGATCCCACAGGGTCAAAGCTGTACACAGCACCGCGCCCTGAAAAGACCACAAACGCATCAGACACCATTCCACCCTAGCTGGGCGCTCAAAGCCCAATGAGGACTTGTGTAGTGGGGTGGTTCACAATGCATGGGCAGAAAACAGAAGTTAAATAATTCCAAATGCTTCTGTAGCTTTTTGTTACCTGTGGTACAGAAACTTTAAATGTAAAATAAGACATTTGAAGTACATTTAGTGCTGGCTCAAAGCAGTTGAACTTGCTGGAAAGCCTGAAAATTAATTTGTAAATTCTGTAACAAACTTCAAATTTGGCCAAGTGCTACTTATTTTTGCATGAGCAAACAATATTAAACCAGATATTAAACTGATTAGAACATACTACACTTGATCTTAGCTAGAAGCAATACCCATAAACAAACCTTACTTTTATTAAAAGGACAGCCATTTTGATTTGTGTGGATACATTTATTGAGTTTTGTTTCTTTTTTTGTTAACTGAAAGAGTGAAAGTGTACAATACCTTTGATGTAATCAGTGGAACATTTGCTATACAGGTATCAGCATAATGATTCAAATCAGATGGTACTATGTTTTACAAAGATTGTATGAAATAGGCCTACATGACTGACTAAAGCCATTGTTTGCTTCTATATCAATCACCAATGAAATCATTATCATTCAAAGCCTAATTGATTACCACACAACTTTAAACATTATTGCAAACACTGGAATTACAGCCTTTTCAACGCCATCTCTGGTACTTAGGGCAGGGATTTGCACCTCCTGCCCTGCTTTCTGATCTTGTTTCAACTGATATCAAGTTAAAGATGGCCTCTTGTCTCATAACTGCAAGTAAATCTGAAGCTGCTGGTGAAAGGTCAATCACAAACACTGGTAAAGATCACCTAAATGACAAAACACTTGATTACTCTAGAGAGCAAGCATTTAACTTCCTTTTTCATATCCTAAAACACAACAGATCCTTTCTGACTGTGCCTGCAGAGCAATCATCATATCTGGTATCATGCCAACATGCAAAGAAGGTTGCTCATTCATTTAAAATTGTCAGTGATTTAGCAGAACGTGGCACTTGCAGCCGACTTCAATACCTCACTAACCAAACGAGAAGAGGAAAAGCAATACCTGTATCAGATGGTATAGTCTAACTGCAAACAATTCCCAGACTCAAAGCCACACTTAACTGCACGTTTAACTCAACAGCTCCATGCTGTTTACAGAACAAAGCATTATAATGTGACTGAAGTCACAATTGGTAATCATAATTTGCATTATTAGCTGTAAATAGTGGATTATTTTTTTAAATATGATTTTGCGAAGCATGTGCAGAATCTGCAGTGAGCTGCAGTAGTTTTGTTTTCATGTGTTAGCCTTGTTATTTACATTATGTTGCAAATATGAAAAAAGGCTGTTTTTACAATATTTAGTCACAGTGAGGCAGTATTACATGTCAGATTTTTCTTGTGTTTGATAATGTCATGACAGGGAACAAAAAGTACAAAGAGCACCTTAAATTCTTCAAACTTTTTTTATCCACCCTACTGTAGAGTAGAGCCTTTTCAATTCTGCATTTTAGAGTAAAACTAGTAAGAGGGTACACATCACTTTGTAAGTGTGATCTGCTCACACCCTGGAGGAAAGTGTCCACAAGATATCCAAAGCCAACTGTTTCACCTTTAACATCCCTCTACCCTGAAACAGACAAACAGATTCCTATACAATTCTGTTCTTTGCATCCCTCATACCCAGTGAGTTTTCCATAAGGCATGATGACTTCCACACTAAACACCATGCGGACTCACACTAGAATACTCATGGTGAACGTCAGCCCTATTATAAGCCTGTCCGTATGTCTGAGGGCCCCCCAGTGCCAAGCATACCCTCTTCATCCAGACCCCCAATGATGTTGTACACATAGTAGGGGAAGAAGCGCCGTCCATACAGGATGGTGGACAGCATGGCTGCAATGGCACCACTGGTCATGCTCTTGTTGTTGGAGTGCTTGTACATCTGAAAATGCAGTGGCAAGGATGGTTACCGCTAAGCACAGGATAGAATGTTCGCTTTCAGTGTGAGACAAAGAGGTCACCACTGCCTAACCAGTGTGTTCATAGCCTATCAGAGAGCAGAAGGACTCCCCACAAGTAGCCAATCAACACAACTAATGCAGGTAATCATGGTCATGAAATTAGCACAATATTGTTGCACATCCATATAGGAACAATATGCCCTCCATAGACAACTAAGTATTCAACACCTAAAAAAATATCTAATGGCTCTTGGTAAATAACCAGTACATTACGAATGGATGCAGAAAACAATATTTCCAAAAAAATTAAACCCCAAAAAAAATCAGTCATAACTGGACAAGCTGAAAATATATCTGCATCTAGACCGAAGGTTTTCTACAATTTAAATGAAGTACAGCAAAATGCTTCAGCTACAGTATAGTAATTGGATCAAGCAGAGCACTGCAACCTCTTCACAGATAAACCAGATAAGAGCAGAATACTGAGGCCTAGGGCTGCATGATATCACATCACAATTATAGGGCATATGCACAATAATTACCAGGGCTTCAGTTGACTAATGTAAACATTTGTATGGAAGCCAACTTTTAGGTGCTATAGACATTTACTTACGCCTGCAAGTAAGCAGATTAGTAGTTCACATACAACATTGAGAGGCGTATTGTGATGCCCAAAAGTAAATAATCTCTATAAATGCAGCATATCCTTGTGTTTAATATACATATCAGAAATGAAACTGAAAAAATTACCGCCACATCACCAACATCTTTTTACCTTGTTTATCCACGATATCTCTTCTTTCAAATGATAATGGGGCGGCTGGGCTGTCCCTTTCTTCACTGCCACTTCCATGCTTATCGCTTCCATGATTTACCAAAACGCTAGCATAGGGTGGGTAATCTTATCCAGAAAGGGCTGCTGTGTATGCAGGTTTTCGCTGTAGCTCCCGAATTAGATTACTTAATTCAGGACTTACTGGCTGAAGAGTCCTCATATCTCGGTTTGAACAACTGACATAAAGGATATCCCAAAAACCTGCATACACACTGGCGCTTTGTGGATAAGACTGCCCACCACTGCACTAATATGTATAATAAATTTAATAAACATAAGGATACGCCGAATACAGAGTACTAATTTTTAGGTGTCACAATCCACCTGTCATTAATATTTTAGGGATTCTACTAATCTTCTTACCAAAATGTGGGTGTAAATAAAGTCCATTTTATAATGGAACTTTATTGATCCCCGTGGGGAAATTATTTTTACGCCTCCCTCAACTTGCTCTTTTTGTAGAGCAAGCTGTCCGCGAAGGGCAGCCACCTGTTGAGGCGTCCAGGGAGCTGGGGGTTAAGGACCCACAGACATGCTGAGGCTGGGTTTGAACCTGCGACCTTGTGATTATGACACACAGGCTTAGTCCACTGAGCCACATGCTGCCCCCTGTAATCGAGAAGTGGGCATCTGGACAAATGTTTATGCCTCTCATCTAAAGGCCTGGTGATTATTCCAATGTGATATCATGCAGCCCTACTGACGCCCATGATGAAAAGGCAGAGCTGAAACAGTACCTTGAGTCTGGCATCAATGATTTTAGTTAGTGTCAAGCAGTCTCCATGGAAACCACTACAGCCCAGGACTGTTGTGTCGGTCCTGCAGGAAATCAACACACAACCAGATGAAAAAACTTAAACAGCAATACTGCTAACTTTGATACAAAGAAAGTACCAAGACATGTTTAACAACCAATACAAAGTTTTTCCCCTTTATACACCTGGATGTGTATTCATGTTCAGGACACAAGCCTAGTGCCATCAACCCCAGCAGTTACAAGGACTACTCTGAGAACCCATCAGCTCCAGCCCCTATTCTGAGCCCCTGAACCCCGCACATGATTGGCACAGGCCGTGCACCTACAGCTTGTAGCACTTCGGCGAGTCCCGGCTGTGGATGGAGTAGCCTTCGCTCAGCCGTGTGTCGGAGGCCACAATGGCGAAGTCTTCGCCAGCAACCGCCAGCACTGTTCTGCGGGAGAACACAGTGTTGAAACAGCAGCCCGGCCGAGCGGAGCGGCTTAGGCCGGGTGAGGTTAGCCGAACAGGGCAGAGGACCGACATTTTAACCCAGTCATGTTTATTATTCATGTCCGAGACCCGACCAGTTTATCTGGGTCCACACCGCTGGGTTTGTCTCCCTGAGGCAGCAAAAGGCTAATAAGCTTAACGGCTAACACCAATCGGCTAGAATGCTAACCTGCTAACGCTGACCGACTAAAGCTAAGCAGCCACTTACCCCCCGTTATAGGCGTAAGGCGAGAATCGGCACTCCGTCGAACCAGTGTGATGGTAATCCTTCATCCTTCCGCCGTTTGCGAACATGGGCGTCGAGAGCATCACTGCCACTACCTGCGAGCTTTTCGAACAGCTAGGGCTCAAAGCGGACGAAGCAATTACGAAGGCAACGAGGGAGAAACTCGCTGTATCACTGCACTATGGCGGTCAGGAAGTAGGGTTTCGCTTTCGCTGTGCAAATCGGCGCGCAGCTCTCCCTAGCGGTTGCGTGTAGTTACTCATTACAGTGAGCTCCAACTCAGAACTCTTCAGTGAATATTTCATTATTGTTTTAGAATTAGAATCAGATTTCTTTGTTGTCATTGTACAAAGTACAACGAAATTTTTGCAGCAGTCCCAAACGGCGCATATACGCATAACAAATAATTAAAATGCAAACTGAGATCTAACCAGAGTACAGTGTAAACACACAACATGACATAACACCATAACGTATGTACATGATATACCATACACAGATGAAGTACAAAGTGCACTTGATGCAATTAATACAGATAAGGTGCTTGCACTGAAGCATCTGCCAGAGGGCAGCAAATCGAACAGATGATGTCCAGGATTGGAGAGATCCTTTAATATGTTTATTGCTCTGTTGTAACAGAAGGAGCTTAAAAGTGTCCTCCAGAAAGGGTAGTGTGCATCCAATAATTATTTGGGCGATGTTGATAAACCTCTGAAAGGCTCTCCTGCCACTGAGTTGCCGGTGTACCACGTGGTAATGCAGCACACCAGCACACTATTGATGGAGCAGCAGTAGAAAGACGTCAGCAGCTTCTCCAGTAGATTGTTTTTCCTGAGGATCCTCAGGAAATAGAGTCCCTGTTGTGCCTTTTTGATTGCAGCTGTAGTGTTGGTAGTGCAGGAGAGATCCTCTGTAATGTGTGTGCCCTGAAACCTGAAAGCAGGAACCTTTTCCACACACTCCCCATTGATGTGCAGTGGCTTTTGGTCTGTGCTGTATCTGTAGAAGTCTGTAATCAGTTCCTTTTTTTGGAAGAGTCCAGGGTTTGGTTATTCTCTGCACACCATACTGCCAGTTTTTGGACATCTTCCCTGCAGTCTCGTCTCCTTTTGAGATGAGTCCTATCATGATTGCCTCTTCTTAAAACTTAATGATGTTATTGGTGGTATAGGAGGGGGTGCAGTCATCGTTGTATAGGGTGTAGAGAAGGGGGAAAGAGTGAAGTATGCAGCCCTGTGGGATGCCAGTGCTGAGTGTAAGTGTAGAGGAGGAGTGGGGGCCTAATCTAACCATCTGATGGCATTTAGTCAGGAAGTTCCTGAACCAGTGGCAGGTGGGTCTGGAGTGTCCTAGGTCTGAGAGTTGCTCAGCATGAAACCTCATTAACATTGACATTAGATGTATTATTGCATTTGTAAAATGCAACTAGAAAACCCATTGTCTCATGCTGTATGCCATGGTTCCCCAAAGATAATACTTGTCAAATTGGAATGAGTGTCTTCTGTTCAAGGAATTTAGTGGTGGAGCTTAATGAAAAATAGCGGGACCACAATTTGTATCGGTTAGTGTTACATTCAGGTCGGGGAAGCTGGTGAAGGAAGCCGTGATAGGAGTAAAACGGGGGTTTATTCAAAAGACAGCAGCGACAGGGTAAGGAAACAAAAATGAAGCTACAATGACAGATCTAGAGATATGGACTCAGACGTGGACTTAAGTACACAGGACAAGCCGAAAATAGCAGGAAACAGGTGATCACAATCAGGAATTAACATGAGGTAATGAGGAAGGCGTGGCACACAGGAGGATCGGACGAGTAGGTCATGACAGAACCCCCACCAAATGCGTGCACTCTGGGCGCGCCTCAGAGGAGGCAATGGATTAGATGAGACAGTGGACACGGGACCTGAAAAACAAGACCAAAAACATCAAGGAGGGACTGGGAACAGGACAGAAACACAAAACAAGCACAGGGGTAGGAATCAGGACAACACCTGACAAAGAACGGGAAACGCAGACAGGCAGATGAGGAAGGGGAACACCAATGGGAGGAATGAAAGAGCCAGGAGTGAACGGAGGAGACACAGAGGGATGAGGAGCAGAAACAGGAGGGACAAAAACAGATGGCAGAAATGCAAAGGTCAGAGGAACAAGGGGAGACCGATTGAACCCTGGCGGGCGAGGGAAGGCAGCTGCAGGGGCCAAAGGTGGACAGGAGGATGGAGTCGGAGGGGACCACACAGGGGACAAGGAGAGAGACGAAGGGACTGACAAAGGAGGTGAGGAGGAAGCAGGAGGGGACACCAGGAGAGGCAAAGAGGAAGACGGAGAGGACCCCAGCGCAGGTCAGGAGGAGGGGAAAGCCACAGCATGCAAGCGACGAGCCCCCAGAGGGAGACCCACAGGCAACATCTGGACCGAAGCCGAAGGACCCACAGGCAGCCACCGAGCCACAGCCGGGGAGAGAGAGGGTGAGCCAGGGGGCAGGGCGAGCCAGGGGGCAGGGCGGGCGGGACCCGACCTCTGCAGAGGTGTCCCCTGCCCTTTCGGGACACTAAAAGGCGGGGTTCTGGCCGGGATTGTCTGCGTTGGGGAGAGGTCAGAGGAGTCATTAGTGCGGTCTCTGAGGGGTCCCAATCGAGCTCCTCCTCCACTAAGGGAACATGGACCGGGGTTACGGGCACCGGGGCAGGAATCACAGGCGGTGCCAGGTCCTCGGGCGCTGCATGGAGTGGAGCAGTAGCTGGAGGCGGGGCCTTGGGCTGAGCAGCAGCCTCGGGCAGTGCAGCAGAAGGCGGTGACGCAGCCGGGACCTTGGACAGCAGTGGAGGCCTAGGAGCCTCGGGCACTGT
Source organism: Mormyrus proboscirostris (assembly GCA_026779585.1). Classification (NCBI taxonomy): domain Eukaryota; kingdom Metazoa; phylum Chordata; class Actinopteri; order Osteoglossiformes; family Mormyridae; genus Mormyrus; species Mormyrus proboscirostris. The sequence continues at coordinate 16,574,515 of JAODKF010000068.1, forward strand.
AGGCGGAGCTAGGACAGTGGGCGTAGCTACAGGCAGCTCCGGGACAGTTGTCGTACTCACACAGTGTGTGGGTGTGCCCTGCGATGGGTTGGCCCCCTGTCCAGGGTTGTTCCCTGCCTCATGCCCATTGCTTCCGGGATAGGCTCCGGAGCCCCCCAAGACCCAATAGGATAAAGTGAAAGTTGGAAAATGAATGAATGAATCAAGGTTTTACCACCATCAATTTTTCAATATTGAAAATCTGACCAAAAAACAATTCAGTTTCAATGTTGATAATTTAATGCTGAGCATAATTCAACGCATTTAACTATACTTCAACGTTGAAAGAATAATGTGATGCTATCTGGGCCCCCTCTTTTGCTTTTACCGGAGTCTTTGTTCCTGTCCTAGCGAACCCCTAAGAAGTTGGAGCCCTAGGCGACCACCTATGCCGCCTATGTCACCAAGATCCACCGGCCCTGTCATGACATTGTAGGGGCTCCTACCTTTGAGGCAGAATTCATTCTCCCTTACCTTTGCTCAAGCATGCAGCGTGTGGTGTCAATGCATGCCCTAGCGGGGACACTGGTTCTTTTTGGGTGTTTAGGCAAGCTGAAATAAACATACTTGTTTTTTGGCGCTCTGCTTGTGTTGATTGCCTCTTTTCATTTTTCTGCTGGACCACAGTTCCACAGTGGTGACCCCGACGTTCTGGTGCGTTTGTTTTTCGCTCCGACTACGCTTGCGAATGCAGTTGCACTCAGGCTCCCAGAGTTCTGGTACAGCCAGGCGGCGGTTTGGTTTGAAGGGCCCTGTGTTAGAGGCTGATAATGGCAGCAGTATTCTGACTTATGGCACTCGTGTCGAGGCAGTCTGTTTTGGTAGCCAACAGTTCCGGTGGTGTTTTGTGGTGGTGAAGGTGTCCACCCCCTTGCTGGGCACCGATTTTTTTATGTGCTAACAACCTGCTGGTGGATATAAAACACCAGTGCCTGGTTGATGCCAGGACTTTCCATTTGGTTCTGCTTTTGCGAAGCAGGGCTGGTTCGTTTCAGCTGTCTAGCACCTTGGGGGCAAATGACACTTTCGCCTGTTTGCTGGCGGAGTTCCCAGACCTCACCTGACCCACCTTTACATCAGTCACGGCCAAGCACGGTGTTGAACACCACATTATTACAACTGGGCCGCCCGTCCATGCCTGAGCCCGACGACTTGATGCGGGTAAGTTAGCCATTGTTAGGGCAGAGTTTGCTGCATTGGAGTGCCTCGGTATTGTTCGCCATTCCAGCAGCACCTAGGTCTCCCCTCTGCATATGGTACCCAAGCCAGCTGGGGGTTTGCTGGCTTAATGATGCCACAACCCCGGTTTGCTACCAGATCCCACACATTCAGGACATTTATTTCCCGGTTAGCGGGGGCATCCAAGCTTGACCTGGTGCATGGACGTTCTTGAGTGGACTGCTGAGCAGACCCAGGCTTTTGTAGCTACCAAGTCTGCTCTGGCAAATGCAACCATGCTGGCCCACCCATTATCTGGTGCTCCGGTCGTGCTCAACACTAATGCCTCAGACTATGCTGGGGAAGATGTGCACGAGCAGTTCATGGATGGTGCCTGGTAGCCACTGCCCTTTTTCAGCTGACAGCTCAGGCCGCACAAGCAGAAGTATAGCACCTTTGACCGTAAACTTCCTGGCCTGTACTTAGCTGTGCGTCACTTCTGGTTCCTCATAGAGGGCCACCCAATCACAGTTTTTGTTGACCTTGCGATGGCTAAGACATTGGAGCCTTGATCTGCTCGTCAGCAGCGGCAGCACTCCTTTATCTCAGAGTTCAAAACTGACATCCGGCATGTGGCAAGGAAGCATAACCAGGTTGCGTACTTGATGGCAGGTGCTGTGCACTTGGGAGTGGATTATGCCCTATTGGCAGCAGATCAGCAGGTCAATCCTGAGGTGCAGGCTTATAGGACCGCAGTCACCAGTCTGCATGCTGGCTGGTGTTTCCATCCTTGACTGTGGTGCCACCCTCCTGTGTGATATCTCAACCGGTCTAGCTAGGCCTATCGTGTTGGCTGGTTGGTGTCATCACATCTTCGAGGTGGTGCACAGGCTTTCACACACAGGCAGACGAGCATCTCGGCGTCTGACGGCCAGCAAGTTTGTCTGGCATGGGCTGCAGAAGGATGTCCGTAGTCCGCCACCTCCTGTTTTCCGTGTCAGCGTGCACCAACATACCAAGGCACTGCTGGCACCTTTTGTGGTGCCTGAGCGCCATTTTGACCACATTCATGTGAATCTGGTCGGGCCTCTTCCCCCTTCCTTGGGTTTTACTCACATGCTAATGGTGGTGGACAGGTGTACCCGGTGGCCCGAGGTCATACCTTTCTCATCCACCACCGCGGCAGACGTGGCCAGGGCTTTTATCGGTGGTTGAGGGTCCTGTTTTGGGGTTCCATCTGATGTGTCTTTGGAGGACTGTGGAGACCAGTTCACCTCTGAACTGGCTGCAGTGGCTATTTTTTTTCAGGCCAGCCTCAGGGACAGCGAGTGGGTGGACAGGCTTCCCTGGGTTTTGTTGGGCCTCCGGACTGCTCTCAAGTCAGCCTTACAATCCTTGTTGGCCAAGTTAGTCTTTCCCTTTTTCTCCACAACATCATCTTTACTGTAATGTTACGTTACCTCTGTCTTTGTCATATTATTCCTCCTCTTCTTATCTTTTTTTACTCCCCTGGGCACCAGATAATGTAGGACGTTTTGACATGTTGAGCTTGTTGACACATCAAAATATTAACATCCCCCCCAAGTAGGGGGGAGGCATCGCGGTGGCCTCATAGGAAAGTTAAGTATCATCATTATTATTATTATTACTACTGCTACTTAATAGGCTTTGCTAAGCAGGTAAATTTATGTGGATTTGTTCTTTTCATATTAAGACACATTAATACCAACTAGTTTTAAGAATAGTGGAATGTTACACTTTTTTCTTCTTCCGTTTGTGGCACACCGTGGATAGATGGCGCCCTTATGGATATTGGCTATGCCACGGGCCGGCCCTGCTCAGGTATGACGGTGTTGTCGAGTTGAGCTACTTTGTCGAGTTATGGAACCGTACTGCTAATCAATAGCCCTAACCCTAACCCCCAAAAAACCCCTAAAACCCTTACCCTATCCCTAACCCAAACCCCTAAAACTTAACCCTAACCCCAAAATGGTGGAACTGCACATGCACAGAAAGGCTCGATACTACATCTCGATAGGTAGCTGAAATCGTCAGAACGCCAGCAAAGCATACAGTAAAGGAGTGCCCAAAAACTTATCTAGCACATCATTTTAATCTGATATTAGAATCAAACATATAAAAAAGCAAATTGCTCCTATATTGGTCCTTATCTTGAGAGAAACATAAGCATAAACATTAAGTAGCTTTTGAAAATTAATGGTTCGATCACAAACGCGCTTTGTAGCAAACATTCAATGACGGTGGAGCAACCGCAGTGATGATTATTTCACACAAGGGGGCGACAGATAAACGCTATTGCAATCAACCATAGCTGGTGTCAGTTCATAAGTAACATTATTTTGCCTTTTGACGCTAACATATGCTATTTCTGTCTTTATTTGCTTTTAAAAACGCATATAAGTTTTGTGAAAACGAGGTTGTTCCCATTGGGGCAGGAAAGAATTTGATAGTTGGGGGACACAACCTACCGTAATAATATAAAAGCAAAGGCCTATTTATAGGGGGATGAATTGAGTCAAATGTTAGGGGCTACATGGTCTTCTGTTATCTACCCCCAGATCCTATGCCCTTTTGAGTCCCCTCAATGTAGACCTGCTTTTTGGAGACCCTGGTTTTCATTGGTATGAGGGAATCCCAGGTTCCATGGTTCAGCTTTTCCACCTCACCCCTGCCTGATGGATCCTTCATTATCCACAGTGAAGCTGAAAATAACTCACAGTTGGTTCACCATTGACTTTGGCTAAAACGTTGTGGTGGGGGAGTGGGGAGGTGCAAGAATGCCCTTTCAAGTGACCAATAGTGGCTGAGGGCCTGGGGGTGGGGGCTGCGGAGTCACACAAGCCTTTTGTCTGCCAGCCAGTGCACACTGACACACCTTCAAAGACATCCAACAAGTGCAGCACAGAAAGCTGAAAAGTGTGTTTTTAAAGTTGTCAGGTTTGTTTGGGGCTGCAGGCGACCCTAGCACCAGAGCCCGGCACATAATAGTTGGTCCAAACAGCTGTCCTGTTGGTATTCAGACCCCCCCCCCGCCCCTGCACCCCTGTCCTCCAGCTGATAGGACATGAGGAGGAGATGTCTGAAGCACTGTCTTGTTTGATAGGCTCGGGTTTTCTGACAGATATTAACATTATCTGACTGGGATTGGGTCCAGCCAGCCCTCATATTCTCATATGGGCCTTGTTCTTCTTCCTCCCTCTGATCAGCTGATGACTTTGAGGAGCAGCACCCAGGGGGATTAGGAACATGGCCATCTGCCAGCAGCATGCATTCACATACACGATGCATTTAAAGGGGGGGGGGGGCAGCTTTCCCAGGAAAGCCTGACTCTGCAGCTCCTTCAGAAAGCAGAAAAAACCCCAGAGAATGTTGTCACACAGCAAGGCATCTCTACGTGAAATAATGAGCCACCCCACCCTATTGAACATAGAGGGTCCCATCCACACACTGGAAAGTTGGCCAGCTGTGTCTGGGGAGCAGCTGAAGGGCAAAATGCTAATGGAATGAGCCAGAACACGCATAGGATGCTGAGCAGGGGGTGTTAATGCCTCAGGCCTGTTGCCAGCTGCCAACCGTGAGGAAGATCCACTGTGATGCTGCGGCGTGCTCACAGGGCACCGAGCCTCTGTCACACGAGTGCTGGAATGTTCTAAACCTGAAAGGCACTTGCTTCACAGGGGTGCACCACTTCATCAACTTTGGTTTGGTCTGGATCAAACTTGCTGGCTAATCTTCTCTGCTGAGTACTCCCATTAAGGGAATCTTACACTACACAACATGTGGCTAAAGGCATTAAATGAGCTTGCCTGCCAATTAAGTTCAGAAAATGTATTTGCTAAAATGCAGGGCGGGAAACATAGTGGTGCAGTGGTCAGCACTGTTGTCTCACACCTCTGGAACCCGGGGCCAAATCTCTGCCAACGTTCTGTGTGTATAGAGTTTGCATATTCCTCCCTGTTTTGTTGTGGGGTATCCCCTAGGGTCTCAGGGTCTCCCTCTGTGAGTGTGCGCTGCAATGGGTTTGTACTGCATCCTGGGTTGTTCTCTGCCTAGTGCCTGTAGGCTCCAGGATAGGTTCTGGACCCCCCACAACCCTGAATAGGATACAGAAAATGGATGGATGGTTGGATAAAATGCATGGTAATATAATGTAGGGTTCTGGGGACAGAGGTTCTGTCAGACCCATACTGGACTGTGGGAGAACAGCTAGCGCAAGAAAGCAGGAGACAGAGAAGCACACGGAGCATGTGTTATGGTGAAGCCAGATTCTCTTTTTTCTCAAACTGATTTTTAACCAATTTTTATATTTGTCTGGCTGAATAATCTGATGTTAGTGTGGAATAATTATTTTCCCACATTACAGCCTGTTTCAGGGCAATCATTATTTCCTAACATTACTTCTTGTGAGCCCCCTCCCCTGGGGTGTGTCACATGATGAGGATCCTCGCCACATAGACACACCACAGGTGAAATGTGCTTCTATTAATCCATGTGGATCTAGCCCTAATTTCCTTTAACCGCTGAGGACACAACATGCCTGTCACATGACTGCTGAGGACTTTCGACTGCAGAGCACACCAGTCTAGCATGCTCCATGACAGCAGTTTGGGTCCCTTTTCTGGGGAGGTGATTTATTGGTCTTTGAAGGATATGTGATATCCACCTACTAACTTTGTGGATCAGCACAGCCCCCCCCCCCAGGACAATATTCCTGGGCAGAAGAGGCCAAATGGACAGAACCCCATTGTGGTGCTAGGAGGTGTCAGCATGGTGTGAGAAGTAGAATCAGCAGGGGGATTAGCTGGGTTCTGGGGTGCTAACCTCCCCCCCCCCAACACACACACACACACACCCTGGATCAAGTGCTGGGCTGGGAGCGGGAACCATTTCCTGGACCCAAAGATGCAGAGCTTTGGTTGGGGAGGGGGGGCGCTGGCGTGTGAAGGACACAGGAGGGGGTCCCAGAGGGGATTAAAGAGTGACAGGCATCTGTGGGCCTATCGCGCCTGGCTTGTGTGAAGAATGCCTCACGGATTTAAGAGATGTGGCAAGGGAGGGGGGGGACTAAGAACACTAATAACCCCCTCAGCTCCATGATGGTGTTTACTGATCACAGCCCAAAGCTTACTGCATAACACAGAAATGTAGGGGTTCTGTCCCACGCACAAGCCCACGAGAAGAAACAGGCTGCAAGCTCTAAGGGGGGCGGGTGTCCTTTCACTTTTCACTTTCCACTGGTCCCCTCTGCCACTGTTATTTTTGACACTTTGCAGCCTCTGTTCATCAAAAGGAGGTGTGCCCCACCTTCTGCTCCTCTGCTCCACTGTCTCCTTTTTCAGCACACAGCCGTTTATCAAACCAAAGCCCCCTTTCATCCCTCTGCAGTGTTACCCCTCCATCTCACAACACTTCAGAGAGACGTCTTTATAACACAACTCTATTTCTTGACAGGAAAGGCTGCAAGTCAAGTCTTCTCCGCAGGACTTCCTCACCGCCCCCAGCCTTCTGAGGAAAATATACTAACCAAAGACACTCACATGCTGAAGAGAATGTGTGAGTTGCTGAGTGAGGAATCTCTGCGGAGACACTGAGACAGGCAGTCTTTCCCATAATACTTAAAGTATAGAAATCAGTACCATGAGAAGCGATGGACTGCCCACCCTTCATGCAGTCCACAGCCTGCAGCCCCCCTGTCTGCAGCATGCAGCCTGTGAAGTGTTCAGGTCCTAAAAAACTGTGCCAAGTAGAGCAGAAGCCTGGTGCTTTGCCATTCACAGAACATTCATTCAGTCACTTCCCCTGACATGCACTGTTATTATTTACTCTAGTTTATTATTTATTGCTACTATATTCATTTTTTATTAATGTCTAAATGTATTCTTTACTGTCAAAAAATGTCTGTCTGTCTGTCTGTCTATCTATCATACTAAGCTTGAGGAGACCACAGTATGTTGGAAGTAACTGGAATGACAAGCCCTGACCCCCCTGAGGGTGAAAGGTGACAACAGGGGGCAACACTGGAAGGGTGATGGGAGGCTCCCTCGGTCCCTGGCAAGACCCTGTCACTTTCTTGCCAGGTGGTAAGCCCATCAGGTGCTACTTCTAAAGGGCCTGCTTTTGATCTCAGTCACACTGTTGAACACACAAATACATCCCCCCACATCTTCACTGGCATCAGCTCATTTCCTATTCATTAGGCCTATTTCACACCCTGGATCATTACAATATCAGAACGGCAGTGGGGCTCAGATCTGTAGTTTTACTCTAGCAGCTGTAATAGTCCTTCACACCCTTGTGGAGACTGTTATCAGAGTTCTATTATCTCTCATGCCCCTGCAGGCTAGAGTTTGACAAGACCCAATTACTTGTCAGCTACTGGACTGAAGAGGGAAAACAGAGTGGCCCCCAGAGGCCCAGCCATGCCAGAGCATCCTGTTTCAGAGCACCATTTCTGTGCATCCATGGGCATGTTTGGAATGGCCTGTCTTTGAGTGGTGATGTCACAGTTCACTGGAAAGGAGAGGGATGTTACATCAGGCTTTTCCACTGCTCACTTCTGGCATCCAGCTGCCAGACATGCACCAATCTCTTCTCGGATAGAGGGCTATTTTCTCAGTGAGGATCAATTGATACCCCCATCATTAAGTCATATATCATCTGTCTCATGCCAACAGGAAACCCAAAATTGTACACAATCATGCTCATTAGCTAAAGAAACCATTTTCTTGTGCACTCATGTACACCGCCCCCCCATTTTCCCTTTTTTATTCTAGACACAAAATCATTTTGCAGCCTCAACACTGTTTCAGTGTTTCTGATTACCTGTGCAATACCACCTGTCACCACTAGGCAGCAGCGAGGGTCAACAATGGCAGTCCCACAGGCAGGGCCTGAAAGGCTTCCAAAACTGCCCCATTCATCAGGAAGTGCTTTAAACACATGCTAAAGACACGGGCCCATGAATGGCTGTTTACTGCCTCTTCCTGCAAGCCCAATTGCTGCAGTGTAAAATTGAATTACCCATCACAAAGTGCTGTGAGCCAGGCAAAGTGGGCATGGCCAGGGGGGGACGGCAGCGACTTGGGCTGCCAGTACCCTTTGGGAACAGGGATATAATATAATCAGAGGATTCAGGGTAATGGATTAAAGGCGGTGAATGGATACTTTATTGGGTTAGAGCCCAAAAAGGATGAGACCCTAAATAAAATAAGACCCCAGGACCCCAGAGAGCAGAACCCAATGTGCAACAAAAGTGACCCAACATCGACTTACCTCCGTGAGGTAGATCCATACAGAATGTGACAAGTAAAACCTGCCCACGTGTACATAGGCCTAACACATGTACGCCCAATTAGCTGGAGACTTATCAGTGGGGGGGGAACCCCCCAGTCAGATGATTATGGATAGACAGGTGCCCCCTTCGCACTTCTGACAAATGTTAGAAGGCCACAATAAATACCGCCCACCCAACCCCCCCGCCTTGGACACACACCTTACTTAGCACTGACACATTTTTTGCCACTTGTGTTACCCGTGTCCCCTGGAGCCCCTCAGCCCAGGCACCATGCAGCCCTTGGCCTTCCAAGGCTCCAGCCACTAGTCTGAGGTGTGAATAGAGGTCATTCACAGCATGGTGGGGGGGCAGGGTCTGCCGGCCCCTATCTTGCCACTACTGCTCCATTATCAGCAAGCCGCTTAATTAGAACCTGCATTAGAAGTAGCTGGGAATAACACAGGCAGTGACCCCCCTACCCCCACCCCCTCCCTCACTGAGGACAAATTGCAGGAAGTGCAGCAGGGTGCAGTTTGACACGCCACTGTGAGAAAGGCAGACTGCAGTCCTTATCAAAGCTGGGCTGAGCAGCAGCTGGGCACTCAGCATTTACTATTCAGTGGCACAACAGAGCCACAACAGCCCGGTGTGGGCTGTACACGGTCCAGTTAAAATACAGCGACACTGTGTCAGCTGTAAAACAAGCAGCACACTGCTTAAAAATGTAGCTGCATGCAGAAGAAAATTACCTTCCTGTGAGGAGGGCATTTCCAAATTTCAAGTGGCTCATTAGCACTACAGGGGTGGTGGGGGGAAGCACTCTTGCTGACTGTCTCCTCCAATGTCTGGGGGAGACCCCTCCTTGTGGTCGGAGGGGGTCTACCTCCCCCTCCAGGAAAAGGCCAAGAGCCCCACAAAGCAGGACCGCTGTTCCTAATGAACATGTATCCATGATGTAATTTCTTTTGAGGGTGGTGAGGTGATGAACACAGGACTGGGAGAGACAGTATTGGATATGTAATGCATCACAACACATCTATGTAAAGCACCTTGAGGTGGCTCTGTTGTGGCACCTGGATACTGTGTGTTATACTGGAGCCTGACCTGGAGTCACATGACCTGCTGTGCCCCCCCACAACAGAGCACTCCATGGCTGAGACTGGACTTGGAGGCTCCAGTAAATACTGGAGTGTTGTGTACTGTCCTGTCCATTTATTGTTGCATCTATTCATTGTAAATTATTGTGCACTGTAATGTGGCCGCACCCTTTGCACTTTATAGTGTTTGCTGTTTGCACCTTTTTGCCCTGTTGTATGTCATGTTAAGTGTTACTAAATGTTGTACCGGGGCCATGGGGAAACATTATCTCATCACACTTCGTACATGTATAAAGTCGTTGATGACAATAAAGTAATCTTAACCTTAACCTTAACACCATGAGATACAACCATGCAGGAGGATCATACATGAATGTCCCTCACAGCATCCATCTTCCACTAAACCAATGAGAATGGCAGGCAGGAAGGAGGACATCCCCACACTTCCTGTTTCGATCTGCACAAAAAGATACATTGATACTCTGCTTGCAGATTTTCTCTCACTATGATAACATTGTAGTGAACAGTATAGGATATATTTTCTTGTAACAAATTCCACACTCTTATCAAATCACTGCATAGAAGATATGAGCATGAACACACTGGCAAATTGGTGTGTGGAGTTTAATAGAAGAAAATAGTTCCTACATTAAACTGCTCACTACAAAGTCTGCAGATGATCTTGAGTGACCAAGTCATTATTTCTGGTATTTTTTCCCCACTTTAATAATATCTCAAAAATCTCTCAGCAGAACAAACTATCTTTTCAGTTCTGGTGTGAGCTGTCCCTATATGTGGGGACAGGGTGGCTCATGTTGAGCAGAGACAAGGCTGCTCATGTTAAGCAGGAACAGGATGGCTCATGTTAAGCAGGAACAGGGTGTCTGGTGTTAAGTGGGGTTAAGTGGGGATGGGCAGCTCATGTCGAGCAGAAACAGGACAGCTGGTGTTAAGTGGGAAGAGGGCAGCTCATGTTATGTGGGAACAATATGGCTCATGTTAAGCAGAAACAGGGCAGCTTGTGTTAAGCGGAAAGAGGCGGCTCATGTTAAGTGGGGACAATGCAGTTTGTGTTAATCAGGGACAGAGCAACTCATGTTAAGTGGATACAGAGTGGCTCATGTGAAATGGAGACAGGGCAACTCATGTTAATCAGGGACAGGGCAGCATGTGTTAAGCAGGAACAGGGTGGCTTGTGTTAAGTGGGGACAGGAGGGCTCATATTAAGTGGGAACAGGATGGCTCATGTTCAGTAGGATCAGGGAAAATGAGGTCAGGCAGCCTGGCTGAGGATCAATGTCATGGGGGAGGTCTCAGCATTGGTCATATTTGCCCGGCATTACCGGGGTGCAATCATGAGCAGAATGATCCCCCCGTCATGGTGGAGCTTTAGTCAACGCCAGTGTGGAAGGATGCAATTTATAAACACTGGGAGCTAAAAATAGCTGTGAGAACAAGAATTGGGCTGAGCCTTCCTGTCAGGAGCTGAGCTATTTAAATCAACAATGGTGGCAGTGGTGGCAGTTGAGAGGGAGGGTGGTGTTGCTATGCCAACAGAGATGGAAGCCATGTTATATCCATGCCGGCAAAGTTGTGCCTTTTCCTGAAGCAACTGTCAGGTTCTTCTGTGCATCGATAAAACCCTGTAGATAAACAACCACCATTTTGCCACTACCAGAAGACGCAAGGGAGTTTGGGCAGGTGTCACATGACCTGCTGTGCCCCCCCACAACAGAGCGCTCCATGGCTGAGACTGGACTCGGAGGCTCCAGTAAATCATATCCCTAGGAGCCTTAATTTTTAGCTTGTCTGGGCCCCTGTTCCTGGCCGCACCCCCCCCACCCAACCCCCCCAAAATGGTGAAGCTCATTCCTGGGACACAAACAAACTTTTACACCACGTTGTCATGCAGGAAGTATTTTTAGGTTTTGCCATAGAAAAATCTAATTTGTTCCTATATCCCTTGGCTTTGATAACAATTATTTTCAAAGTCCTATTTTTACTCAGCAACGCCCTCGGTTGTGTGATCTAGTGGCCAAACGGAGCAGACATTCAACACAGGGGGACTGGGGATTTCTATTTGATGCAGAGATGACACAGGGGGGCCCATGAGGTTCTGTTATACACCGTCCAGCATATTGGCACACTCTCTCCAGGATTTGCCCCCAATGTCCTTCTCTTTTTGGGGAGGTGTTTTGTGTGCCCACAGGGGGGAGGAGTTGTTGTTTTCCCTGGTGCCGCAGATCTGGCCAGACCACTGCCTGGAACATGCACTGGGGTTTCGACTCGCGAGCTGGTTTTTGCGGAGGGCCAGGGAGACGCGTCTGGTTATCCTCAGAGACAACCGCAGCCGAGCAGAGGGGGGCCTTGGGGTGGCGGGCCAATGGTACAGTCCGGTTATATGGGAATGTACTACCACTGAACCTCAAAGCTGAAGAAGCCTTGGGGGGGGGGGGTTGGGGGCAGGGCAATCTATGTTGTGTCATGGAGATGAAGGAAGGGATAAATACGCACTTAGAAAAGAGCTAGCGATTCAGCCTTTTTGTCTTGAAACACCCAAGTCAAAACAATTTTCTACAAAACCATATTTTAAAAAAGCATATTTGATTATTAGCTTCAGGAATCTAGAAGGAGCAGGAGTAACCTGCTCCTCTATATACCAGAGAAGACATAGTGGAGAGAGCACCCAGAATTAAATTCCTCAGCACATACATCCCCCAGGACCTCACATATCGCCTCTCAGCACAACCTTTCTGGTGAAGAAGGCACAGAAGCGGCTTTACCTCTTAAGGATACTGAGGAAGGCTAACCTGTACAAGCAGCTGCTGGTATCCTTCTATTGGTGCTCTGTGGAAAGCATATTCACCTGTGGCATCCTGGTATGGTATGCTATCTGCTCTGTGGCTGACAAGAAGACCCTCCAGGGAGTCATCAAATCTACCTTCACTAGAGGACATATACAGAACCAAATGTGTATGACAGCCCATGAGAATCTTCACCCATCTCTGCATCGATAAACAACACAGATTGTAACTATATCCAACGGCAAAATAAACCAGAAGAAATGAGCTTTAAACCCGGTTTTAGGAGAAACCTTCAATAAGACCAGTGTGTGGGAGGAGGGGGGTGATATCCTGGGCTGGAATGCAGGTCACGGTTGCACACTGGGAGAAACGCACATGCCCTCTTGACTATTGTTGTCTCATGGTCTTTTGTCGAAGCACGGGTGCCCCACACACTACCCCTGTCCCCCTGTCCTTCCGGCACACTATCCTTCCCGCTGCCCCAAGCTTGGTGCCGTTTTCAGTTGAGTGTACTGCCTGCCTAGCGTTTCCTCTCCAAGCTTTGTTGTGACACTCTATATTCTAGAGGAAAAGAACTGAATGTGAGTGGGGGTGAGGCTGTGACAGGGCGGGGCAGAGGGCAAGGCAGAGATGGAAGTGAGGTTGTGATGGAAGCAGGGATGGGACGGTGATGTGAGTGAGGGGTGTATGGTGGTGATGAGGCAGGGCAATGATGACAATGGAGAGAAGATAGGGGTGAGGTGGTGATGCAAATAGGGGTGGGGAAGAGACAGGGACAGGGAAGAGATGGGGCTGGGATGGTGATGCAAGTGGGAGCATGACGATGATGGAGTGGGACAGTGAAAGGGTAGAGATGGAGGCGGGGCGGTGATATAAGCAGGGGGAGGGTGGAGATGGTGGCATTGACAGGGGAAGCGCAGAGATGGGGCTGTGCAGTGATGGGGGCAAGATAGTGGTGGTAGTGAAGTGGGAGTGGGGGTGAGGAGGTGACAGGCAGGAAGGAGATTAGGGTTGGGGTGGTGATGCCAGTGAGGGCAGAGTGGTGAATGGGTGGGGCCGTGATGCAAGTGAGGGGTAGGGTGGAGCTGGGGGCGAGGTGGTGATAAGACTGGGAGAATATTGGGGCAGGGCAGTGACAGAGGCAGGGCAGAGATGAGCTTAAGGTGGTGATGCAAGTGTGAGCACAATAGTGATAGGGGTGGGGAGGGGATGCAAGAGGGGCCATGGTGATGATGGGG
>JAODKF010000068.1:16610936-16626724 GCA_026779585.1 Mormyrus proboscirostris
CCCCGTCCCCGCGGGGGGGGGGCCCAACGTGTGTGGACGAAATTCGCTGGTTTTGTACGTAGCACTTACTGTGGCTGTATATGCGTGTGTGACATACAAACACAGAAGAAATGTATATGAATACTTTCGGAATATACGTGATAAATTTCTTATCTCTTGGTGCTAATATAATAGCAGGTATATACTATATGTCCCGTTCATTTAAATTTTCACTAAATAAAATTCACATTTTCAGTGAAGTTGTGCCCAAACATACACGAACATGTATTTAAAACACTCCAAAAATATGTTTAATTATTATACAATCCCATGTGCACGTTCGTACTGCCGGGGTAACACCATTACTTATCTGACACCTGAGGAATGGAGGGTGCTGTAATTTGAGATTTTGTGTCATGAAAGGATGTAAAGGATTCTTACGGTTAAATTTTTGCTGGAATGGAAATGAGCATGCTTTGTGCCATGGGGAAGGGTTGCACATTTTACAGCTCAGTGACCATTTGGCGATCTTTTGAGAGGGTTTTTTTTTTTTTAAAAGTGTTCCTTTGTGACAGCTCGAGCCAGATTGGGGGGTAGCTCATTTGCATCTCATTACCCAAGCAGGCAGCGGTCTGTATAAAACTGGCGGCAGGAGGACGAGAACATCAGACACACGAATAGTTTCATGTCTTGCAAAGAACAAGTAAGAAAGCAGCGAGGAAGTATCTTGGATCAGTACCATCATTGCTCGTAACACACCAAGGGGGAAACACGCCGCACACAAGCACCTCTGCAGCTTGGTTGTCGTTTTCTTTGCACCTACAAGTCAGAATCTGTGCTGAACTGCAATATTTAATTTTACGATTGGAATTATCGCCTTGGCAAGGAATTTCGAGTTCATTCCCAAAATTTCATTTTGAGGTCTTGCTCCGCTCATTGTCTCGTTGGGGATTACTTTGTTTATTTACTTTTCGGAGAAGAAAAGTGCATGACTGATGCAAGAAGATAAAGGGAAGACTGTTTGAAGAGAAAGAAATCCCACGTTCGTCTCAATTTTGCACTCATTAAACAAAGGACGGATCTGAGACAGTGGGACCAGTGAGAAAAGACTAACTTTCAATAAATATCTGAGCTGGGACGTGCAAAAGTTGCCCAGGCTCTACAATCTAGCGTCTAAAGAAGATTTAACCAAAATGGGACATCAACCGCTTATGATAGCTGCTGTCCTGTGTGCCTTGATGTGCCAGGTAAGACGAATACTTCTGTGCATGTTTACATGCATACATCTTATTCACTCAAGTTGTTATTAAATCGAAAAGTGTTTCCAAGTCGAATAACCGAACGTATATATACCTCCACAGGCTTTTGGCTCTGGCGTTTTTGAACTGAAGTTACAGGAATTCCTCAACAAGAAAGGAGTGATGGGCAACACGAACTGCTGCAAAGGAGGGACTGCGTCCGGCTTCCAGCAGTGTGAATGTAAAACGTTTTTTAGGATCTGCCTAAAGCACTACCAGGCTAACGTGTCCCCCGAGCCCCCGTGCACTTACGGAGGCGCTGTAACCCCTGTACTCGGGTCCAACTCCTTTCAAGTCCCCGAAACAACATCTGACAACTTTTTCACCAACCCAATCAGATTCCCTTTCGGCTTCACATGGCCTGTAAGTATTTTTGTTCTGAACTCCAGTTTAAAGTGATCTAAATGTTTGGTGCTCTCTTATAACAACGGGCTCCTTAAAATTAGCTTGCTGCATGTCAAGAAACTTTTTGGCACTCAGTCATATTCATATCTTAATATAAAACCCCTGTACCTGAAAATCAGGGGTCTTTGTGGTCTGCAAAAATTGTTAGCTCTGCGAGAAATTTCGAAACGCAAAGATACAAAACGGCGGACATTAAACAGGACGGTTAAGATGCCCATTATTAAACTCTCCTTTGAGAGTTTCGAGGAAGTTATGAAACAAAAGTTACTTAAGCCTGCTTAGTGAATGCAATTTTTCACGTTCACGCAGGGGACATTTTCTCTAATCATCGAAGCGCTGCACACTGACTCCAGCGAGGACCTTTCAACAGGTAGGAATGGCCAGTCACGGGTTTCACAGCCAGACACATAAATGAAACCTTGAAAGAGGCATATCGCCGCAGATGCACATGTCGAATTGGGATTGCGACGAGTGCAACGTGGCAACGGGTTCACCATGATCAACTCAGGATATTTATGATTTTTGCTCCTTCAGAAAATCCAGAGCGACTGATCAGTAGAATTACGACTCAGCGGCACCTCACGGTGGGAGAAGAGTGGTCCCAGGACCTGCAAACTGGGGGCAGGACTGAACTGAAGTACTCCTACCGCTTCATTTGTGATGAGCATTACTACGGCGACGGGTGCTCCGTGTTTTGCCGGCCTAGGGACGATGCTTTCGGCCACTTCACCTGCGGGGAACGGGGCGAGATCGTGTGCAACGCCGGCTGGAAGGGACATTACTGCACCGATCGTAAGTAAAACGAACGCAACACTTCACTAACCCCACGTTACCGCCCGCATCAGTGTTTTCGCACTACCAAAGTAAATAGTTTTTTTGTTTGCGAAGTAACGTGCACTGGGTAAACATAATTAACGCGAGAGAGAAATGCTGACACCAGAAGCCCCCTGTCTCCCGCCCTCTCTCCCGACACTGAAGAATTCAAATTAGAAAAGTTTGCGGAATAATCACACGCGTGCCGCAGATTAAATTCAATGGCCGATTGGCTGCTTGGGGGTGCGCCTCTCCCTGATTGGCCCGGAGGAATGAGGTATTGTTGGAAGCCGGCAGCTGCCGAGTGAGAGCAGACAATGGAGCAGCTGTCCCGCAATGGCACCATGCACGCCAGCTGTCCGCTCTTATCTGCACAGACTCGGGGATCCTAAAAGGGGAGGAGCTGTGTGCACGGAATTAAAAAAAGGGGGTCTTCTGACCCACAGTGAGGAGAAAAAGGGGCTTTTGTGTGCATCGCCTTTGTCTGCAGGCAACTGTGTTAAGCAGAAAGTCCTTCCCTGGTGATGGGGAAGGGCAATATTTCCTGGGTAGCAGTTAGCTCTTGGAAATAAATTAAGGGGGATTTATTGGTAATGGCCTTCTGAGACTGATTAAACAGGAACCACACTGTGGTCAAATCATGCATCTCACGTGGTTCTGATCATCTGTTCATCCCTTTGCAGCAATCTGCCTCCCCGGATGCGACGAGGAACACGGCTTCTGTGATAAACCTGGGGAATGCAAGTGAGTCCCCCCCGCTCCCCCCTCCGACGCCCCCATACCCCCCTTATCCTCCAGACCTCCCAATGTGGTGTGGGAATGTAAGCCTGCTTTTTAACCCCCATGTCCTCATCAGATGTCGGGTGGGCTTCAGTGGACGTTACTGTGATGACTGCATCCGTTACCCAGGCTGTCTCCATGGTACCTGTCAACAGCCCTGGCAGTGCAATTGCCAGGAAGGCTGGGGAGGCCTCTTCTGCAACCAAGGTGGGTCCCGCCTGGCACTTATTCACATCTGAAGACCGATATACATACATTGGGCCCATCAAATGCCAATTTCATGGCTTTTTCTGGGATTATCCATATATGTTAGCCTTCTGGAGCCCAGAGAACTTTGTCCATTCCTTGCACCATATAAAAACTCGGCTAAGATAAACACATAAGGGTGGGGGGGCGTCAGTAAGCCGCTTGCACCTGCTTCCTCATCAGACTGCCTGCCGGAAAGCTCGCGATTTGCCACTGTGGGAAGACCAGAGTCAGATGTTCCTTTTTCATGTTTCAGATCTCAATTACTGCACCCACCACAAGCCCTGCATGAATGGAGCCACTTGTACTAACACTGGCCAGGGGAGCTACACCTGCTCCTGCCGGCCAGGCTTCACGGGGGCCAGTTGCGAGATCGAGGTCAACGAATGCTCCAACAACCCCTGTAGGAATGGGGGAAGCTGCACTGTAAGCATCAGCCATTGTGTTCCAGCTGCCCACTCTACTGGCTTCTCTCTGGGGTCTAGATCTTCTCCCAGATCCAGCTCTGGAGGGTTGCCATGTTACTGCAGGCTTGATAGATACATCAAGTGTAATGTCAGGAAGGCCCCAGATGTCCTAAGTTGCGCTCATCTCTCCTGACAGGATCTGGAGAACACCTACAGCTGTGTCTGCCCACCTGGTTTCTATGGCACCAACTGCGACCTGAGTGCTGTCACCTGTGCTGACGGTCCATGCTTCAATGATGGGCGCTGTGTGGACAACCCGGATGGGGGCTACTTCTGCCAGTGCCCCGTGGGATACTCCGGCTTCAACTGTGAGAAGAAAATTGAACCCTGCAGCTCCAACCCCTGCACCAATGGTGAGGCTGGTGAAACCATTTGTTGGCCGCCTCAGAGGCAGCTGCAACCCTTCTCTGGGGGAGGATTTTGATATGGCATGTAGCAGATGCTGACAGACTTCTGTCCCATTTCAGGTGCTCAATGCGTGGACCATGGCACATCATATTTGTGCCAGTGTCTGGAAGGCTTTTTTGGGAAGAACTGTGGTGACAGCATAAATATGTGCTCCAGCTACCCTTGCCAGAATGGTGGGACATGTCAGGACGGCATCGATGACTATACCTGTACATGTCCCCCGGGCTACGTAGGCAAGAACTGCAGCCTGCCTGTGAGCTGGTGTGAGCACAACCCGTGCCACAATGGCGCCACCTGCCACGAGCGGGATGGCCGCTACGTGTGTGCCTGTTTCCAGGGCTACGGTGGGAAGAACTGCCAGTTTCTGCTTCCCGAGCACTCTGGAAGCCAGCCAGATGTGAAGACACCTGGAAAGAGGTACTCAGAGGCAGGCGAGTTGCCCTGGACCGCTGTGTGCGCTGGTATCATCCTGGTGCTCCTGCTGCTGCTGGGTGGCGCTGTACTGGCTGTGTATCTCCGGGTGAAGGGTCAGCGTCAGGGCCAGTTGGCAGATGGGCATAGTGAGTCTGAGACCATGAACAACCTGACCCACAACCGGCACCGTGAGAAGGACCTTTCAGTAAGCGTGGTCAGCTCCACACAGATCAAGAACACCAACAAGAAGGTGGACTTCCGCTGCGACAACGGCAGTGCAGAGAGAAACAGCTACAAGGCCCGCAACCCTGCCATGGATTACAATCTGGTGTACGAGCTGAAACACGAGGAACTGCCTATGGTGCCAGGCAATCATGGCAGGGGCGACTGCGAGCTGCAAGAGAAGCACTGCAAACGGCAAAAGAGGTAAGGCCTGGGGTGAAAGCCAAATGCTGCAGCAAGCCCATCCGATGTCAACTCAGGTTAAGGAGCACCATTGTCTGTCTGAGGCTGAATCACCTTTTCATTATCTTTGCAGTGATGCTTCAGAAATAAAGCAGCCAGAGTCTGCATGCAAAGATACAAAGTACCAGTCCGTGTACGTGATATCTGAAGAGAAGGATGAATGTATTATCGCAACTGAGGTGAGTGCACCTTGCTGATCTCTTACTGCTCTTCTAGTGTGTCTGCCTTTGCCTGACTGTGCCTTGGCAAAACCTCAAGGCTATGAGACTCACCTGCATCTAATCCCTTCTGCTGCCTTGTCCAGGTCTAACAGCACGACAGAGGCCTGCTTCTTGTCTGCTCTATGGGGAGGTTTTACTCCAGTGAATGCTGCTCAAACCAGAGGGAAGGTTTCCTTAGTGTGAGGTGCTGCTGCGGGACTGAGACGTGAAAACTGATATTCAGGATGAGCTGGTTCTCAACTGAAGCGAGCACAGCGACTGCACAGGATGTTGGCCCTTGGTGGCCTGCTCTCATTACGTTTTCCAGGAAGGTGCATGTTGGTCCTGTTGCACCGGCTGTGAGGACGGTTTTACCTCATTGCACTATGAACAGTTGTGTTTTTTATGGCATATCTAATGCGAATGACGGCGACTCGATCACTGTGTACATGAAACCTGCAATGGCCGTGGTATCCCAATGTCACCACCCTGGTGACACCACGCTGTCTGTTCTGTTCAAATACTGTGGCTTTTTTGTAAGTTGTATTTTTTTATTTAATTGTACTATATTTGTTCAATTTTGTGAATTGATGTGTGAAGTTCGTTTTTTTTTATAATTTTTTAATTTAAGATTTTTTTTGCAAATGTGTATTAATGCACTTCGGGTTAACGTGACTTTTTTTCCCAACGGAAATGTATTTAAGAAGCTTTGTACAGAATTTATTTTAATTGTGTAATTACTGTTCTGTTAATGAAAAAAAATCATCGATTATTTTTTCAAATAAATAATATACAAATGGAATTTTTTTTGTCTAAACTCTGCAAGAACACTGAAAATTATGGTTAAAAAGAGTAAAATTGGTACTTAACTCCATAATTCACATTTGTGGTAATATTTATGACGGTATAGCAACATCCCATGCACTACTGGAAAATTCCACATTCAGTTCACTCCTAAACCCAGATGCCAGGATATACCATTCCAAAACAGATGCAGAGAACAATTGCCTTACTGGCAGCTCATTAATGAAAAAAAAACTTTGCTTATGGCCATTTTTAAGAGGGAAAGAATTGGTGATAATCTGATGGAGCCTGACTATACCCTCACAAAACTTTGAGACTCACTTGCATCCTTTCCTTTCTGCTGCCTTGTCCAGATCTTACAGCACGACAGGGGCCTGCTTCTTGTCTTCTCTATGGGGAGGCTTTACTCCTGTGAATGCTGCTCAAACCAGGGGCCATGGTCCTGTGGCTGACAGATGACATACAAGGTCAGACCGTCAGGCTCATACTCAAATCAAACATATATTTCCAACAACAGTGAAATTAAAAAGCTCAGGGGTGGCTTCCCCAGAAGATCCATATGAAGTTCTCCTGAGGACCTCAGTTACCAATTAACAACCACCAAGGCACCCCAGAATATGACTAGAAACAGGTTGAACTTATAAAGGAAGAGGCTGAACTACCTTCCCTATGGAGGAGATTTTACTGTGGGATAAAAGATATTTATTTAATCAGGGATTTAATACATATACAAAGAAACTGTGGGTTTACACAGTGGGTTTAGTGAAAGTACAGCCAGCTGTAGGCCAAAGCATGTGAGCAGCTTTCCATCCATAGGCTGTCTGTGGGAAGGGGGTGGGGTCTCTTGCCCTTTCTCTCCATCATCCCAGGGTGCTCCTGAAGGACAGAGGGGAAGGGAGGGGGTAACTCCATTTTCCCTGCGGATCAGGACAGCTGAAGCCCTCCTGAGTCACTAAGACGCAGCTGTCCAGATGGTGACGACCACAAAAAATGTGCATTCAGATGCCCAAAGTGAGGGGATGAAATCAAAGTGACAAAACGGCAGTGCAATTTGAGATGAGCCCATCGACAGCTGTGTTTTGGGCACTGCAACAAACTTATTGTAGTCCTGCAGACAGCCGGAACTGGGGCAGATTGCAGCCCTGCTAAGAACAGCAGCTGAAATGTGTAGGAAACCCTCCTGGACCTCGTGATGAGACAAGCTGAGATGTGTACCCATGACCAGAAGATTTACTGAGCTCCATCCAGCTCCAGGTAGGTCACTGGGGTACTTGGGCTACTGGTCAGGGGTGTATTTCCCAAAAGCTCCCATTTGCAACTTACATGGTTGGACACATTCAGCTGCATGGTTTTAACTATGTCAGCTGCTAACTGCATTAGCAACTATGCTTTTGGGGAATGCATCCCAGGATGGATGTTGCTAAGATACCTGAGGCTCAATCACCCAGGCTGCTCTCTCTGACTGATCATGACAGAAGAATCAGCATAGGGTCAGCTCAGTCAACTCCATTCTCCCACTGATGTGAGACCACCACGGTAGCGGGAGCCCTGAACACCTTACTATCACTGCTGGAGAATGTCCCTGAGCAGGTTCGCCCAAGTTCCTACCAGAACTCCAAACAAATGGAGCAGCCGGAAGCAGAGGCTCAGCCAACATCAGTGGGATCGTGTAGAGTGTGAAGCGAATATGCCACAGCACTACTTACTTATATTGCCAAGGATGGGAGGAAGCAGAGGCCTACAGGTACCCTTCTAACCACAAGAGAAGACCCTCTGGGTATCGCAAAGGGTGGAATGACATAAAACACCAAAATGGACAGGACAGAGGATAAGAATTCACCACTACTTTGACTTCCCAGAGGAAATCTGGATCTTAAAGGATACAAGTCTGGGAAACTAAGAAATATTTTAAAGTAAACAGGTAGGATCTCTGACGGGCAGCAAAGATCATTTGCCTCTGATGGGCATGTTGCCATGACAGCCTTGATCTGCTGGGGGGCTGAAGATGACAAACAGCTGGATGAGGGTCCTCTCATCAGACCAGGTTTCAGATGACCCACGATGACTATAGTGGGATAAGCCTCCCTGATCCGCCTCCGGCAACCACGGTGCACACCGCCTGTTGTAGCCAGAACATCCCCCTCAGCCACTATCAGGTTACCTGTGAAAATGATAAACAAGCTTCATAAATGCAAACAGGTGTGTGGAGTAGGCGGGTAACCAATGGCATGGTGGTGTGCATCGGGTGACCAATGAGATGATGGAGGAGAGCAGGCACGGCTGCTTTGGAAGAGGGGGGTGGTGGTGCCATGTCGTGCTGCTCCAATGACGCTTTCAGGCAAGTGTTCCCTAATGAGGCCTGCTTTCTGCTGGCACCTGTTGTTCTTGTTCTTGGTCTAACATACACTCACACACACACAGACACACACAAATATATATATAGTTTTTCTTAATGTGTGTCTGTGTGTGGATTCCTGAGCCCCTTACACTTTTTTTTATAGTTTATTTGCTGTCATTGTGTCACGCCCAGGGGACAGGAAAGAGCTGGACCCCTGAATGCAGAAACTAGGTTTATTCTGACAACACAGTACAACAATAGCCGGCAGGGAAATCCAAAGGGAGAGTCGAGTCCGGGTCTGAGGGTTGAGTTGACAATAGGAGGGGGGAGACGAGGCAAGTGGGTCCGGGAGGTAAGAGGAGGAAGGTAAGTCAGGCAGGCAGGAACATGGGGAGAAGCAGGGACGGCAAGGCAGGCGAGACGGCAGGACAGGCGAACCAGCAAGTCAGGGCAAGCGGGAGAGACAAGAGACAAAAGAACACTCAGTAATGCACACTAGCATGGTAACAATACTTCGCACTGGTCAACTGGGCGCTCTTGGTTAAATAGCTGGACGCTGAATTGGCTATTGCCCGTGGCGATGATGCCCCTCCCCCTTGGGCATGACACATTGTTTGATCATAGATATTTCACATGTTTATGTTTCCCGCATTTTCTAATGCATCATATTTGATGCTCATCACTCCAGGGCTCAAGGGGATCTGTGGAGTGACCATCTTAAATGTACTCACAATTAGAAAAAAGAAATGAAGGAGGAGGGATAGGTGGGGGAGAGATGGAGGTGGGGCAGAGGCGAGGCAGGGGCTGGGCTGTTTAAATCCCACCACACTGGTTGCCTTCCTATGTATTCATTTTGTCATTTTTTTCTAAAATTCCCTTCTCCCTGTTTTTCCCTCTTATTCTGAATGTGGGCAGGGCATAGGACCACCTCCATATATGACCTCTCCCTACATGCTGTGGCTCTGCCGCCTCCCTATGTACCACCTCCCTATGCACTGCATCCCTACATGTCTCCTTATGTGCCATGTCCCTATATGCTGACTCCCTATGTACAGTCACCGCACCTCATCCCTATGTACTAACTCCCTAGACACTGCGTCTACCTGCCATCTCCCTACATGCTGTTACCACACCTCCTCCCTATGTGCCACTTCCTAAGGCTCCACCTCCTTATGTGCTGTGTCCCTACATGCTGACTGGGGTCCACCTTCTACCAAGATTGGCCAGCATAAAGCTAGTTAGCACCCCAACTGCCAATTTTATTTCAAGAGAGTTGGGACAAGGGGCAAGAGAAAGGAAATGGGTTCTGTGCCACATTGTTCCCTGACAGAGGTCAGTGTGGTCAACCCTAACTGTAACCCCCCCCCCCCCGCACATATTTTCACTCCTGCAAACCAGCAGCATCATATCTCAATAAACAATACTGTTTATGTTAAAACACACACACATACACCACACAGACTTGTACTCATAACTTTGTGGGCACCACAAACGTTGTGGGTCCATTCATTTTTATAGGCAAGCCCCTAATCCCAACAATAACAACTTTAACTCCTACCTAGCCCTAATCATAACCACGAGTATCCAAACAAAAAATTGGGCATTTTTAGTTTTTTAATTGCAGTCACAGATTTTAATGAAATTTAATATCCTATTGTGGAGATAGAGAAAGTGGTCCCCACAATGTCAAAATAACAGTTTTTTTATCACATCGTGGGGACATTTGGTTCCCACAATGTTCTGTATTGTATATCTGACCCCCCCACAAACACACACACACACACACACACACACACACACACACACACACAAGCAGATGCAGGGTAGGACAGTTAACGTGTCTTCTCATTCTTCCAGACAAAGAGTAGCACCCTGGACATGGCAATCAGGCACCGCCAAGGAGAATATAAACATCACTTACAACTGGCTCCCTGGCAGAATAATGGAAACTACGCTGTAAACGACCCTGATTTACCACCCACTAAAGCTTACCATTTGCTCACAAATTAGCCTATGTGAAGTCACCCTGATAAAACATAACCAAGCTTTCTGCCAAAACATAAATCACCATAACCTGGACATAGGTGGCAGTGATTGATTCATTAAAATTGTGATTGCGCACCAGTGCCCACCGCGTATGTCATGTCGTACAGTGCAGCAAATAAGGGAATTCTTATATACACCACACAGCAAACTCACAGCTGCAGAGGGAATCCCTTCCCTGGGAACAAAGGCAGCTGGCCAATGGGACACAGGCTCCAAGCTCCACCTCCAACCCCCGCCTCCTCCTCCACACCATGCAGCCAATAATCTGCCTTCACAATGGGTCTCTGTCGCCTCCAGCTTCTGACTGGCCCTCCCCCTTGTTTTATTTTTGACCCCATTGAAAGTTCCAATTAGACGTTCCCCCGACTTCACTCACTCATTCATTCACTCCACAGGTGTGTAATATGACAGAGCATAGGCATAATGGGGTACGGCTGTGCCTGCTCCCCCATCCATGCACTGCCCCCAGGCCCTAGAAAAGGGCTGTTTGTTCCTGGGATAGGTAGGTTAAAGGCAATGATGTCAGGATCACCCCCCATGCCCCCAACTAGCAGTTGCAGTAACCCAGCAATTAGGGTGACTGGCACATCTCAGATTATTAGCTCATCAATCAGCTATCTGGTTTCTGCATCAGCCCAGGCTGACCCCCCAGGTTGTGGTCTCACTGCAGTCACCAACACTTTGATTTGTGATCTTTTTTCTGGGGCACTCTGATCTACTTCTTTGGACCTGAAAATGAGTGGCTCACAAACACTATACCTCAACAGAAATCAAGCCCCAACAAGAGCGTTTACTCCAGTCAGAACAGCACCTGGAGATGCCAGGCCTGGCTAGGTCCAGGCCTCACTGGGAACCAGGGGAGAATGGCATGTTTCTTTAACCATTTGCATTCATAATGTTTTTAATTAGCTTGCAGCACATACTCTTGCACATACACTTACAAGAAATTCATCAAATAAATACAATTAAACACTTTTGTTTGTCAGGCAGTAATTGACTCTGCCAGCCTAGTGTGTGTGCTGCTTGTGTGATCACCCACACACAATTTGTTGATTTAACAACGAGGTGTATCTAATTACCTGGCCATTGAGTCCACATATATAAACACATACATGTGTATAATTTTTATGTATTTCCAAAAACGTCTTCCAATGTACTATGTTTCAACCAAATGTGTGTTTTTGCTATACATCAACAATAAACTCCTAACTGTATTGGAATCCGTTTTCATGCTGGAATGCATGAAAATTATACAATGATGATGATCTGAGCAAAGCCAATTTGCCAGTGTCACTGTCAGGAAGGAGTGAAGCAAGCAGCAGCACAGCAGAAATGCATGGTCCATCTTGCAAAACGTGCATCTCACCCAGGTCTCTGAGCATGATGTTATGCAGAGCCACCTGCGGCTTGGGGGGGACTGGCCACACTGGAGTTCATTATTGACAGCTGCCATCCTCCATGGTGAGGTTTTCTGCTGCGATGCTGCACACTACAATGTCTGCATTAGGAAGCAGCCCTCTGGGGAACTGGCAGCTGGGCCCCCGCAGACACCCCCACGGTGCCCAGATGGGGTTGAGGAGGTCCACCCTCTCTTGGGAGAAACGCATGCTCCCCTAATCGCTGGACCCTTCAGCGCCCCTCACAATCCGTGGACTCCTCCCGTCTCCCAGGATGCCAGTCTGTTGCAGCGACTGCCTCTCCCCTCACGTCAGCAGGAACTTCCTTGTTGTCGTGGGAACCAAACTGGCAGATAATGCTGGGATTGACAATGGTACACACAAAGGCCACCTTTGGGAGAAGCCCTACCCAGCGGCATGCTGGGAAAGTAGGGAATGGCAGCAGATGTTGTTGTCAGCACTCTGAGCGGCAGATGCCTCCTGGCCGGCACTGAGCATGGGGCAGAGGATGGGACACGCACACACCCCACACATGGGGGGAGTGCAGGATGATTGGGTCGCCATGCTGCCTTTGTCTTTGAAACAGGCTATGATTTTAAGCTGGTTTCAAGCAACAACATCTTTCTTGTACTTGTTCATCGTTTATTTTTTTGTTATGCTAACGAGGGAGGAGGAAAGGAACATTCCAGGAAGTAAGGAGCTGAAGGAGATGGACGCGTGGCAAAGGTGGCCCTGTTCACACCTGGTATTAACATGCACCTTAGGTAATCCAATCACAAGCGGACAGCACTAAATTCAGGTGTGAACGCACCCAAAACACATTGAAAATGCATTGAGATGCATTGAGGTGGTCTGGGGCACATACAGTCATGGCCAGAAATATCGGCCATTTTTGACATTTTGTATGGAATGTCTCAGATTTCTTTTTTTCCCTCTGCTTTTTTTGTTCTTCCAGTGCCAAAAAGAGAAATAAATATGACAGTACCAAAGCATTTGTGATTGCAACAATTTTCTGGAAGAAGTGATGTGTTTTCTGACATAAATGCAGGGGTGCCAATATTTTTGGCCATAACTGTATGGTCGCATTCTTATAGCAGTGTGAACATGGATGTGTCCTGGGCTGAGACCCATTTGCATGGAAATGTTGTTGAAGTGTGCATCATTAATGTTCCGTGCAAATTCGGGAAAATTAAATTGTGTAAGAAGTGATTCATTAAAGATGTTTGAAATTTACACAGATAATATATTTAATGTGCACTTTGACCTTATTTATGTCAGAGCTGCTCCAGGGTTTGTTATTTTGGTGAAACATGGCAGTCAACATTACATGAACGCAAAATTAAAGAGCGTATGCAAGAATGTGTGTTGAATAGCTTAGAACCCCCTTTATTCAAACCTGGCCTTCGATTCCAAATCCAGGCTGTTTTCCATTCTCCCAGGTCGTTAGTTTAATAATTACTGATTCTGATTGGCCAGAGGCTTCACACCTGGGTCACAGGTCAAGGAAGGCTGGAAATTCAGCAGTACTTGGCTCCTGAGGACCACAATTTGAATAGCCCAGGCCTAAATAATAATAACAGAAGTTAATAGATAGTTTAAATAACAGTGTAATTGTTAATAAAGTTTTATATTGGGCTGTCTGGTGGCTTGAACTTCAAGTCAGAAATCCAATCTAACTCCGACCCTGACTATGTAGCTCATTTTACTTCACTTGCTCCAAATCAGACATATAATTCAGCGTATCAGACAAAACAATGAACCTCTTTCTTGAAACAGATTTTGAGCTTTATTGGTTATGATTAAACGCTGAAATATTATCATATGGCAACCAACATAATACATTACAAGCTGAACCCTTTGAGATCTGAATATTAGTTAGGTTCCCAAATGAGCTTGATGGGCCGAATGGCCCCCTCTCGTTTGTAAATTTCTTATGTTCTTATGTAACAGCCAGTTGAGACACATGCGGAGTTGTATGTTAATGTCAGGTGTGAACGGACGTATTTATCAATGTTCACTTGCGATCGGATCACCCAGTGTGAACAAGGCCTTTGTATGAGTGTGGACCAGGTTTGTGTCACAAAAAAAAAACAAAAAACAAATTTCAGACAAGTAGTACTGAGAAGAAGAGATCAGTGACCTTTTCTATGGTCTGATCTTTGAGATCCACTGACTGCATACTGAATGCATCTTTACGGCAGTCACAGCTAAACATTAAGGCAGTCTTACCATACAACTAAGTTTATCTAACAGTATACCCTACTTTTGGGGCAATAACAAAGACACACTGGTCTAGAATCGATAACTTTAATAGCACCTTTTTTTGCCAAACTGTACAGGAATAACAGCTCTTTGTACTTCCTATTTCAATATATATAACATCAAACTTAAAATATAAAACTAAAAAGATGGCTTGGTAAGGATGCAGTCATGGAAATATATGGTATAGATTTTACTGGGCAGTTATTAACTTCCAAAATTATTTTACGGCTTTAAATAAAACATTTACAGTAGGCTTGTTGTTAGGGGTGAAAGGACCTGAGGAACATGTGTAACTGCTGTCTATCACTCGCTCAAGGCTGGATGAACACTTTCCCTTATGCACGGTTGCCAACTCATGCATCTAGCATGACAGTCACACTTTCTGACTCACATGCTCACTCAAGAAATTTTACGGAAAATCTGTCTTATTCCATTATAAACTTAAAATTAGCTACATCAAAAGCGTTGGGGTAGCTTGCAAACCCCAAAATTTACAATTTTGTTTACAGGGCAATAAAACATATATACATGTAAATGCGTGTACATATGTGTGCAAATGAAAAATCTTGTGCAAGCCAGCTGACCAAAGCTGGCAACCCTGCTGATGCTAATCGAGTGTCACTTCACCTCTGCGTGTGCGATTGGAGAGTGGGAACATTAGGCCAACCTGCATGAACCCCTCACCCTCGCTGGAGGTTATGAAATCATTAACCAAGGCCCCAGAAGCTAAGCTTCACTATCAGGCCTGGAATGCAGGGTCCCCCCCTTCCAGCCGTGTTTTGAGGTGAGGGACACAGTGCTCGATAGCATCCTCTGTCCCTTACCATCGTGTGTGGACTCCTTAGCGACAGGCCGGCATGGCCTGTGGGAATGGCTGCCAGACTGATGCGTGATTAATGACGCCATGCTGAAAGCTCCTTTCTCTGCGCATGATAATCGGGCTGCATGGCAGATGGGCTAAACTGACGATTGTCACTTTCTGCGCGCTGAATAAATATTTCTGAGGTCAGACAAAAGGACAAGGGAGGAAGCGAGCAACACCCCCTTTCCAACTCCGGGGCCATTGTTTGAGGCTCTGGTCTTATATGGTGCTGTAATAAAAACCTCAGTGGAGATTCTCCAAGGAATTTCTGTGGTTTTTCAGAGCAAAGGCTTCACATCTCAGGATGAATCCGAGCATGGATAACAGTGGCCTATGGCTGAAAAGCGGCACCATTCCTCCCTCCTGCCAGTGGGGGTGCCTGCTTGGAAACAGTGCTGACTTCCCTCTCCCCTTTAGCCCTATGGCAGCACACACCCGTCCATCCCAAAGCCCCTGGCTCTTCACATGCACACGAGACGCCTGCCTCTCTCATAATAACTCACACATGGGGGGTGGGGGGTTGATGATAGCTGCCCCCCCTTCTCCGCCCAGAGCGTGCCCCTGTATACTACCACCGAGGGCAAATGCCACTGAGGGCAAAAGT
>JAODKF010000068.1:16626754-16637670 GCA_026779585.1 Mormyrus proboscirostris
CACCCACCCCCAGACCCCTCTACTCTCTGTGCTTTGTCCACCCAGGTCTGGGTGACTCCTGTGCCCCGCCCCCCTGTCCATAATTCTCTAGCTCCAGTCTGCCTGCAATATGGTTGCAACCTCATGGCCCGCTGGACAGATGGCAGGCCCTGCCCACTCTGGGGACCAGCAGCATAGCCCCAGGCCAGCCCCTGGTAACCAGTAACTGCCGGGTTGTGCTGGCATCTCGTCATGGCAGGGGCTCCGCCCGTCAGCCCTTCCAAATATGTAAATAAGCCAAGGAGAGGGTTCGCTTTCACATGAATATGAATAGAGGGAGATGGAGAGGCGGCTGGGAGGGAGATGGGCTAGAAGGAAAAAATGCAAACACCCCCCCAGATGGGATACTATTAACTATGTTAAAACAATGACCTTCTCCCATGTACAGTCATGGCCAAAAGTTTTTAGAATGACAACATTAGTTTTCTCAAAGTCTGCCTCAGTTTTTATTATGGCAATTTGCATATACTCCAGAATGTTATGGAGAGTGATCAGATGAATTGTAATTAATTGCAAAATCCCCCTTTGCCATGAAAAAGAACTTAATCCCAAAAAAACCATTTCCCCTGCATTTCAGCCCTGCCACAAAAGGACCTGCTGACATAATTTCAGTGATTTTCTCGTTAACTCGTGAGAGTGTTGGCAGGACATGGCTGGTGATCACTTTGTTATGCTGACTGAGTTAGAATAGCAGACTGGATGCTTTAAAAGAAGGGTGGTGCATGAAATCATTGTTCTTCCTCTGTTAACCACAGTTACCTGCAAGGAAACACATGCAGTCATCATTGCTTTGCACAAAAAGGCCTTCACAGGCAACGCACCTAAATAGCACCCAAATCAAACATTTATCAGACCAGGAGAGAGGTTCAATTGTTGTGTAGAAGGCTTCAAGGTGCCCAAGAAAGTCCAGCAAGCACCAGGAATGTCTCCTAAAGTTGATTCAAGTGCAGGATCGGGGGACCACCAGTGCAAAGCTTGCTCAGGAATGGCAGCAGGCAGATGTGAGTGCATCAGTGAGAGAAGACTTTTGGAGTATAGGCTGGTGTCAGGAAGGTCAGCAAAGAAGCCACTTCTCTCCGAGAAAAACATCAAGGACAAACTGATATTCTGCAAAAGGTACTGCTGACGACTGGGGTGATTTTCTCTGATAAATCCCGTTTCTGATTGTTTGAGGTATCTGGAAAAATGATTGTCCAGAGAAAAAAAGGTGAGCACTACCATCAGTCCTGAGTCATGCCAACAATAAAGCATCCTGAGACCATTCATGTGTGGGATTGCTTCTTAATCAAGGGAGTGGGCTCACTCACAATTTTGCTAAGAACACCATGATTTGAATAATTCTGCATTATGATTATTGATGCTAGTTTTAAAATTTTACTGCTTTTCTTATTAAACAGATGCAAAATAGCTAGTTAGCAGTCAGGAACCTTGTGCTATTGAAATGCTTTTTAATATAAATGAATTGACAAAATTTGTTTTGATGGGTGGGGGCTATATAGAGTCTCATATAGGGTGCCAGAACACAGCTGGCTGATGCAGTTTGTCACTAAACAAAAAAGATCCCAGACATACAATGTACCTGGGATATTTAAAAAACATTCATTAAATACTTTTAGAGTTACTGTATTCACAAGTACACCTAAAGTAACGATTCATTTTCCACATCAGCTGGTTTAAATAGTCATACATTTATATCAATATTTAACTGATCAACTGATTTAACTGATGCATCGTTACATGCCTACCAGATAGTCACCCATAAAATGTCCCAAAACCATATGTATTCTTCATCGGGAGAATACAATAAGATAACATTTCCACAAGCTCCCACTCAGGAAATTTCCCAGTACTGTGCCCAGTAATTTTTGCAATATAGCTGGATGGATGAATAAATGTATAAATCTCCCCTCTGACTATGGCTTTAAGGATCTGCTGTTGATGAAAAAAGACAAAAATAACGGCTATCTCAGATAGATGTTGAAGAGGCATTCTTAGCTTTTGCCTCAGCTTAAATATTGTGCAGGAAAACTCCCTGGAAATTTTCATGCCTTGTTAGCTCCAGCTGTCACTGGGATCAGGACTTCCTTACACTGTGTGCTGATGTCCCTCAGGTCTTTGAAGGGAAGGCTCCCCAAGACTTGCCCACCACCCCCCACACTGCAGCCATGTAGGTGGATTTACCCACTTCGTACATACAGAGGGCCCAGCACATGTACCAAGAAGTGGTTCTGCTCCAGCCCAAGGCTCTGCACTTGATCTCTGCTCTGCATTGTGCATTTTTTCTGAATCATTTTCCTGCAAATGTGTGTGAAGGTGCCTAACACATTGACCAGCAGGAGAGGTATCACACGACCTGAGCCGTAGAAGGGCACCAGCACTGGAAAATCAATTTGCGTCCCAGCCAATAACAAGTGGTGCTGGTGGCCCCTGAAATCAGGCTGGAGATGGAATAACAGAGAGCTGCTGAAGAAGAAGATACTTTTCTGAAGAGAGTTTTGCTTTCTGGCCAGTAGACTTGTACTTAAGACCGCCTAAACCAAGACCAAGACACTACCAAGACCAAGAAAAGACCAAGACTAAGACCAAGACAGACCGAGGCAAGACCAAGACAAAGTCGAGATGAGACCGAGACCAGAAGAAAAAGACTCCCTTAACTTTTGTGTGCTGTTGAGGACTGACATGACAGGTACTGACTGGTCCCAGAGTTATCTGACAAAACAGCTAACACCTCCAACTGTCTAAAGAACAGGAAATATGTAACTGATTTCAATTATACTTAATTTGTAGATGAAATTGTAACATAAAATTGAAGATACACAATTATAAACATGAAATTGCATCATGTCCCATTGTAGTAGTAACTAGCCAAATGACACTGTATGATATCAACTTCCCTGAAATGGATTAGGGCTGTTAAGTCAACACGTAATATGCAGATGTTATTTAAAAGTCAATGGTCACATTTATTTAGTCAAACACCACCATTTTAAGTAAAATACTGTAATCAAACAATATAAAGACATGCGCACACGTCACATGAATCAAATGCAAACTAAAAATACTATATACCAATACAAACTGCACATCAAATTGTGCATTAATAAGAATAAGGACAAGTGCTTAAAAGATTCTGACATCTTGATGTCTGCAGTGGCATGTGATTACACATCTATCTAACGTTTAACTAGCGCTACACTTATTTTGTGCATATAACACGTATTTTCATTGGATGATCAATGTCTGAATCACAATAAAATGCATGTATGTCATGGATTGGTTGCATCGGAAGGGCTCAAAAGGCAAAATAATAATAATGTTGCATTATCGACGTTACATTTTGTGACATGGATACTTTTTGCTCCAAATCTCCCGACCACTATACCAAGACCGGTCTCAAGACATCCAACTCTACTGGCCAGTAGGACGCTATGCACTTCATTACCGGACCACCAAAACAGGGATTTAAGTGAAAGATGTACAACAAGAGTGGGAACTACAAAAGATCTGCAGGTGTCTTATAGCACTTTCCCACTGACAGAGAACTGGTTTGTGAACCTATTTTTGAATGGTTATACACATTTCCACCAAAATAAAAACTAGTTCATATTGAGAACCAAGAAATAGTTGGACAACAAAGGAGTTTCAAACCAAATTGCTGTACAATCTTACGAATACCTGCAGCTAAACAATGTGGTCTGCCATTTTGCTGGTGTTCTCTAAATTCCACCTACTCAGCTATGCCCAGCACCATTAATGTGATAGTGCCAACTGCTGAGTCAAAAATTGTTGGAAATGCGGGCCAGTTCTTGGACGGCACCTGATTTTGAACTGACCTGGTTTGCCAGTGAAAAAGTGCACACCACAGTAAATGCAGAAATGAGACATGCAAAAACATTTCATGAGGTCATCTGGTCAGAAGTACATGATTTATTTGAGCTTAAAGGATGTGATAAAGGGAGATGAAAATAAATTTGGAAAATAAATCTACTCCCAGAAATGGGTACTTTTTTACATGAAGGGAATTTTTTCTGCTTTCCACAGAGCCCCTCAGCAGCCTAAGCCAGGGGGGTGCTCCGCCTGGCAGGGTCAGGCAGCTTCAGTTCTCTGTAGGCTGTGTTGTTCAGAGCACTGAGTCAGGAAGCACATCGGGGCTGACAGGAAGGCCTCCGCGGCCCACCCTGCATCGCTGGCTGGGAAGGAGGGAAAGACGGGCGCTAAAGTAAACAGACCTCCACCGTCACTGCATTCCCCTGCCACGCACACAGTGTGCATACAGCATGTTTTTTCTGAACATATTTCTGCTCAGTCATTGTGATGATGTGTCTGTTAAACACGCATGAATTCTCACCTGTGCTTGTGCTCCAGGCATTTGGGATGACCAGGAGGCACATCAACAACTCGTGAAATGGGAGGTGGGTAAACAGGTCTTCCACTGAGTGCACAGGGCAAGAAAACAAATATAATGTTCCAGAATGTGTGGCACAGAGAAGCTATCGGCTCATGCATGCCTGCTGGGAGAACTTCCACTTGGTGGCACCGCCCTATGGATCCGCCACTCACATTTTCGTCAGGAACAACCTGGCCTCGGGGGTTTGCTGCGATTCCTTCATATGTGTGCTCTGTTTGCTGAATATGCCCCAGTAAAGGCTGGTAACACGTACCGATCACCTGTCTTTCTGCTAAAATGACACAACCCTCCCCCCAATGCAAATCCGTTTAACTCTCAACAACCAGATGATGTGGAAAAGGCGGCTCAGCTAAAGAAATACTTACACAGAAGTGTTTAACTTAGAAATCAGGTAAGCTGCCGACCCCCTCTCATAATTTACCAGAGAAACTGAGCCAGGTTTACCAACCATGATTGATCCCAAAAAGCATTTTGTTGTTCATCTTCCTTTCAGAAGATAGACGCAGACGGCAGATGAGTACATTAATGCTCAGTGCATGACTCTCTGCAGGGCTTGTGTTAGTGGGGTGTCGCTCAGCATTGGCTGAGCCATATATGCATGCTACAGCGCTTACTGTCCATACTGGGTGGACCACAGCAGACCTGCTCTATTCTGTGGGGTCAGGGGCTCTCTTGGCTGTTCCTGTTCTGCTCAGGAACCCCCATGTGAGCCTGTTAACATAAATCTGACAACAGTGTGACCCCAGACAACACCACGTGTGGCTAATCATACTGCTGAGATGTCCTGTACAGGCTTGTGAGGGTCAGGCCAAATTCTTCACAGTGAACGGATATGCTGCTTGAATGGAAATGAGTTAATGGGGTGAAATTCCACAAAAACATTGTGAGACGGGTGCATCGGTTGCCGTACGGGTGCCGTATGGGAAATTGAAGGAGTGGCCAGCAAGCTACAGGTCTGCACTACTGGATTCAGCATCATCACAGTAACATGAAGGGAGCCTCAGCTTGGCTGTGAGGGGGGCCAGTGAGTCAGATGTGTTACTGCTGTCAGGTCCTTCCAGGAGAGAAAGGGATAAAAGCTTAGCGGGGGGGACACCTCTGAGGGCCTGACAAAGGATGGGGGTCACGGTGCACAATAAGAGGTCACGTTACTGCCCCCAATACTTGATTTGCTGGTTCTCTGTCTGAATCAAACCTGACTAACTGATTAGGCACAGGAGCTGGCCCTATTCCCATCGCTCAACACTAGGGAAGAGGACCTGAGGAGTGATAACGGACAAAGGGAGGGAATGCCAGCATAGCAAGGAGTTTGTTTGGAGATTGTCCAGTGTCTATGTTGTGGGACTGTATCTATAACCTCTATATCTATAATGTATCTATTTATCTAATGATTAGCATGGGAGGCATAGATGCAATCAGACCTTAGCAGTGTGATATTAACTACCCTACAAACCATCCTCCAAATATATCTCAGATATAAAACTAATTTAAGTGCAATTTAAATCAAGGGACCATCAGCAAACAGCCAGAAGGCAGTTTCTCTCCACATAACATGGGCTACCATGTCATCAAAAAATCCAGGACTCTCCACTAGACAGTGATTCTACCAGCTGATCTTCCAAGTTTACATCACGAGGGCACAAGGCACACTCGGTCAAAATCTGTAGTTGTGTGCATTGATTCTGAGATGTAGCTGAAGTACATTACTTTTGGCCAACACATGGAGTTCTTCTTCACCTTTGGATCCTGGTCCTCTGATTAACTGACAGGAAGCTACCATCTGAAAGAGCACTTGTGGCACCTAAGGGCTGGAAGGCAACACACAGCGGTCCTGGCTGTGCTCTCAAACACTGTGTGTGCGCGTGTGTGTGTGTGTGTGTGTGTGTGTGTGTGCGGAGGGGGTGAGGGAGCGATTAGCCAGGAACACAACGGCTTCCTTGGAATCTGTGCCCATTTCCCGTTTGAGTGAGTAGAGGGCGGCCTCTTCTTTGCTCCACATCCTGAGCCCACTATCCTACTGCCGCAGCTCTCAGCTTAACCATTTCAACACCCTGCAGGAAATGCTGGTGAAACAGCAGCACTCGTGCCTTCCTAAAGTGCCACCCTCACCATTGTGCTTAATCAACAGATTCTGAAGTAACAACTTTCATGCAGACAAGCAGAGAGCAGGTGGGAAGTCTTCAGAGAAATCTATGGATATGTATTAGATGAATGGAGACATGGCAATGTGTGTGAATGCTCACCAGTAAAATGGAGATGTGGAGATGTGTGTGAATGTTCACCAGAGGAATAGAGGTGTAGAGATGTGTGTGAATGTTCCTCAAATAAATGGAGATGTGTGGGAATGTTTCACAAGGTGAATGGAGATGGGTATAAATGTTCAACAGATGAATGGAGATGTGTGAGACTGTTAATTGGATGAATGGATGAGGAGAACATGTGAAGCTCCAATCAGGGAATTTAAAGACTTGCTGCAGGAACATGCAGAGCTCTCTGGAGCTCTCAGTCCTCTCTAGAGGACCACACACAGCTGAGGAGCTCTACCGAGGGGCGATGTTCTTCCTGGCCTTACTGGAGGCGCTGGTCTCAGAGGTGCTGCCTGCAGCCCAAGCCTGCAAGCACACCATCACAGTCACTGCCTCAGGTTAACAGTTGTACAGTTATTCATCATTCCAGCAAAAGCCCTTACTTTAAGGGGTGTTTCAGACACATAAATAAAGCAGCTCCCTTTAAAGCCTACACACGAGTCTGAGAGAAGTAAGCACCCCCCCTCCCCCAGCACCAGCAAGGACCCCCTGAACCCTTTGGCTCGGAGTCCTTCCAGGGGTGCAGTGAGTAGGGTGGGGCCTTCCTCTCCTGCTTCCTCTGAAAAAAGCCCAAACTCGGCCTCTCCAGCAGTGAACATCTCGATCCAGTAAATAAGGAAATACATTAATGGGTTAATAACTAATAACTAATAATCTAAAACCAAATAAGACAGACCTGTCATCTGTGAAGTGTGATTTCATCAGTGAAAACTGGGTGGTAATGCACACACATTGGATTTTCTGCTCAACTCTAGTTGTCTAGTTATTAATTAGTACATTCTATCCTTTTCATATACCATTTGGGCAATAGGTGAATGGGATAATAGCTCTAAAACCAAATGAGACATACATGTCCTGTAAAATGTGTATTCACCAGGGGGACAATGCACAACCATTGGATTTTCAGGTTATCTTTGTCTGTAATAGTTATTGATAATTACATTGTATCCACAATATATACCACTGGTGTTACGCTGACAATAGGCAAGTACAACCCAAATGCAGGGTGTGAGGGAAAAACCCCACACACAGGACTTTTATTCATAAAGACAGCAAAGACAGATGACAATGTCAAAACTGAGAGGCAAAGGATAAGGAGGCACGTATACATACAGACAATCAGTAATAAAAAGAGACAGCTGAAGGTAATTAACATGAGGGGCAAGAACAAGAGGTAACAATGAAGCACCAGGCGTGGCTTTCTACGGCCACACCAGGAAGGAAGACAGGAGGGGTGTGGCTAACATGGCAGGCCGGACGAGCAGGACATG
Source organism: Mormyrus proboscirostris (assembly GCA_026779585.1). NCBI lineage: Eukaryota > Metazoa > Chordata > Actinopteri > Osteoglossiformes > Mormyridae > Mormyrus > Mormyrus proboscirostris. The sequence continues at coordinate 16,634,779 of JAODKF010000068.1, forward strand.
ACAATTGGGGCAATACACTAATGGGTTAATAGCTCTAAAACCAAATGAGACAGGCATGTCCTGTAAAATGTGCATCGATCAGTGGACTCTTGGGGACAATGCACATCCCTTGGGTTTTCTGGTTAACTTTGTCTGCAACAGTTATTAATTATTTAATTGTATCCACATTATATAGAATGGGGAAATACACTCATGGGTTACTAATTCTAAAACCAAATGAGACAGACATGTCCTGTGAAGTTCCTGAAAATCCAAGGGGTATACAGTGTCCCCCATTGTTCACTGATTAAAGCACACTGTACAAGGTGTGTGTCATATTTAGTTTCAGAGTCAATAGCTGTGTAATTTTATCTTGTACAATGAAGGGACGGAAAGTAATTAGTAATAAAAAATTATGCATGCAAATAAATAATCTGAAAGTGTGCATCCCCCACAGTCCACTATTCAAAGTATAGGTAGAAGGTTGCTTCATATATTTGTGTATTGCCCTATTGCATATATTATGGATATGGTACAATACCTATTGCATAAACAGATAAACTGCAAATCAAAGGGGTGCGCAGTGTCCTCAAAAGTCCATTGATCAGTGCACACCTTGCAGAACATGGCTGTGTCATTTGGTTTTAAAATTATTAACCCATTCGTGTATTTCCCCAGCGCATATAATATGGAAACAACATAATAATTATTACCTATTACAGACACAGATAACCTGAAAATCAAAGGAGTGCACAGTGTCCTCTAGAGTCCACTGTTCAATACACACTTTGCAAAACATGGCTGTGTTATTTGGTTTCAGAGCTATTAACTGATGTATTTCTCTAATGGCATATAATATGGATAAAAGTGACAGCCTCTGCTGTAGGCAGAGGCTTCTGGGGTTGCTGCACTAAGAGAGAGTGGTGTACACGCTGTGTACACATGTGTTGTGTGCGTGTTCCAGCGACTGTTTGGAAATATATTTGTGTTTTTGTGTGCTAGTCTAGTTTAAGTGTGTTTAATTGCGTTGTCTGTCCTTGTTAATAAACAATTAGTGAGTTGCAGCTGCGGGTGTCGCGTGAGCGGTGTTTTCTGTCCACGTAATTTCACAACAAACACCAGCGGGATATCTAACATTGATAAGGATAACAAGCACCGGAAAAGGACCGTTGCTCCTGAGTTGGCTCGGTCGCCAGTCTGGGCCAGGAGGACGTTTTCCACTTTTTTCCTGTTCTGGCAGTAGCCAGCTAGAAGAGGGTTTTTTGTGGTTTTTTTTGGCCTCCCATGAGCAACTTCGCTTTATTTTAATTTTACATGTTTCAGTGGGAAGTTATTCTCTGGTAAGTAATAATTAATGTGGCTATTTTAAAAGTTTAATCTTTAAGGTTTTATCTCTCTGACCCTATTGGATAATTAAAAAGTTCTGTTATAACGGAGTTAGTGTTTTACTGTATTAACTGTATGTTAATTAAATCAACTAAAAGTTAAATACTGTATATAAATATACTGGGGTGGTAGTAAGGGGCCAGGATCATAGTGAGATAGTTAATTATGGGGCCAGCTCAAAGTCGTGTTTGCAACATGTTTGCCCTACTGGATTCTTGCGTCAATCTGCAAGTGATGTTAACTGGTGGACTCATTCATGGTCAAGGTTAGTGACATTGACGAGCAACCGGCTCTCATTCGACACAACTCAGAGTTAGAAGAGACAGTTAATATGACTTTTAGGTAGATAGTGTGTATGCTACAAGCAGGGAGGGGGGGAGAATGAAAAACAGGTTCAGATAGTTGGATGACCATAGATCATAGACGTAAGAAAGGGCGTACACACTTTACAGAGGCGGCATCACCTGAATGGACTTTGTCAAACTGTTTTTAGAGTCGGAAGAAACTGGGGAGGCAGGTTGGCCCTTGGGCACCGAGGGGCCCTGTCCCCTAGGAAGAGGGAGGTTGTGGTAGTGCAGGTTTGTTATTAAAGGTATAGACAGTTATGTGTGCATGTATTATAGAAGGTCTCATATGGTGTTTTGCCTGCCTGGCCCCCAGGTATTGGAACTTTCAGATCGTGTGCATAGGCTTTTAGCCCCAGCCAGAGTGGATCCAGGGGTCGTGGTGCATGTTGGCACCAACAAACTAGGCAAGAGTAGGAGGGCTGCTCTGCAGGAAAAATGTATACTCACAGATAAGCTTAGAAGCAAAATATCCATGGTGGTATTCTCTCCCTGTGAATGCTTCCCATGCCACGCACAAGCCAGGCTGATTTAACTGAGATAAGGGGATAAAATGTGTGGCTAAAAGGGTAGTGTAGGAAAGAGGGGTTCAGGTTTATGGGGCACTGGAGGACCTTCTGGAACAGGTGGGACCTGTTCAAACCGGATGGGTTGCATCTAAACAAGGTGGGAACAAGTGTATTCAGGAGGCGTATTGTGTAGAGTAGTTGAGTATTTAAACTACAGACTGGTGGGGCAGGGAGGTTAGTTAAGAATATAGGTGGGGGGGAGACGGAAAGCCCCAAATAATAATGAAAGTGGCCCTGTAAAACGCCTACCCTTTACTATCTGTACTTAAAATCTAGGAGTCTTACAGGGTTCATATTCCTTTTCCACGGTCAAATTCAACCTTGGTGTGTGGTAGTTACGGGCATGTTTTAAACTGCATACATGATACAAATAAATGCAATCAATTGAGTAGTTAACCAAAATGCTGCAAAAATATATCACATTAACTCATTGTGCAAATCGCAGCAAATTAACTTAACTTGATTTAAGTATGCTTTATCCCATTCTGCTGGGAAAAAAAACTACGGAAAATGCATCAAACAACACAAAGTGTTACAATCGCTGGGCAGGCGAGCAGGCAAAAAGGCGAGCACAGCCGGACGTACAGGGAAACGGGGTTTAATGCAGGACAGGC
>JAODKF010000068.1:16639347-16650375 GCA_026779585.1 Mormyrus proboscirostris
GCCTGTCAAAGTGTGTCAGCTTAGCCATTTCAGAACCTCTGCTAAAATCACCCCAGTATTTGCAGCAACCATCCAGTGCCACCATGTATATTTTGACTAGGCCACTAGCACACCTAATACAGATAGTCAATCTGTCACTGACTTTTTAAACCAATTTATTTAATAATTAATTGAGCTGTTGGTGAAATTTAACAAATACTTAGAATGGCTGAGGTGCCCCTGAAAAGAGGTTTGGGAACTGAAACAGTGTTCAACTAGTCATCCAACTAAAAATTATTGCCAGTTTTTATTGTGTTACTCTTAATTTGCACTTGTTCTAATGTTAAATTGTGTTTTTTTATTCTAAGCTAAAGTATACTTGCTACCCAGATAAACAGCTTTAAACATTTCTTTGGACTGCCTAAGACTTTTGCACAGTACTGTATATCAACTTTAACATTAGTGGCCCCTTCTGTTGAAAACAAGAACATCGGAAAATTCTTCAAGGTAAGGTCAAATGGTTTAGGACCTTTTAAAGAGTTTCATTTAGTTCCTTCATCTTCTCTTTTAGATTAAACTCTGCCTCAAGATTTTTCTCTTTTTCGTTTGCTGTTCTTATTCTGTTTGACTTTGAAATGAGGTAGTTTGCCCTCTGATTCAGCTTTTTCTGCATTGCTGTCAGATTTCATGAGGACCCTCACATCCTCTTCCATCCTCTTCTTTTTCACCTTCATCTCTGTTACCTCATCCATCAATGCTTTCCTTTTCTGATCTTTTTGTTGGTCTTGCTTTTGACATATTTTATTATCAAGATACATATGGTACCTCTGCCTGGCAGCAGACGCAGAAAGGAGCAATTCTTTTGCGTATCTTATGTTGTGCAGTCCACCAGTAAAGCACACATGGTTATGAATGATCTGCTGAGCAATCAGTGAATGTTCTTTGAGGTTCTCCACCATCACCTCCTTGTTAACTGAAAATTTCCTCTCAACAGAAGCTTGACCATTTGAGAGGACTAGGATGTGTTTTACCAACTCCCATAGATGGCAGACATCCCAACCTGCAAAAACTCATTTCAGGGAGCATTTCTACATTGGCTACATATATAATCGTTTGTTAATTATCTCTAGTCAGAACACTATTTTATTTAATTATATTATTTTATTTAATTTGCGGTCATCAGGGAGCCGCTATCAATATGCGGGAGACTCCCGGAACTTCCGGGAGACTTGGGATGTCTGAGATGGCAAAACTCTACTTTGTTGGATAAAAGTTTATGGTAAAACTCATGCAACCTTTCACTTTGTGGGGTGAACTTTCTGAAGGAATCAAATGCCAACATCAAGTTATGGTCATAAAAATGCCCAAACTCCCTAATAATGTCATCACAGCATTTTTCCTCAATGCGGCCATTTTCCACAAGGAGTTGGAGAATAATGGTGAGTTTTTGGGTGCTCAACAATTTGTTGTTGAGTAGCACACGCCTGGATCCAGAACCCACAGGCTTCTCACCAAAGTATATTTAACTGGTGCCTTTTCAAAAAGTTTAGACATCATCTTCAGAAAAAAAACGCTTGCAATTTTGCCTGAACTGAAGGCTCAGGTTCTCAGCTCTTGAATTCATCACCTGTTCCTCTAAGCCTTGCTCTGCAGTAAATCCGACTTTCAGTTTGGTTCCATCCATGTAGTAAGATTTACATGGTTAGTTGTATTATGCATGACACTTGACTTTATAAACTTCTCCATTAGACTCCTCAGCACATCTGTAAGATCATTGCTCATAAATGGCAGTATGGGTCTGTCAGCCTGGTACTGTATAACTTCAAAAATGGTGTGATTTCCCTCACAATCATTAGAAAGAAGTTGAGTTTTGCTGGGAGGAGGTCATCTTGCATGACCATCTCTGCTTTCTTGAAAGACTTTGTGCATGGTTCTGTTACTTTTTTTTTTGTTTTGTTTTAGCAGCACTGATGTACATTTTTCAGAGGGGGCAAAATTTGAAGGGCACACTCAGCCAATTTTCCAAACCTTAAAAATTCAAATATTTTGAAGGATTTCAAGTACCCATATGAATCCTGCTCTTACAACATTATATGAATAACAGGAATGTGGTTGATTGAATATAATATGGATAGTTACAAGTTGTTCCTTAGGGACCAGATAAGCAAGAAGGGAGGTGGTGTTGCAGTATATGTGAAAGGAAACATGCAGACAAGGGAATTCATTGTAAAAATATTTAATTAAATAGATGCTAGTAACTCAAATGGCAAATTTGTTGGTTTTTGTTATAGTGCACTTAATGTAGTTGCAGAGGAAAGCAGAATGTTATACAACGATATCAGGATTATCAGTAATAAAAATGATGTGGTAGTTATGGGTGATTTAATTTACCTGGGATACAATGGGACATGGTCTCTGGCTCTGCTGTAAGTGAACTTGAGATGGTGAAATTCGTACAGGATCGCATTTTTACTCCGTTAAAATCCCTACCAGGAGAGAATCCTTTCTCGATCTTGTTTTCTCTAATAACCAGGATAGAATTGAAAATTTTGAGGTTTTAGGACCACTTCACAGTAGTGATCATGACATGATTATATTTGAGGTTAATTTTAGTGTCCAAAGAACAAGAAAGAACAAAGACACAGAACCACAACGCCTATGTGAAACTTTGCCAGTGGGTGCTTCACACAGAGGCATGTGCTCACCGTGAAGAGGTGGAACATGGCTGAATCAGGAAAGTTTACCTGTGTTGAAATGAGATGGCTAGAGTCAGCAGGATATGTTTCATGTCGTGTATTATGGTAGATCACATTTGTTCAGTGGAAGAAGTCAATTATATAAACTTGTAGTTAACGCTGCCTGTTGATAGCCTCCAATGACAGGCTATCTGTCTTCAAGGCTACACCGTCATTTTTTTCTGAGGTTCAATTAAAACATTGTATGTCATAATGTTGACTAGTACAGTGAGCAATATCGCTAATTTCTTTAATACACACTGCATGCATCCCCTCCCTATACAGCACGTCACAGAAATCCATGACATATGTCATTTTCACTTCATTTCATTACAGTCTCATAGTCTCACAGAACTTTGAAGAGACATTGTAAAAATTTAAATGGATGCTGCACATCAGTGGTAGTGAAGAGGTCCCCCTAATGTCTGTGAATAGATATTATAAATATTACTATAAATATTCTAAATAAATAATACTATTTTTTATCATTAGAGACAATAGAGGAAAACAAAAATATAAAGTACATATTTTATGAGTTCCACTAAAGTAAGGGTAGCTGATTATGAGTGAGACCTTGGTGTGTATGTGTGGGTAAGCAATTAAAGAAGCGAATAGAATGCTAGGTTACATTCTCAGGTGTGTGGAGTTTAAGTCAAGGGAGGTGATACTAAGATCAATTTCTGTTGTAGCTTCCTCAAAGACCTTAAGTAGATTAGTTAAACAGGACCTACCTCTCCTAAATCCATGTTGGCTATCCCTCTGTCAGGGACCGAGATGTAAGGCATGAGGAACACAGGCAAATTAGGGGGAAAAAAAATCCTTTTTTTTAATTCAAAAAAATAAAGCAAATTTAACAAAAGAGTAAATTTGGGACCCCAAAAAGTCAAATTAATCGAAACCCACAGCTAGCCATATAACTTAAACCAAACAAACTGACCTTTTTCCACACAAGACACCATGAGGACTATATATACACACACTGGTTGGCCAAACCACAAGACACAAAAGGGGAAACCCAACAACAAATACCACAAATACACAAATACAAAAGTCAGCTAATGTTTCACTCAAAACAAACAAAATCAAGTTAAATTAAATTAATCCAAAAAAATATATTTAAACAATAAAATGAAACTAAATGCAAACTATTCCACCCCCACTGCAAAGATCCAGTTGGAGTTGTCCAATTTCCTGCCTTTAGCCCAGCTTCCATGTTGGCCACCTCTGACTGGAGCATCAAGGAATCCTCCCCTGCGCTCCACACAGTAAATCAAAAGAAATTAAACTCAATACTTGTACACCTCAGATGCCACATTCAGAAGTTTGCGGATGATACGGCCATCATTGGGTGTACAATTGGGATGACCAGGAAGAGGAATACAGGAGTCTGGTGAGGAATTTTGTCTCTTGGTGCCACACAAACCACCTACAGCTCAACACCTCGAAAACCAAGGAAATGGTCATAGACTTTGGGAGGTCCAGACCAAGTCCACAACCAGTCCAAATCAACGGAGAAGAGGTGGAGGTGGTAAGAACATACAAGTACCTAGGGCTGTGGGTGGACAACAAACTGAACTGGGCAAACAACACACAGCACCTATATAAAAAGAGCCAAAGCAGACTGTACTTCCTGAGGAGGTTGAGGTTATTCAAAATCTGCAGAAAGCTCCTGTGGATGTTTTACCAGTCTGTGGTTGCTAGCGTCCTTTTCTACGCCGTTGTGTGCTGGGGGAGCAGCACAGCGAAGAGGGACTCAACCAGGCTGGATAAGATAATCAGGAGGGCCAGCTCTGTGGTTGGCATGAAACTGGACTCTCTGGTGACAGTGGCAGATAAAAAGTCACTTAGGAAATTACTGGACATTATGGACAATGTCAGTCACCCTCTGCATACTGACATAAACAACCAGAGGAGTTTGTTCAGTGACAGGTTGTTTCTCCCTAAGTCTAGGACCAATAGACTTAAAAACTCCTTCGTCCCACATGCCATCAAACTGTACAACTCCTCGTTGGGTGGGAAGGGGAGTGGAAACAGGAAGAAACAGGAATAACTTTGATAACACCGTACCATTATTATAACCACATTAAGGATCTACCTGTACCTAACCTGACAATAAAAATGTCTATTCAAAGATGGAATTTGCTGTCCATCTCACCACTCAAACACCATAATATTATATTTATTTGACCAATGAAATATTTATACTTTATTATTAAATCCGACCCGCAGAGCGATCTTTCATTTTTCACAGGATAAAAAAGGATAGAACATTATTCCATTAATAAGCTGGCAAGTTGTATCATTGCCAGCACCGGTGATAGTAGACTAAACTATATTGGTTTTGATTTGAATTTTCTGAGGATGTGGAAGGTCTGGATGCGACAGCCCGTCCCACTTTCACTGACGTTATGGTGCCAAGTTCTGAGCCCAGCTTTTCTGTAGTGCCATGCTTGAGCTGTTTTTTTCTGGCCCAGAGCCAGTGTTTTGCGGTGGAAACGCATGGAACTAGTTCCAGTTTGGGAAAAAGTCCAGCACTGGCACCAGCACCACATTAGTGGAAACAAGGCACTTGTGGCCTTCTATCACCAGGCAACCACTTGAGCTTCCAAACGATGGTGGCGGAGGTCAGTGACAGGGCACCAGGCAACCCTTGGCTCTTACACTGCCTACAGTGATTTGGGGGTGACCTGTGACCCCCCCCCCCCACATTACATGAAGAAGGATGAATTCTTCTTCCTGCTCATCTCAGTGAATCCCCATCTACTATTCCTGGCACCCAACTTCTGCCTTGGGAGTCCTGGCTTGCTTCTCCCAGATTCCTAACCAGAGGTAATTGTCATATTTCCCACCCCATTTAGCATTAGTGCCTCTCTTTCCCCATAAAATGCTGTAATCCTTTGACTTTTAGTACCACTAATTTGACCAGCAGACAGGCAGACCCACTTTACCACTGAGCAGCTGTCAATGGCCAAGATGAATTTGGCTTTATAATGACGGCTTGTGCAGTCAGGGACTTGGCAAATTGCTTTGCGAAATCTGTGTTTTTTTCACTTTTTGTCATTTGTCTATATCTAGAGACTTTCCACACTCACGCCTACCCACCTTCTCTTCCTTTCCATCCTCTCCTACTCCTTCCCTCACCTCCATCCACCCATCTAAGTCTTCCCACCTTTTCCATCCTTCCACCTGCCTTCCTTCCCTTTCCATCCTCCTGCCCGCTCCATTCCTCTGCCCGCCTCCCCACATTTCATTCACCAGCCTTCCCTTCCTTTCTATCCTCCACCCTTTCCATCCTCTCACCTGTCATCCCTCACCTTCCATCCTCCACCTTTTCCATACCCCTTCCCACCTTCCCACCCTTTCCATCCACCTGCCTTTCCTTAAATTCCCTTTCCATTCTCCCATCCACCTTCCCTCTCATTCCATCCACCCACCACCTTCCTACCTTTCTCAGCTGCAGATACCACAGAGACCAAACTCGGCAATAGAGAACAGAGGATTTAGTTCCTGATGATTTTTATGTTACCCTTTTCAATTTTTAAATTTAATATATTTTTAACAACATACTAAGCATGTCTTTTTATTCATACACGTTGAGGGATGCATTGCCTCTGGTTTTCCCATTTGTGTTTGGAGGTTTAATAACAAATTCTACTGTCCCAGTGTTGAAATTGCACTGAACCATGAATCCAAAACTGAGGCTTGCAGTGAAACATGAATTTTGTATACCATTATATCCCAGGATTCAAGGATTGTAACTGTCACATGCAAAGTTTACAGTCAGGCCATAATCTGCAGTGAAATACTAAATATGAAAAGCTGTGAACATCGCTATTTAGTTCTCATTGCATGGAAAGCGGTAGAAGGAGAATTCTTTGTTTTTTAAATACAGAGACACACAAGACTGCAGCATATTGACTTGTACTCGATTTGGCCCCAGCGATAGTACTTCATTCAAACATCATGACTTAAGCAGCTTGATCATGTTCTGTAACATAATTTCCTGCTGCTGTTATCATCCTGTCTTTCACCACAGCAGGCTGCAATTGTGAAAATTGGAGTGCAAATATGTTTTTGTTTATTATTTCAATATGTTCTCCACTGGGTACCAATGACATGGCTAGAGCGTACTGGGCACGCAAAAGTATCTGGTGCAGAAGTTATCAGGTGCCCAGTTTTGCCAAAGTATGACCATTTTATTTTTTAAATTAAGGTTCCTTCAACTGTATGCAATTTTTGGCTTACATGTCATCCAAAAATATTCCCATTTAATTGTTCATACGCAACTTGTGAATAACAGAAACTCAAATTCTGAAATGACTGTAATTACAATGTACCACAATGCACATTCCCCCTTCAGCCAAACAATACTTCCTTGTTCAGGCTTGTGACAAGCCAATAACAAAATGCATTCTTGATCACTCTCTATCTCTACCAGTCTATGTTACTCTCAGTCAATGGACTACACGTGACTTTTCTGGCACAGCATGACTGGCTCCCACATAATGTTTTAATGAATTGTAGCAGTGCCCCCCAATGAACTGTGTCTGATGCAGTCTGTTATTTTACCTGTACGCACCACTGTGTTCTTTACAGCTGATAATTGTGGGAATAGCTAGAAATGCTACCGGCTGACTGGTGTGCACCCCACTAGGGTTCCACGTGATTGGAGAGCTGTTTTAACCACTCCCATGACCACAGTCAGAATGGGTGAAACATGGGTTGGGGAGTGACAGGCATTGGGTTTCACTTAGCTCCTGATGATAGCTCTCACCTTTAGCAGGGCTGTTCAGGCTTCCTCGTGCCACTCAAAGGATCTTTCCTGATCTGAGCAAGCAGATAGGATAGCACTCTTTAGTGTGGTTCTTCCTGAACTGACTGGGAACCTCCAGGTTCAGGGACCTGATTTGTTTGAAAGGGGCAGGGTGTTGCCCCTGTCTGCCCCACACCGCTGCTGCCGCCATCAGTAAATATTGACTGCTTGAATTACACCATGGGCAGAGACAAGCGTGAGAAGCAGCGTCAGTTGAACATCTGTTGGCGGCGAGTGACGGCCAGTATGCGATGGAAACAGGCTCAGAGCTGATGAATAAGGGGTTGCGGGTTAGGTGACTCTGCATCCGGCAAAATGGGGTCATGATAGGGGGGGAGGGATGTGGTTTATGCCCGAAATTGTGAAATATCTGCATTTGCATTTTTTTACGTTTCCGGTGCCCAGTGTCACCTTGGATACACTCCCAGCAATGACATCCGGTAGGAAACGTGAGAATTCTGGGGCCTAAACAAGCCCCTCACCACCTAATGGTCTGTCTGCCCCCCCCCCCCCATGCTCCCATGCTCAGAGAAGGGGGTGGAGGCGTTTGCCTTCCTGCAGATTCCATTATCTCCTTGTGGGAGCTGGGGCATGCAGCAACCCCAGGGGTCAAAGGTAAGAGTTGTCTCCCCAGGCACATCAGTCACTCCCAAGCCAAAGCCACAAGAAAGGGGTTGGAGTGGGGAGGGGGTTGCCCATATGTTGTCTTCACTCAACCCAGCCCAGACATTTGAAGAGAGGGCCCCTGAGAGCTTCAGATGGAGCTGTAAAATGAAAGGGAGCCCCCAGCTTCACCTCCTCCCACCCCCAACCTGGAGGAGCTCACATGCCCTCCTTCTGGCATCCAGGTTGGGAAGACCCCAGCGGTGCGTTTCTCGGAGTCCAGGAAAAATGGTTGACTTTTCTGGCCTTCTGTGTCGGAAGATTCACAGAATCCTCACATCATCACGTCCCCTCAGCAGGCCACCCTAAATGTGGCCCTAGATAAAGCTAATTAACGTCAGCCTAATGAGCCTTTTAATTATTTCCCTTATTCATCCTGGGGTGTGCTGCCTGGAGATTCCAAATTATTAATATATTCTGCCTACCCTGCTGCTTAGGACATCTCCACTGCCTGTGGCATCTTTTGTACTTGCTCACCTTTCTGCTGGTGACATCTCTCCTGTATGCACTGCTGCTGTGCTACTGTTCCTCTGCCATCAGAAGCAGCACCAGAACCTACCTGCCCCCCTGCTTTGGGACTCCAATCTTAAAATTGGGACAGTGTGAATTGAGACTTTGCCATCTTGCACATTTGACGTCCTCTGCCAGGCCCTGGAGGATGGGCTCCCCCCTTTGAGTCTAATTCCACTTAAGGTTTCTTCATTCTAGGGAGTTTTTCCTTGCCACTGTCATCTCTGGCTTGCTCAATGGGGCTTGGGCAGAGATAATGTAAAGTGGTTTGAGACAGTGTAATGTGAAAATGCGCTACACAAATAAAATTCAATTAGTCATGCATATTTGCTATGCAATTGAGCCATGCAATTGAGAGTTTGTATTAAAAACATTCCCCAAACATGCAACTGTTTGTCCTGTAAGAATGGTGTCATTATATTCAGGACCTGTCCCTCCTTCAGCAGCAGTGCAAAAACACCCATCATTTGACTTTTAATCAAAGTTTATTGTCCATCACAGCAGGAAAAGTTTTAGGATAGTAGCTGTCACAGTAATCGCAAAACAAGCAGAAGAGATCACAAGGAGAATGATAAGTTAAAAAAGGATAAATGGACAAAGGACAGTGTGATTACAGGGGAGCCTCAGAGACATTACCGAGCAAAGACCAAACAAGGAACAAGTGCAGAGAAGCATCACAAAAAACATCACAAAATATACAGAACAAACAAAATATAGTACTATTACAAGCATTCAAAAACAGCATAAGAAATCAAAAATAATAAAGCAAGCAATCCATCCATCAATGAATGGCTTGGGTTGTGTGAAGGGGAAAAAAAGGATGTGAAAAATGTGCAAGATCTGTTCCATTAGTACCTCTGCTTACACACCTGTTATTTGATCTTCCCAACAACGGCCCACAAAAATAACCTGGGCCTAAAAGAGCTACTGGCTTGCACATAATTAGTGAACAGAGAATGGATTGGAATAAAAAACTAAAACCAAAATCCCAAGGAGCATTTCTATGGGTCAAAAAGGACCCTGCCCAAGAAACCAACCTAGCTGATGTCTCAAGGAAATGGTCACCATTCACCTATCAATTTAGAACACTATTTATACCGTTTGTACCAGCCCCCTTGTAAAAAGACACCTCCAGACATCTCCTCACCCAGCATGGATTCTATGCAGGTCCTCCCTAGACAGACTTCTGATCCACCCCAGCCCTCCTACTGGAGATTCATTTGGGAACTGCTCAAGGCCCTTGCGCACCACAGTAACAGGTGCGAGGCAGGTGCCTGGACTCAAAATCCCATGCTAAAATATGTATGAGGCGATGTGAGGTGGCACTACAACAGGCTGGCAGCAGGGGCCACCATGGGTGCACTGTGACAATTAAACGCTCCCCCTGACTTTCAATTACAGCTGGCCGGGCCACTCCAGGAGCGAGGCACTGCACAGGACTCTCAACGGTTACATCTTCACTGTCTGGCTGGGCGTGACTGACTATGAAAACAGGATCCCTCTTACTTCCTCTAAATGACTGCATCCTCTTTCATATAAATCCTATAAATCCTGGAGCACTTATGTGCTTCCTAAAATACATAGAACCTCAAAAAATAAATCGAACAATCATTCCCTGAAAAGCAGCCGCACATCGGCTAATGCCCTGGTGGGATCTCTGCAGGCCACCATCCAACACCCACCTCCACAAGACAGTAAACACACGCTCATATCCTCCAGTAAAAGCTTGCTGGTTAATCAAACAAAAACAACACACACTTAATGCAGGTGAACCAAGGTGCTGTGAACACAAAGCCGGAGCTCCAAATGGAGAGTGAAACGTCAGAAAATACCCACATAGCGTCACATCATGAACATGATAATAAAAAGGGCTGTAAAGACACTTTTAAATAAAGGCGGTCTCCCACAAAGATGGTATATACTCCAAGCTATACACTGAGGGGGAAAAATACCAGTAACAAGGATACCATCTAGTGGCAGATCTGAAGACAAACCAAACCATTGTCTTTCCCCAAAGTAACTAAGGATTCCCACAGAAAGGGTGTTTTCTCAATATTTAGAATGCAAAGATTGTACTCGTGGTCTCAGCAAAAGTGTTTTTGCTAACTTGCCTCCCAAGAACGAACTTGGGATGCAATGAATCATTGGATTGTTCTCATTCAGAGAGGATGCAACTGATACATTTAACAATATGCTCACTGCTCGACTGGTCCCACCACCCCTCAAGGCACAAGGAAGACATGTCTCTCGCCTCTTCTCTGTCCTGACACCAAGTTGGTGGAATGAACTCCCCCTTGATGTCCGAACAGCTGAGTCACTTAATGTCTT